>CAXIVR010000005.1:23078626-23678626 GCA_964035755.1 Teleogryllus oceanicus
CTACTCCCAAGATTGGTTCTTCACCCAAGCACACTGCATGCAGCACCGCAGAATGTGATAGCTTTGTTTTCCCAAGTGGCCGGTGTTTCTGTAGTATGTTGGTTTGCTGAATCGTGAGAAATGAACAGTGACTGTTAAACAGGATTTCTTGATTTATGATTATAATATTAATGTAAATGGATCTGTATATAAGCATATTTATACATACCTAATAAAAAGTTGTAATGTCAATACAGCTAATAAAATAACAATGTAATTTTTTTTGAATATTTGTGAAATTAAGCCTGATGACTGAATCTGGCAGTAATGTTATTGTTATTAATTTGTTATTATCAATGTAAATTGGTTTCTTTTTTGTAGGGCATGGTGGTATCAGGTGTAGTCGTAATGCCTTTGTTATCATTTTATGTGACAGTGTGCTTTATGGTCTGTACTTGATTCCACTGCCTTTGCGAGTCTCAGGATTGTGCAAGGAAAACTTGTCTGCTAAAATAAGGAATACAGTTTGTATCCTATTCTATTTCTGTGCCAACATGGACAATGAAACAATATCAAGTTGAGGAACAGAAGAAATTTGTATTTTTACTGCAATGCTATTTTTACAATCAAGTACTGACTGAAATGTAAGCATGTTCTGTACTAGCCAGCCTGCACATGAGGACAGCTTATGGATCTTTAAGGTCATAACTCTTCCCTTAAGAATGCCTTATAAATAACTATGCAAATTTGTAATTTCCAATTGTTACGTTAATAGATATATAAGTTAAGGAACTGTTATATTTGGCTGCAGTTATATGCACGAGAGAAAATGTGCTGAGAGTTTTGAATTTTGTAAAAGACATTATGTATATGTGCATGTATATATTTTGCAAGTGCATTTGTGTCAGTCTAGGCAAAATGTACTGTTAAGTGTTATGGGTTCAGGGTAATTTTGTATACAATGAATTTTTTTTCCCACTTCCTTCTGTGAAGTATTTGCAATTGCTTATGAAAATTTTGTAGCATAGTGTACTGGATTATTGTTGTTTGTCACTCCTGTGTAGGCTGGCTGTGTGTGTGCGTGCCACTTGGGAACGGCGATGAGCATCTCCATGATTGCTAATCGCCTGACTGAGGCCTGATGCAGGTTCTGTTGAAAGAGGTGTGTCTTGTGAACTCTTATAAACTTACATAAAACATTTAAAAAGATAATAAATCCTATTCTATGCATGCAGCAAACTGAAATTCTGCTGTTTGTTGTTTTTATTACCTCCTTCTCCATAGAAAGTTCCACAACGTAGAAGCATTGAAATACTAATTTTGTAAAGGAAAAATGATATTTCACATTTTTGAAATATTTTCTTTATATTTAAAGATAAAATAAATGCCCAGAATTAGTATGAATTTTACAATTTAACAGTACTATGCAATGCGAGAAGGATCTATGTGTAATGCATTGCTCCAACACTTGATGCGTTGTTATTGAAAAATAATGTTGCGTTGTTTTTGAGAATGCGTTTAAGATTTCATTTTGTTTTAATTGAAATGTTTTTGGAAAATCAAAGTACAGTCAGAGACGTTTCTGTTACAGTAATATTTACAACTCAAAAAGAATTTGGAAATAACCAATTTAGCACATAGTTTTGAAGTATGTTTGGCAGCAGTATTGTAAAATTATCAGATGTAATGGAGACCTAATGAGAAGGTAAGGAAGGGGAAGCAAATTCCTCCTGGCAACATTTTTCAGAGATTATCTCAAATTTGAGTATTGGTTTTTTCAGTGTTGATATACACCCAAGAAAGAAGAAGAAAATCTCATTCTAAAATCCTCTGTAATAAGCTAAGGAAAAATAATAGGGAATTAAATCGCCAGGCTTGCATTTAAATGATATAAGATGAAAAACTAAGTTCTCTGATTTTTGCATAGATTGGAAATCGAGCACGCATACAACCAGCAAAGAACATTATGCTGCAACATACTTTACTAACAAGCAGAACTCTGAAACAATGTGTCCTATGGCCTTAAAAAATGTTTTTGTTTCTAATAAGCCACAAATTGTGTTCTTTATGCCATAAACCACAAAAGAGACCTTTTTGGTTGTTCGTTTACATTTTGTTGCATCACCTCATAGCATGGGTTACTGAAAATGCTGGAATTTGGGTTCCAGTCTGAAGTTATTTTCACTTTTAAAACAATGATTTAAAAAATGCCAAGTTTTGAAGGTTGCAGTTTTGTGTGAAAAGTTGTTTGGACATTTCTATTATATTTTTTGGAGGTCTGCTCATCTGGGTAAAGTTAGTGTGAGATATGTGCTCTTGACAAAGCTGCGAGTGCTAGCGAACACTCACATTTGTGCATCACAAGACATCATATGCGAACTCTGCAGTAACTACTCAGAACTTTAAATTTTGGTTGGTTAGTGATTCTGGACGCATCAACAGCTTATGTCATTAGTCCCATAAGTGTAGTGCGTGTTTTTCCCCTCGGGAGATGGTGATCTTCTTCCACTGGATGGCAAGATCCGGCACCGACCTACCGTAGGCCAGTTCCTCCCTAGCCAGGACTCTTCCACCAGCAGGGAGAGAACCGCCTCAGCTGGGACAAGCTCTAAGCTCTCGAAATATATGGTAGTGTAGTGCATGTTAGTGTAAATGTGTGTAAGGGTGAGGATAGGACAAGGAAGAGGCAGGAAAGATCATGCGCGGTCCATGGCCTGATTGTTAGGGTACTGCTACATCATTTGCCTAAAGTTGACGCCGGAAAACTATCGATCAGAGCAGCCGGTCATAGAATTCTCCTCCAGACAGCGACTGAATTCAACTTAGCAGAAAAGCTAGCGGCAAAAATTCTGCCGCCGTCAGGACTCGAATCTAGGACCTCCCGGTCAGATGCGCTGCGGTGACATTAGTTGATGAACTGAACTACCGCTCCCGGTTTTAAATTTTGTCTATTAAGGGAACTATTTCACTATCTGCCACGTAAGGTAAATATTATTATCTCATTGTAAATAAAACTCTTAAATCCCTACTAATTAAACAAAATATTGATAACTATATAATGGTAGATTTGCATGTGTTTTGTTATTTACTTTCATTCTTGATTTAAGATTGTGTAATGTGAGTGTAATCAACTTTAATTTATTTGGTATATTGGATATTTGAAGACTTTAATGGATTTTGAACCTAAGGACAAATTCAAAAGCATGTGTGTAGTCAATAAACATTTGTGATATGCTACATTTAATAAAATTATGGGTCTGGAATTATTACAATTTTGTCTATCTCCTTTTTTAAAAATTGGGTAGATTATACATTCTGCCTGCTGCTCTGAAAAAATTTTTACTCTCCCAAATCTTTTCTATTAATTCTTTTTTGAATAATCTTCCTCCACATTAAATGAATTCTGCTGGAATTTTGTGTGAACTTATTGCCTATTGACTTCAAGATTGTTAATAATACAACCAGGGGCGCACAGAGAAAGCAAGAAGCCTGGAGCAGTGGATTAATGGGGACCCCTTCTTTCAAACAAAATTTCCACCCTCTCAAACACTGAAATAGAATTAATTTTTCCATGTAACAGAAATAACTTATAGCAGATAATTTGAATTACAACTGAATTCATCTTGCTTTCTCTGCACTGCATAAGCAGTAGGTGAAAAAGGTATTGTAATGCTGCAGGAAAAACGGCGAATTTTCGGCAGTAAAACTCTTATTGCTGGGCCCTGGTGTCGAAAAGTTCTTGTTCATATATACCCACATTTGGTGGGCCCTTGATACAGAAAAATCATCTGACGGAAAAAACGTCTCTCCGTCTGTTAACAATGCTAGCGTGTAAACTGTATGCAGGTTTCTCACAAAAATTTATATTCCCCAATCAATCTGACTGATGTTGCTTAAATTTGAAATGGTTATTTTGATTTTTAAGGGTTTTCAACAATTTTTTCGAAATTTCCTCAAAAATGGCTTCCAAATTTTTCTTTAGTTTCTCCCTTGATAGAGCAAAAGACACATAAACGGCATAGATCTCACTTTCCCAGAATTTAGAAAATGGCAAAAGTTCAAAATTTCGGCGGCATATTCCCACAACTATTATAATGAAGATGTAACATTGAGATAGACAGGATGTAGGGGAGTTGGGTGGATTAAGATGGGAAATATGATGAATGTAGAAGATCCAAAGATAAGGTAATCAACAGAGAAGGTAAAAGATTATTGACATTTTTAGAAGAGTGCTGGTATACAGCTAATGGAAGTCTGGAAGGAGATTGGAATGGGAAGTATACATTTGTAGGAGGGAAGAGAGAGGGCACTGTGATAATTATGTTATTGTTGGAGATGAAGGAAGACTGATTCTAAAAGAAGTGATGGTGAAAGAAAGATTTGAATTGGACCCATATGCCTAATGAGATTAATGTAAGTAGCAAGATAGAATGTAACAGGGAAAGAGATACGATAATATGGAAAGAAATTTGGTCAGAGAAGGAAATCGGTAGGCTGGAAGAAACATTAAATAAGAACAAAAGATTAGAGAAAATGAAAACTATAAATAAAATAAGGTAAAATCGTTTTAAAAAGTTCTGTAAGAATGAAAAGAGAGATTGGATTGATAGAAGATTAAATGAGATGTTAAATCTCAAATCGAAATGTAGGAAATATTAAGGAAAGTGAGAGGATAATTGGAAATGAAAAAGACGTGAAAGAATGGTACGGATGGTTTAAGGAAAGATTTAAGGCCGGAAGGAAAAAGGAATTTGAACTACAAGGAAGAATCAAGAAATGCTGTCAGAATTAAAGAAAAAGAATGTACAAGGCTGTGATTTGACTTCCAATGAATTCTGGATCTGTTCTAAGGAAGAAATAATACTTATTGAATAAAATAATTGAGCAAGGAGTTATTCTAGAGGAACGGAAAGGTGGTGTATTCCAGTTTACAAGAGAGGAAACAGAAATGAGGTAGAAAGTTACAAAGGGATAGCGCTTCTGTCATCCATTGTATAAAATGTGGGTGAGAATTACAAGATTCAGACTGGTAAGGGAGAAAGGAGTATTACCAAGTAATCAAGCAGGATTCAGAAGTGGTATGGGAGTTATGGACAATATTTACACATTGAACTTTATTATAGGAAGGGAGATAAATGTTAAAAAGAAGCCTAAGGGCTGCTTTTATTGATCTGAAGGTGGCCTTTGACAATCTGAACAGCAAAAAGTTTTTGAAATTAGGAATTGATGAGATAATTAATTGCTTGTAGTTAATACACAAAGAAACGAGTTGCAGGATGATAGAAGGTAAATTTAGCAATAAGTTCTGGATCAATAAAGGTGTTATTAGACAGGGCCGCCCATTGAGTCCCCTTCATTTCAATTTATATATGGTACATTTAGAAGAGAAGTTCAGGAAGGGCCATGATGGTGAGTTATTGATTGGTAAATAAAAATTTGATCTTCATCTTAGGCTGATAATGCCAAGGGCTTGAATCAGATGATACACCAAAGTGGTGGAGTTTAAAAAGGGCAAAAAGAAGAGTAAATGTGAGAAAATTATATGGAAAGGAAGTATTTTAGAAATGGTGAACGATTATAAGTATTTAGGGTTTTGGCTTAACGAGGGAGCAGGCTACAAAAAGCGTAGAGCAGAAATAGGTAAGAAGAGGATGATGGCTATGAAAAAAGTGTGGGGTATAATTAAGAGAAGGTGCAGGGATTTTTGGGCAAAGGGTTTGAGGATATATGGCAGTATTGTTGGTTCTATTTTGACGATGGGGGCAGAAATTTGGAGATGGAAGGAAAAGATGAAACTATTTATTTTATTTATTGTATGGTAATACACATGGTGATATATATAAACAACTTATCTGCAGAAATGTAAGATATTGTACCAAAAATAAAACAAACAGAATACAATTCATAAAATACAAGTTTATGAGCAAACATTTAAATTTTTAATATATTCAATTGCAGCACTAGTTGCCGTCAGGAAATCGTCAAATGGTCCGTCATACGCTCTATCAGCGCATTCCGTTATGATGTGGCGTACGGTTTGTCTAGTTGCTCCACAGTCGCAGTTTGGCGTCAAGACCTTACCCCATTTATGTAGGGAGTCCGCGCATCTTCCATTATTAGTCCGTATTCTATTGATGGTTGTCCAGATTTTGCGTGGTTGATCAAAGGCAGGGGGTTTCGTTCTTATGCAGGGAAAGTTCAGCAGTGTGGTGGTCGGATCTTTGTCCAGGCGCGTTCCCAGGTGTCTATCAAGTTGAACTGTGATGTATGTAACTCCTGGGCGGTTTTCAAGGTTGGGTTTCTGGATCTCAGCCTATTTCTTTCAAGAGTGTTGACATCTTGATGGATTGGGAGGTTGCGGTTATCCTGTATACGATTGAATTCTCTGCTAAGAGCGGCTTTGCGTCGTAGATCGGGGGGTGGAATGTGACTTAATATGGGCAGCCCTTCAACTGGGGTTGATCTTAGTGCTCCACTTATGATTCTCATGGTGTTGTTTAGTTGTGCGTCAAGTTTCTTTGTATGTGCACTATTAAGCCATGCCGGAGCTCCGTACTCCGCAGTAGAATATACTAGTCCGAGTGCTGATGTGCGGAGAGTTTCAGCAGTAGCTCCCCACGTCGTCCCGCTCAATTTGTGTATAATGTTGTTTCTAGTGCGTATCTTCGCGGCTGTGTTCTCCAGATGTAGTTTATAGGAAAGTGTTTGGTCCAGAGTGACTCCTAAGTATTTGGGTTGCTTATTATGTTGGAGCAATCTGCCTTTAAAGTGAACTTGAAGTTGTCTATTTGCTTCTCCGTTACATAGATGAAAGCAGGTTATCTCTGTCTCATTAGGATTTGCTTTGAATCTCCATTTCTGAAAGTAAGCTCCTATTGTTGCATGATCATTTGTTAAGGTGGCTTCAGTTCCCTCGAATGTTCTATGTCCTACTGCCAGAACCCAATCATCCGCATATCCAAACATTCGAGATCTAGTATCAGGCATGTCAGAGATATTATTTATTTATTTTACGTCAAAAAAAATCAGTTGAAACGGCGTATGACGTGCTATGGGGAAAAGTGAATTGTGTACACATTTTCAAAACTCAGCCCCAAGCCATACACCACTCAAATTTTGAAGAAAGAAAAAAAAACTCCCATGTAATAAAATCTACTTTCAAGGATAAATAAGCAATAAATTTTGGCTCTTATCATGTTGTGCTCCGGAACAATACTTCCTGCCGCGACAACACGGAAACGATAATTTGAACAATTGCACTTCCCACTGAATTCTAGAAGACGTGCACAGAAAATGAAGTTACATTTATGTCCAGAAGCAAAACAAGGGGCCATCTCAGCATTTGCTCAATGGATCAGGGAAACTGGACGAAAAACCTGATCGAGATGGGGGTCATTGACCCGGAAGCTGTAGTTCAATAATTGTTACAGGTTGTTTATACTCATTTATACGGTCCAAATGGTAAATAATGCATTATGTATCATTGTTAAAATTATTGTTACTTTTCTTGTGATAGTATAGTCTCTAATTGTATAGAAACAGTTATGCAGCAGAAACGATTTCACGTGGGGTTTAAACTTTTCTATTGAATTTAATCGTTTAATGTCATCTGGCAAAGTGTTGTAAAATAATGTACATGTATTGTATGTGAATTTTTTGTAATGAGCTGTTGATACTGTCACCTGATGAATATGATTTCTACGTCGAGTGTTATAGTAATAAACTTCGGCATTTTCTGAAAATATATTCCCGCCCTTAAGCAAGTCATTTTTGACAAAAACCACTGATTCGTAAATAAAAAGACACGGTAATGGTAAAATTCCTAGATTAATGAAGAGAGGCTTACATGAATCACGTGGGTGGGATTTGGTTATTAAGCTACACAGATATACAAGCTAAACAGTAGTGGTGCGAGCACGGATCCTTATGGAAGTCCTTCGTTTAGCGTTTTTGTCCTATTACTCATGATGACCTGGAAGGTTCTGTCAGCTAGCATGCTATTGACAAGTTGGAGAGTTTTTCTGCATGGTATTATCTTGTAGAATTTATGTAAGAGGCCGTGCCTCCAAACGGTATCATAAGTCGCTGTAAGGTCTATAAAAGCAGCTGATGTTTTTAATTCCTCTGATAGCCTGCTTCTATGTATGTCGTAAGCGCCATGATCTGGTCCGTGCAGCTTCGCCCTGGTCGAAATCCAGCCTGTTCTATTGGTATTTTTTTAAGTATGCTGTCCCAATTCTGTTGTAGATGAGTCTCTCGAACAGTTTGTATAGTGAGCTCAGAAGGGCTAACGGTCGGTAGCTCTTTGGATCGTTACCTGGTTTCCCTGGTTTGAGAATAGCAATGATGTTCGATTTTTTCATTTCGCTGGGTAATCTACCTCTCATCATGGCATCGGAGAAGAACTGGGCTAGCCGTTTCCTTGCATATTTGCCGCAGTTTAGGAGGAATTCCGGATGGATTCCATCAGGTCCTGGTGTTTTGCCCTTTTTTACATCTATAAGAGCTCTCGTTATGTCATCTATATCAAATGGTTTCGAAAAATCAGTGTGTTCCGTTTCGCGGTTCTTCATCATTGTAAGTTCATGTTTGACGTGTGTTACATGGGCTCTATCTCGTATGTTCCTGAAGTGTTTACAACATGAGTGCAATCCTGTCTGGGAGTGTGGGTGCGTCTCCTTTTATTTGTGTAGGGGTTCCTCCTCCTAGTTTTTTTAGTAATGACCAAGCCTCTCTACTGTATCTTGTGAAGTTCAGATAGGTTACTGTTTCCATCCATTTCCCCCTTCGTGCCTCGTCAAGTTTATGTAATAAGTCATCTGCTATTTCTCGGTCTCCTTGTTCAAGGAACTTTTTATATAGTTCTTCACAGCTGTCGTTCCATCCTGGTATATACTCCTTGCGGTATCCTCTAGGGATGGTTTTTTTGCTATTTCGAAGACCGCGTTTTTGAACCTTTGGTAGTTTTCAATGATAGGTGGTATCCACCCTAGGCATTTGTCAAGATTAACGGAGAAGTTTTTCCAGCCTTTTTAAAATTCCACCTTGAGCGGGGGAAGGATCTAATGAGTGGTATTTTATTCCTATTTCATATGGCGGTCGGTGTTGGCTGTGTGGGAAGTCTTTAATATTTCAGGTCACTTGCAACGGTATGTTGTTGTCATCTTACTTACAAAGCATAGATCAGGATTATATTCTTGATCCCAGGCCTGATTTAAAGATCCTTTCTCTTTGGCATCAAACACCGAGTGACATCATTTTGCTCTGCCCAGTCCACCAGTATTTCCCCATTGGTATCATTGGTTCTATATTTCCATAGTGTGTGGTGGCTATTAAAGTCCCCAACATACACTGCTGGATGAGGCAGGAGGGGTAGTGTATGTGGCGTCCATTCAGTAGCTGGGAGTTTATATATATATTACTAATGGTTATATCCCCTACTTTAATAACCACTTCATGGATATTATTATCTTGGGATGTTTTGATAAGGTGGGTATGTTCTATGGTAGTTCGGACATAGATAGCAACACCATACTTGGAATGGTGTGTGGCTCCAACCAGATCATATCCTGGTATCTTTCCTCTTTGTTTATTTGATCAGCGTTTTAGTATGAGTTTCCTGCATAGCCAACAGTGCAATAGTCATTTTCTTAGAATTTTATGAAGGACCTGGCTCTTGGCCCAGCTTATTCCCTCTATGTTATTGACAATTTAAGGCATATCCCAAGATTTCTAGTCAGAGAGTTCTGAAGAGGACTAGTTAAGTTCGCATTCATATCATACATCATGTGCTTTAGCCAGGAGATCCAAGGATTATTTGGCTACCAATGTTGTTAGCTCTTTAGCGTTACCCAGCATGCACCATGTGGAGGCGAGCTAACTATACACCTCAAAGATGAAACTAGATGCAATACATGAAAGATTTTTAAGATGGATGCTAGGAACAGACTATTGCACACCTAGTTACATGGTAAGATGGGAGACAAAGAAGCAAAAAATGGGCATAGAGATGGGCAAAAGGCATTTAACTTGGAGGAATGGATTAGCAGAGGGAGGGTTAATGAGTTATTGAAGCAGATTTGTTGAGAAATAGATAAAAACAGAGACCATAAAATCTGATTAGGGAGGGGAACGTTTTTGGAATAATACAGGTTATTTGTTGGAGAGAGTGTCAAGGTTAAGAAGAGAAGGGATACACTTAACTGATCCAAAGAGAAAGATCAGTTATTGCAGAATGAAAAAATAAGGATTTCATATTTTAATAAATGGTTTAAAAATTATTCAGATGGGCGATACTCCCAGCTATTTAAAAAGTGAATGTTGGGAAAGTGACAGATGTAGGATAGCAAGATATAGGTTAGGTAATGAATTGAGAGCGAGTAAATATTGGCTTATTTGTGAGGGGTGGGATGTAGGATCTGTGTGATGGAAGAGGAAGATGGAAACTTATTTTAGAACTGTCTTAGAGATGTCTGGTTTTTGAGAAAGGAAGTATGGGGCAAGGTGAAATATTCAGGATAAGTTGAGATGGTAATTATAGGTGAAAGGATCCGTGCGTTTCATAAATACAGGAGAGGGCTTACATTGATTGTGATTGCGAGCGCGTCAACTACTTAGCTCATTAGACCCGTAGGTGTAGTGCATGCTTTTCATCTGGAATTGGCGGTGATCTTCCCCTACTAGATAGCGACATCCGGCGCCGATCTACCGTCGGCTAGCGGGGTTTTCCCACAACCAGGTTTCTCCCACCAGCCGGAACAAGTTCTAAGTTCCCGACCGGTCTCCCGGCATGTGTGGTAGTGTAGTACATGTTAGTGGAAGAGGTGAGGTTAGGACAAGGAAGAGGAAGGAAACATCGCGCGCGGTCCTTTTGGTAGGGTAACTGCTCCGGCATTCGCCTGGTGTTAATCAGAGAAACCACGGAAAACTACCAATCAGACTAGCAGGCCTCTAGAATTCTACAGACAGCGACTGAATTCGACCTAGCTGAAAAGCTAGTGTCGAAAATCGTGCCACCGTCGGGACCCGAACATGGGACCTCTCGGTCAGAGGCACTGCCGTGATATCAGTTGATGCACTGAGCCACCGCTCCCGGTGAAAGGGCTTAGTGTGTAGTGTATTATTATATTCGTAGTATGTATTGTGTGCATTACGTATATTGTTGTTCAATTGTATTTACAACGTAAAAAAATTGATCCATACTAGAATTAAAGACGATAGAATTATTTTCTCAAACAATTTACAAATTTTTCTTTAAATTTATCCTTGTTTGTAGCAGAGAAAGTGCTCCCTTTTCGGGGAACTCTGTTTTCGAAAATTTCTATTAAAAATTGAAATTGCAAATTCAAAATTCCCACGCGTCTTTTGACGCGCTGTCAGTGAGCAAAACAATATATTTGGCACGTAAAATGACATTTTCCATTTCGTGAAAAAATCATCGCAAAAGTACAGTATTGGTGAGATATTTTTTCTTCTCTCAAATATTTTCTAAAAAACCAACACTTCAAAACTATAAAACTTTTGAAAACGAGCCGTTTTGGCATAATTTTTGCTTGGAGTTGATACAATTTACTAAAAACTTCTCTGAAATAGCTGCATTAAAATACACTGTAAAGACGCTTTATAAAATGGCACAGATTTCAGTAGGATAATTCCTTTTATTCTCGAATAAATGAATTTTTTCTGTTGAAATTTTTCTGTTTGAATCTCTTTTCCTGTTCCGGCCTCTGAAGTGGTGTTCCGTCGTCATAACGTCATTGTGACGTGGGCGTGATGACGTGAGGTGACTGAAAGTACGCGGCGCGCCCTGGTAGCGTCCAGAGGGAGGAGAGGAGTGAGGGTGTCGCGACCTATTAGCGTGGAGGAGGGGCGACTGACGCGCCCTGGGTACTTAGGCACCTGTGCATGACGAAGCGAACAATGCCTCGATCATGGAACGGGGAAGGAGGTGTCGGTTTATTGTAGGAGGAGCAGGAAAGGTAGTAGACACAATAAAAGACATGAATGAGACGTGCAAGTTTATTCATGTGCGGCAAGATACATATAGACTCAGTAAAAATCCAACAGACAATGGTTGTTCATTGTCACAAGTAGTCGTATGGTGCACAAAGGACAGCACAACGTCAGGTGATGGTGGGAGAGCGCTTTGAACGCTTGCGCAACGTTGCGGCATGGCAGTGCTGGCAGTGACGGATGAGTGGTGGCTCGAAGAATTCACGTTGCGACTATGTTGAAGTCTGCAAGGACGGCCTCC
The DNA here is from genome assembly GCA_964035755.1 of Teleogryllus oceanicus. Taxonomy (NCBI): domain Eukaryota; kingdom Metazoa; phylum Arthropoda; class Insecta; order Orthoptera; family Gryllidae; genus Teleogryllus; species Teleogryllus oceanicus. The sequence continues at coordinate 23,090,859 of CAXIVR010000005.1, forward strand.
CTGAAGCAGGTGGACGGGTAGACGATTCCTACGGAAGTTGACGTGATGTGGGCGCTGGAGCAGGAAGACACGCGGGGGTAAATTGCGAAGGGTTGGGAAAGAAACTCGGAGAGGGGAACATTGTTCTTGTATTGCACGTAGCTCATGAGAGTCCCCATGATGGTGAGAGGGCACCGTTGTACTGAGGTCAACGGGGTGGGTCCTGTGGTTTATAAGACCGGCTCGCGCATCTCCTGGTGGCGACAACGCTATTGTGCCACAGTGAGCTAGCAACAGGATACGTTACAACGGTATGACTGTGTCCCACAACGAGGCGATCTTAACCAGTGGGAAATGCCGAGGGGGTTACGGGAAGTAATGCGTGTCACCACCACCTGTTGTGGCGTCAACGTACTTTTTACACAGGTCTCCAGGTATGGACAATACCACTTCTCTAACTCCACGAACATGCACGATGAGGGTACAAACGGCCACAGCCAGCTCACCTTCTGCACTCCTTTCAGGAAGATGAAGCTGGCAACACGCAGAGCCCCCGTAAGCGTGACACGGAGATGCTCAGAGCGAATGGGGTCGGCGTTACCAGCCCAATAGACGAAGGGTTCAGACATCGTGTTGTCCCACGAGACCACTCGTGGCGCCTGGAAGCCATACGTGGCGATGGGAGGGGTGTGCGAAGCAGCCGACGGCAAAGTCACTAAACCCACGTCTTTAATGATGAACGTAGACCCCTCCAAGACACCTTGCGCGTCGACGAGCAGGCAGCTGCGCAAGACGCAACGCACGTTCCATATGCGTGAATGCGGTCATACCGTACAGCGTGAAGTGAGGCGTTGTGGCGGAAGTGTGCTGTGTAGACGGAGTCACAGTGCGATGTGGAGACGTCATCGTCGCTCTTTTTAGCCCAGGGAAAGGTGGTGGGTAGTAGCCACGTGGTGGATGGGGGTAAGGGGCAGGCACGCGAGGGGTGCGCGGGATACGACATGCGTCGCGCATCACGGCGGGAGATGTCAATGAGAGAGTCCTCGGCTGGAATCCACGAGTTGTGACGTGAGTCGAATCCTAGCCATTTGATGAAGTGCAAAGACCTCTTCTTGCGCAAGACTCGCTCGACCAAAAAGTCTGTGGGGGAGCGTGTCCGTCGCAATTCTTCGAGATAGAACCGTCCTGCAACCCAGAGGCGTCGGCAAGCGTGTAGGCGACGGGGTTGGAGAGGTGGACACGATCGAGCGTAAAGACTTCAGTATTCCATGTCGGCGTGTAGCCTTGAGTTTTATGGTCACACGCACACGATCACCCAAGCGCAGGCGTCGCGACCGTGAATCGCTGTTTGACCGACGCGTAGACCGTATCCATGAGATCATTGTTTTCACCGCCTTCGGCGACATGCCGCTCGTTCAATGTACGGAAAACTGTCGCCACATGTGGCCTTTGAGTGCGCGCTTGAAGCGTTCGACTTCCGCTGCCTTCATACGGAGTAGGTGGAATAGTGACGTATATTCCGTGTCGCTTCCTTGGGGGAAGAGTGTGTTGAAAAATTCCTTTCCATCGTCTGGAGGAGCGCTGGACAATGATTGGAGCGGGTGCGGATGCTCGCGAAAGTCTTCGTGACGAGCTCGCCCGTTTCGCGTTCAACGAACTCCGCTCACGCAAACTTGGAGTAGACATCAATAACAGTGAGAATGTAGGATTTATTAGGTTGAACCGCGCGTACGCAAGCATTTCTACTAGATCCGTTTGCCAGAGATCGTCCAGTCCACGTGTGAGACCTCGGCGACGGCGGTAGCGTTTCCGCGTGGAGTTCCCGTGCGATACCGACACGTGCGTTGCGGTATCCACACCGAGGGCTGCTTGCACGTTGTCCTAAGGTAGCGTCACGCGCACGAACGCGGTAAAACGCTTGATCGACGAGCACTTGATCTGTCTGCTGACGCGCGTGCGGAACCTTGTGCACATGATAGGCTATATCGAGCTCGCGACATGCAGCGTGTAAGGCGTTGACGTCCTGGTCGAAAGATAAGGCGTCGATAACCCGATTCAATAGGTTGCCCAGTATTCCACGAGCGCGGGGTAATTTCCGTCGCGGTGTCATCGTCATAGGAAAACTGCGGAGAAGCGGCGCAAAACCGATCAAAGCCAGCACGGTAGCAATCCTTGTGAAATTCGTGTTTTGTCCTTTGAATTTTTTCCGCCGATAATCCGCCGTTTTTTTTCGCGCAGCATTGCATAACTTTCTCTATACTATATATATTACTTCGTATACACATCTGTTTACATATATATATATATATATATATATATTAACAGCCTGGAGCGAGGACCTCTTACGAGGGCGATGGCTGGGGCAAACGTGCAGCAGCAGGAAGCTCGGTGAGTCGGGACCAGGTCGCCAAATAGGCAGGAATAGGCTTTAAGAATAGGATTTTGGGAACATCAAAGGTCTAGGCTCTAAGCTCGAAATCAAGACTTCATGGGTACATAAACACATTTGATATTGTCAGTCTCGTAGAAACTTGGTGGAAGGAGGGTGAGACTTTAAATGTGTCTGGTTTTACACTATATGCAAAACTAAAAACGTAGAGGAAGGGTAGGTACGGGGGGTGTTGCGTGCATATTTCAGGATAGGTTAGTGCAATTTATTTATGAAATTACAACAAACTCCGACAATTTTCTTTGTATTAGACTAGTAATGCAAAATACAGACCTCGCAATTGTATTTATATACCGTCACCCACGGGGCTCGCGTTATTATTCTCCAGAAGCTCTTGGTGAAATCAATAATTTCTTAGACTCGTTGACGCAAAGGTATCCGAATACTGATTTACTAGTCTTAGGTGACATGAATGCTAGAATTGGTCATGAGCAGGAAGTATTTTCGGAGTTCGATCGGCAGAAGCGAGAGCTAATTCTAGAAAAGCAAGACTCAGTCATCAATAATGAGGGTCAGGAATTGTTAGAATTATGCAGAGATTTAATCTCGAAATCTTAAATGGCAACTATGGACAGGATACTGAAGGGAACTAACTTTTATTAGTGGAATGGAGGTAGTGTAATAGATTATGCTCTGTTGTCTCATGAAATAATAAACAATTTATTAGATTTTGGAATCGAATTACGGGCAGAATCCGACCATTTGCCTGTGTGCGTTCATTTAGCAGTAAATGCTACTGAACTGCTACAGGCAGTGGCACGGGCGGGAGCAACAAACTTCACAATAGCAAGACGACGGTTTATATGGAAGAGGAAAAGCGACAGGAATTTGCAGAGGCTATTCTTAACTCGGTAGGGTGGGCACGAGGAGCGGTCACCGGAAAGGCAAGCAAAGAATTTAGAAAGGAGACTCTTTCGCGCAGGAGGCATGCGAATGTGGGAGAGGAGGAAGGGTACTGACCCAAGGATGGTTTAGCGAGGAGTGTCAGGTGAGCAGGCGTGAAGCAATAGTAGCCTTAAGAATGTTCAGAAACAGTGGAACTGCGGAAGCGAGAAATAGTTACTTGTTACTACGTAGGCAATACGAGGCCACAATTAAGAAATCGAAGAAATCTTGGCAGGAGAGTGAGACAGCAAGAATAGAGGCAATTTAAGAAACAATCATAATAAATCAATTTGGGACGTTATAAGATCACTGCGTAATAAAAAATGTGCAATGCAATTTCATCAGACGCGTGGAGCAGTACTTTCACGGGCGCTCGAAAAGCGAATATTGAAACAGGGATATATATTATCACGGACCGGATGTCCCTGAATTAGACGAACCGATAACCTGGAATGAAGTGAATAGGGCTATGCTAGCCATGAATAATAAGAAGGCAGGCGGCGCGGACGGCATTCCGCCACAATTTATTTCGAATTGTGGCACATAGACCCAGAGAGTATTCTAAATTTATTTAATGCAATAGTTGATTCTGGATCGTATCCAGAAACGTAGTACAGCGATCCTCCAACCAGTCTTTAAGAATAAAGGTAATACGAATTGCCCACAAAATTATCGTGGAATTAGTCTTTTACCAGCGCTGAGCAAGCTATTTGTAAAATACTCAACGGGCGACTGAGTGAATGGGCGGAAAAGCACAATAAAATATCAGAATTGCAAGCAGGCTTTAGGAGGGGCTTCGCGACTACCGACAATATCTTTGTGTTAGATACCTAGTAAAGCAGGCTTGCGCGTAAACGGGGCCACTTATATTGCAGTTTTGTAGATTTCGAAATGGTTTTTGACTCTATCAATGGAAAGCTTTATGGCAAAAACTTAATGAGCTAGGCGTCTCACGTAAAGTTTAAAAGTGTTGCAGAGCATATACGAAGACGTAAATTCTGTGTCAGGTGCGGTGATGGAAGTACAACGCGAAAAATAAAATCGACAGTAGGAGTAAGACAGGGCTGTCCTCTCACCGCTATTGTTTATCTTGTTTATAAACGATTTATTGACGTGGTTACAGGATGCGGATACATCTGCGCGGAAATTGAGGGCCTGAACATTCCCGGACTACTATATGCTGATGATTTAGTTTATGTTCGGAGACTATTGACGGCTTACAAAAAAGTTTAAATATCCTAGAAACGTATAGTGAAACATAGGATTAAAAGTAAATATTCAAAAAACCAAAGTAGTTGTCTTCAGAATGGATTTATCTGGGGTAACAAGGAGAAATGGTTTTACGCTCAGGAGGAGATTGACCGGTAAAAACATTTACATATCTTGGGGCAAAATTTTCATGAATGGTGGATGGAGTAATCACATAGTGGCGGCGCACAGTAAAGGAAGAATTGCGCTCAAAGAAATCGTTGCGCAGTGCGCAGGGTTCCGGGAAATTTCCTTTAAAGGTGTGCGAGACGATGTTTAAATCGCTAGTTCTCCCAGCAATGAATTATGGGGCAGAAATTTGGGAGTGGATAGGATAGATCGACTAGAAAGCGTCGAAACAGATTATTTCAAATTAATTCTCGAGTCTCTAGATTCGCAGCAAATGCCGAGTCCTAAGAGAGGTCGGTAGTGTAGGAATTTGGAAAGATTTTAAAATGAAACCCATTAAACTTTGGATTAAATTAGCAGGTGAACAGACTGACTCACTTTAAATAGATGTTTTCGGTGCAGTTACAGGAAGCAACCAACGCTACTGGTCGTATAAATTAAACTGCTACTGGAACGTTCAGGTCTGGGGGACGTTTCTCCGGAAATGGTGGGAGATAGGGAACACGTGACATAGAACGGTTAATTTCGGATAGACTTGCGGATATTAAAAGGCAAGAGATCCTGGCAGCAACGGCCGAAAAACGTTCGCTAGTTGCGCAATTCACGCGAGTCCGTTATGGGGGTTTCGAACGTTACGTAAACACACCGCAAAAGGACGCAAGAGGGATACGCTTGGTTCAGGGTCGGGGGTGGATGCAAGTAGATTAAAGGACTGAATGGTAATGGCATCTGTGTGCTTTGCGTGATAGGGAAGACTGGATCCATATCCTTTTAATTTGCAGTGGACCGAAATTTGAGAGGAAAATGGATGGGAATGGAATACTACTTCCAACATAGGAACGTAACGCTCGCCCAAAACATTCTAGGGATAAAGCTAATTTCATGAAAGAAGTAGGAACATTTCTCGAAAGGTTCGGACCACTAGAGAAACGAAATTAAGGAGTGGGGAAAAACAGCAGTGGTTAGTACGAGCAGAGCCTAGACTGGAGAGAAATATGTAATAAATCAATAAACTAACAATAATTAAGTTAGTCAGTAAGTTATGTTAGGTTAGTAAACAGTACAAAAAAAAAATAAATAAAAAAAAATAAAATAAAATAAAAGTTATAAATTGTAGTCAATTGTTAAGTATAAGTAGATAAATAAGTCAAAAAAAAATATATATATATATTAACTTAAAATAATTAAAATAAGTTAAATAAATTAAAATAAGTTATATAAATTAAAATTAAATTAATTAAAATAAGTTAAATAAATTAAAATAAGTTATATAAATTAAAATTAAATTAATTAAAATAAGTTAAATAAATTAAAATTAAGTTATATAAATTAAAATTAAATTAATTAAAATAAGTTAAATAAATTAAAATTAAATTAATAAAATAAGTTAAATAAATTAAATTATAATTAATAAAAGAAACGGCTAAAATAAAGCACATTAGGGGCAAGGGAAGTGGAATCGGAAATGTTAGGCAGAGGCGTTGGTGCGGACGATTTTCTGTGGTGCTGTTTGTTTTCAGGTGCGGTGGAGGCCAAACACTGAAGGAGAATGCCTGACGCCCGCGCCAAATAAATAAATAGTCTAAAAACCGGATAGAGTAGCATGTACTCGGCTTCTGACGCAGGTTTTTCCCCCTTCAGGGGTTTTTCCCTCAGCCGTACCTTATGGTCTCGTTTCCGCGGCTTTGAGGCGATGGAGAGACCATTGGGGGTGAATACCAGAAGGCGAAAGGTTAGAACTCGGTAGAATGTAGGTATTGTAATGGCTTAAAGGCCTTCGGCCTAGCCACATTGGATCAAGTTTCTAATTTGGCTGTAATAATTACCTATTAAATAAAATAAAATATATATATATATATATATATACGTAAACGAGAAAGTAAAAAGGCACATTCCTTTAAAAGCTGTGAAAGAGGGAAAATCTGTACCGACGTGTTCTTTATAAATGTGCTTCAAATTTGTGTCGTATGGCGAAAGGCGATAATAAAATTGGCGTTTTCACGAACGAGTTTAGGGACTTTGGTGAACGTCTGACAGAGATCGAGCACGACGTTGTTTGTGGCAACCCGCAGCGAGGTAGGTTCTGATAGAATCTTGCCGCTCGGTGACTTAATGGAAAATAAAGACACTGGTTTCGCTACGTCCGGTGATAGAACATTGTTGTGGTTGGTGTACACATGCAATGACACACCCGCGCCACCGCCATCGCACACGGCTCGCAAAAAATTGTAGATACGTTAATCAACGGTTTTTGTGTACAGGTAGATGTGTTCGAACTTCAGACCATTGGGCATGATGAGGAGCGTGGAGGTCGTTAATGTTTTTCAGCAGCCAGAAGGTCCTATGATGAGAGCTCGTTTGCTTTCGGGGAGGAGAGGACCGTGGAAAACCTCGACGTCCGGGGGGTTTTCTCCTAACGGGCATGACGTTACGAACGGGTAGCGTCTCCGGTTGGGGACGACCATAATGAACGAAAGGGTCGACGGTATTGTCGGCACCTCACACGGGTCTTCACACGTATATAAGACGCGTGAAGACACTTTTGGCATCCTCCATGGATATGTTTGGACTGGCGCAACACGTTATACGCAGGGGAAGAGAGGGTAAGGCGGTGCTAAGAAAGCCTACGTACATAGTAAGACCGCCAAGCCCTTCGAGAGTTCAAAGTGTACACGTCAAAAAGCCCCTCTCCTTCAATGGTAATGTCTTCGACGCGAAAAACGAATCACCAATGTCGGGGCGATTGTCAGCATATCAGACTCGTGTACTCTATTCTCACTCACGAGCCGTGTACCCATATTCAAACGATAGAACAAGATATTTGTGGACATGAAAGGTGCGCGGGTGATACTGTGGCATACCCTCACGCTCCAGAAGATGCAGCCAACAAAGCGTATGCGGATAGCATGATACCCTTGGACTACAAAAGCCCTGGAGTTTGGGTGAGCGTAAGCGTTGAATCACCCAGGTGGCAAACCCGGTAGAACCACAAGATGCGTGCACCACAGTGTAAGTGGGCACCAACATGACAAAGAACAACCCGATCGATGTGTCGCAAGAAGGCGCGATGAAAATGGAGAAAAGGCGCAGTGCGGAGGTGTTGCCAGCGGAGGAGGACGAGGTCTGTACTAAGCAGTGTGTCGAAGACCATTTTCTACTGAAAATCTTGACGGTGGACGAAACAATCGATAGCTCATGTATTTGGCTCAATGAATGGACACGCAAGATGCCTTGACCGTTTGGGATATGCACCAGACCCTCACTACTGCTCTCTGTGCGGTGTCGCCGGCCTCCCTCCTAACGATCGATTGTCTATATCCGCACCCACCTCTAAAACCTACACTCCCGGGAAAGTGGTACAAGGCCGTAACAAGTTCGAAATTCCGTGTGATGGCACGCTTGTGCAGCACTGTGCAGCGCCGTCCCCTACTCATTTACCTTTCGGTGTACGTAGACGTGGTAGATTATCACAAGCGCTCCCGCCGTTGAAACTTGCGATGGACATGCCCTTTCGTGTAAATATGGGGCAGACGCTCCCTTAACGACTACGCGAAGAGTCGCACTCGGCGCAAATGGATGATTTTCATTTGTGCCTACTCTTCGTGTATCGCATTTCGATCGTACCGCCGATAACGTCATGAGCGTTCTAATTTGTCCCAGAATGCAAAGCACACGTATAAAGGAAAACCATTGCGTGTGCAGAGTGCAGTTAAAGAGAGGCGTACATGTGCGCATAACCACCGCAAGAGGGTAGAATGCCCCGCGAGGGTGTGGTAGAGAACCCACCCACGATGCCTCGTGCCACAGAGACCGATGGTTGTGTAGGACGCAAGGGTCGTCAGAGTCGGCATCTCTGTGTTCTTTCCCTCGCGAAACAAGGAGGCTTTCTCCCGTTGTAGGCCGCTCTAGGCGCAATCGGCTCTCGCTAGTCGCTAGTGGCGCGATAGACCGCGCCTCGTCCAGCACCCCGCGCAGGCTTCTGATCGTTTGCGCACACCAACGACGGTCGACGCGGAGCGCTGGGCGCGCCGCAGCGCTTCCAAAAAGCTCTCGCAGAGCTCAATCAGGTAACCAGGTGTGTGGTTGAGTGGGACCGCTCCTTCCTAATGGTTGGAAGGGGCGCCCAACAGGAGGATTCTTGGAGAGGGAAGGGGTTGGATGGTGAAGGAGGAGGCTTGGCACACGACGACGACACCGGTGAGGGGTGGACCAAAGAAGGTGAGGAGTGGATCACAGGGGGGTGGGAGGGAAGGGTACGAGGATTGCTAATGGGGGAGGAGGCGGGTATGACATTGACGGTGGCATGTGGGATGAGGGGACGAATTAGGGGAAAGAGACTTTTCTTAGACACTCCGGGAAAGAGGTGACAAAGCCACGAAGGGAAAAGGACGAGGGGGCTCAGAGGTGACGGAAGGATATACGAAAATCGTCGTGGATTCTTTGTGGTGGGCAGGGAAAGGACGACGTGGACAGAGGGGTGGCATAGGGGATGGTGGAGGATGGCAATGGGGGGTCAGAGGAGCGGGAGGAGCCGAGGTTTTCACAGCCAACGGAGTTTGGCGACGAGGCTGGCGGGGACGGCCACATCCTTGTAAGGAACCTCCGTTCCAGCGCAGAGGTGGGCGAGACGTTCTGATGCAATGACCGCCGTCAGCGGATAATTCTTCCGCCCCTACTGTCGCGAGGACGCCTCGGCAGCATGTGTCTGCAAGCAGAGAAGCACAGAGTTTCTCGTAGTTACGTTTTCTGATTTCCTTCGTGTGGACTGGCTTTACGGCCTTGCCTCATTCTCTTGCCAGCTGCCATCTATCGCCACCCCATTTTTTTCACATTTTCTCAACTTTTCGATTTTGAAATAGTAGAACCGAAATATTATATTATGAATATTAAGGAAGGCTAAAACCTTGACCAAAATAGCAATTTTCATTAGAAAGTTTAGAATCGTTTTTAAGAAAATGGCGTTAAGCGTTACTGTAAAGGCGAAATTTGAAGATCTTTTTCACAGGAATCTATTGAGTTTTCGAAAAACTTCATTTGAAGTAATTTGAAGAACCTCCTCTCACAAATTCAATAATGAGTACAAATCCATTGAAATGTGCATATTAACGGAGTGAGAGATATTGAAAGAAAAATTGTGTAATTTTTGAAAAAACAAAAGAATATCCTCAAATGAACTTTACGCCATTTGTTATGGCAATGATAACCACGGGTCATTGGGTAAATAGTGTCATTACCACTATCCGTTGGGAAAGTTTGAAGAAAAAAAATTGGAGCCAATTTTGAAAAAAATGCGTTTGAGCGTTTCTGAAAATGCGAGATTTTGAGCTCATTTTCACAGAAAACTGTTGTGTTTCTGAGAAACTTTATTTGACATTATTTAAATCGCATGTACTCATAAATATAATACTGCGAAGAAATCTCCTCTAAAGTATTACCGACGTGAGAAACAAGTTAATGAAATAACGTTTTTGTAATTTTTGAAAAAACAACAAAAGAATAGAGCAATATCGCGTTTATGCCATCGTATAGGGTTCATTTAGCACTAACCTATCAAAAATTTAAAGAAAAAATGTTGAACTGTTTTTGAGATAAATCTTGTTCTTGGAATTTTTTAAAATTGCAAATTTTGCACGTCCTATTACACGAAAATACTAAAATTTACAAAACTATTTACGTGATCTTAATGAAAGAACTATTTATGGACTAAAAATTTCATTTGAAGGAAAAGTCTCTATCTTCAATATTGTAGATGTAAGAAGTAGCCGAAAAAATCGTACTTTTACAATTTCGGAAAATTAAGTGTTAATCCTGAAAATAGGACCTATTTCATCTTTGTAAATGAGTTTTACTCTATTCTCACAAGAAATTTAAGAAATAAATTTGGAGCCTTTTTTGAGAAAATTTTGAAAATGTTCCTAGGGCTTCATATAAAATTACTGAATGTTTTTCAAAATTGCAGAGCTTCAACTCACGCAAAAACGACAGAGGTTTCTTCAATTTGAAAAAAAATCCTACGCACGGTGTAGGTGCTAGGCTTGTTCACCTACGGCAGACGGTCGTACGTTTTGCTTTCCATTGTTTTTTCGGCATTAGGGACCCCCCCAAAACAGGGATTCTGGCTACACCACGTGTTAGAGGATTTTCCCCTTAATTTAGCAACTGGATTTATCTACTTTTTCGTTATCAGGGCCCGTCAATGAAATTTTCTGCCAAAGATCCGCCGTTTTTTCGCGCAGCATTACATAATTTTCTCTATACTACGTATATTACTCCGTATTATACGTACATAGTATATATACGTAGTATATTACGTACGTATACGAGAAAGTAAACTGTCAACAGTCATAAATATACGCCGTATGTTCATGTCAAAAGCGTGTAAAACGGTTTAGTATTCAAATAAAGGAAAAGAGGTACAAGGGGTACTTGGTGGCATGTGGTGGCTTGGTGGCCTGTCGAGATTCACAGGTATCCACACCACTCCCAAGTGGGCCCGACAAATCGAAAATGTGCCCTTTCGAGCAAACCTGTACGCCGAGAAAATGGCGCAAGGGAGGCGTGCGGGCTGGATTCAAATCCCAGGAGAACCTACAGTTAGCAAGGGGTGGCAGGCGCCTGCTTTTGGGACTGCTATCCCGAAAGGGCTGGCTTTTTGGGCAAACCTATACGACCAAGAAAAGGGCTCCTTAGGGTGCAAGTGTCCTGGATTGTAAACACAGGCTCGTCTGCTGTTTGCTTACGAGGAGACAGGTGTCTGTGCGATTGATTTGTTATATATGGCTCTCTCGAGTGGCACCGACAATGCGAAAATGTGCCCTTTCAAGCGAACCTGTACGCCGAGAAAAGGGCTCGACGGAGGACGGAAGGCCTGTATTCGAAACTCAAGAGAACCTACTGTTAGCACACGAGAGAGCAGCTCCGTAAAAATATTCGTCTGAAACCTATTCTACTCTCAAAAAGGCCATTTGAGCGCAATCTGTAACGCCTACAGATGCAACGCGCTCGACAGTGATGCATCACTGGTAGACGGCGGATTAGGGCACAGAGTGAGGTTGGTGCACTGCGGGTGGTAGGCTCTCAGGCGAAATTGGCCTTTTCGTTTAAAATCATGCAAAGCATGCTGTGAGCAGAAGCACGGAAGAAGCGTGCAAAGCGGGCATGCGTATACAAAAACCGATATGTGTGTATTTATATATATTGTGACAAACCAATATGGAGACATGTTTATTTACAGAATATTTGTCGTAAATGGGCGAAATGGTTAGGGCAAATAATAGGCAATATGGCGCCTTAGTATTGGCGACGTCGTGGTTGTTGTCAGGATAAACAACATCATCTGACCGTGGAGGTGGCAGCGTGAGTAGGAGGAAATATAAGAGATTTGGGGATTGGTTGAAGAAGCGTCGACTGATTATTAAAACGTAAGTTTGGGCATTTTGTCAAAATAAAAGAAAGGCGAAGCATCGTGGGTTTGAAAAGGGAGGATAAAATTCATTTGGTCGCATGTCGTGACGGTGAGCAGTTCGTTCGCGAATAGATTAATTTGTGCATGTTAGGACTTATAAAACTTTCGGGGGTCTACAATACGTGTTGGGGCTTTGAAATATTTTCGTGTGGTGGAGCAAAAATAAGACTTGAAGGTTTTTCGCGAGTGAACTCTAATCATTCTTGAACTTATAAATGTATGCGATTTACAAACGATACCGGACTTTGCCTATTTTTTGCTATAAACGGAAGATAGAACTGAGAGATTTGTTTTGCGGTGTAATCATAAAAGCACTGGACGGTGAGAACTGGCATCAGACATAATATAGTGGAGCTGGAACAAATATTTGAGTGGTGCGAAGCGGTGAATCGGCGGTGTTCGTTTTTAAAGAAGAGAAGTTTCGTGGTAATTGGACTTCGAGACTTCGGAGCTTCAAAAAGGAAGGGAAGGCGTTTCTTCGAGGAATCACCAATCAAGAGCACGCGAAGACCAGAATCGCCGTATAAGGTTCGAACCAGGATATGACTAAGAAAGTTCTCAATGTACATTTTTCACATTTTAATTTGCCCATTAATTTAAAGAAGCCCACGAACAGAGAGGAGTAGGGTACGCGGCGGGGCGATGGCTTGTAAACGCGCCATCTACCCACAGCTTTTCGAAATCTGACACCCGAACTAGCGAATAATGTTTTTCCGGGAGGTCTCGAAAAGAGGAGAATATTCACCCCTCCAAAACTTTCCCCAGGCGCGAGTACCATAAGTATCGCGGCGCACCTCGGAGGAGCTCTCTATGATTGCAGCAACGACGGCGACTAGACTGAGTTCTGAAGACGTTTGTAACTTGATAGCATAGGAGTTGATTTTAACTTGGTAGTTAAGAGCTTGAGAAGCGTATCAATGAAAGTGATGTAATTGAGAAGTGGAGTGCACGAACATTCTTCGCATTAACATTCACAATATTTGAGAGAGCAAGTGAAGTGATTGTTTGACTTCGAAATAATTTCAAATATCTAAAATTCGCACAGAAGGACATTAACTAGATCCAGCATCTCATATTGCACGCTGAGACCACACACGCACAAAGTGTGGTAGGTAGGCCGAGCATTTAAAGCATAAATTCAGCAACATTAATTATTCGAGGCTGGAAGCGCGAACAAACTTGTACGAGTCGGGATAACGGGAGAAGGGTGTGGAAATTGGAGGCGTGGCGGAGTCCAGAGCTCGAGGAAGGAAACTGGTAACATCGTGGGACAGCGAGCGAAGACGGATTGCAACGCGAGGCTGCGAGCGGCAGAAAATCCATAAGGTCACCTACAGGCGAGTGATGCGGAGCTGTTTTTTTATTTATTTTTACGTCAAAAAACAGTTAAAAACTGCGTATGACGTGCTATGGGGAAAAGTGAATTGTGCACATTTTCAAAATTCTGTGATCCCTACACTAAGTCATATACTACTTAAATTTTGAATTTTGAAAGGAGAAAAACAAAACTCCCATGTAATAAAATCTATTTTAAAGGATAAATAAGAATACAATTTGAATTTTGAAAGGGAGAAAACAAAACTCCCATGTATTAAAATCTATTTTCAAAATAAATAAGCAATAAATTTTGAATTTTGAAAGGGAGAAAAAAAACAAAACTCCCATGTAATAAAATCTATTTTCAAGGATAAATAAGCAATAAAATTTTGAATTTTGAAAGGGGGAAAAACAATCAAGAAAACTCCCATGTAATAAACTCTATTTTCAAGGATAAATAAGCAATAAATTTTGGCTCTTATTACTTCCTGCCGCGACAACATGGAAACGATAATTTGAATAATTGTATTTACCACTGAATTCTAGAAGACGTGCACAGAAAATGAAGTTACATTTATGTCCAGAAGCAAAACAAGGGGCCATCTCAGCATTTGCTCAATGGATCAGGGAAACTGGACGAAAAACCTGATCGAGATGGGGGTCATTGACCCGGAAGCTGTAGTACAATAGTTGTACAATGTTGAGGTAAAAGAACTGGCAACGTTTATGCGGCGATCAGTTGGGGAAAGAGAATAGCAGTAAATACACGACAATTCGCTGTTAAAAGTGGGTGAAAAGTCCAGAATAGGTGGAAAGTATTCCGAATGATGTGAGCGGCACTTTCAAGTTAATTTACTGCGCGTGTTATTGAATTCATTCAAAGAGGCCATACCTTGTACAATTTTACTTAAATAATTCATGATTTTCACATGTTGTACAGTTGATGTTATCTGAAAAAGTCATAGTGTATTGTATTGTGTTAAAAGTAATTGCTTTCTGTGATATGTAAAGGGGTCAGATTTAAGTAAGTGTATGTTACATTTTATTTTTTTTTCTTTAAAGTTAACAGTGTTATAGTGAGTGCGAAGCCCAAGGCTAGCACCTGTGAACGGGATATCTTAGAACAAGTGTAAAACTCATTTTTAAAGCCGTGCACGGAAAAACTAGAGAGTAGAAAGAGTAAAATTATGTGGTAGATAAAAATTCAGAAAGAGGAATGAACAAATTGTGAATTGTAATTGCTGAAGGTGTGTTCAGGCAGTCGAGGTGAAGCCAATTTTTTTGTTTTGCTTTGTTTTCTGATTTTTTTCAGTGGCCAACTATTTTAAAGTGCATAATCCTATTATATAATTGTGCAACTGTAATTTTTCATTGAATATATGCTCATTTTATTCGTATTTTATCTGATTCATTGTGTCAAGGGTTCAGACCTTTCTCATACCCAAAAGATCCTGCTTCCTGAGAATTTTAAGCTCGCTTCACGAGCATTTATACTATCACACTCTCACTACGTGCTGGCAGGTATTGGTGGGCGTGGAGATGAAACTCTAACATTTTCTAAAACAATTATTCGAATTTTAAAAATTGAAATTAATTTAAAAGATATGTTTTCAATTCTATACATTGAATTTAAATTAAATTTACGTATGGAAATTTAAAAATTTTTTTAAAAAATATTATTAATATAATTATTTTCTATTTAAATTAGATTTAATAAATGATAATTCACCAGACATACTGTTAACATCACTGCATTTATCTTTTATTCTAAATGATTATTCTACATCTTCAAAAGTGTAGCCTTCTCTACATGCAGCTCCTTATCTTCTTTCTTCTGCCCCAGTCGACCGTCCTGCTTGCTTGGTACACCAGATCTTTCTCGAATTTGCACTCGTTCACGTGCTTTATCTCGCGAATTTGATGTTCGTGATTTTGACTAGTAACAGTTCGTGCGATTTAGTCAATAATTGTTCGTTCATTGGAGTGACCTCCCTCTTTTTTTTAACACGTTTCTTTTGCAAATACAGGAACAAATGCCGTTTACCAGATATGCGAGCACTAGATTAAAAAAGTCGTGCCAGGCAATATCTTACTCGTTCTCACTCGGTCCTTCGTAATTTTAAGAAAATAGAAAAATTTAAAATTCCAAATTTTTTTCGCGAAAATATTCTATTCTCGATGCCTTCTATTTAAAATTTTAAACTGATTTACGTATTTATAGCACACGTGAAAAAACACTTGTCGAGAGCCTCGTTATATTTTACATACGTATGACTACGATGCTACGTGTAACACGCGTCCGCTCTCGACCACTACAGATTTCAGAGGCCGAATTTCTCTCATCCGCTGGTCAAGTCCGCCTGCCTCCCCTGCTCATCCCTTCGTGACGTAGGAAGGCATCCCCTAACTAGAGGGTCGACCGACACTGACGCTCCTGAACGCGCCAATTTAAATCATAAATTGTTGGGAATTGAATGGTTGGACCACAAATATCAAATATCTCCCCTCTCTCTCTCTCTCTCTCTCTCTCTCTCCCCCCATATATATATATATATATATATATATATATACATATATAATTTTGAAATGAATCTTTAAAATTATATAATTCCGATTATAAAATTGTGTAATTGGTGTCATCCTAAAAGGTGTTACCAGGCGGACTCTTTCCTGCCTTCCCTAACTACGTTATTGAAATGAGATCTCTAATGAAAGATAAATTCACGTGAAGCAAGTTACATTTTAAATTTTAAAAAATTATGAAGGTTTTTTCAAAACAAAAACCGCACCTAAATATTCTTGTCAAATGGAACCTGCAATATTAGGGCAGAATCGTTAACATCTATATAGTTAAATAACTCCTAAACGAAGCGTTCTAGGGGCTTAAAACCTGACATTTTAAGGCCTAGGGCCTCAAAGAATCGTTCCTCACACCATAATCTACGTAATCTATTACATTCTTGGACATTGCATTACATTATTACTGGTGCGGTACTTCTCGAAACTACCCACCTGTTCAGAGATGTGCAGAATCTGCAACTGTGTATGAAGTTAGAGTAATTAGAGAGATTTTTCTCAAGAGTAAAAAGCTATTCTAATAATTTTGTGAATATCAAGGAAAGCGAAAATATAACTATCAAGGAAGAATTACTTCAAATGTTGTTTTGAAGGAAGTGTTGTGAATTGCTCCAAGAACATCATCTGTGAGTAAAATCAAATAAAACTTTCTTCAAACTTTTCAATGAAGTTTCAAACATCAATGGATTTTTTATATGATAGTCTGTAAGTACATTAAAAGTTACCTCCATGTATTTTCTAAACAAAAAAAATTTAAACCCCCAAAACATATCTGACTCGTAATACACAATTGAAATTGTATATGTGACTCAATAAATATTATTAATATATAAATTCATATATTGTCATACTAATGGCGATTAATTCCAAATGACTGACAGATTTAGTATTCCGAGACACAAAGTTCCCCTAAATGAACTACTGTTTTTCGAGCCAGCGAACTGTCGGACATAACCGGTAAGTAGAGATCCTAGTGAGCAATGGCAGCGCAACGTGGGTCGGTCGCGCTCACACTACTTGCCACAGCAAGCGTTGTTCATTCGCTAGCGAAAAGTGGTGGCCAACACTGACCAAATTCTTTATTTTTTTCAGTAACTTCCAGTGGGCGACGGCAGCTATCATTTTCACATCACATATAAATAGACATCTTTCAAGAAAATTTAGTGGCGCTACAACAGCACATACTTTCGTGCATTATTTATAAATTTGCAATTTTCAAAAATTCAGATAGTTTAACGATGCGACCCGACCTAATATTTTAAGCCTTCCTTCTTCTAGCTGTGGAAAACGTTTGAAGAAAAAATTTTGGAGAGGTTTTTGAGAAACATTTTTAGAAATTGCATACATTTCAGACACAAATTACAAAAACCAATAGTTTTTCAAAATTGCTATGACTTTTTTTAAAAAAAGATTTTTTACAATAGATAAAAATATCTACAATTTTGTACTTCTAAAATCTCCACTTTTTGCAATTTTCAAAAATACAGTTCTCCGAATATGAACTAGCACAATATTTCTTCCGTTTCTTAATACATATGAGGAGAAAAATTAAAGAACTAGAGGTGCTACAGGATGGCACAGACTATCTCGTAGCAAAGTTTTCTAATTTCCTTGGCGTGGATTAGCTTTATGGTCTTGCCCCATCCTTATTCCAGCTTCCATTTATCGTCGCCCAAAGAACTTTTTCTTAGGCATTTTAGCAACTCTCAGTTTCCTAATAGTAGAACCGAAATATTACTTCAAGAATATTAAATAAGAGTAAAAACGCCTAAATAGAAATTTTCATTGACAAATTTGAAGTCATTTTAAGAAAATGGCGATTAAGCATTACTGAAATGCAAATGTGACGCTATTTTCACAGGAATCTATTGAGTTCTCGAAAAGTTCATTTAAACTCAATTGAAGTACTTTGACTCACAAATTTAATAATTCTACAAATCGATGGAAATGTGCCTATTAACGGCGTGAGAGATAATTCAGAAAAATTATATTTGTGTTGATTCTCATGAATTACATACACGTTTTGAAAACACAAAAGAGTACACCAAAATGAACTTTATGTCATATTAAACAGTGCCATAACCACTATCCGTTGGAAAAGTTTGAAGAAAAATATTGGTGCTATTTGTGAGAAAATAACATTTGAGCGTTTCTGAAAATGCGGAATTTTGAGCCTATTTTCACAAAAAGCTGTTGGGGTTTTGAGTAACTTTATTTGACATTATTTAAATCAGATGTACTCATAAATATAATACTATGAAGAAATCGCTCTTAAAGTAAGTATTACCAACGTGAGAGACAAGTAAACAAATTACATTTTTGTAATTTTTGAAAAGAAACAAGGAATAGAGCAATATGGCGTTTATATCATCGGATAGGGTGCTACCCCTACATTTTTGGAGTCTTTTCGAGAGAAATCTTGTTTTTGTAATTTTTTAAAATTGCTAAAATTTTCAAAATAATCTACATTACCTTAATGAAAGAACTATTTATGGACAACAAATTTTATTTGAAGGAAAAATCTCTATCTTCAATATTGTAGTTGTAAGAAGTTGCCGAAAAAATTCATACTTTAACAATTTCCAAAACTTCAGAGTTAATCCTGAAATTCGGACCCATACCACCTTTGTAAGTGTATTTTACTCTATTCTTACACGAAATTTAAAGAAAAAATTTGAAGTCTTTTTTGAGACAATTTAGGAGATGTTGCTAGGGCGTCATATAAAGCCCCATCCAAAAAAATTAATCAATGATTTTCAAAATCGCAGAGTTTCAGCTCACGCAAAAACGACAAAGGTTTCTTCAATTTGGGAAAAAACCCTACGCATGGTTTAGGCGGTAGGCTTATTCACGTACACCAGACGGACGGACGGATGGACGGATGGACGTTTTGCTTTCAATTGTTTTTTCGGCATCAAGGACGCACAAAAGAGGGCTTCCCCACGTGTTAGGGGATTTTTTCTTAGTTTAGCAACTGGATTTATCCCCTTTTTCGTTGTCAGGGCTCGGCAATTTTTTGGGGCCGAAAATTCCCCCTTTTTTGGCGCTGCATTACATAACTTTCTCTAAACTACGTATATTACTCCGTATATAGTACGTATACGAGAAAGTAAAAAAACGGACCTGTTGAGAGAAAAATTGTTTACAAAAATTATAATTGCCTACATTTTGCGCTAAATTACACGAAACTACTCATAATTTTGAAAAACTGAACATGACTTTATTTCAAGGTCTGTCTTTAAAGAACAGATTTCATTACGGGAAATCTCTATCTTCAATATTATAGTTGTAGGAAGATGCCCCAAATAATTGTACTTTTGCAATTTTCGAAAAATCTGGGATTTCAATGACGATGAGACCTACACTATTCTCTTAAGCGTCCATTACATTATTCAAGGACAAATTTTAATAAAAAAATTTAAAAGAAAGAAAATTAAGAAAAGAAAAATTTAAGAAAATTTTGAAACTGTTGTTGAGGTTTCATGTAATGTACCCTTAAAAATCAAAATATCCGTTTGTAGAATTGCCGAAGCCTCGAGTTCGTTGAATTCGATTGGGAAATATGAATTTTGGAGAAAATCGGCTGAACGGTTTAGAAGCTATCGTTGATCACATACGGACCGACAGACGTCAATCAATTTTTCGGTGTCAAGGACACACAAAACATGGTTTCTGGCTACACCACGTGTTGGAGGAAGTAATTTGCTATTTATGGCAATGGGATTTATCTATGTTTTTGTTACCGGCAATGAAAGTTTTTCTGACAAAAATTTGCCGTTTTCCGACGAACAAATACATAATTTTCTCTTCTTACTAAGGAAGTAAGATCAAGCTACATTTCGACCTGCCTTTTGAAAGGATTCTGATAAGTATTTAACGAAATAATTTATGAAAATGTTTCAATTACTAAGACAATTCATCGAATATTTTCAGTTTCAAAGCCACAAAGAGCAAAAAATTTCATGTCTATCGTAGGCTTCCGCGGCCAGAGTCATGATCCCGCGGCCAGAGTCCGGGTGACGCCGCGTCGAAGGCTGGGGTGCCGACGTTTCGACCGGTAGTACAGCCCTGAAAAGGACCGTGATATGTCGGTCGAAACGTCAGGGACCCCTAGCCTTCGACGGCGTCACCCGGAAACCCAGATCATGACTCTGGCCTGAAGCCACGATACCATTTAACATGCCTTTACAGGAGTAACATACAAAACCTGTAAAGAATTTGGTTAGCTACGTGATAAACGGAGTCGCAATCTCTGCCACCTTGCGTTTCTCCTGCGCTGCAGGGACGAAGACGTCCTCCCGGCTTTTCTGAAGGTAAAAAAAAGGCAGTACAGCCTTGAAGAGGACCGCGATATGTCGGTCGAATCATCGGCACCCCAGCGTTCGACGCGGCGTCACCTCGACAGCCCTGATCAATAGCATGTCTGTCTGTACTAGGCGCGACAGCCCGTGTACGGGCCATGGCCTATCAGCAGCGTCCTGATCTCGCGATCATAGGTGGTACGTGTGGTTAGTACGAAGACATCCCCACGTCTTCTCAGACTGAGAAGTGAGCTTTCATCGTCACACCGCAACGTACACTGGGACATGTCAAGGAAAACGCACATTATAATCTTTCCCGACCGGGAATCGAACACGGAGTCGCGCATCCAAAGTGAGCACGCTGACCAATGAGCTAAACCGCGAGGGCAATTTATCGTGTCTGTTTTAAAATATTAGCCTTATAAATAAATATTGTCAAGTATTACAATGATTTGAATTATTTACAATGAATTTTATTCTTTTGTCTGATAATGAAATTTAGTTGATGCAGAGAAGGAATATTCTCAATGCAGCAACACAGGACTGTGCTAAAAGATAATACAGTTTTCAGGATGAGTTGTGCATATCCTATGTAATTTTTAAAAATAAGTGCATTTAACATTGGTTAACCATGATAAATACATATCATTACCATTAATAATGTAAACATGAAGAGAATTGTGTCATACCTACGTGTTAAGCTTAAGAAAGGTCCGAAGAAATGGCCTCTGATTATTGATAATCTCATTGCTGTAGAATATTAAATCATAAAGTATGTCTTATTATTCATCGTGAATTCACTATTTCATTTCCATATTATTAGAATATTTTCAAATTACCTCTAATGAGGGAAAGAAATTATAGTTCTCTTTTTAACCAGCTCCCAATACTTTTGTATTTTGTTGTTTATTGTGTTGCTATAGTAAGTTATAAGTATATTTTGTTCAATAATTTCATTAGTTCATTGACATAAATTCCTTATTTTCCTAATTTTGTGTATTATTACTTTAGTGATAACTTTAGTCACAGGGAGATTCATTGAATATACTAATGTCTACTTGAATGTGTGACATTCTATGTGAAATCCAGTAATCAGATGCTGAAACAAAAGATCATGGTAAATATTACTTTATTGTCAAATCACAAGTAATTTTTGATTTTGAATGACATTGTTTATTCTAATAATTTATTAGTCTAAGAAATGTTTGTAACTTTTTAGGAACAGATCAAATTTGATATGATTTGAATAGGTAGGTTCTGTACACCAGGATGATAATATAAAGTAACATGATGTACATTTGGGTAAACGTTTTACAAACATTTTTAGGTTTTGGGAAGAGGGTCAATCTTAAGCCTTTTTCTATACCCTTCGTGAAGATTCAGTTCTGCTTCTTGTACAATACCTTCACTATTTTCAAAAAATATGTTTTCAGTTTCTTCAATGTCAGTAAATTGACTGTCTTGTTCATTATCTTCATAATATTTCATCAACTCTTTAGATGCTAATAGAGCTTTGAATTCATTATAGTGGGCTTTCCTTTTTTCCTCAAATTCCTTCTTTTTTTGTGACTTCTCTTGATCGATTTCCAATTGACGTTCAAATTTCTTCTCTAATGGCACGTATTCATCTTTATCGACTACATTTTCATTTGCCATATCCTGCAAAGAGCCTTTTCTACATTTGTCACAAACATTTTCTACAGTGTTTTGAGCTATTGGAGTACTTGAGGACTCCACTTCATACAGTGGTTTCGTTTGGTTTTCGCAGTATGTTACCTCATTTTCTAACTGCAATGTATTTCGTATATTGTTTTCATCCCAGTGAGTTGATTTTCGACGTTCTTTTGGAAGTTGTCTATCAGGAAATTTCAAGATACTTCTCCTTGAATCTCGACTTTTTCGTTGCAAATCCTCCAGCAAGTCTCCAGAATCGGTAGACGACAACATTGTGCTGTAAACAAATTCCTATCTATCGGATTAGTATTTATTCTATCGACTTCAAATCTAGTTAAAACGATAAATCACTTAATAGCAATAGTTAATCCAAACACATATTTTGTATGTGGAGTTCAAGTCTAGAAAACAACTCGAAAAGTGACCAAAAAGATTTCTTCTTAGTACTATTATCCGTAACAAGCTCTATGATTTTGAATTCACACAGAATGACATCAACTTACATTTACTTTTCACTACATTAAATATATTAACATTTAAAATATATGTATCGAGAACAAAACATATTTTGCAACAAAATTAATTACGTTTTTTGCTTTCTCTTCTTTCATATCAGAATAGGTCCTCATTGATAGACTTTTCCGTATGAATATTTGTTACTATACCATTTTCTTATTATTATTTGTACTTTGTTTTGAAAGTAACTTCGCCAATTGTTGTGAAATTTTGAACTTGTGTGGAACTATCTGTTCAAAATGTCATGCACAATATTAATGACAGTTGATAATATTATTTTAATAGATAATAATAATAATAATAATAATAATAATAATAATAATAAAATAATAATAATAATAATAACAAAAACTAATATACACTTAAGTAACGAAGATAATTTTTATTTCGTTAATCACCTTCTTGTATTATGACGGTAGAATTAAACAAACTATAGGTATTTTCCTATCTTTTCTCAGTGGCAAAGGGGATAATGGAAATTAATTTGTGCAAAAAATAAAAAAATATTTCATCAATTATTCTTCAAATTATTCTTAATATGTATTACAAACTATTCATAATTCATTCAATGTGTTGATAATATCCATTTTACGTACATGTTGGTAATATAGTTATTACAAATTCACTGTCGTAAAACATTAAAAAATGAGAATAAAGAATATTAAACGAGGTCATTAGGCCGAGTTGGATAACCAATAGAGTATAGTAATAAGGTTTTACGATACGAATGTCGTACGTTGTATTCATTTTGAAAAAATCCATTGAACTAATTTTAGAAGAATTTTTACTATTCGTTCCGTATAAGATGACCTACTGGTGTTGATAGTAGTTAAAAGGAGGCCATGAATTCCTTTTATTGATCTCAGTTTTGTGAGGTTTTACTTTAAATAACAATAGTTCACAGTAAAGAAACTGTTGCCTAAATCTGTTCTCACCAGGCTGAATTTTCAGTCGAGAAGCGTCACAACAGTTTTTTACCATAGGCAAGCCCTGATTCAATGCATGAAAACAATTTTACAGACATATTACATAAAGATGACAGTACTCTCTCCCAAGCTGCCGGTCATTAAATGTTGACAAGTGAAAAAAATCATTTTTTGCTTTAATTTCTTCGGAAAGATATGCCCCCTATTTATATATTATTTGGGCAAATCCAGAAAGTATAAATTGAACCCACTGTCATTGCTCAAAATCTCCGGATTTTTGAACAAAATACAACAAAACATAGAAATATCAATGAAACTAACATATATCATAATCTTAATCTGCTAAGAAAAAGACTGAAAATAATGAGGGGCCAAGAGAAGCAAAGGAAGCATGTGATGTAATTATTTTTCAAATGAAAGAAAGATTTTGTTTCTCTGGTCATATGATATCTGCTTCTTTGTTCATGGCGCCAATAGACAATTTGGGTAAGGCAGACAGGTGAGAAGACGGTGAGGCTAAACAGAATAGAAAATACAGACTGAAGAATAAGAATATTAACCAATACAAGAAAGTCTGGGCCATTTGTATCACCACTCGTTTTCTTATAACACTGTAGGCAGGGCAGGAGTAATCACCAACAAATCATCTCACACTTTTTCCGTGTTAATTTCTCGCTACCTCTTACGGAGTGAAGAGAAAGTTATGTAATGCTGAACGAAAAAACGGGGAATTTTTGGCAGAGAATGCATATTACGGCACTCATTGTAGGACCCTAATAACAAAAAAGTGGATTCACCCAGGTGCTAAATTTAGAAACAAAATTCTCTAACACATGGTGTAGAGTCCATGTTTTGTGGGTCTTTGATACCGAAAAATCGTATTACGGCAAAACGCCTGTGAACAGCGCTAGCGGCTAAACCGTTTAGTCGATTTTTTCAAAATATAAATATGATATTCCTCAATCAATCTGGCTAATGTCGCGGATACTTGAATTTGAAACCAAAACTTTAATTCCGAAATATACTTTACATGAAGCCCCTGGGACATTTTCCAAATTTAACTAGAGGTGCTACATAATGGCACAGACTATCTCGTACCAAATTTTTCTAACTTTCTTGGTGTGGTCTGGCTTTAAGGTCTTCCTCCATTCTCTGGCCAGCTGCCATCTATCATCGTTCAAGTACTTCTTTTTTTACATTTTCTCAACTTTTCGCTTTCAAAGTAGGACAACTGAATTATTACTTCAAAAATATTGAAAAAGAGTAAAGACTCCTAAATAGAAATTTTCATTGAAGACTTCGTAGTCGTTTTTAAGAAAATTTTTGCGTAGAAATCTATTGAATTTTCGAAAAAGTTCATTTAAAGGCATTTGAAGCAGATCTACTCGGCGACGCAATGCGTACAAATCGATGGAAATGGCCATCCATATTAACGGCGTGAGAAGTATTTAAAAGAATACATTTGTGTATTTTTTGAAAAAAAAAACAACAACAACAGAGGAATACACCAAAATGAACTTTATGTCCTATTAAACAGTGCCATTACCACTATCCACTAGAAAAATTTGAAGAAAAAATTTGGAGCCATTTTTTTAAAATTGGCGTTGGAACAATTTTTCACATTTGTAAAAAGCAAGTACAATAAATTTAATTGTCTTTTTGTGCGTCTATATGAACCGATTTAAGTAACATAATGAATATATCGACATAAAATTTCAATACAATACAACCAGTACCCATTGGACCAACTTAGATATCCCTAACGGTCCCTGAATTTTGGCCCTGAATTTTGGAATAATAATGCCGGAGTAATTTTTTCCTAGAGCCCATAATTATTCTTACATTGTGGGTAGAGTTTCAGATTTTTGAATTGATTTTTGGATGGATTTTCTGAGTGGGCGCTGCTAGCTTTAATCTAAAGCTAGCAGCGCCCACGATTTTGGGAAATCCAAAAGAGCCTAAAATTCGGGAATAGAGCACTTAATTAGCCCATAATTAGCCTATAATCATGGAAATATACATGTTTTCTTCCGGCCTTGTGGGCCGTGGTCCAATTGGCGTTGAACTGCCAAACGTTTCGCCCACGACTGCGGCGGGCATCTTCAGTGGCGAGGTCTCGGGCGAAGTGTCCGGGACGGCGGCTGACTGGCGACTGTGATTAATTGTTGTGTAATTAATGTTGTGTAATTAATTTTCAACAGTCGCCAGTCAGCCGCGTCCCGGACACTTCGCCCGAGACCTCGCCACTGAAGATGCCCGCCGCAGTCGTGGGCGAAACATTTGGCAGTTCAACGCCAATTGGACCACGGCCCACAAGCCCTGAGGAAAAACATGTATATTGACTCCGGCCGTGAAAGCCTTCAATGCTTTATAATCATGGAAATAGTTTGGTTGGGATTGGTTTTTGGGTGCTGCTAGCTTTAGATGGCTAAGTGATTCGAAAACTAGCGCGAGAACATTTGTGCCATTCTACAACACCACTAGTATATTCATTTGTTTAACATACGTTGTTACATACGAGGAGAGACGATTATAAAAAAATGTGCGAGTTCTGAGAATTTTTTAAAAAATTGCATTAATTTTAGACATGAATGAAGAGAAATCAGATTTTTTTCAAAAAAATATAAATGCACCTTTTTTTAATATCAGGGTTTTTACAACAGACTTAGTTTGAAGCAAAAATCGCCATCTCCAATTTTGTAGTTTTCAAATGTTAACTTTTTGATAATTTCCAAAAAACGGAACCATAGTTGAAAATGGGACTCGCACCATACTTTTTACCGTCTCTTATCACATGAGGAGAAAATTTAAAGAAACGAGTGGTGCTAAAAGAGCACGTACTTTCTCGTCTTTAGTAATGGTTATGTAATACTATTTATATCATAATTCCTCACCGAATTAACACGTCCCTGTCGTCTTTGTAAAACAAATTACAAACGGTGGAACATTTGGTGCGAAAACTATATATATTCAATAATATCACCACAAATTCCACAAATATAACTGCTTTTCATACAGTTAAATCATATCATAACAATGAGACTAATTCATAGAAATTCGTGAGTCTTGCCGCCGAATGCCATTGTTGCATTCCAATCTGATATACCCTGTAGGTGAGCATTTTTTTTTCATACACAGTTGACTTCGATTATAGTGAACTTCTGGGGACTAACATGTTTGGTTCATTATATCCGAGATTCACTTTATCCGATATCGAAAATAAATATAATTTTTCCACAATTATTGATTTTATTGATATAGAGGTACAGCAAAATACCTTGACAGCACGAACTAAAAATTTCAATATATTTATTTGATATTAAAAATTAATTATTTTCAATTGTTAGCTTCGTACATTTTTCATTAGTAATTTCTCTAGATCCTTCTCCAGGATTCGTGTTCTCTCCTTACTTGATTCCGCATTGTTCTCTGTCTCTAAGTATTGTATGCAGTCTTGACACCTTTTATTATTATTATTATTATTATTATTATTATTATTATTATTATTATTATTATTATTATTTATTTGTTGCGTCTACACCTTGACGCAACGCGTCTCCATGCCCCTTAAGGGGCGTTGAGCGCTTTGCACTGGGGAGTAATCCTCCATTAATGTGTTTTTACTTTTTAATAATTGTCAAGTCTCGTCACGTCGCAGTCAGTCAGTGCCTTTTATCCCTTCGGCCAGGGGCTCGACGCCGTTAGATCCCGGGGTTCCTGGCCGGTCACCCAACCACGAACCCGCGAGTCTCGAATTCGCTTAACCTTCGTGACTTCACGGAGCGTACTAAAGGAATCCGGCTAGCGCCGCCGGCCGCCTTTCAATGCTTCTTGAACTGTCGGAACACAGTTTCACTCTCCGAAGTCCCTTTTACTCGTCTAATTACATGCAAGCTTTTATATTTTTTAATTTTTCAAAAAATCTGCGTTTTAATGAACATGAGACCTCCACCATTCTCTCAAGCGTCCTTTATAATATCTAAAATCTAAATTTAATCAAAAAACTTTGTGCCGATTTTAAGAGAAAATGGTTTTAAAAAAATAAAAATTGCTTATGTTTGGCACAAAATTTCGCAAAAAGTACTCATGTTTTTTATAAAATTGAACATGACATTATTTTTAGATTTGTTTTTCATGAACATATTTCATTAAGAAAAAAAGGTAATCTTCGTAGTTGTAGTAGAGGGAAGACGCCGAAAAGATTTTGAATTTTTTCAACTTTTGAAAAACCAGGGTTTTTCACGAACATGACGCCTGCGCCATTCTCTTAAACGTCCTTCTCACTATCCTGTAACCAAGTTTAATAGAAAATATAGAAGCCATTTTTTAAAAATTTTGAATATGTCACAGGGGCTTTATGTAAAATAACTCTCAGAATTAAAATATCGGTTTCAAATTCAAGGGGCCGCAACATCAGCCAGATCGATTGGGAAATGTCAATTTTTGGAGAAAATCTGCTGTATGGTTTAACCGCTAGCGTTCTTCACAGATGGACGGACAGATGGACAGACGTTTAGCTGTCAATTGATTTTTCGGTATCAAGGACCCACAAAACATGGATTCTGGCTACGCCACGTGTTAGAGGATTTTTTCACTAAATTTAGCATCTGAATTTATCCACATTTCAGTTTGCCAGGGCCCTGTAAAAGGAGATTTTCTGTCAAAAATTCCCTGTTTTTTTCGCGCAGCATTACATAATTTTCTCTCTACCGCGGTAGCGATAGCGAGAAAGTAACCTAGTGGAGACAGAAAAGCGCACACTTTTTCGGATGTAATGGAAACAGCTACATAATATTGCAACATTGTGTTTCCTGCGCTACTAACAGCTATTACTACTACTACTGCTACTACAACTACAGCTATTACTTGAAAACGTCCAATTCAAACAGTGCATTTATTTCGATAGTTGGTAGCAGCAATCATTTCCTACTTTTACAAATTAAACCAACAGAAATTATTTTATGTTATAGTATTTGCCGCACATAATCCAGGAAAAAATCAATTATAATTTCACACAAACTTGCTTTGATTACACTGAAGTTAGCTTTCATTTTTTGAAAACTGTAATCAGCTGTCAACATTTCTTACAGTAAAACAGTGTGTTTGTTATGTCTAAGTTAAATTTATTACAGATTTTCTTCTTGGCCAACTTTATGTATTAGTCTTGACCCTACCTCAGTTGGCTTAACTTACAAACTAATAAGAAATTTTCACATAATTTGTTTTTATTGAATTCTTCAAAACACTATGTTTCGAAAATATTCATGTTCTGTCATCATCAGACTTCTACAATTAATATTAACATTTCAAAATTTCACTCAGACAGTGAGTTGAGAACTCAGTGGTCAAGTGAGCGATGGATGAAACAGAGTTGGTACGTATATGGAAGAAATGTTTGATTCTAAAGAGTTATGTACAGTAAATTACTTCCTCTAATACGTTATGTAGGAAGATACCGAAAAATCGAGTAACCGCAAATAATTTGTCGGTGTGCGGTCAACTCTAGCACCTAAACCGTTCAGTCGATTTTCTCCAAAACTGATAGTTCCCAATCGATTTAAACGAGCTCGAAGCAATGTGGGGTTTTCAAGCTTTAATTATTTCAAAATTTTATAAAAAATGTCACAAAATATTTTTATTAAACATGGTCCTCCGAGAGCCTAAAGCATGCTTAAGATAATGATATAAGTCTCATTTTCGTTTAAATTCCTGATTTTTCGAAAATTGCAAAAGTTCAATTTTTTTCGCCATCTTCCTATAACTACAAAATCGAAGATGGAGATTTTTTCCTTAATGAAATTTGTTCTTTAAAGACAATACTTGAAATAAAGCAAACAACTTTTTTCGAAAATATTAGCACTTTTTTTAAAATTTGCATCAAATATGCGCAATTTTTAATTTTTTTAACTTTTTTCCTCAAAAACGGCTCTAAATTTTTTTCTTTAAATTTTCACCTTGTATTTACTCATATTAAAGCACGGTAAAAAATTGATGCTAGAGTCATTTCCGGCGAACTCTCTGTACTTTCGTAAATTGCAACATTTGACATTTCAAAGTTGAATTCAGAGATTTTTGCCTTGAACAAAATATGTTCTAAAAACTCAGCTCTTTATAAAAGATCCTGTGCAAGTTTTTGAAATAACGAGTAGTTTCTGCGTATTTTTTGCTTGTAATTTATACAGTTTGTAAAAAAAACATTTTCTCAAAAACCGCTCCAAATTTTTCTTAAATGTCCCCCCAATAGAACAAAAAACTCTTAAAAGATTGGTGCATGTCTCATTTTTGCTGAAATCTTTGAAATTACGACAAAATGCGAATTTAGAAGTAATGCCAGAAATTATCCGCTGTTGTAGCACCACTAGTTAGTATTGAATTTGGTAGATAAGAAATGCAGATGTTAGGTATTGTTCAATCTTTTTACATTTTGATCATCGTTCTACTTCCCTAAGCTCTGTTTAAAGACGAGAGAAAAGTCCAAAAATAATTGTGTTTACTTTCTCGTATACGTAATGTAGAGAATGTTACGTAACGCTGCAAAAAAACCGATGTCGGTATTTTGATTACATTGCAACCGGGTTTACTGATATCGGAAATGTTTTTTTCTTTTTTCTTTATCTTTCAAAACATCTCTTCGCACGTCTATTAACAACAGTAACGCGTATACAGATTCACCTAAACCGATATATTCCCCGGTCTGTCTGATGTCGTGACTCCTACGATTTCAAACAAATATTACAGTTTACTTCACATAAAGCCTCTAGGACGTTTTCAATATTTTTTCAAAACTGTCTCCAATGTTTTCATATAATTTTACTTTCTCGTATACGTACGTATATTCGGAGTAATACATGTAGTATAGAGAAAGTTATGCAATGCTGCGGAAAATCGACTTCGAGATTTCAACGGAAGTACACGTTTTGACGTCCCCTGATACCGAAAAAGTGTTTATTTAAAAAAGTCCGTCCGTCCATCCGTCGGGTGTATGTGAACAACACTTGTGCCTAAACCATGTGTAGGATTTTTTTTCCAAATTGAAGAAACCCCTGTCGATCTGGCTTGAGTCTAAGCACTGCGATTTTGAAAGATATTCATAAATTTTTGGGGATCGAAATTTTCTAAAAAATGCCTCCAATTTACAGTGAAGTACACTTATGTGGCATAGGTCTCTTTTTCACTATTAACACTGAATTTGCGAAAACTGGTTCTAGGTTCGAGTCCTGACGACAGCAGGATTTTCGACACTAGCTTTCCAGCTAGGTCGAATTCAGTCGCTGTCTGGAGGAGAATTCTAGCGGCCGGCTGCTCTGGTCCGTAGTTTTCCGTGGTATCTCCGATCAACACTACGCGAATGCCGGAGCAGTACCCTACAAAACAGGCCACGGACCGCGCGCGATCTTTCATTCCTCTTTCTTATCCTACCCTTTCCCCTTACACACACACTTTCACTAATATGGACTACACTACCACATATTCCGGGAGACCGGTCGGGAACTCAGAGCTTGTCTCGGCTGGAGCGGTGTCCCGCTGGTGGGAGTCCTGGTTGGGGGAAACCCCGCTGGCCGACGGTAGGTCGGCGCCGGATCTCGCCATCCAGCGGGGGAAGATCACCGCCATCTCTCGAGAAAACGCATGTACTACACTTACGGGACTAATGTCCAAAGTAATTGACGCGCCTGGAGACACGAAAAATCAATCAATCGAATGGTTTTCAAAAATATTTCTGGAATTCTCAATCATGGTCTGCAGCAACAGAGAAGTGTGACAAATAATTCTTGACCAAGGCTCGAACCAGTGAACCTTCCCTCCGAAGAGATAAGTTCGTACCTGCGAATAAACCAAGTCGGCCATCCGCCAGGGACATTGTGTTTACACTTCTATAATAGTAATAAGTGTATGGTGGTGTGTGGAATTCTACAGCACCACTAGTGTATTTATTTGTTTACCATACGTTGTTACATACGAGGACAATCTTTTTACAAAACATTTCTTGCGGGTTTTGAGAAAATATTTTTTTTAGAAATTGCATAAATTTCAGATACGAATTAAGCGTGCAACATATTTTGTTTGAAGCAAAAGTTGCTACATCAAATTTTGTAGGTTTCAATTAAATTTTTTGAAAATCCCCAAAAAATGGAACAATTGCCGAAAATGGGACTAGCACCATATTTTTACCGTCCGTTATTACACACCACGTGAAAATTTGAAGAAAACATTTTGAGCGGTTTTTGAGAAAAAAATGCCTATATTTCACCCGAAATTACATCAAAATTGCAGGGGAAACTATTCATATTTTTGAAAAATTGAACATGAACTTATTTAAAGATCTGTCTTTAAGGAACAGATTTCATTAAGGACAAAATTTGTATCTTCAATATTATAGTTGAAGGAAGACGCCTCCCAAAAATTGCACTTTTTTAATTTTCAAAAAATCTGTAATTTCAATGAATGTGAGACTACCACTATTTTCTTAAGATTATTTTTATGCTATTTGAAGACAAAGTTTGATCACAAAATTTGGAACCGTTTTTGAGAAAATTTTGCAAATGCTTTTTAAGCTTGATTTCAAGTACCCTCAAAAATCAAAGTATCCGTTTGAAAATCTCTAAGCCACGAGTTCATTTATATCAATTGGTGAATAACAATTCTGAAGAAAATCGACTGAACGGTTTAGGTGCTAACGGTGACCACACACGGACGGACAAAGACGATTTGCCGTCAATCGATTTTTCGCAATCAAGATCCAACAAAACATTAATTCTGGCTACACCACGTTTTAGAGAAATTGTTTCTAAATTTAGTAACAGGATTTATTCATTTTTCCATTACCAGAGCCCGGCAATAAGAGTTTTTCTGGCGAAAATTTGCCGTTTTAGTGCGCACGATTACGAAACTTTCTCTTTTTACGAAGAACTTCGTAAGGAGAGAAAGTAAAATGGTGCTGTTCTATAACGTCACATGTGAATAACAAATAAATAAAAGCGAGTGCCTCCTCCGTTGGTGTCTTGCGTCGCATGACAGCAGCTATTTCGTTCCCAGCGATTATGAGAATTCAGTCGGTACGCGCAGTATAAGAATAGGCGACATAACACATTAAATAGTTGGATTTGCTAGTGAAAATAGAAACAATTTCATTGCTTTTGGATTTTTCCCGAGTTTCTGTGTATCTAATAAAACTGAAGACACCTTTCAAATGGCCGGAGACTGAATGGTTCTTTTCCAATTTCGGCGTGCATTAGTGACACAGTCGTCAAACACATAGATAGCCGTTGATTGATTGATTGATTTTTTCGTGTTTCCGGGTGCGTCAACTGCTACGGCCATTAGTCCCGTTAGTGTAGTGCATGTTTTCTCAGAAGTTGGCGGTGATTTTCCCTCGCTGGATGGCGAGATCCGGCACCGACCTACCGTTGGCTAGTAGAGTTTCCCCCTAACCAGGACTCTTCCACCAGCGGGGCACCGCCCCAGTCGGGACAATCTCTAAGCTCCCGACCGATCTCCCGGAATATGTGGTAGTCTAGTGCATGTTAGTGTAAGTGTGTGTGTGTAAGGGGGAGAGGATGGGACAAGGAAGAGGAAGGAAAGCTCGCGCGCGGTCCGTGGCCCGTTTGGTAGGGTACTGCTCCGGCATTCATCTGGTATTGATCGGAGAAACCACGAAAAAGCTACCGATCACAGTAGCCGGCCGCTACAATTCTCCTCCAGACAACGACTGAATTCGACCTAACTGAAAAGCTTGTGTCGAAAATCCTGCCGCCGTCAGGACTCGAACCTAGGACCTTCCAGTGAGAGCCGCAGCAGTGGCATCAGTTGATGCACTGAGCTACCGCTCCCGGTACATAGATAGTCGTAATATTCCGTTTACAATTATCTCTTTTTTTCTTTCAAACTTACATCGTTTTATTCAACATTTGGAATAAGCAGATTACACGGCAACAATACCAAATCTTAAACGTAGATAAATGTCATAATATTACAGATAGGTAAGTATTTGAAGTGTGCAAATCTTTGCAATTTATTTACTTGCTACATTATGTTGCAATTTATTTTTTGCCGGGAAGGGCGTAAGTTGAGCCGCTCGGCGGCGAGAGCCATGGCGACCGCGCGCGCGGCGGCGGGGGCAGGGGCGGCGCGCCCAGGCAGCGGCACCAGGCAGGGCCAGTGCGCCGCCGCGTGCTCCAAGCGCCCGCCGCCGCCGCCGGCTCCTCAGTCGCCCGCCGCCGGCCGCCAGGACAAGATGGCAGCGTGTAAGAAGCTCGTCAACTCCCCGGACGCGTGCGTGGACGAAATGCTGGTCGGGGTGGCGGCCGCCTTCCCGGGGCTCGACCTGCACGCCGCCCACCGCGTGCTGCTCCGCAAACAGGTGCGTCGCCGCTGGACGATTACATTAGTCGCCATGGACGACGTTGCTGTTAATGTTCTTGTTGTTGTTGTTGTTGTTGTTTTGCCGATTCTCTCAAAGAAAACAATAGCCCAGTAAAGAGATTGCTAGCCTTGTTGTTTACTATTGTTGCCACTATCGTCAACTTCATCATCGTAACTGCTTATATTGTTTTTACAAAAGAAAACAAGGAGAAAAGTGGCAGGTCAGTTATTACCTGTGGTGTTCAGTGTTGGTGATACAGTTTTCATCCATATCGTTTTTTACTGTTGGAACTCATACTGCAATTGATAGCCATGGCAATGATTGTAAGGAGAATATTTGTTCCGCACAGACAACTTAGAGAAGCCAATAATGTATAATTTTCCAGGAAGTTGCACCTATCTCAAAGTTGTGAACGAATTCATACCCACATAAAATTACAATTTAGAACTATTGTCACAATTTTGACACGTCCGTTTATCTAGAAGACATCATCATACGAAATTACTTTTCTCTTTATTTCTTTACATAACTTTTGAAATATTGATTTAATATTTCAACACTTTAGTGAAAGAACTTTTATCGAACGATGGAGTGTTTTTGAATCCTAAACGAGTTCCAGTTCTCAGAGGTCTGCCTCGTAGCCAATATTCTCTTTCGGTGAGAACTCGACAAGTGAACATAAAATTCAGAATTAATGCGGTGACAACTTTTTTACGTAACGGTTTGCGAAACACATTAGCGAACTTTTTTGTTGTTGTGAGGAAAATAACTGAAACATAAAAATACTTTGCATTAACAACTTCACCTTTTTATAACGTTTTACGGAGATTTAGTCAAAACGTAAAATTAGCTCTTCCAACATACGCGACTGTTAAATGACAGGCAAGAACTGAACGACGCGTGCCTCACAAGTGTATTCGTAACAATCAAGTATTTAATGTACCTGAAGTGCTTCATTTATGTTTCTAAGCAAAAGAGCTGGACTCAACATTTTACCTTCCCCTGGCGTTGGCGGTGGCAGTCATTTACGGCTTCATAGGCGTGTCTGCCGAGGAACATGTTGAACTAGCTGACAAGAGAAGACATGAATAGAAATTGGGAGGGCGAGGCCGTCATGTGGTTGACATTGACTTTCTGATAAGAAACCTAGCTCGCGTCTGTTTTATGTGGCGCTTCCGACAACAAATATTCCTTCCAGAAATAAGGAAGTAAACTTTCCAGTGAAAGATGTTCCATTTTAAGGTTTGAAAGTGAGCAATTTAAAGTTTTTATTGTTTGCATGTTGTTACTGTCGTAAGAATGCTCGAATGAAAGAATATGTATTTTGCACTAAGATAATTTGTTAATCTAATTATTCTTAAAATGCATTATGAAGACGAATTTCAAATACACAGACAATTCCTTCGATTACATAAATCACACTTAACTTTTCAGATTTGGCAATACTGACCAGTCTAATCAGAAATGACGAATGAAGTTACTCGATTTAATAATTCTTGAACGGGTCGACTTGCTCTGCTCACGAAAGTAACCATTTCGAAATGTGAATCCCGGAGAAAGGAACAACTGACATAAATTTTCTCAAATGAATTTAGTCACGATTTATTGATTTGTTTTTGTATTATTGTCAATGTTCGTCTTGAAACAAGGGGACATTTATTTAAATGTGCCTCTAATTTATATTATTTTAAAAATTTTATAATAACATAATTATATTTAATTTACAAAGATAAGGATCATGCTAGGTCACAGTAATTCCTTTGTCTCCGCTTAGTTAAGCGCGCCTGTTATGTACAATTTATGATACGTCGGATAATCATTCATTGCAGAGGTTAGGCACGTAGTGTGTGGGTGGCTTCAAGTACATTCGCGTTTCTACACGCGACATGCGGCACGTTCGGCGTACAGGTTCATTCATGGCCACGTTAGTGAAATCGTATCAGTTGCGGCAAATTGGTTCGCGTCACTAGTTTGTTGGTATTTGGATTCCTGTATTCACAACGGTTTCTAATTTCATTTTACTTTGCGGTCTGAAATGGCAACTGTGGGCCTACTTGAGAATTTGAGAAGCAATTTCACAATTCATAAATGTTATCTGAGAATATTGTGGTATGCTCTGAGATTGCGTTTATACTAAAAGCTACTAACCAATGAATTCGGAATACATTTCCCAAACTGCAATTCCGGAGGAGAATCCCTGCGCCCACCCCCCGAATAATGGGCACGGAAACCTACCTTCTCCCTTCCACAACGAACATCATTTTATTATTATTATTATTATTGTTATTATTATTATTAACTATTGTTTTGATGTGAAATGTTTGTACGTCTGGTTAGGTGTCAATTGTCAGAAATGTTTGTCGGTTGCCAATTTCACGATTTTCAATAAATCTTTTGTATAAATTAATGCTCCTCGCCCTATTCGACTCATCGCATATGTCTTTCTTATTTAAACTGCAGTAAAATAGACTTTAGACTTTCAGCTTTCCATTTTCGACGTCTCTTTGGCACATCGAGTTAAATGATAAAGTTTGTAAAATAAACATTTTGAAGTAATGAGAGGATGTATGGGAGTATTAATGTTGCTTTAGAAGAAAAAAGTAGTTTGGCGTTTGAATTTGCAATTTTTGGAAGATTGTTTTATTGTTGTTATTATTATTATAATTAATAATAATAATATAATAATAATAATAATAATAATAATAATAATATTTCGTTATCGTTACGAGTTTTTTGAATGTTTTTACTTCGATCAATGAATATGTAAATCGTGCAAATTAAATGAATTGCTTATTTATAGTTTAGTTTGTCTTACTTCGTAGACAAAAGAGAATTTTAATAAACTTAGTGACCTGATGACCCCTTTACAAAAGTGAACTCTAATATTCCGAGCAAAAATGTTCGTAATGTCAGCTTTGATCCCAGTTATCCATTCTTTGGCAGCTCTGTTTTAATAATTCCAAGTATAGAATCTTTAAAATTTCTGTGTTTAATATAATTCAGTATCTTTATAATATGGATCATTTCCGCACGAAAAATCACGACACTGCAATGGATTCATTCTACAATAACAAGTAAGAGGCTTCTTCCACTGCAACTCTTCAATGACATGTGTTGAGTGGAGCACTGCGATCTTGCACCACATCAAAAACGTTTGTTTGTTTCTTTCTCCTGTCATCGATAGGCTGTTTTTCGATAACGTTATTCGTCCTTGTTCTGAGTTTGCTTTCTCTGACTTCGTTTAGTGGATGATAACGCGAGTGACAATATTAGATGGCACGGTCAGGCAATTGCTTTCATTAATAATATTAAATTCTAATAATTACGATAGTTACATCACCATTTTTAATACTAATTTTATGAAACTAAATAATAATTAAACCGTTTATTACGTCACAAATTGGAGACTATTATTTATGCAATTAAATGCATTGCAATTGTTTTATGAACGCTGGAGTTTCATTCTTAAGGGCTTTATATTCCAGTATATATGAGTTGAAAGAAACTAATTTACTGACGCCGACAGATGTTTAACGAGTAATTAGCTCGATACACTTATTAAAGATAATAAACATTATTGTCGAATCAGTATAAAGTCTTTTATTTTTCCGCAAAGAAGTGAAAATTCAATTCAGGCATCAAGCCTCTAAATAATGTGTAACCTGTGCTCTGCTCCCGACCGTGGTTGAAAATAGACGCTCTCCGCTTGTTTTGTATGAACGTGTTAGAAGTGACGATTCTTAGACAGAAAACCTCGTATTATCATTGGTACCGAAAAAGTGTATTCATCTTGATCCCACATGTAGTGAATTACTCCTCAAAAACGTTGTGTAGTTCGAATCAGAGTTTGGTGGATCCTTGACACCACAAAATTGTTTGACGTCAAAACGTCCGTTTCTCTGACGGCAGCCAACACTGCCACCAAAACAGTTCACACCATTTGCTTAAAAAATGACATTCTTAAATCACGTGGCCGAACTGGAGGCCCTGAGAATTTGAAACGGATATTTTCATTCTTTTGGGATATGTTACATAAAGCCTCAACGTTTTCGATTTTTTTTCAAAAATAGTTCCAGTTTTTTTGATTATTTTTCATTAGATAGAGCTGAGTAGATTTAAAATAGATGTTTAGATAGAAATGATAGAAGTGAAAGTTTTAAAAATGACGCAGGACTCATTTTCGTTGAAATCTCGAAATTTTTGAAAATAGTAAAACTTCACATTTTTCCGGCGTCTTCCTACAAATTCTGTCATGAAGGTAGAGTTTTTCTTCCATGAAATCTATCCTTCAAAGAAAAATCGTTAAATAAGGTCATGTGTATTATTTTTTCGAAAATATGAGTTGTTTTCGCGAAATTTTGCGATTTTGCTAAAATATAGACAATAAAAGATCCAAAATGTTCCAATTTTTTCTCAAATAGAATAAAATATACATATAAAATATAATAGTCTCAATTTCGATACATTCTTTGTTCTTCTGAAAATTGTAAAAAATAAAATTAAAAAGTACTATATTGATGATAAAGATTTTTTCCTTAATCAGATCTGTCAGAACTTTTGAAAATATGAGTAGTATTCGCATATTTTTTCGCTTGAAGTAAAGGCAATTTATATTTGTTCTAATAACTCCAAATTTTTTCTTTAAATTTTATTCTGGAATAAAGCAAAGAATGCTTATAAAAATGTCGCAGGTCTCATTGTGAGTGAACTTTCGGATATTCGAAAATTGAAAAAGCTGCACAAAATGTGAGCCCCACTGAGTATTCACCCACACACTATCGGGCATTGATAAAAGGAGGCACATATTCACAATCAGACACTTCTTCTGTCAATTATTCTGATGTAAGTCATGCACAGTCATACGAGTATTAAAAACTCAGACCCACGCAGTCAGTGGAAACCTGACGCTCAATTAAAGCATTCCCGAATCATATCCGCACAAGTAATGCAAACAATTAGCCCCACCCACATTCAGTAAGCCCTTGACTTAGGTCCGCATCGGAAGACAGGTCCACAGACCTACAAGAAGGCGCTTCTGTATCGGATCGGATGTCATTGCTATGCAACCGTCGCGTGATTCTCGCCATTCACACTCCAGATGAGGCCGATGGCGCAGCAGAACCAACAACGCCCCCCCCCCTCACGCGCTCTTTGCTTTCCTGTCGCGTCGCGTCGCAAACGACGCGACGCGTGGTGTGGTGTGGCGTGGCGTCGTGAGGCTGAGCGGGAGAAGAGGCAGCTGAGCTCGTGTGAGCCGCGCGGTGCGGCGAGCGCGTCCTGTTGAGAAAGAGAAGCGCGTCAATCACGATGACCTTCACCGCCCGCGGGCGCTCTCGCGGTTAAGAGCGCGATAGAGTGAGGAGGCTCGAAACGCCGCGGGCGATAACAGCACGCACGCCTCTCGGGCGCCGGCCGGCCGCTCTCGCCCTCGGCACGTTTTATTACGCGGAGATATTACGCCTTAAAGAGGCTCGTCTGTCAACAAGCGTTTAATAAACGCGTATGTCTTTTACTCTGAGCGGGATATTTTAAATTCTAAAACATTCGTGTTCAACACAGCAAAATTCATCAAAGTTCAATACTTTTGAGTTTGTGAAAAAGGATCCTTTTGAAAAGGGGTGTCTCAGATATATTACTATAAACTCGAAAACATTTACGTATCTCCTTCAGAGCCATGAAAAGGTGATCGATTTAGGAGGGCACCAAAATTGAAGAATCCCACGTATTTGTATTATTAATTTCCAGTTTGCGCGATTGAAGGAAAATCTAACCAGCCACCGACCCTGTCAGAGGTATCTATTGTTTTGTTAGCTATATACAAACTCAAAAAATACAAAACATCTGTATTACTAATTTGCAATACGCTCAGATAGAGAAAGAAAATTCTGCGGCATCCGACCTTTTGAGATGTGTGTATGGTTTTGTTGGATACACAGGAACAATTTCCATTTCTCGCAGAAATTAAAAGAAAACTATACAGGTTCTGACCATTTGATGTGTCTACAATTTTTTTTAGATAACCAGAAACATGAGTATAATTCCTAGGCAATGAAACAGACGATTTTGAGTGAAAAACATATTTAATTGTGTTGGTACACCTATTCTAAGATTGCGCGTACCGGCTGAATTGACATTCCTAGTGCGTCCCTTCTTACGCAACAGCTGACGTCATATGACAACAAGCCTCGAAGAAAGACTGCCAACCTGAAAATATTTGCTATACCCCCGATGCGTAATGGACCTGCAGCTTATACTTTATCGCAATATTACGTACCTACCGACTAAAGAGAGAGTATTGTAATGTTGTGGAAAACATCGGCGAGTTTTTGACAAAGAAGAAGTTTTATTATGGGGGACCTTGATATCGAAAAAGTGGATAAATCTTGTTCCAATAATAAATTTCGTTCTCTAACACGTTATGAATTCAGAATCCACGTTTTGTGGGTACTTCAATCAGCAAAATCGATTGTTAGCAAACCGTCCGTGAGTCCGTCAAGTTTTGAATAAATGAGTAGCTTTTCTGAAATTGTGTGTGAAATATAGACAAGTTTTAAGCAATTATTTTCTCTGAAAAAGTTCAATTTTTTTGTTTAGTTTTTTCTCGGATATAGCAAAGAAGGATAAAATAATGTTGGTACCGTTTTCGGAAAACTACGCGTTTGTAAAACTTGCAAAAAAAAAAAATTGAAAAGTGTTGTAAAGATATTACAATGATTGATAAAGATTTTATCCCCTTAGAATTTTAAGTATGTCATGTAAAATTTTTTTTGAGCAATTTTCGAGTAATTTTATCTTGAAGGTAATGGAATCTTTTTCTTAAAAATAGCTCCAAATTTTTTTCTTTGGTTAGGGGAAAGAGCGTTTAAAAAATGGCCCAGATCTCATTTTCGTTGGACTCTCAGAATTTTCGAAATTTGCAAATGTATAAATAATACAAGAACTGGTGTAGCATCATTGGTTTGATATTTTTGACATGTAAAGATCTGTTGAACCATATGTATGAATACAATAAAACATATATTATAAGGTAATGTAGAGTTTTTCAAAAGCATAACTTAAAAAAATAGATTTTACTATGTTATTGTAGTGTGCATGCTACGTTTTGGAAAACCATTTTGTATGGTTTTATTCAGCAGCATTTTCGCTGCTGCAGGTCACTAGTAATTTCATATTCATACGACATAATTCTGTAGATTATTTTTTAAAAGAATGTTTAAAATTATATTTTCACCGACTTCTTACTTTTCCCATGGGGAGGATAATTTAGGCAAGTGCCTGCCTCCATTCATACACCCTACACAATTTTTTTCACATACGAGTTCAGATGTACCGTACAACTCAAGACTCTTTTCTTCTTACGTTCCTGGTTAGGATGGGAATAGAGGGGTAGGGGTAGGATCTGCTTCGCTTGTGGAAGAGAAGGGATAACTGTAACGCAAGGAAAGGAATCAGTACACGCTAGTTCAAAGGACGCGCGTTTTTGGAGCACCAATCTTCAATGGTGAGAGAAGCTGTGTTGGACGCGAGGGCGATCGTGATCACTGCCCGCTCTGGGTTCCGCGGATGGCTATTCAACAGCTGGAAAAATTTCTTTAATGATATTTATCTTGTCAAAAACAGTAAAAAACTATATGACATATGGGGGAGAAAACCATCTGCGCACGCTTTCTTGAGTTTCAGAATCCCTTGTCAACAGTTTAACTATTAATAGTTGAAAGATGAAAAATAGTAATAATGATAATAATAACAATAATAACGATAATAATAACAATAATAATAATAACAATAACAATAACAATAATAATAACAATAACAATAATAATAGTGAATTTAAAAAAGCGAGAGATTAACATTTCAGAAACTAGATATTTTCGTTTTGGAGTTATAGAAAACTTATTTGTAACGGTAAACGAACTGCAGATTTGATTTTTCTGTATTGCTAACAAAATAGAAACTCACTACCACCACAAGTTCTATTACCACTACAGGCTAAAGGAGAGCTCAACAAAACGTGGGCATAGTGAAGCTACATTTATGTCCAGATGCAAACCAAGGGGCTATCTCAGCATTTGCTCAATGGATCAGGGAAACTGGACAGAAACCCGATCGAGATGGGGGTCATTAATCCGAAAGCTGAAGTACATTACTTGTTACTGGCATATTAACTCATTTAAAAAAATATACAATACAAATGTAAACTAATTCATTATACTATGTCATTGTTTTATTAAAGTAACATTATTTTTCTTTTTGACGATCAGTATAGTCTTTAATTGTATAGAAACAGTTATGCAACAAAAAAGATTTTACTTTCAACTTAAATTTGTGTACCGATTTTAATTGTTTAATGTAATCTGGCAATTCGTTGTTAAGTAACGTACATGTATGTGGATTTCTTATAGTGAGCTATTGATACTGACACTTGATGAACATGATTTCTACGTCGTATGTTGTAATTATAAATATATCACATGAAAATATGTTCCCACCGTTAAGTAAGTCAGTTTCAACAAATACTACGGATTCTTAAATAAATAGGCAAGGCAATAGTAAGATTCCAAGCTCAATGAAAAGAGGCTTGCAGGTATCACGTGGATGGCATTTTTGCAAACTTGCATTTTTGCACCCACGCAAAATTGCATCGAGACAGTTTTTCCTTCGTTAACTATTAATTTGTTATTACAAAACCCATTTGAAACTTCTGAAATTGTACTATTTTTGTTTCTTTTTTGCAAATAACATTCTCGTCATCGGCAAACAGAACTGTTCTTCCATTTTTAATAGATGAGGTCATATCGATTACGTACAACAGAAAGAGGATAGGACCTAAGATCGCACCTTGTGGGACCCCATGTTCAATTGGCAAAGAATTAGAAAGATAAGTAAATAATGTCCTTTCGTGCCAGTACGGTATTTTCTACTCTTTGAGATCAATGTTTCAGGTACGAGGTTATCCAATCTAGGGCAATACCACGAATTCCATACGATGGTAATTTTGAAAGCCATATGTTATGGTTAATAACGTCAAAAACTTTCGAAATATTTAAAAATATCCCAATGGGTTCTTCATTTTGGTCCATTGATGAAGCAATATCTTTAAGAAAGAAATGGCAGTTTCCGTAGATTTTGATTTTCTAAAACCGTATTTTGAGTCTGAAAACGCTTCATTTTCGTTGAGAAAAGTTTCCATTCGCGTATAGAAAAGCCTCTCTAATAGTTTCGAGAAAACTGACAAAATGATAACTCTGGATTACAGACAGTTGTTAAATGTGGTGTGGGAGAGATCTGTAAGTGAGATGGAGCTCAGGGAGCGAAACCAGGTTGGAGCTTGGTGTCACCTGAAAATGTTGGCTTCCTCGGCCAGAATCTAAAAATTATTGGCTATCCGGGAGATGCCACTTTTTTTTAACGGAACGTTGGCAACTGTGTCTAGGACATGGCGTCTCCTGTACAGCCAAGAATCTCTTGGTGTCGCCTGTTTTCTCTGTTTGCAAAGATGCAATGCCCCCACTTGAAATCATCAGCTAGGCTTTTCCTGATTACGGCAATTGTTCATAGACAACACCAATAATGACTGAGAATTGATATAGGAGTATGCATCTATTCAAAAACACTTCCTTATTGTAATAGTATTGATCTTTCAAAGACTTCCAATGTTCGAAAGCTTTAAACTAAAATTTTTGTACAGTAAACTCGTTCATGAGATTTGGGATAAACGTGCTTAAAGTTTTCGCTGGTAGTTGAAATTCAAATATCACAGTCTTAATAATTGAGGTGTCTGAGGCCTCTTCCTCCTTCCTTACGTGACACATAGTCTATATACATCAGCTCAAATACGGGCGACACGAGGCTGACGGCAAGCAATGTTCTGGTTTTCCTTATTATTATTATTATTATTATTATTATTATTATTATTATTATTATTATTATTATTATTATTATTATTATTATTATTATTTAGTTTCATTATTATTATTATTATTATTATTATTATTAAATGCCTTGCTTCCTGTGCCAAAGTTTCTGCCCCAAATTTCTACACTAATACTTTTATATTGATTTGTCGCATTATAAATGTACATTTTAAGTAACCTCCAAGTCGCGGTACGAGTTATTTTTGTTGTTGTTGTTATAACTGTTTTAGTCATTATTTTTTTGTTAATATAATCTTCTGATAAAAATTGTTTTTTGTTTTGTTCGTAGGATGTACCGCGGAACAAAGTAGGTATTCTGTCGGGCGGAGGTTCTGGTCATGAGCCCTTCTGTGCGGGTAAGAATACCATTGCAGATCGCTTGCGATATAAGAAAAACATTAATCCACGTAATATACTTTTTTGCGAATTACGACAGTGATTTTAATATTTAGTTGCATTCTTCTAAATAAGAATATCACTGTTTTCTAGAAAGTTCATGCAGATATACTTTGCCAATGTTTGATTTAGTATGTCGCGCTCTGCTAAACCTGTCATTGCATAGTTCAACACAAAAAAGGTTCTGTTTTAGCTCATGTAATTACG
Source organism: Teleogryllus oceanicus (assembly GCA_964035755.1). Lineage (NCBI taxonomy): Eukaryota > Metazoa > Arthropoda > Insecta > Orthoptera > Gryllidae > Teleogryllus > Teleogryllus oceanicus. The sequence continues at coordinate 23,135,205 of CAXIVR010000005.1, forward strand.
ACTGCAGTTAAGAACTGTCATTTATTATCTTTCTCTCCCTATTTTTTTGTTTTACATCTCCAACTGTAGAGTTCATTCACTGAACTCTGGGGGAAAAAACAATATTGGATTTGTTTCGAACTTCAAATACTTGTTTAGTAGGTTCTCGTCCTTATACATTCGACATTTTCAAAACAGTGATGGGCGTGTCCAAAAGCGATTCCATTTGAATTAATTGTTGGTGAAAGTTGGAGACAAGGTGAATAATCAAGGGACTGACTAAAAAAGATCAATGGCAGAAATGCCAATGCTATTGTCGGGAAGTAGAATTATTAATTCTATGAATCGATAGCGAAGTGAAAACTGTTCTCACAAGCTAATAAGTAACTGCATGTGCTTTATCCATTCATTTATTTTAAAGTACATTTCTAATACAAATGATAATACATATCATTGAAGAAAGACAAACAAGAAGTTGTGTTCTGATTATTCAAGCATTGTAATTATTAAAGCACAATCAAGGGCTTTAGTAGTGTAACAGGACTCCACAAGAATAGGCGAACGCTAGGTGCCCAAAATTATATCGGGTGTCAATGTGTTAACTTCCTGTTGAGCCTCTGTGCAAGAGCTATCTCCATTGTAACGCTAGAATAGTCGCGGAAAGCGCTACTCCAAAGGAATTATCGAGTGCAACAACATGACTTGTGCCGCACACTGAACCCGTCACGTGGTTGTACAACAAGAATAAATCGACTTTGTTTCCAACTGTGACGACAGTGTGGGCTGCCCCATGATATAACGTCATGTTGGTGACAAATCTGTATCACGAATAATAATATAAATAATAATAAAATAATATTAATATAAATAATAACAGGTGAGCAGCGCTAGACGAAAAATCCCGAATCAAGAGAATGAGGCAGTATGGAAATTTAGCGTTAGCACACTCTGAAGTCACAGTTCGGAACTACTTCCATTTAGAACGAAACATTGTGCAAACGTTTTTCACATTTCACATTATGCAGGGCCCGTGGTTGCCGCATAACATTTTACGCGGCGTCTTGTGTGTTTGAAATGTTTTGCGTGTTTCAGCCGTTGGGTGGGGCGAGCGCAATCGCTCCGGCGCCTGAAGGTCGCGTGGTGGCTGCGCAGGGTTCGTGGGGCGGGGGATGCTGGGGGCGGCCGTGGCGGGCTCCGTCTTCGCGTCGCCGCCGCCCTCCCACGTGCTGTACGCCATCCGCTGCCTGGCCGAGCAAGGCGCCAGTGAGTACGACTGCCCGCGCGCCTCCTCCTTCAGCTCAGCGGACGCCACCCACGCATACCTTTAGCGTACTCCGAAATTCGGGTATTTCTCTGTAAGTAGGGTGTCGGCGCGGTTTCATTCAATTCGGGCTTGCCGTTGATTTGAAAATGCCTTGCAAACAATCTTGTTTATTAGATGTGCTTTGTACTTTTCATTTTTTACGAACCACTGCCAGATTTGTAAAATTGTGTGACGAGGTTTAATTATGAATGTGTCTTAACTTATTGAATATCTTAAAGTGGAAAAATTCCGTATGATAATATTTACCCTTGTACTCCTTCGGAAATTCCGTTTTAGACAAACCCTACATTTTAGCATATTCTAGTTTTCGATTTTGTAAATCGACCTCATTCGACACGGAACGACTCCCACATTTCTCGGCTTGAGTATTAACAGAGAGTTCTGTAATTCCACACAAAATAAATATTGATCTTAAGTTTTGCATTTACTCACTGATCTTGATCTAGCCCGACCAATGATAAGCTGGACGTTATCACCAAAGAAATACCTTAACTCGGGCTTTACATGTTGGTAATGTTCAAGTTAGCTTAGTTCCAAGTAAGACTGTTCTAACTACATTTCAACACACTTCACTTCAGAGGCCACTTAACAGCTTTTAATTAAATTGCTTTCAGTAGACCATCAGTTAAAAAAAATTGATTTGTAAACATTTTGCTTTAAGGTTTAATATTTGGTTTACGTATCGTTAGTTACTTATTCATAGTCATTGACCTGAATGTCGAAATTTGCAAAATGGTAAATGAATTACATACTAATACATTTTAACAGATTAACAAACTATTGAAAATTTGATTCGAATGATGTACTTATGTAGCTAGATTCCAAGAAAAATATATTTCAAACCTTCTATTTAAAGGTATCTAACTTTCACAGATATTCCGAATTTACTTGAAAGCGCGATTAAAGTTAATAGTATGGGTTCTAGATATTCGTACATTATGAGCTTTCCATGTATTTTCGACGTGCATGATTCTACATTACATTTTTCTATCAAAGAGTTCATATTAACATTCTCTCATGCTGTTCGCCTTGATTTTATTAATCTTTGGCGAGGCAGGAGCGATTAAATTCCTCATAACTAGGGAACGGATTTTCATGTAAATACATCTTTTTACAGGGACAGATACTGCATTCACTAATATTTTTTACTTAACACGACATTCTGAACTAATCGGAACCATTTTTTTATTTTTACATATTTTGGTATAATGACATATTTTTACATATTTTATCTATAGCTACATATTTCATTACATTTTAATATATTTATAGGTCGAAAATGAACATTTCACTTGTGATGTTCGAAATATATGAAAACTAACTTAGTTACTGAAATACTTAAAAAATACGCAATACGCTTGTATTAACGCCGGACAATCGCTATTAATTACCAAACTTATCTCCCCCCGCCCCACTACTTTTTGTAAACAGCGTAGTTGGGATCAACGATGAGCGGATGTAGTATTTGAAGCAGAAGGAACTTCAACCACGTGCTTACTCGCGTTTCATAGACCCCATGCGTAACTCGATAAAAAAAATCAGATCATTGTCTTGTACCTTTTCTGGAGTTCGGGTGGGAGTTAGCTCCCTTTACCCCCCCTTCTATCACAGGTTACACGGTACTATTCACTTGAGCTCCGACTCCTCGTTCACAGCATTGTATATAATACGAAAGTATTATGTTTCGGAAGAAACTAGCGAATAATTGCTTCTGTAGATGTAAAACTTTCATTCAGCCTCTCTGAATCCATGTAAAGTTCTGATCGGTACCGTACTCTGCTCGGAAAACGCTTGAAGAATGGAATTGTAAACATTATAACGAATATTTATTTCACATATTTTATAGTTTTTCTTACATATTTTTGAAAAAATAAGAACATATATATGTACATATTTTGCTTTTTTTATTACAATAAAGTCCGTTCCCTACTCATAACTCTCCCTAACTCGCAACTGTTCTCCTTGAACTGACTCTTCCGGGGCACGCTTCTGCCCGCACGGCTTGCGGAAGAGTCCATTAACTGTCGTGGGCCGTGGTCACGAGAGTGGTTGAGTGGATGCGAGGGTGGCGCGGCGTCGGCAGGCGGGGTGCTGGCGGTGGTGGCCAACTACACGGGCGACTGCCTCAACTTCGGGCGGCGGTGGGCGCGCGCGCGCTGGGGCTGGCGGTGGAGGCGGTGGTGGTGGGCGAGGACTGCGCGCTGCTCGACAGAGGCGGCGGCGCCGGCGGCGCGGGCCGGCGCGGGCTCTGCGGGCTGCTCTTCGTCTACAAGGTACGCTCACACACACGCGCGCGGCAGGAAAATCTCGCCGCACAGGGCCTCGTATTAACAATTGCACTGATGTTGGTAGCAACCAGATTAGTGGACAACGGGTGGGACAACACTTCAGCATCTGTAAGGATTGTGGTTAATACTGTAGCGTCATGCACAAACGCAATTGTAACGAACGGCCGCGTGGCATAGGCAACGCTAAGGCACCACGCGTTAGCCTTTGTTTAGGAGCGGATGTGACGTCGGCGGGAAACCCTAGGAGGCAGCGTGGTGGGGGGAAGGGCGAGCGTCAGCCCTGGCGAGCGGCGGAACGCTCTCTTGGTTACGGGACGCGGTGCGGCACGGATCGGAGTCTGGGGCCGCGAGCTGTGCAAGGGCCGGCAATGTGTTGCCGTACAGAGGCTGACTCGAGGTTGAGTCGTAGGTGGGTTGCGGCGCTTCACGCCATCTAATGCTTGAGATTAGTGCGTATTGGTGTGGTAGCCGTAACGGGAAATTACTCCGTGTAGGGATATTAGTAATTACGTTATTTTGTAATAAGGTGGTGGACTGATAATAAACCTCTAAATTACTAAACCCACACTCGTCTGTGTTATTATTGCAACTGCATGACGCCACAATACATAATCTACATTTTACCAACTGCGGCCCGTGCTACCAACTTAATTTCTGTTGCTAGCTCTCTCATCAGCGAGGTGCCAATGCGGAGAGACATTCCTGGCGCGCTGTACTATTCTGTCGTGTTGACTTAAATTTTTTTTTCACCACAAGAAATGCCGACACTTTCCGTCGCTATTTGAAAGCGGTGGTAGCCTACCCGGAGAGAGTTAAAACACACCGGGACTTGCCCTTTGCTAAGGCGGTAACCTCCATAGTAAAACATACCGGCAAGAGATTTTCCCTTTTAAATTTTTGTCTTTAAAATAGGGTGACCAGACGTCCCTTTTTTAACGGGATTGTCATTTTTTCATTGTGTCCCGTTGTCCCAACGAAATATTATCGGGACGCGAAATGTCCCATTTCTTCGTTCTATTATCTCACTCTCCCTAGACACACTCTGGTTTTCGCTACTTCGCTGGCTCTTACATGTCGACAAACGTTTATCCAGAAAATTTGAGGAATGGGAAAAAAATAATATAGAAATTGATAAAAAATGGTGTGATGTCTTGCACACATTTAAACGTAAAGGCAATCCATGAAAAACCATAAAGGTGGTTGTGAGTTTTGATCTGGCAGTACCAGACAAAAATGCTGTGGGGGAAAGAGTATTTTCAATTGTGAAATCTCTTTAGATTAATGAAAAAACAAAAACAAAACGTTTTATTACCGATCTGTATGGTATTCTACAACATGTTAATAAGTAATTCCAAACTCTTGCAAGTTATTGAATTTTCTGATAAGTACAAAGTTCATAGTGAGGTTCTTGAATGAGAAGCCATAAGTTCATGTTCAGCCGGTTGTTCATAACTTGGTTATTAAAATATGTCTTTTTACGTATAAAAAGTAATTTGTAATTGTCTCAACCAAGCAGTGCAGTAACATTTCAAGCAAATTTTCTTTGTGAGCTCATGTCCCGTTTTGTTCCGTTTTCTTTCTTCCATATTTCAGAAACGTCCTGGTTTACGTCATAAAATATCTGGTCACCCTACTTTAAAAAGAAAGCTAGTTTCGAAATGAGAAAATTTTGCCAGAGTTACTTTAATTATATTAGACTAGAATCTCAGAATTCCAGATATTCATTATTTTGCAACCTTGAAACCATACTACGTAAATTGTACCTCACAAGACGTCGAAGTATTTGTGCATTTTCTGGAAATTAAATTACTCTTAAGTACTCCAGGACAGTCAGAGGATTAGTTGTCTAAAATGATGAGGCCCAACTCCAGGCAACCAAACATACGAACCAAAACCTCCTCTTAACATCCCTTAACGATTTTTCAGACCGCCACCCGTTAAAAATAATCGAAACAAAGTAGTTGTAACTGAAGAAGGTGGATGAGTATTTATATTCCAAGACAAGTATTTTTTATTTGTTTATGCTTTTTTTCTTACAAGAAGCTGCTATTACGAAAAGCATTGAACGACATACGGCCGATATCAGAAAAAAGGAACTTCGGCTAATGCTCGCTTCTAACGCGTCTGTTAATTGCTCTATATCAGGCTAATGGCTTTAATAAACTATTCGCTCTGCCTACTGCCCGCCATCTCGTTTGGGATCTTGGCTTCGTGGTAGCAGGGCCAGATGCGAAAGGGTTATTAAGGACGGTCTTCTCCCGACGCTGTGTGATTGGTGCTAATAGCGTCTGGGTAGAATCTGGAAAGTTGCTCTCGACTGGCGGGGCGGCCTTACTGAAGGTGTCTATTTCAGCCTGACGGGTGTGAGGATTAGAACCCCTATAGCCGGTATACCCGCTTAGGGGGAATAAACGCTCCCTGATGTTTAACCAAGTTCCCAACGTAACATTTCACACTCATCCGTCAGTAAGTCCCAGTGGCTGCAGTCTCGCGAGGGGATTGGGGGTATGGCCTAGTGTCGTGGTCTCGCGTATTAAAGACCTGTCAGAGAATTGGAATCTCGCGCCAGGGTACCCAGATTCCCAATGTAACATTGAAGATAAGCCAACATTTTACTAACCTGTTGGTCACTCTCAAAGAATTTTGATTTTTTCTCTAATCTTAAATAATTTTCGGAAATAGAAGCGATAATACGTAGCATAAAACTCTCCCGAGACAATATAAAGTTATTTTTTATCCGATCATATATAGTTCAGTAGTTTGAGTGCAGGAGGGGTCGTAGAAACATACGACATTCACAGTCAAACCGGGAGAGGTTGCCCAGTGCATAAACTAGTGTCGCTGCAGTGCCTCTGACCGAGAGGTCCTAGATTCGAGTCCCAACGGCAGCAGGATTTTCGACAGAAGCTTGTAAGCTAGGTCGGATTCAGTCGCTGTCTGGAGGGGAATTCTAGCGGCCGGCTGCTTTGATCGGCATTTTTCCGTGGTTTCTCCGATCAATGCCAGGCGAATATCAAACGGGCCACGGACCGCGCGCGATCCTTCCTTCCTCTTCCTTCTCCTATCCTCGCCTCTTACACCCTCTGACAGTAACATGTACTACACCACTACACATGCCGGGAGACCGGTCGTGGGCTTAGAGCTCGTCCCGGCTGGGGCGGTGCCCCGTTGGTGGGAGATATCTTGTCAGGGAAAACCCCGCTCGTCGACGGTAAGCAGGCGCCGGATCTCGCCATCCAGCGGGGGAAATCTCATCATTGAAAATCATTGGGGAAACGCACTATACTTACGGGACTAATGCCCTGAGTTGACGCGCCAGGTTATAAGTAACAACGAATCAATGTGTGCGTTCTCGTGTGCGTGTCTCAGCTGGCGGGGGCGCTGGCGGAGACGGGCGCGTCGCTGGAGGCGGTGGCGGAGCGCGCGCGGGAGGTCACCGCCCGCATGGCCACGCTCGGCGTCTGCCTCTCGCCCTGCAGCCTGCCAGGTCAGTTGCCCTGCCCTGCCCTGCCCCTGCACGTTGTTTTCTTTACTTATATACATTAGCGTAGCGCTCAGTAAATGGCTAACAGTGGCGAATCTAAGCAGAGACATGAGAACCACTCTCTCCAGCCAACATTTTTGAAATTTTAGTTCATTTATTCAAAATAATTAAATACCTATTATATCACATCCAAAGCAAAAAGTATTCTCAATAGAATCACGCCTATGCATTTTTATATCGTACAAACCATTAAAAAATATTCCAAAAATATTCATGATTCACTGAAATTGACCTCCACACCATAAATACACCATAGACATGGTTGTATTTGTGATTGTCCCTTCACTCATCAACACCACCAACCTATCACCTTATAATTCATAATTCAAGGCTTTGCAGCCTTGTCTTACCGAGAGATACAGCCAAAAAGCTGACCTCCATATTTACACACGTTCCAAGATAACATAATTACGTACATAATTACACTCTCTCCAGGATCAAATATGACTTGGCCTCGGCAGAGAACCTTGATCCTCTTAAATATCCGCACATACAACGATTACCACAGAAATGTTTACATATGAATGCTTATTTCCTATGAATTAACGAAAAATGCTAGCAGTCACACCGTACTTCCAAAAGATGACTCATTATATTCGGCACAGCGTGTTATAAAATTAACTGTAAATACTGCCAATATCACATTATATTCTCATGTTGTGCGCGAAAAAGACGCCTACGACTTTTAGAACACATTCTATATTAGAGGCTCAAAAACTCCCTTTACTCACTTCTCAAAGTAATTTTGAACTAATTAACAAATGATTAATGAAATATCAAGCTTAGAGAAAATACTAAAAAATTAAACTCACAGTAACGTTGTTGAGGTTGTATTTTGAAAATTTCGCTGTAATCTGAAAACCCTCCCAAAACCGCACATATTTTGATACATGATATGGTGGCCATGCATGATGGACGATATGCTGCGAAGTCAATTTTTGTCCCACGTGCGCACATGCGAGCGAGCGAGAGAGGGAGAGAGAGAGAGAGATACAGCAGGAAAGAGAGGGAGGTGAGAGGGAGGGGGAGAGAGAGAGGGAGGGGGAGAGAGAGGGAGGGGGAGGGAGGGAGAGGGACGGGGAGGGAGAGGGAGTGGGAGGTAGAATAAAGAAAAAACGGTGGGCAAACACTTGGCAACATTGATTTTTAGTTCGACCAAGTTTCGTAAACCGAGAATTAAATAATTTTCCACTTAACTGCACCGGGAGCGGTAGCTCAGAGCATCAACTGATGTCACTGCAGAGCCTCTGAGAGAGCCTCTGAGCCTGGGTGGAGGAGAGTTCTAGCGGTCGGCTGCTCTGATCGGTAGTTTGCCGTGGTTTCTCCGATCAACACCAGGCTTCTTTGTCCTCTCCTCTCCCCTTACGCGCACACACACACACTTACACTAATATGCACTACACTACCACATATGCCGGGAGACCGGTCGGGAGCTTAGAGCTTGTCCCAGCTGGGGCGGTGTCCCGCTGGTGGGAGAGTCCTGGTTACGGGGAAACCCCACTAGCCGATGGTAGGTCGGCGCCGGATCTCGCCATCCAGCGGGGGAAGATCACTGCCATCTCCCCAGGAAAACATGCACTGCACTAACGGGACTAATGAGCAAAGCAGTTGACGCGCCCGGAAACACGAAAAATCAATCAATCCACTTAACTGCATCATTTTTTACGAACGTAATAAAATTATCACTAAAAACGGTACATATCATTATAAACCCTAATTAATTTTCTTTTATAATCATTTCATTCACACGGAGCCAGTGCTAGGACTGTTACTGTTAATAGGTATGATGATTATGATATAACTATTATTTATTTAAGTATAAGTATAATTTTTATTTATGATATCAGTATTATTTATTTAATTATGATACAAGTATTATAACTATTTCTAATAAATCAATAGTTATTTTTGGGGCACTTTCTGTCTCCGAAAATTCTATAAATCAAGCAAATAATACTGACCATTTAAATTCTATCAGCTAACAACTTAAGAACATTAATCACACTTACAAATAATTCAGCCTACAAAAAAAATAACATACACCTTATCTCTGTTTCATCAATATTATTATTATCAAATCATTATTACTAACCAACATGTCAATCAATAAATTTTATCTGTCAACTCAAAATACCAAAATTTTGCAAATATTCCGTGGTCCAAAAAAGAAAACGTCCCATTACATAAAAATTTCAGTGATGACATTAAACAACTCGGTCATTACGATAAAATAAGTATTTTTTATTATAGGCCAAAACAATATTTATGTACGTGTAAAGATCTTGATAAATATAAAAATTGAATCTTCATGGAAATGCAGTACTTTTGTGATAACTTTTCTACAGCTCTCCTTCCGTGCGATGTAATCGCACGGGTTCAGCTCGCTCGACCTTTTATTCTTCAATTTTTCGACAATTAGCGAAGATACGCATGACGCCATCTTCCCGTTTCCATTCTAGCCACGCATTCAAACAACGCAAATTTCGTAGCTTTTTAATAATACGGAAAGGAACGTTGCGATCTATTCAATATATAATTTCCTCCACTTCCAATGTTCTAAAGTTTTTGTACCTTATTTGTTTACAACCTTTCAGTGGGAGCCGATTAGGAGGGACATCATAATCGGCCTCTTTATAACTCTAATAATGCCCATCGTGGTAGCCGAGATCGCTAGTCAGTAGTGCGTGGCGGTCTTGGGTCGAAGGATCGCGGGTTCGAGTCCCGCCTCGAGCAAGGTTGTGCTTGTATGTGTCTTTGAATGTTTTTGACTGTCGATTTCATCCTTCATCATCATTTCCATACCTCATACTCCAGGACCAACACCCATGTGGTGTATAAACGTAACCAGCAAAGAAATGCTGATCACACACAATAAAGTCACGTGTATAGCTCCAAGAAAAATATTACTGGGCCTCGGTGAGTACAATTGCACGTTCACGTGGTCTGTAGATGGCCAATTCGCAACAAAATAATAATAGTGATGCGTTTCCTTGATTTCTTCGTTTATTATATGTTTTTATTTATTATATGTCACAATGAGTAAACATTGTTGAAAACTTAAATAAAGAAATACAATGTAGTCATTTAATGTCTTTTGTGGTCGCAGGGGCGGGTCCGCTGTTCACGCTAGGGCCCGATGAGATGGAGCTGGGCCTGGGCGTCCACGGAGAGGAGGGCGCCTACAGACTGAAGGTGGGGTAACTATTCACCCAAGAGTGTAGCATTTTACACTGTAGAATAGGTCGAGTAAAAGTAATTCCTGAAGAGAATATTTTCCCTACTTTCAAGGAACAAAACATTTATGTTCAATTCAAATGTTACTTTGTTAAATTTTAAAAATAGTATTTTAAAAAAATGAGCACTTACTCAAATAAACTAGCTTATTCAAATAAGCTACTTTCAATTGCAGTTCACAAATTGATATATCTTTCGTTTCTTAAAATGTCATTGATTTGACAAGCCGCACGAATATGTTCCGATCACAGGTTTGTTTCTCATGGATGTTACCCACTTCGAAAAAATTGTTGGCACTTTTTAAAGACGCACTCCACTGTCCGTGTGGTAGTCACACGAAACCAAAGACTGCATGCTGGTTTAAAATAGTGTCTATTGTTTTGTTAAATATTAGGAATTGCGACAGTTCATTGTGAGGTTATATGTTCTCAAGAAATTTAATTTTATTCGGAAGGTAGCAGTTATTGAGAAGGAAGTAGTCAGTTATTGAGAAATCATTTTGTATATCCATGTATTTATGAGGAATTAAAAAAAATCGTAATACAGAATTGACGTTACGAAAAGTTTCACTGTATATCCACAGAGGATAATCTAAATCGCGGAATGAAAGATGGTAATAACCTTAAGAAATACCAATCCGAGAATGTTGATGCCCTATTTTCTTTGTCCATTTCTTATAGCATGTGCTGACACTTCATTATAGGCGTTTTTCATTAAATAAAAAATATTAAAGGGCCATATAATAATATTCATAGTTATTCAACCGATTTAACCGTAATGGCTGAGACATTGTTAACTCCTCCCAAGGGTGTACACATGACTTCCGTCGGTTAGAATCTTCATCTAATACCGTGCTTAGTGGCTATATGGCTGTAGTTAAGTCGGAGGGAGAGGCCGGTGTAAAGCAAACGGTTGGTTGGTTAGTTAGTGATTCCGGGCACGTCAACAGCTTAGATAATTAGTCCCGTAAGTGCAGTGCATGATTTCCCTCGGGAAATGGCGGTGATCTTCCCCCGCTGGATGGCGAGATCCGGCGCCGACCTACCGTCGGTCATAATCAGGACTCTCCCACCAGCGGAGCATCGCCCCAGCCGGGACAAGCTCTTAGCTCCCGACCGGTCTCCTGGAATAAGTGACATTAATACTAAGCACCGCTTGGAGTAGCAACCTCATTACTACTTCTGGCATCAGATTCTCAATGAAATTCATAACCTAGGCTTGCATATTCTAAATCCACGCCCCTTTCTCCCCAAATTGCTACCAATCTTTAACTAACTACTCGACGTAATTGATTTCCGAATATCGTTAAATCTCCTGTCAACCGTAGTAGTGGAAACGTACATTGCGTCACGTTCGGATCATCCCCCAATTACCTTCAGACTATTACTTTCAGCTACCTTCAAATAAAACCCTCTTCTCGTTCAATCTAAACAAAATCAACTGTCATATTTCTAATACCTCCTGACTCATTTGCTCTTCCAATACAAACCTTACACACCCAGAATGAAATAGACAAAGCTATATCTTTATTAATCCATGCTATTCTCGATACCCTTCATTTAACCACATCCTCGCCCAAAAACCTGAATCACCTTCCCCCATTCCTGCAATACTCCTAAAACTCATCTATGACAAGAGAACCCATCGCCATCGAACTCCTTTTCTGAGTACCTATACAAATCATCTAATTAGTACGGAGACTCCTTTTCCCATTCCCACTACAATATTTCCACAAACAACTACAAACTGCACATCCAAACGACCACTAACTTTGGAACCTCGCACGCCGTTTATTAAGTTAACACGACTATATCCCCTCCCTCCTTATACTTTTCACTCTCGCCTCCTCTCCAATAGAAAAATCCAACACTTTATCAGGCTATTTTGCGTCCGTCTTTAATCCACATCCCCTCACGAATCCAGAATATAATCAAACAATAAAGCGTACAGAAAACAACCCGCAAATCACCGTACCTCATCCCATTAAATTCATTTCGCCATTAGAAGTTGTTTCTATCCTGGCTAAAAATGCACCCAAAAATCCGTTGGTCAAAATCAACACATTTATCCTAAAGCAACTTCCTTTCAAAACCATAGTACACATTATCCACATCTTCAACTCCTCTTTAAGAATATTATTTCTTCTAGAGTCTGGAAATACGCACACGTAATACCTATCCTTAAGCGTGAAAAAGATCCGTCTACTCCATCTAGTTATAGACCTATCAACAAAATTTTTGAAAATGCATTCTCTCAGGCAATAAAAACTTGCCTCAACGGAATTTATGCCATACTTCACTATCAATTGAGCTTTCCATTTCTCGTCTCAAGAAAGGATCCGATTCTTAGATTTACCGAAGACATTCATGAAGTTTTCCATCAGTTCCCGCATTCAGTAACTGTCCTCCACGACCACGACGATCCAAAAAGCATTCGACTCAGTTTAACACCCTGGCAGTTATTCAGACTTCTAAAACTCGGTGTCCCTTGGTACCTCATACCCCTAATTAAAAGCATCCTCAGGAATACATCCTTCTCCATACGATTAACTGACGCGCTTTCTATCCCCACTCCTATATTAGCAGGTTTACTTCAAGGCTCTATTCTTGCTTCAACTATCTTCATTGTTTTTACTTATGTTGCCCCGATTACCTGTGACATCTCCCTCGCTCTCTTCGCCGACGACCAAGTTGTGTACTCAACCAACCAAGTACTGGATGACGTAATCCTTGATGTTCAAAACCACCTGAATCAAATCTCTGAATGGGCCAGCATATGGCGTATCAAATTCAATTCTACTACATTTTAAGCCAAATTCCTCTCTCTACGGAGACCCTCCTCCGTTACCTCCTCCGTTAGCACGCAACTCCTAAGTTATCCCTTGGTTACCGTCTAGCACCCCAGTCAAATACCTCGGAGTTCTCCGTAATCGTCGCCTCACCTGGAAATCCCGCATCTATCATAGACTAGCCCTAGCCACACAAAGAACTCACCAGCTCTTCCCAATTTTACGTCGATCTCCTCTCCAAATCCGGAACCCATCTTTACAAAGCCGTGATCAGATGAATGTTATCATACGCAAGTCCTATCTGGGACTCAGCAGCTCAGCTCATATCCCTAGACTTCAAACCCACTTTTCACATAGCCCCTTATACTCAACAATGAATTTCAAATATTTCTGTCAGATCAGAACGTGATAAGCCAACACGGATTACGTTTGTGAATTCAATCTAAAAATGTTTCTAGATCACAAGCTCTGTTTATGAAATTCAGAAACTTTGTTGGTCAATATATAAATGTTCAACTATCTCAGAAATCTAAAACCTTTTTCATAAATTGTTGGCACGGACGCTGGTGTTCACCCCTACAGATAAAACAGCAAGGACCAACGCTCCAGGAAACGTGTAAGGGGGACCTTTCTAACTTATCAATTATTAAAAACAATAAAAATACCTTTAACTACAAAATAATAATAATTATGCTTTATTGAGACTTTTGTCTTTAGCAGAAAAGTTACTTTGCATGGTTTATTTAAAAAACTACTCGTATATATTAACATTGAAATTGTTTTAAAGTTTTGCAACTGATTGCAGCATTATAAATGTAAATAAATAAGAAAAAGTCAAGCAATAATTCAAACGAATAGTAGAGTGAGAATCTTAATTAGTTAACTGATTTTTTAGATTTCCTTAGTTGAAAAAACAATTAATTGAAAGGTGTGTCAGATTGAATCTTACAAACTTTAAGGGCATGTAAAGGGGTCTAAGATGATAACATTTCGCTAATTAGCATATCGTGAGAAATTTCATGACAGTTATTCTTGGAAGATTTGCTCATAATTGTTAGGCAACTTCAGAAATATTCGGCAAGTTGCGTTTTGACGCAGAAATTATTCGTTTAGATACCGATTATCACGGTTGCATGAAGAGTTACCTATGTCCATCAGGAGCAAATATTGCATGTGTAAAATCGTTATTTGACATTTCCCACTACGTGCCCATTGGCAAAAAGTGATCCTCTCCGATCTCTCTACATATCCTAGAAGTTAGTATCATTTATTCTGAGAAACCTGTTCATATTCATAAATCAGTTAAGTAAATACGCTTTAATTGTTCCTTGTCTCCCATGTCCCCTTGCAAAGAGTCGCATACGGAGCGTTGATGTGCGCCTTGCGCTGCGCAGCTGAGCAGCGCGCGCGAGGTGGCGGAGGCGATGGTGGCGCGCCTGGCGGGCGCGCTGGCGCTGGCGCCGGGGGCGCGCGTGGCGGCGCTGCTCAACAACCTGGGCGGCACGTCGCAGCTGGAGCAGGCGCTCATGGCCGGGGAGCTACGCGCCGCGCTCGGTGAGTCCCTCCGCGAGGCAGTCGCGGGCACAGGGGGCGTGGCCCTTGTGGACAGTTTGAAAGGGGGCCCGTATTAAAAAAATTTATTTGCGTTAATAGGATGAACTGACTGTCTTCTTTTTTAAGCTGAGAAAAAAGAGCGAAATCATGGATATTGATTGCAATACATCCAAAACATAGCAACTAGATTACGAAAGATTAGTCACATAACGAGGGAATTGCTTTATTGGAAATGAAGTTTGTAGGTCGCACTCTCTCCATTGATGGTGTGTGTGCCCCAAATGATGACACTGAAGTTAAAGTAAAATATTCATACTCTGAGAAATTTGCAAAAGTTATGTGTCAATAAGGAAAGATCATATTGTAATACTTTTGGGAGATTTTAATGGGAGCATCGACAGCGAAAGTGAATGAAAATCAGCGGGTAGGTATAGTGGGGAAATAGTTAAAAAAGTCTCAATAAGAATTAAGAATGAATTCTTTAATCATAAATATATCCATAAGTACACACGGTTCCAAGCCTAAACTGATCTAAGATCAATAATTGATTATATTATCATACCAATAGGAGCTCAGTTGATGATGTTAGTGTACAAAGTACATGCTGTTATGGTAAAAAGAGGGTTCAGTTCACTTTCTGGCACAAGCTCAAGTATGTATCATTTCTAGAATTTGCTTAAAAGATAATATTAAAGGAAAGGATAGAAGGATCGAAAATATAATATAGTTTTAATAATAAATAGAAAATATTTTTGTACAAATTGAGACTGATACAAATGCTAGGCATTGGTAATGTAGATTTGGAGAATATGTATGAGAATTTAAAAGGTAGATTTCATCAATCAGCTATTTAAGCAATAGTATAAAGAAACATTGAAAAAAATGTAACAACTTTTGTTGGGATGGAAATCTGAATTTATAAACCTATATGTTTGAAACAAGTAAATTTTGTCAAAAAACAAATATATAAAGCAAAACATTCAATATTGGAACCGTGTTTGTAATCGAATAGATAGATAGATGCATAGGAAGAACATAATCAAGAGAAGCTTTAAAAACTATTTCAAATTTAAATCAAAATCGGAATTAAAAGACACTTCGAAATGAGATTTTTCTCCAGCAATGGAAGGAACATTATTTTAAGTTGCTCATAGAAGATAAATCTTAATTTTATCATTAGTTACAATAGACATGGTGAATCACAGTCTCTAGTATATATCACAACACAAGAAGATATACAAGCTCTGAAAAAATGAAAGGGAACAAATCGACTGGTTCTGGAGGTTTGCCTATGGAGCTATTAAAATATGCTCCGAGTGTTGTTTTAGAGTATGTGACAATATTATTTAACAGATATATTCTAAACAATCATCTGCCTGAAGAATCAAAGAATGCATGGATTAGTTCCAAGCATAAAAATGAAACATAAACATTTGTTGGAACTATTGAGGAATTAGTATAATAGCTGCAATGGGTAGACTGTAAGAACGGATTTTGACTCGAGGACTAGAAATGAAGGTCAGTGAAATTGTGAAACAAGGTAGTTTTACGACAGAAAGATCTCATGTAGATAAAATACTCTCCATTAAATCACAATCGACAGAGAATTACACTTAATTTGTTCTGATTTAAGGAAGGGCAATGATAATGTTCCGATATAGTGTATAAAATATGGGAAGTCCTAATAAAATTGAGGGTAAATCCTGCCTTGATAAAAGCAACTAAGAGTCTCTAGACAGTACGAGTCGTAATGAGATTAAAATTGAAATATCAGAACATTTTGTAGTAAATGAGGGTCTCAGGCAAAGATGTAGGCTTTCACCAACTTTATTCGAGATTTTTATTGGTGAAAATCTATAGTAATGGACCAGAAAATCTAGAAATATTGGAGTGGCTGTCGGAATTGAGAAGATTTATAATCACCTTTTTGCTGCCGACCGGGTCAGATTGACCGAAGATCAAGATGATATCGAATATATGCTAAATAAACAAGCATATAAAAATGGTGACTCGAAATAAATAATGAAAAGTCAAGATGCGTGGTTGTAGGGAAATCTGGAAATGATCTAGAAACCGAAATGAGAAAATATATTTCGAGTTGTAAAGGAATTTAAATATCTTGGAATGACTTTTAGTTCAAATGAATCTGACGATGATATTACAAAAAATAAGCAATGGAAGGGTAATTACTAGCAGACTTCATAATATTTTATGGAATAAGAATAATAGAAAGCAAAACAAGTGGCAAATATACAAGAAAACTAAAGATTTGTGCTAGATATGGATACGAAATTTGGGTTAAAAAGGATGCAATAAAACTCTCTGTTAATTACTGTGGAAATGAGTTTTTAGAGTCGTCAGAATATCCTGTTTGAAAGTACACACACGAGATTTCGCGTATAATGCAGATAGAGATAAGAAATTGAGAATATAGATTTCATGTAGAGAAACGGCGAATAGAAGTGTAAAATACTCGCTTAATAATAATAATAATAATAAAATAATAATAATAATAATAATAATAAATTTAACGGAAAAGGGGGTGCAGAAATGTAGCTGCCCTCGTGTTGTTTAGGGAGCACACATTTATCAAGGCAGTGATGGGCTCTTCGCTGCCCGGGAGGCGGCCGACGAAGTGGTCGATTGGAACTTTGTTAGAGGTCCATGGTTTCAGTTAAAACTAGTGAGCCAAGCTACAAGAACATATACATTGTCGCATTATTGGAAACGATGTCGAAATATACTATTGGCATTTCCTTCCTAATAACACTTCAGACCACTTGGAAAGTCACAACAAATTCAAACGAAACGCCGCAGTGCTAATCTGTTGTTTTATCGACAAACAGGAACAGAAGTCATGTATTACTTTTACAAAAGAAACAAACGTGAATAAATCAATTAAATCATTCGCATTACATTTTACAGACAAGCAAGGATGATTTTGTATAAACTTTCTTTGATTACATAGAAGTGAATTTCCAATATTTTATGGTGCTTTGTTTTTATAACCACGAAAGAGTAAAAATGAACAACGTAGTAGCACTTTGATACGATCATAGAAAAAATTATTATATTTCGTGAGTGAAATGATTGTTTCTTGTAGGAGCTCGATAGTTTGTTGGGTTTTGTTCCGCGGCCTATCGATCTCGGTCTGATTTTGAACGTTAAAAAACAAAACAAAAAACAATGATTTGGCGCGTCGGAAGCGACTGCGGTGTGGTACTCAGTCTGAATGCGGTGCGCGCCCGCGTGCGTCAGAGCGGCGCGGCGTGGCGGTGGAGCGGCTGTACGCGGGCCACCTGATGACGTCGCTGGAGATGGCGGGCGTGCAGCTGAGCGCGCTGCGTCTGCCGGAGGAGGCGGGCGAGGCGGCGGCGTGGCTGGCGGCGCTGGACGAGCCCACGGACGCCGGCGCGTGGCCCGGCTGCCCGCTGGCGCTGCCCTGCGCCCTGCCGCCCACCCCGCGCCCACGGAGCTCGCGCACGACGAGGTACGCCCCCTCCACCTCCCCCTCCCTGCCCCTCATCGCTGCGATGGCTCAGTTGCCTCCAAGCATTCAGATCCCGACGGGGGCGGTTGGTTGCTAGGGATTCCGGGCGTGTTAACCGCTGGTATTAGTACCGTAAGTGTCGTGCATGTTTTATCGTCGGGAGGTGGCGGTCGGCACCGCCCCAGTCGGGATAAGTTCTAAGCTTCCGACCGGTCTCCCGGCATGTGTTGTAGTGGTTTGGTTTTTTCGTGTTTCCGGGCGCGTCAACTGCTTTGCTCATTAGTCTCGTTAGTGTAGTGCATGCTTTTTCTCGGGAGATGGCGGTGATCTTCCCCGCTGGATGACGAGATCCGGCGCCGGCCTACCGTCGGCTACTGGGGTTTTCCCCTAACCAGGACTCTCCCACCAACGGGGCACCACCCCAGCCGGGACAAGCTCTAAGCTCCCGACCTGTCTCCCGAAATATGTGGTAGTGTAAGTGTATGTGTAAGGGGAGAGGATAGGACAAGGAAGAGGAAGGAAAGATCGTGCGCTGTCCTTGGTCCGTTTGTTAGGGTACTGCTCTGGCATTCACCTGGTGTTGATCGGAGAAACCACGGGAAAATACCGATATTTGCAGCCGGTCGCTAAAATTCTCTTCCAGACAGCGATTGAACACAACCTAGCTGAGAAGCTAACGTTGAAAATCCTGCCATCATCGGAACTAAAAATCTAGGACCTCCCGGTCAGAGACACTGCACTGACATCAGATGATGCCCTGAGCAACCTCTCCCAGTCCGACGGAGGCGGATTTTCGAGATTATGTAACAAGTCTGTCAAATTCAGCCACTGTTTGATGGAGAAGTTTAGGGACCTATAATCCGAAGTTTTCCGAAGTTTCTACGATCCAATAATACGTGAATGCCGTAGCAAAATCCTAACCAACGGGCTGCGGACCACATGCGAACTTCCGCTTTTCATGCGTGTCTCCTCCCCTTCCATTCTCTCCTTTTACACCCCTCTCACATACGTACATCCACTGACACACTACTTGTCGGGAGATCAGGAGCTTAGGGCTTGTCCTGGCTGGGGCGCTGCCCCACTGAAGAAGATATCTAACTAAAGGGCAAAACCCTTCCCTGGATGTCACGTTCTAGCGGGGAGGAAGGCCGCTGCTTCCCGGTCATAACGTGCACTACCTCACGGGACTAATGACAAAAGTAGTGGAAGCGCACGGAAACGCTATTCACCCATCCCACGCCATTTCCTGTTTCCTACTTCAGCCCCTTTGGTTCATCTTTCCGACATACACATGCTACAAAGGCAACCCTCTCGACACTTGTGTGTTTCTGAATGCCTACTCTACAAAATGAAAATAATTGATCCTATTTTGTGTGTTTTGATATACAGTGCGTTCAGAAGTCTCTCCACAGTAGCTGATAGCCCACTCCACTCCCCTCCCCTTTATTGAGGAAATTGCAATGTTGCACACTGAACCACCGCGACGACGCTCTCGCCCTAGACCATTATGTAACTACAACAAAGGAGTCTGATGTGAAAAATGAAATGCAATGAAATATAAAGAAATATTTACGCAAAAATAAGTACTAGTTGTGCTAAAACAGCACGTACTTTCTCGACAGTAACTTCACGCAATATTAAGCGAAAAGTACTCCATTTTCCGAAAAATTGTACATGACCTTATTTCGAAATCAATTTTTTAGGAACAGATTTCATTAAAGGAAAAAATTGTTTATCTTGAATATTTCAGTTGTAGGCAGACTTCGAAAAAGTTTTGAACTTTCGTAATTTTCGAAAAATGAAGGTTTTCAACAAACATGAGACTGCTCCATTCTATTACACGTCCTTCACACTATCCAATAACAATATTTAATAAAAAAACGTTGGAGCCATTTGTCTGAAAATTTTGAAAATGTCCTGGGGATTTCAGGTAAAGTAACTTCCAAATTTAAAATTTTGGTTTCAAATTCAAAGGGGTTTAGGCGCTAGCGTGGCCACAGACGGAGAGACAGACGTTTTGCCATCAATCGATTTTTCTGTATCAAGGACCCTAAAAACATGGATTCTGGCTACCCCACATGTTAGAGGATTTTTTCTAAATTTAGCAACTGAATTTATCAACTTTTTCGTTACCAGATCTTTGTAATAAGAGTTTTCTACCAAAAAGTCGTTTTTTGTGCAGCATTACATAACTTTCTCTCTACTGCGTAAGCGTAGCAAGAAAGTAAAAAGCATGTCATACAAACAGTATATTTCTAACTTTTGATAACTATCTATTACATCATGTGCTAAACTTGTATACTATCTCTTTGATGTCCATATAGTTACTTCTTTACAGTTATTGTCGAAAGCTTTTCTATGTGTCACGAGATACGGACAGTACGTATACGAATGTTGAGTCTTTCAAGTCCTCTGCGATCTAGAGACGAGTTTTGAAGACACTTCCCTTAGCTTCTCCCCAAAACAAGAATTCAGGAGTAAGATCTGGAGATCTTGGCGTTCATATCCCTTTCAAAATTATGCGGTTCCCTACACTTCTAATAGATCCATAAAACTTTAAGCGGTAAAGGCTACAAATACGCATTCATTATTTCATTCACTTCCCGCTGTTCAATGACGGGATACAGAATGTGCGAATAATATCTGCCTTTATTGAGTCATGGAAGAAAATCGAACCACAATACGAGGTCTAGATATGGCAATACCAAATTCCTGTTTTCTAGTCATGCAGTGGCGTTTAGTAAATGATGTGATAATTCTCTGATGACCGTATTCGAATGGTTTGAGACTTTATGTACCCCAAAAGATGAAACCAAGCATTATCTCCAAAAAACATGTTCAGCATATCAGTGCCTCTACATGCAAAGTTCTGAAACCCCTCACAATACTGAACACTCTTCTCGTGATCTTTAGTCGTACATCTTGCTCGTCCATTACTTTGTAAGCCGTCTCGGTTCTTTTCTTTCAGCAGTATGTGAAGTGCCTTATGAGACGGTCGGTTAACCTCCTTATTGGATTTGTGGGGCTTTGTAACCTTTTATCAGAAGATTCAAGACGTTTATCCTCTGATAAAACACGAGGTCGACCACTTGCCAGCGCATCTGTTACAGAACCTTTTTGTCGAATCTTCTCAATGAACTTGAATTAATGTCACCATGTGGCACTTCGATTCTTGAAATTTTGCTACAAACATGTTTTACATCGTCCGTGTATATATTTGCTCGGATAAGATGTTCTACAAATATACACATTCTTCCATTGTCAGCATTCAACAGTTATTAATTTGACTTTAAACTGTTGGTACTTAGTCAAATTAAACGTGTCACTTGGAAATTAAGAATACTGTTACGATTATAGGTGGTGAATTAAAACTCCGGTATTATTTTAACAAAAACGTTTATTTTGTTTCTTAACACAATCACTGAAAACACTTGATTATTTATTTACACTACACTTCTCTTTATTTATTTACACTACACTTCTCTATTTACACTACACTTCTCTTGATTATTTATTTACACTACTCTTCTCTTACATAGTCGCACAGTCCTAAGCACTGACACAGTTTGATGCACTGGCCACAGTCCACTGCACTGACCAGTTAACGGCGCTGGTCACGGTTCACGTCACTGAGCACAGTCACTGCACTGCTATTCACCGCAATGCACACACTTCACAGTTCAGCTTCCACTGCGGACTTAAGACTGCCTCGCGGTCGGCGGCCGCCGCGAATTTATACTCGGCGAGAGCCGTCGAGAACTTTCCGGACCCCGCGAACGTTCTGCAATAATCTAGTGCAGGGACCGCCGGCAGATGACGCAACCCGCGCTCACAGGCAGCTCGTGGTGGCGCCGGCAGATGACGCAATCCGCGCATACAGGTAGTTCGTGGTGGTGCCTGCCGGTGACGCAATATTCGTTACAATACGATAACCTTCGTTTGCTTGCAACGCGCTTCTGAGGATAAAATTCGAAGAATTATACAGAACACCAGGTAATGTTGGCATATCCGTACAAAGGGGAGCAGAGTGGGAAAACAGTTTCGGCAGAGTGACTTTCTGAGCACTCTTTATTTGAAAGGATTCAGGCAATACAGATATATTTCACGCTAGGCACATGAAGTCTCCGGATACTCATGTATATTAATGACACGATTTTGATCAAAACGTGTCTTTCTTCAAAGCCATCCGTACATGTGAAGTTCAGTTTGACAAAACATGTGGCTTATCGTGCCTCTGCTCAGCGCCGCCATTTGAGCGAGCGCAGCGAGTGTGGGCGTGGCGGCGGCGTGCGCAGGAGGGCGCGGGGCCGGAGCTGCCGGCGGCGGCGGCGCAGAAGCTGCTGCGCTGCGTGGAGGCGGCGGCGGAGGCGCTGCGCAAGGCCGAGTCGCGCTGCAACCTGCTCGACAGCGGCTGCGGTGACGGCGACTGCGGCTCCACGCTGCGTCGCCTCGCGGACGGTGAGACGCTGGAGTTGCTTCTCTCTCTCTCTCTCTCTCTCTCTCTCTCTCTCCTCTCTCTCTCTCTCTCTCTCTCTCTCTCTCTCCTTTCTCTCTCCTTTCTCTCTCTAATCTCTCTCCTCTTTCTCTCTTTAATCTCTCTCTCAACTCTCTCCTCTCTCTTTCTCTCCCTTTCTTTCTCTCTCTCTCACCGGGAGCGGTAGCTCAGTGCATCAACTGATGCCACTGCAGCGCCTCTGACCGGGAGGTCCTAGGTTCGAGTCCTGACGGCGGCAGGATTTTCGATACTAGTATTTCAATTAGGCTGCCTGGAGGAGAATTCTAGCGGCCGGCTGCTCTGATCGATAGTTTTCCGTGGTTTCTCCGATCAACACCAGGTGAATGCCGGAGCAGTACCTACCAAACGGGCCACGGACCGCGCGCGATCTGTCCTTCCTCTTCCTTGTCCTATCCTCTCCCCCGTATACACACACATTCACACTACCATGCACTACACTACCACATATTCCGGGAGACCGGTCGGGAGCTTAGAGCTTGTCCCGGCTGGGGCGGTGCCCCGCTGGTAGGAGAGACCTGGTTAGGGGGAAACCCCACTAGCCGATGGTAGGTCGGCGCCGGATCTCGCCATCCAGCGGGGGAAGATCACCGCCATCTCCCAAGAAAAAATATGCACTACACTAACGGGACTAATCACCAAAGCAGTTGACGCCCCCGGAAACACGAAAAAAACAAACCAAACCAATCTCTCTCTCTCTCCCTCTACTCTCTCTCCCTCTACTCTCTCTCTCCCTCTACTCTCTCTCTCCCTCTACTCTCTCTCCCTCTACTATCTACTCTTTCTCTACTCTCTCTATTTCTCTTTCTTTAGTACCGGGAACGGTGGCTCAGTGCATGAATTGATGTCACTGCAGTGAACCTAACGTCCTAGGTTCGAGTCCCGACAGCGCACAGTGGGGCAAGAGGGCCTCATTTCTGGCATTAATTCGAGTAACACCTATAACCCATAGTATTGCATATCACTGTAAAGAGAAATTCATGTTGAAAGAAATGGTGTAACTTCCAATTCGATACCTCTTCATCTGACAAAAAAATAGTCGATTTTCTAGGAATACGCATTGTAAATAAAAACAACAAATAACGTTACATTACGTTTTATTGAAGGGAGCAAAAATGAAAGGTTTTACTAATTACATAAATTAAAGTCAAATATAAATATAGTGAAATTATATTAAATCATTAAAAAATCATCATCATCATCGCTATCAATAGTATGAACTGTGTCATCGCAATCATCATCCGCGCGGGCCTCATAATTTTCAGAATGAACAATGTGTTCGGGTGGATGAACCAATAGTTCCTGAGCTTCTTTTGGGAGGCTTTACACATTTTTCGTAGGTAATTTTCTCTTGTTGGTGATAAGTGGATCTGATCTTAAGAGCAGTAAATTTAAAACATCACTATTAGTTTTTTCACGGGAACATTTTCGGGAGATGTGCTCTCTGTTTCTCTTAAAATCTTTGTTGAGTGCTTCTTGAGCTTCCTCTGTTAATTGCCCAATTGAAGGCAAAGCTGACGAGACAGTATCAGGTCCATGAATAAAATACTTGTGCAGTGTAGGTGACATGTTGTACCATGGATATTTTTAACAAAATACCGAGCCGTGTTCTGAGCAAAAGCCCGAAACTTTTCAACATGAATTTCACTGCCATTTGATACGACAATCATAATTATTGCATCATTTTAATTAAATTTACATCAATGCGTGTAATTTCAGCAGATAGTTCAAGGTTCTGAAAGAACCGTCGAGCTATATTTCTGGTATTTGTATTACCGGATCCTGGTTTTGGCTGATCCACAATCAAACCACTGCGTTCTCGAATCTCGCTCTGAATACGACCTTTATTTTCAGCCACAGTGTTTTTAGCATTCCCTCGCGCTTGCCACGTCTTAATAGGTACCTTATAAGCCAAATGCAATAGGCACTCAAACATGCGTATCAACCTATGTAGTATTGACAAACCGTGAACCACACTTTGTTCTTGTCTTCAGTTTTTCAGTCAAGAAATCAAATTTTTTGTCTGTTTCTCTCTCATTAGAGCTCCACATAATATCCAAAAGTTCTTTTCTCTTGATATGAACAGTATTCGAACTCTTGCCTGCCAAAAAAAAAATTACTCACATAGTACACAATTCATTTCCGGTATTTTACGTGCAGACACGTCCGTAAAAAATCATTCCGGTGAAGAAAGTAGCAAAAGTAGCAGAAAAACAGCTGTATAATATATTTGGAACATTACTGAATAGCGAGAAACAAAGATCAAGGCTTGATCACCTTTGATACATAATTAAAAAGTTGTGTGTTTCACAAAATAAGACGTAAGTTTTAAATGTTAAAAGCTATTTCTTTGTAATTTTATTTCTATTAATATTAAGTCCTAAATTTTGTATTTGTCACATGCTAAATAACATTAAATACCTGAACTTGAAGCTTCCATTGCAAAAAGTTGGTTTTCTTCACACACACTGACTGAAAAACACCACGAACCTAGAGATAAATTCTCACTAATGAAAAGCACGTCCGACCGTCACTACAACACTGCATGAACTGAAAGCTCTACGGTGGAGACGGACAGCCCAAGCGGTGTGACATGCTAGGACATATTCGTCCAGGTTCTCCTTTGCACGAAACCATAAGAAATTTTCACCCTAAATAATTTTGGTTTTTTTAATTTCTGCCAGGTTTTGCTGTCATTTGCCCCATAGTGCAGCGTAAGGATTTTCGACACCATCTTTTTAGCTAGGTCGAATTCTGTCGTTGTCTGGAGGAGAATTCTAGCGGCCGGCTGCTCTGATCGGTAGTTTCCCGTGGATTCTCCGATCAACACCAGGCGAATGCCGGAGCAGTACCTTAACCAACGCGCCACGGATCGCGCGCGATCTTTTTTCCTCTTCTTTATCGTAACCTCACCCCTACACACACAAACTAACATGCACTACACTGCCATACATGCCGGGAGACCAGTCGGGAGCTAACAGCTTGTCCCTGCTGGGGCGGTGCCCCGCCGGTGGGAGATGCTGGGTTGAGGAAAACCCCGCAAGTCGACGGTCGGTCGGCGCCGGATCTCGCCATCCAGTGGGGGAAGATCATCACCATCGCCAGATGAAAAAACAATCACTACAGTTACGAGACCAATGACCTCGGTAATTGGTGCGTCCGGAATCACTAACCAATCAATCTTTCTTCATGTTTCACCCGTCTCTCTCTCTCTTTCTCTCTCTCTCTCTCTCTCTCTTCTCTCTCTCTCTCTCTCTCTCTTTCTCTCTCTCTTTCTCTTTCTGGATCAGTTTCCCCGTCTTTCTCTCTGGTTCTACCTCTCTCCCACTCCCCCTCTTCGTAACCCCATCTCTCAGTCGGTGGAAAGTGAACTGAGAGTGTGAGTTTGTGGGTGTGGTTCTGACTTGTAAGTGTGAATGTGTGCAACGTGTTACCATGCGGAAAGCTAGCGCAGTGTAAATCATTACTGGATAGATGTAATGAAGCGCTGAAGGAAATACTGTTGAGGGCCAAATCTTTGTATTACCCAGTATAAGAACACCGTAACGCTAAGAGTACCGAGGGCCTGCACATATCCGCTAGTGTCAGTGTGTGTGTGTGGGGGGGGGAGTATAACACGTAGAATGATAATGCCAGTGTTTGGGCAGTGAAGGCCTAAGAAGGCTGCGCGGGTGGGTAACACGCCGAATGATAGTGCCAGTGATTGGTGATGCAGCGAAGGCCTGAAGAAGGCGTGCGCGCGGGTGCGCAGAGGCGTCGGCGGCGGCGCGGGCGGGCGCGCTGAGCGAGGCGGCGGAGCGCGTGATGGGCGGCACCTCGGGCGCCGTCTACTCGCTGCTGCTGGCGCGCGCCGCCCGCTCCATGGCCCAGGAGCCCTCTGCGCTGGACGCGGACGCGTGGGCGCGCGCCTGGCGGGCCAGCCTCTACGGCCTCGCGCACTACAGCACGGCGCGCCCCGGGGACCGCACGCTGGTACGTACAGTGCTCCACAACAGTGGTTCCAGGGTATACCTACGTATTCATATAATGTATTTCTCTGTATGCACTCTTTAATATATAACTTAAAGTTGCTTATCTCTACCCGTAATGTCCAACTTAAACTTACCTATCTCTACCTGTAATTGTAGCGTTCTATTTACACTTTGTATATCACCCCGTGATCACATTATAAATCACTTTCTTTTTTCGTGGTCTTTATAGTCTGCCAAATTGTCTTGCCAGCTTTTGTGACGGTAGGCATTCAATCGCGGTACTATTATATAGTAGCGCAATTGTTCAAATTTTGTTCGCATAGATTTCTGTACGTCATACTACGTCGCACTTCACTATCGTCCCACTATAGTAGCGCCTGGAAGTGCACGCGCATAGATGTTCCTTCACAGACACTATGGATGATGTCTCTGTGATTAGCGGTGCACCTCAGCGCGGGATCATTCGCCTTTCTTTGAAGTGCCCGCACTGGCCGACACTGCACCCTCCCCACCTTGGGAGGGAATAACTTGGTGAAATATCTCAAAATACCGAATTTTGGTCTTGTTTGGTTCTTGTAAGAAAACCCCTCAATTTGATCCGTTGTATATGAAATAAAAACCATATTTTTATTTCCTTGTTCCTCATAAATATGCCTTTCGAGGGATTGCATTACAGATAAACAATACATTTTTTGAATAGTTATGTAAGGAACAGTGCAATAAGAAAATTTAAAATAAAAATACGTAGAAATTAGCCAATAAGGTTAACCAGGAAGGATCCTTCTGTAAAATTCTGTAATTATTAAAAAAAGGATATAGTTGGCAAGGGAATATATTCTATATTACTTAGGAAATTATGGAGGATGTCGAATATCTAGATTTCATTTGTGGAAACGGTTTTCTGATTTGCCAAGGGAGTATAAATGTGTTATCAGAGAATGTATGAGAAGAAAATAAAAATATGTACGTTTAATAATCCAAGATACTGCTGGATATTCTTTTAAAATTTGTTCATTTCTTCTGAACCATGGTTCCGTTAAAATGTGTCGTAAGACTTTCTTTTGAATTAGGTACTTCCAATTTTCTAAGAATAGTCAAAGATTTCTTCCGGGCTGAAGGGCCGTGGTCCATTGGAAAACATACTTCCAGACGTTTCGTCCGCAACTACGGCAGACATCCTCAGTGGCAATGTGGTCTCGGACGAAGAATCTTCTTTGAAGGTTCCCCGGTGACTGACGGAAGTGCCCGGTCCGCGGGGATATTTGTACCAGCGGGACTGTGGTGGGGGGCAGCTACTGATTGGCTCGGGCCGGGTGACGTGGCGGAGACGCTCACTGTGTGTACGTGACCGGAAGAAATCTTTGACTACAACTCCGGCCGTGAAAGCCTACATTGTTTCTAAGAATAGTTTTAGCAGTACCTCTCCACAATGGACGAGTACGTGTTAATGAAGGTGGAGTTAAAGCTGAATGTGTGATGAGGCGTGCGCTGTGTGCGGCAGCTGGACGCCATGGAGCCCGCGTGCGGGGCGTTGGAGGCGGCGCCCAAGAGGGACTGGGAGGACGTGAAAGGCGCGCTGCTCTCCGCGGCGGACGCCGCCGCCAGGGGCTGCGACGCCACCAAGGACATGGAGCCCAGGTACGTCGCCAGCTGCAGACGCTCCGCTCCCATCCTTCCCATCAGCGCGACGAGAACGCTAGTCAGCAACGAGCCGATGCCGTTATTGAAGGATTTTCCTAAGGATGAGCCAAAGTGACAGTTCGCTAAACAAGTGAACATCACATGTCATTCAGAGAAGTATCCCTCCGCCGCGACAGCGGTTTAGCAACGCCCCTTCGTAAAGTGCAAATGGCTCCTGTGAAAACATCCCTATGCAGAAGTCTAAGAGTTTTGCTGAGCAATATGCACGTACGCAAGTTCCGGAAATATTTAAATTTGATTACGTATGTGTAAAATCTCTAAACATACTCTCACAATCAGTAAAAGAAAATTTCCTTGAATGTAAATAGAAAGAAAAATTACATTAAGCCGGAAACACGTGCACCGGTACGCATCTCGCATTCAAGTCTCGGTTTTAAATATTTATCACACAAAAAGTAAATCTAATGTAATATATGAAGAAAAAAGAATTTTTACAGAAGAGCACATAACACTGCACTTCCTAATTTCAATTATTTCTCGCGGCGCACTATATTTTTGTCGGACGAGGTCATCACAAAAGGAAGCGTCGATACTATTTACAAGTTAGCCAGCTGCAAACGAACGAATGCAGGAAGGGAATCTAATGGGCTCCAGGGCACTATGACCACAGAACCTTCAGTTATGTTGCAGTCACTTTGGCTCTAGCAGTCACTTTGGCTCATGGCGTAGGAAAATCGTTCTATACCAGGCCTGTTTTCGGGGAGCGAACGGCGAAATGATGGACAACGAATGCTGGAGACGTTACCGGCTCTCCCGATACCGTTTATCGCTCAGGTGTTTCTCTCTTTAACCGAACTACGTGTACAAACTAGTATACGGCAAATTAAAAACTGATTTTAAACTTCGATCGCACAAGGCACATTACTTATCTCCCGTCTATATCCTATCTTACATACTTATCCCGCGGATATCACAAACCGTTTCTATTGTTTACGAAATAAATAAAATCAAATCAGTCAATAAATCAAACCTTTGCGAAGTTGTGGAATAGAAATTGCGCGAGCAAGTAAGTTATGTCATTAAAAAAATGTTTTAAATTACTTTTATTATTAAAATTAATTTAAATTCTGTATTAAATTATTTTGTCCTTTGTAAGATTCCTCATAGAGCTTAGAATGGAAAGAAGGTGTTAAAATTTTTTAAGCAGTTCTCTAGGGAGTGGCTACACCTTCGGATGTTTGGGAAGATCTATTTGCAGAATTAATAAAGAAATTAATTCTTTTGAATCGGGAGAATCGTGTTCATTTTCAAGTCCTAATAAAGAGAGGAAGAACCTGGAATCTGCTGTCGACAGTTTCAATGAGAACGACGGTAGCGGTAGCTCAGTGCATCAACTGGTGTCATTGCAGCGCCTCTGACCGGGTGGTCCTAGGTTCGAGTCCTGACGGCAGCAGGATTTTCGACAGTAGCATTTCAGCTAGGTCGAATTCTGTTCCTGTCTGGAGGAGAATTCTAGCGCCGGCTCCTCTGATCGGTAGTTTTCCGTGGTTTCTCCGATCAACACCAGGCGAATGCCGGAGCAGTACCCTACGAAACGGGCCACGGACCGCGCGCGATCTGTCCTTCCTTGTCCTATCCTCTCCCTTACACACACCTTACACTAACATGCACCATTCCTATCCTATCACATATTCCGGGAGACCAGTAGGGAGTTTGGAGTTTGTCCCGGCTGGGGTGGTGCCCCGTTGGTGGGAGAGTCCTGGTTACGAGGAAACCCCACTAGCCGACGGTAGGTCGGTGCTGGATCTTGCTATCCAGGGGAAGATCACCGCCGTCACCCGAGAAAAAGCATGCACTGCACTTACGGAACTAATGACCAAAGCAGTTGACGCGTCCGGAAACACGAAAAATCAATCATTTCAATGAGAGTGTGATTCGCCGCACAATGATTTATGCTGATATCAAGAAATCGTTATTTTACGTGAAACGAAGCAAACGATAGTAATGATAGTGATGCTAGTTAGGGTAGTGAGAAAACAGGTGGAAAATAAGAATGGTCCGTTCCCCTCGTTCTCAGTGAAAACATCAGCACGACGAGAACGACAGTTGCGCCACTGCCACCGTTAAGTAAGTCAGTTTTGACAAATATTATAGATGCGTAAATAAATACGCAAGGCGCAATGGTAAGGTTCCAAGCTCAATGAAAAGAGGCTAGGATCACATGGATGGCATTTCTTCATTATTCAAATAATTTTCTTTTGCAATCTAAAAGGTTTGGGTACTACAGAATGAGCTACTACAGAATATTATGTCATATCTCAGGTGGGAATGTACATTTGCAAAATGTATACAACGAGATGCACGAGGGCTGACAGAACTTGAAACAATTTGGAATGCGTAACAATGAATTAATGAGCTTTCCCTCTCTCTTCGCGAATCCCACCTAAATTCTTGTGTTTTTTTTTTATTAGTTATTTAAGGTCGCATCAATATCTAGTCCATTAGCGACCACTATTGGAGTTAACGGTATGGTAACTATGTGGATGAAACGATATGTTGATGATAAGGGTGAAAGGACGAACACAAATACAACCATGCCCGAGGGATTCGAACCCGCGACCCTTGGGCCGTGATCAGTACGACACTACTGCCTTAGCGATCTCGGCCACCGGGCCGACGTAGCTCCCTAGGCAACTGAAGCTGCCCCTGGGCTGACGAGCGAATGTGGGAGGGATTTTTATTCTCAATTAAATGCTAGATTTAGTAGCTAGTAGCTTCCGCTGAGGGCACCTTGGGCTTTAGCCTCTATCCACTCAGCTTCCGCTCCATAGCCGGATACATTTATGCATTCGATTGACGCATAAGGCGTCTTACTTATATATTGACATTTGTTTATATTGACATTTTAATTAAACCTAGAGCCTTAAAACTAGTTTTGCTTATAGAACGGTCTTTGAGTCCCCGACTTATGGCCGCCCTTGCGGCCGGCCCACATCCGACCACCCGAGGATTGCGCCTCGGGTGTAGGCTCTCAATGATCGAACTATTGCGTCTATTGTATCCACCTGCTTGGCCGGTGCGCCGTTCATACACCGTTACCGTCCCTAGGCACGAGGAGCCGGGTTGCTACTACCTAGTGACTGCCAATTGTCAATTCGTATCCGGGTAGCCGGAGATGAGATCCGCTGTTGCTTTGAAGGAGGAAAAAGCATTAGGCAGGGCCCCTCTCGGCGATCGGCTTTGGCCCGCCTCTTCAGAGACTAGCACGCCGATTGACTAAATAGGTTACAACCGGTACTAGGCCCCGCTGTTGCTTTGAGGAGGAAAAAGCATTAGGCGAGCCCTCTCGGCGATCGGCTTTGGCCCGCCTCTTCAGCGGCGAGCACGCCGATTGACTAGGTAGGTTACGGATCGGTTCCGCACAATGGCTGAGCGAGAACCTCTAGCAAAGCCCTCGGCGGGCCGTCTATTGCCGCATGTAGCAGCTCACCGGTTAAGGTCATCCTAAGCTGGTTTCCAGTCGAGTCGGAGGAACTCCACTGAGGACAGTCTACAAGGAGGTGCATTGCCGTTTCAGGTTCTCCACACACGCATGCAGGCGAGTCCACCAGCCCGAACGAATAGAGTTTGGCATTAAAGGGCCCATGCCCTGTCATTATTAAAATTAGTTCCCTTGAGAACTAATGCTGGGCTGACGAGCGAGCGCGACGCGTGTTGCAGGGTGGGGCGCGCGTCCTACGTGGACCGCCAGCGCGTGCAGGACGTGGACGCCGGGGCGTTCGGCGCCGCCGTGTGGATTCGCGCCGTGGCGGAGGAACTGTGCAGCGACTAGTCCACGCCCCCTCATTCACCTTCGAGTTACCTGTGCACACATACGGACTCGTTTGGTTTTCAACAGTTGCAGCTTGTACCTTTTAATGGGAAGTAAAATGTTGGTGTTGAGAAGGCAGTTGTTGTCGAAAAGGTGACGAAAGAGACTACATTGCCCGAGGAATTGTTTTATTTGCCAAGATTGTAATTTTTGTAACTTTTGGTACTGTATAAATATATCGTAATTGTTATTTCTGATACATTATTGAGAATAAACATAATATATTTTATATTAAGAATTTTCAATACTTTTTGTCAATATGACTTAAAAATGAGAATGTGTATATTTCTGTTACCTATTGACCATCTACATACAGTCTTTGCAATCCATGCAATGAATAGGAGGGTCGCAAAAAAGGTAATACATGATAGCGACTGACTATCCAGAGTTGATCGCGACTTCTATTTCAGTGACGTAACTAGGTAAAATGACGAGGCAAACCTTTCCCATCCCCCTTTCATGGACATAACGACAATGGTACAGCATCTAGTACATAGTTCGTAAGTGCAGTTTCGTAGCAATATTTGGATAGGAACTAAATAACAAATAAAATTAAAAATAATAAACGCAAACATTTTTTTATTACATAACAAATGCAACTCAACACTGCAAATGTCCTTGCTTTTCTTTTCATACCTTTATTTTAAAAACTGTTCGAAAGAGTGAAAAGGGGATTGAAATTATATTACATTTTCATAAAACAAATTAAATAAACTAAATTAACAGTCACTTTATAAAGACTGAAAAAGAGATATCGATGAATGTACAAACTAAATAAACTAAACTGACAGTATTAGTCCTTTTGCTGATGTAAATTGACCAATTGTTTCAATATAATTTGTTTCTTCTCTTTCTACTCTGTCTCACCTAGGTTACGCAGCCGTTGCTGTAAGGGACTATAAAGAGGTAAGGCACTCCTGAATTGTTTATCAAGCCCTACATTGATCCACTCAGAGAAGCGCTTAGGTATACTCCAGACACACTCGAGATGCCGTGAGCGCAAAAGATCACATGACGCAGAAGGACATCACGGGCTACCAACCAAAATTCCTGACCAAACACACATTAAGAACAGACGCAAACGCCAAAGCGGGCCAATCACGACGCAAGGCTGGAGGGATCTACGTTAAATAGCAGGAGAACCAGTGAAGCTGCTGCACGGTTAGAGACTAGAAGAGAAAGAGAAGTTTCAATAGCAAGAGAGACTCTGTAGGTGTCCATAATGAAAGACGATCAAATAGAATACTCCATCAAAATTCGTCTTAAAAAATTCGAAACTTCAGTTAGTACCCTGAACCACCTCTGTTTTGCCGTCTTTAGACCGCCAACCCCCGGATCAGATGATGAAAACTTCCTTAAATCCAAATGACTACACTATAACTCAAACATTAAAATAACATTTTTGAAAGGTTTCTTAGCCCCCGGCCCACCACCCACACAATAACCTCAATATCCAATTTTTTTATTTTATTTTTTTACGTCAACTTTCTAACACTATTTTATCTAATTGAATAAAGCAGCATTTTCTCTGCGGCAAATTCAAACGAAAAAAAGCGCAAAAAAACTTACTGTCTTAGAACCATGGAACAAGCTCGAAAACAATCTCAAAAGTTCCTCTCAATACACAAATTGTTATGATTATTTTTCAGATTTTATCGACTGCTGGGCAGTGGTTGGAAAAAAAAAGTAGTTTTCCATTTCCCGCCATTATATCACCTTCAAATTAAGTACACTTTGAAAACGACTGCAACAGTTCTGTGCATTCATTTAGTGTTTATTATACAATTGTATACATTGTTGTAGCACTCAATAATATTTTGACCTTGCAATGTACTTACAAATTATATTTTTTTAAGCTTCATACTCCTTTGTATATCATACGCCAAGGAACATGACAATGAACATTTTTTTGAAACTTTCTCAATTTTCCAGTTTCCGAGAGGTAGATTCAATTACTTTCGAGCCGTTTATACGAAAATAGCGTTTGAACTTTTCTGAAACTGCGGAAATTTGAGCTCATTTTCGCAGGCAACTTATATTGTTGAGAAAATATATAAAACATCATTTAAAGCACTTGTTTCAGTAAATTCAATA
This sequence comes from Teleogryllus oceanicus, assembly GCA_964035755.1. NCBI lineage: Eukaryota > Metazoa > Arthropoda > Insecta > Orthoptera > Gryllidae > Teleogryllus > Teleogryllus oceanicus. Next base: position 23,169,496 of record CAXIVR010000005.1, read on the forward strand.
ATAGAAACAAATTGCCGGAATGTAAATATTAACGACTCGATAGACAAGTCAAAAAAATGTTAAATTGTAATTTTGAAAAAAAAAGAGCAAAATGGAGTTTGCATCATCTATTACAGTTCATTTAGCACTATCACTACCAAAAGTTTCAAAAACAAAAATTGGAGCAGTTTTTGAGAATTTTTTAATATTTTTGAATTTTTTAGAAACTTTATCGGAAGTATTTTAAAGCACTTCTACTCACAAATGAAATAATGTACACATTGCTGAAAATGTGCATATTAGCGACGTGAGAGACATTTCAAAACTAGTGGTGCTACAGAATGGCACAGACATTCTCATACATAGTGTGTTGTTTGTTTGTTTTCCAAAAATTACACAGAATTAATTTTTTTTATATCTCTATGCTAATATGCTCATTTACAGCGATTTGTATACATTATTGCATTTTTTAGTGGAATTCCTTCAAACTACTTCCAATGAAGTTTCTCGAAAACTCAAATGTGTTCGGTGAAAAAGGGCTTCAAAAGTCGCATTTACAGTAAGGCTTAAAAGACGTTTTCTTAAAAACAGCTCCAATTTTTTTACCGCAAACTTCCTTGTAGGACGAGGTTTTACCCTTCTATAATATTCTTATAGTAATACTAGTGAGAACCCGTCAAAATTTGACGGTGAGATGTGAGATAAATGTAAAATACTGTGCCCAGACTAATGTTCACAATATGTTGCGTTGTTTGGATCTTCAGGGTATAACGAAGATATTTTGTGATGTGGAGTTTCCAAAATTTTGAACATGTATGGCCCATGACCAGATGGCAATGCAATATCTGCACCAAATGACACAAAAGAAAGTGCACTATTATACTGACGAATATTATTTCTAAAGTTTTTTGATGTGCCATCATCTATAAACAACTTTGATTTCTTCTGGCATATTGCTCGAAGGTAAACTTATTTTCCCTAGCAACACAGAGTAAACTCGATTGCAGAATTCCCTCACATGGGAAGTGCAAAGCAGAACAAAACTGACATTTCATAGACAACGACCCAACAGAGAACGAAATGACCTCACTATCGCGACACCTACACTGACTTTCTCTTTCCCTGCGTCCACTTAATGTACGTTTGCGTCTTTTGGGGCACGTGGGCAACGATCGACATAACCTGTGTACAACTTCATTTCTTAAGTACAACCGAGCAAAACCCACTGTCCGAATGTTCTCTACAAAATACACCACAAAAGCAAATACATGCCTGTTGCGGCGATATACGAGGATTCGTATCGCGCGCCAAATCGACAGCGCGGGACGCAGGCTACCGAAGGCAACAGGGCCACAAACCGGCGCGAAGGCCGGCCAATTGGACGGGAGCGGCTGGCGAGCGGATCTGCAGCCACGAGGCGAGACTACGGCGCGGCGTGCTTCTTAACCGGCCGCGCCGGCTAGAGGAACACACAGTTCTGAAGTGCGATCCAGCAGTGACCCCGTGTATAGTGTACCTAGTGCGAACTCGGCAAAGTAATTGGTTTCTCTCTCTCCTGGTATTTTGGACGACTGTGCGCGCATCTTGGGACTTCTACTGGATATTGGACACCGTGGGGTACAACGGACTACGCTTCTGGATTTTGGTTAACAAGATCACTGCTGTAAAAAGCTTGATCAATAAATTTTTTGTTGACTTGTGTCTTTTTGCGTACATAACAATGCCAACTATCAGCGCCGCAATTTATTTATTTATTTATTTATTTTACGTCAAAACAGTTAAAAACTGCGTATGACGTGCTATGGGGAAAAGTGAATTGTGTGCACATTTTCAAAATTCTGTGATCCCTACACTAAGTCATATACTACTTAAATTTTGAAAGGGAGAAAATACAAAACAAAAACTCCCATGTAGTAAAATCTATTTTCAAGGATAAACAAGCAATAAATTTTGAATTTTGAAAGGGAGAAAAAAAAACTCCCATGTAATAAAATCTATTTTCAGGATAAATAAGCAAATAAAATTATTTTCAAGGATAAATAGCAATAAATTTTGGCTCTTATTACTTCCTGCCGCGACAACATGGAAACGATAATTTGAAGAATTGTGTTTCCCACTGAATTCTAGAAGACGTGCACATAAAATGAAGTTACATTTATGTCCAGAAGCAAAACAAGGGGTCATCTCAGCATTTGCTCAATGGATCAGGGAAACTGGACGAAAAACCTGATCGAGATGGGGGGTCATTGACCCGGAAGCTGTAGTACAATAGTTGTTACAGGTTGTTTATACTCATTTATACAGTCCAAATGGTAAATAATGCACTGAATGCATTATTACACTGAAACAAAACCTTGACGATTTTTAAACAAATCTCAACAATCAAAATAAAACATCAAGCAGCGCCACCACGAAGCAGCTTTGGAAGAAAACAATTGACTATTGATAAGCGTACTATAAAGAATGATTTAATTAATTAATTTACACCGTAAATGTTGATGAATCAACACTAACAGTATTTGATAACACATCTAGAGATCACGTTCTTTCATTTAAAGGAAAAAAGATTACAATCGGTTCTGTAGAAGCTCTAAACGAAGCCATGGCAGAATACCTTCTTTTTTTAAATATATAGATTTCGGTTCTACCGTTAAGAAATTGACGAAGAAAAAATGGATAAAATTTCAAAAAATGTCTTTTGCGCGGTAATAGATGGTAGCTGGCAAGAGTATGTTGCAAGACCGAAAAGCTAGCCCAGAGTAAAGAAATTAGAAAACTAACTAGTGTCAGAAAGTCTCTGCCATTTTGTAACACCACTGATTTCTATGTCAGGTCCTCACAAAACGAGTTTTTCTGTCGAAAAATTGCCATTTTTTTGCCGCAGAATACTGCGTAAATAACTCTTTATACTACGTACATTACATCGTATATGCGTACGTATACAGGAAAGTAAAAATAGAAGTTTGCAGGTTATGATATACAAAATATATAATAGCAACACACATTGCAATTGCGCATAACTCGGAAGCAATGAGTCCTACACCTTTTAAATCGAGTTTACGTGTTACGAGTTTTTTGACATGCAAATTCTGACAACTGTGTTTTGGGGGCACGGGTCGGCGACAGGTGAAAGATATATGGGGGACAGTGTGAAAATGAATGGGGAAACGTTGAACACGGATATTATTCTCAGGTAATATTCTACAAAATAACACCATTTTGAACATTTTTTTTTCAATTTTGCATATTTAGTTCTATATAAGGTGCTCCACTCCATAGCATGAGTGGTTAGAAAAGTGCAGAAGTCGAAATCAAAGTAAAAGTGAATTAACGGCATCTCTGTAGTGACAGAATTTCAAGCCTCCGATGGGATAACGGAACCCCCCTCACCCCTGTCACCAACTAGCTGTCAAGTAGAGAGAAATAATATTCGGACAACATTCATATTTTTCCTTTTACCTTATTTCATATACATAGACACGCGCACGCGCACACACACACATACATACATACACATACATACATACACACACATACACACACACATACACACAATACAAAACACACTACATACATACACATACACACAATACATAAAACACATACATACATACATACACATACATACATACACATACACACACACACACATACACATACACACACATACACACACATACATACATACACATACACACACATACACACATACACATACACATACACACACCTCTACTACCTTCCAGCACGTGGGGAGAGCCTGATAGTATGAATGCTCGTGAAACGAGCTTAAAATTCTCAGGAAGCAGGATCTTTTGGGTATGAGAAATGTCTCAACCCTTGACACAATGAATCAGATAAAATACGAATAAAATGAGCATATATTCAATGAAAAATTACAGTGGCACAATTATAATTAATATATTATAGGATTTTTAAAAAAAAAAAAAAAAAAAAAAACAGAAAACAAGGCAAAACAAAAAACTGGCGTCACCTGGACAGTGGCACAATTATAATTTGTGTGCACAGTGGAATTACAGTGGCACAATTATAATTAATATATTATAGGATTATGCACTTTAAATAGTTGGTCACTGAAAAACAAAAAAAAAAAAAAACAGAAAACAAGGCAAAACAAAAAACTGGCGTCACCTGGACTGCCTGAACACACTTTCACCAATTACAATTCACAATTTGCTCATTCCTCTTTCTGAATTTTTATCTACCATATTATTTTACTCTTTCTACTCTCTAGTTTTTCTGTGCACGGCTTTTAAAATGAGTTTTACACTTGTTCTAAGATATCCCGTTCATAGGTGCTAGCCTTGGGCTTCGCACTCACTATAACATTGTGAACTTTAAAGAGAGAGAAAAAAATAAAACGTAACATACACGTTACTTAAATTTGACCCCTTTACATATCATAGAAAGCAATTACTTTTAACACAATACAATAAACTATGACTTTTCCAGATAACATCACTGTACAACATATGAAAATCATGAATTATTTAAGTAAAATTGTACAAGGTATGGCCTCTTTGAATGAATTTAATAACACGTGCAGTAAATTGAAATCGTCTTGAAAGTAATGAGAGATTTTGTAAGTTTCATCAGGATGTGCGACATTACATACTGCGTAGTCGACAATGCAAATTCTGAAAAAGGGTTTTGGGAACAGAATAATTTTACAAGTGACCCCCTCATCCGCCTGATAAGTCCACACTAGATTTTACCTTTAGGAAAGCCTGAAAAGTACAGGTTATGCGATCAAACTTAATAATCTCGAAGAGCTGCAAAGAAACATCGAGGAAGCGATTCGGATAATTGACGAAGAAAGAGTCAGGTTTACATCAGGTTGTAGTAAATGTTCTCATGCGAGTTAATGCTTGTTAGCAAATGGACAAAATTTTAAACATTTTTCGTTCGCTTATTTCCGACACCAATTCTTCATAATAAATAATTTATTTTTCTTCTTTACCGATAACTAAACTAGCATTCTTATTTTTATTTACAAGGAATTTCCAAAACTTTTATCGTCAAGGTGGACATAAATGGGAAGGAAGAGCAAAGCTGTTATAACCACCAACTACTTTCACCGACTATCTTTCGCTTTTCAAAAGTGAAGTAACATTAAAGTTTTTACAGTAAAGTTATTTCAATATTATAATAGTAATAATAATAATAATAATAATAATAATAATAATAATAATAATTATTATTATTATTATTATTATTATTATTATTATTATTATTATTATTATTATTATTATTATTATTATGACAACAATAATTTGTTCTGCGAATCTGGAATTAATAATTCACTCATATTTATTTATTAAAACCGCAAGAAAAACATGTGTACATTTCTGAAGCATATTTGTTGAGAAACTAATACGAGCAAAGTTAGTTATTAATCTACCTGAATGTATATTTTACATTGCAAGCTTCATGCACATTTAAATACTTTACGAATACTGTTCATGTCAATACAAATGTCTGTCGACGCCAAAGACGTGCCTTTCTCTTTGAATTCGTGGCCGCGGTCATCTGCTCTCCTCCTCTAGGTGGCATTACGGGAGAGAAGATTAAGTGAACTTTCCCACAGTTTACCCATAGTCTATTACCAGACTGTTAATTGGGTGTTCGACTGTGGTTTACCCGCTTGAAACCGCCAGCCACTAGAAATCCGACTCCCTCGAACATAGTTGCCAGTGCAATTCGCTCTGCCTGCTGTGGGTTGCATTTTAAACTGATCACCCGGTACTATTTCGATTAATTTATGTAAGTATGAGGATGTAAAAATATTGTGTAATTGTGAGTAAACTTAAGTTCAAAATAATGGTAATGTGTTTTATTTATATAAGAATCTACGGTAATATAATGAAATGTGGCAGTAATTTTAAAATAATTCATATAATACAATATAATATAGGCCAACAGTTATAGGCACTACCTTACAATTAAACTATTAACCATATTTCCATTGAATATAAAAGTGTGAGAGTATGAATTTAAGTCAGTAAGTGTATGTTCAATACAACGCAAATTTATTAAGACTTAATTGTAAAATATGGTCCTGTTAGAGCTAATTATCTTAGCATACACTGAAACAATTGACAAATATTATTACCCATACTGATGTTATTGTTGTTTTTATTATTATTATTATTATTATTATTGATAATGATAATAATAAAAACAGTAACAACAACTTTCTTTATCCATGCAACATTGTCACTTTGAAATTATATTGTTGACTTCCTTTTGAATCCTGAAACATCAGTGCAAACAAAAAAACCTTCTTTGCACTCGTGTAATCACTAGCACTGAGAAGGGTATATCATATACAGAGCTGTCCTCAAAAGGGATCCGAGGCCATATTCAAAAGGTTGATGGAATTCCTTATAAACAGCCTCTGCTACCACCACCACCACCACCACCACCAACACCACCACTACCATCACCCCCCCCCAAAAAAGTGGAAGGCAAAAGAATCATGTAAAAGGCAGAAAAAAGCAAAAATAAGACAAAATGCCAAAAATAGACATCAGAAGCTAATATCAGCAAAAAAAGGCCAAATGAAAATCTACTAAATCAACTCCAAAGTACAATTAAGTGATTCCTATGTTACAAGTCATAAAACAATGACAATAACAAAAAACATTTTGCCAAACTTTCGGGCTCTATCCAAAACAACTACGAAAGGACTGACAACATGAATACCTAGAAGCAATTGATTCTTCACCCATGACTCAAAGGTATTGCTGTTTATTGCTTCATGATAATCTTACCCAGTCTTCAAATCAAAAGCAAATCATAGAGCACATTGATTCACTTTCTTACATTATATAATTTATTCAAAATCTTCTTTTCTTGTGTAACATCCTTAACCTAGCACGAAACCTGGCATAGGGCCTGTATGAACCACTGTAAGCCTTCTTCCCTGCAGGTTAACGATTTCTTCTTGGCTGCCTCATTTCATCCAATATGTTGATGATTCTGGAGAAAACATGAACAAAAAATTCAGTTAATATATCATATAATAATAATAATAATAATAATAATAATAATAATAATAATAATAAGATAATAAATTATTATTGCTCAATAAATCAATGTATTTAAATTGTTGACCTATCCTTTTTTAATTATTTTCAAATGAATGATTCACCATTCATGAACATCCATATCCCATCAAGGAAAAGCAGAGGTTTAGAGTTTTCTCTGACTTTGTTTTCCTTGTAGGCTGGCAAAAAATAACTACTCTTGATAATTTCATCTACTTTTTCTTGATAAACTTATTTCCCTTCCTCCACACAAAATACATTTTACCTTCAGTATTTTGTACAAAGAAGCATATGGTCCTTAAAAAAAATACATATCATAATAGTCTCTGACATGCTCCCAAATTTCTCTTCTTGAAATAACTTTCTCTGTAAAAAAAATATTATATCTTCCCTGCCGATGGCCCAGATCGTTAACGCAGTAGTGCAGTTGTGGTCTTGGATCAGAGGATCGCAGGTTCGAGTCCCACCTTGGGCATGGTTATGTTGTGTGTCTCTGCATGTTTGTGTACCTCTATTTCATCTAACATCGTCATAACTTCACCCCATCCCCCAAGACTAACAACCCTGGGGATTCCCCCCTTCCCATTAAAAGTAACGTGCACCTACCCTGATATTTCAGTCTGAGCTCCGGTAGGATGCACATGTCCTTTGGCCCAATGATGGCATTGCAGGGGGCATGCAGGGGGAAAAAAACAACAAATACTCCCATCTCTGTTAACTATATCAAAGTACAAATATATATAATTATACGTTGAACATTACCTTCTTGAGTATTTCATTAGATGAATCTTGCAATAGTACTAATTACTGTAAAAAATACTGTAATTAAATGTGACAAAAATTATCCCAGAAAAACTCTACAATTGCTCATACTTTATCTTGAAACATAATCACTAATCAAGGATTACTGACTTTGTATTAAGTACAGATAAATCATTTTCATAACTAGCTTTTGTAGGTGGCTCAATATTAAAATTTTTCTATTCTCTGTGCTCTATACATATTGATTGACTTAGACAGCAGACAGATTGACAGCAGATAAAAATGACAATTAAATTTGAATGAACGATATTGAACTATCAAGTTCAGAATTTGTCAAATAGGGTCTAAATTTTTTTAGAGAAAAGAAATTGAGAAATGGGGCTGTTTGCTCTGATGAAAATATAATTGTGCTTTTAAAATTTACCTTGACAGTTAATTGTGTTGCATCATATCATCCACGAATTTGGAACTTAAAAAATGAGTCTCTTAAAAATTTGCATCTGATATACTGTCACTGATGTAACATATGAGCTATATATTATTAAAACTTGCTCCTTTGTATTCCATAATCATCGAGTACATCCACATAGCTGTTAACTTACACTCCTGGTAAAGATATTTTAATATTAATCATTGGTGTTAAAGCTTTTGAATATTGCCTAATCAAATAAATAAATAAACTGTTCTGATAACAGCTGTATCCATTTAATACATGCCAGATCATACACTAGAGGCACTAAGGGGGTTTTAAATATTGTCATTACATTTGTTTTACAAATATTTGAAATGTCATTTCTTTACCATTATTATATTCAAAGTGGGTGTAAGTATACTAAAAATTAACAGAAATAAATAACTAAATTTATTTTTATAAATTAGTATTTATAAATGAAATAAATATAATTTATATAATATATAATTATTTATAATATACTAATTTATAAATTACGAAATTTATTATCCCATTTGATAATCTGCAATAAAAATTGTATAAAGTACTTTTCCATTTTAAAAAAAAGAGATACAATTCCTTTTGTAAAGTAAATATTATAATGTCAGAAAATCTAATCAAAAATTCATGATTAATTTATATCTTATTATTGAGGATTGAAAATGATTAAATATCTCTAAGATAATAAAAACAAATGTAAAAAGTTTATTTTTGTACATTAAAACAATTAACTGAATTTTCTGTTTTGATCTTAACAACTACAGAACCATTTTCTCTGCAAGGATTCTGATGATAAGAATTGAGCAGGCATAAATCTAGAATTAATTGTATCCATAATCACCAGTTAATTAATAAATTGGTGTTAATTACAAATTACGGTCTTATTATTTAAAGAAATTTACAATCATTTTATGTTTTGTAAAAGCAAAATGTTTTGGGACAACTGTTTTACAGGTATGTACTGTAATATTTTGGAAACCAGAGTCTTTTCAAGTTTTCTACTCAAACCTTGCACATATACCATTCAACGTTATATAGTACTTTTTATGTGTACTTAAAATTGATCCGATTGAAAAACATTTACCTAGCTGTGGTAATGATTATTCAGCATTACAATTTTGACTACTGTAAAGCTAACACAAGATAATGTAAACATTAGTTTAATATGAAACAAATATTTATTGTATCATAATTCTTAATCATTTCTTCTTGGATAGTTTTAAAAATGTTCTTAAATGTTTTGTGTACCTACTACAATATGATACAAGTACATCTCATGACATGAGAACTTCAATCACACTAATAACTTCTTATGATTCTTGAAATACTAACACAACATAAGCACCAAAATATGCAGTCTCAGAAGTGAAAATTAGCACTTAGTCACATTATTTCTGATTAAAATATTTTACATTACACTAAATAAATACAATTGGATATTCCCAATTAAATATTTCACTGGGGATTAATACTTCCTTTCTTCAATACTTTTGATTCTCTTTTCGGGGCAGTTTGTGAAGATTTGCGTTCTGGGTCAGGGGGTTTATCTTTTGCTTCTATCTTACTACCGCTTCTCTCAGGTGGCTTTTCTTTAATTTCATCGTCTTCATCTTCGACTTCAGAGTCTTTTTTTAATAGAGCATTAGCTGCCTTTAATTGTCTATACTCATCGTAATGTGCTTTTCTCTTTTGCTCAAAAGCCTTTTTTCGTCTTAAAGATTCTTCATCTAAATTTATTTCTTTTTGTAATTTTTCTTTCAATTTGTCAGCGTCAACTCCAGCTGCACTTGCGCCTGCTGTAGATGTACTCGGCGATTCAGGATCACATCCGCTTTCCCAGTTGAAAGGAGTTTTTGGTTCGTCTATTTTCATTAGTCCATAGTCCTTATTAGGTGGATGTAGAGTTTCCTGAATATTTTCTTCATCCCAGTGAGCTGATTTTCTACGTTCGCTTGGAGCTCCTTTCGATGTCTGACTGGGACTTTTAAGAATACTTTTCCTTTGACCGTCTCTGTTTGGTGGTTCTTTCGACATGGCTACCTTTTAACTCGCTGCATTCATCTGACGAAATAACTTTTTTCTTGAATATGGATAAAAATGCCTTCTCACCTTCAGATTCTCTTTGTAAAGAGATTTCACCTTCACAAGTGTCCAGTATTTGTTTATGATAAGATCCTTTTCGAATAGAAAAAGGGTCAGATGATTAAGTGTAACCTCATAAATACTGTGTTTCGCCGTAAACTCGGACTCAGGTATTAATTTACTTCGTGGACTGTCATTATCCTTAGTCAATGTATCACAGCCACTAATACAGTATAACACTACTCTCAACATAAGAACGTATGTAAGCTCGTTCGAGAGGTGTTGGCTTTGTTTATGCCATGATTGTCTATTATTGACAATATTTTCCAACGAAATTGCAAATCACAGTAATTGTTCACTGATAACACCATATACGTAGATATGTTTCAAGTATCGAGATTTTAAGGCTTCACGCTAGAGAGCGTTTGAGTTGCGGTTGTAAACGCATTCGTTTCACTTTGTTATCAAAACCACATTAAAAAGAGTTAATTCTTCCATTGCGTATTGAAATTCTGCCAAGAATGTATCAATTCTATTTCGAAATTGAAGTTCATCTTTTGGTAGCTTGTCTTGCTGATCAGGACTCCTAGAAACTTTCTTTCGACACAAAAATACGTCATGCGTGCAAACAAGACAGGGTTGCCAGATTGGCGATTTTTTTCTGTTTGAGGAAAGAATGGGGAACATAAATGGACGGGGCGATGTTTGTCGGTTTTTTGGGTAAATTCTTTTCTGCTTGATTCGAAATAGAAATATTCTCTCAACTATTGTGAATAAAAAAGAGAAAAAGAAACAATAGACGTTATTCTATCTCATTTTTATGTATCGATAAGAGAAAAATATACGACAGGTATAGAGAACGAAAAACACACACACACACCAAAAAAAAAAAAAAAAAAGATAGAGGGCTTATACAGCTTTGAACAACTCAAAGGATGATGATTGGTTAATTTGAATTTAAGAGAACCATCAGGAACAATTCCTGTGGTTTTTATTTATTTATTTAGTCAAAAACAGTCAATAGATGTATGTGACGTATGGGGAGAAAATCATCTGCGCACGCTTTCTTGAGTTTCAGAATACCTTTCCAACAAATTAACTATTAATAGTTGTAAGATGAAAAAAATATAGTAGTAATAGTAATAATAATAATAATAATAATAATAATAATAATAATAAATATAATTTTTGGTGGAAATATCTGACGTGCACTCATGATATATTGGCGAGTCAATTTCAAAATATTTTGCAAGGAACATCTGTGCTGCCAGAATGCTGTACCATGGGTGTGACATTTATGTTACCGAAAGCAGGAAATGCGTCTTGCCCCGAAAATTATAGACCTATTACATGTCTATCCACAATTTATAAAGTTCTCACCTCCATTATTGCCACCAAACTCGACGAGCATCTGAAAGAAAATGAGCTGCTTTTGCCAGAACAGGTTGGTTGTAGGAAAGGATCTCGAGGATGCAAAGAATTATTAATAATAGATAATATTGTATCGAAGCATGTAAAAAAGAAAGCGCGTAATTTGTCAGTGGGCTGGATTGATTTCCGAAAGGCATTCGATTCTATTCCGCATTCTTGGATGCAGCGAACCCTTCAACTCTACAAGGTTCATCCCTCTATCATTACATTTCTTACAACGTGTATGAACAGCTGGCGAACAACACTGCTTGTAATGCGAGGGAAATTCAGTTACCAGACAGATACTTTAAAAATTTGTAGAGGCATTTTTCAGGGAGATAGCCTAAGTCCGCTCTGGTTTTGCCTAGCATTAAACCCTTTGAGTAGGATGTTGAATGCTTCCGGCTATGGGTATGCTTTGAGGAACCCCAAGAAGATCATTTCCCACCAATTATATATGGATGATCTCAAGCTCTATGCTAAAGGGCCAGAACAACTTCAGCATGCTGACACTAGTAGAAAGCTTCAGCAGCTCTGTTTGTATGGATCTTGGTTTGGAGAAGTGCGCAGTAGTTCACGTGAAGAGAGGTAGCGTCCAGAATACAGAGAATGAACCTCATTTGATGGAAGATTTGAGAATTCAAGAACTCTTCAGTGGCGATGAATATAAGTATCTGGGCCTCCAGCAGCTCCTAGGAACTGCGGATGAAAAATAAGAAAACAAGTGGAAAGAAAGGTTCTCTCTCGTGTGACGAAAATCTGCAAGTCCTGTATTAATTCAAGAAACAAATTTACAGGAATTAACACCTGGGCTCTTTCAGCAGCATCACATACATTTGGAGTTGTCAAGTGGTCTGAGACATCTTTGCAAGCTTTCGATAGAAAAGTCAGAACACTTCTATCAAAATATCGGATGCATCATCCTCGAAGTTCCACCGAAAGGCTGTATCTTTCAAGACATCATGGGGCCGTGGACTGTTAAGTCTTGAAGTTATGTGTCGCCAGCAAGAAAACAGCTCAGAAATTATTTCACCAACAACGAATCCATGACGGCCATTTGTACAAGATCACGGCTATACACCTCTGAAGCTGCTCCAGGAAGATCACAATCTAAGAGTTCCGAAACCTGTGGACCGAATTGAGCAGTGGAGATCAAAGGAACTCCACGGCAGGTTTGCTACTGCTCTTCAAAATAACTCCATAGATGTGAAGAGATCGACTGAATGGCTGAGAACAGCTGGGCTTTTCGGCGAGACGGAAGGATTTGTACTGGCCATTCAAGATAAGGTAGTAGCCACTAATAACTACAGGCGATATATTATGAAAGAGAACATCAGTGACAAGTGTCGCGTATGTAAGAAGGCCACCGAATCTATCCAACATATCTGCAGTGGATGCTCTCAGTTCGCACAAACAGATTATTTACAACGTCATAATAATATAGCCAAAATCATCCACCAAGCTCTTGCTAAAAGATCGGACCTGAGAAAGGAAAGCCTGCCATACTACAAATATCTACCAGAACAAGTTTTGTCTAATGAGAGAACAAAAATTTTGTGGGATACTCCCATTGTTACAGATAGAACAGTGGAAGCAAATAAGCCTGATATTGTCGTATTCGACAAAACTACTCGTAGGGCAATAATAATTGATATCGCAGTCCCACTGGATCATAATCTGCTGACAACTATTGCAGAAAAGAGGAGAAAATATCAGCCACTCTCAGTTGAGCTGAAAAACTTATACAAACTAATAGAGGTAGATATTGTACCCGTGGTTATTTCAACTAATGGGCTTGTGGCTGAAGATTGGAGGATTGTGAAAGAAAAACTCCATCTAAATGAGTGGCACCTCAGAACCATGCAGAAGGCCGTGTTGCTGGCAACCACCAACATTGTGCGCAAGGTTCTCTCCCTAAATCATTGACGCAGAACCTGAGTGCACTGGAGCAAGAACTTCTCACCATCTGTCTCACCATATGTGTTGACGTTCTGTCCTTGAGTTATACTTGAAAACTCCGGAAGAGCGTGAAATATGAAATAATAATAATAATAATAATAATAATAATAATAATAATAATAATAAATTTTAAAAAAGGAGCAATTTCAAACTAGATATTTTCGGTAAAGGAACAGATTTGATTTTTCTCTATTGCTAACAAATAAAAACTCACCCTAAGCTCTACTACCACTACAAGCCAAAGGAAAGCTCAACAAAACGTACGCATAGTGAAGCCACATTTACGTCCAGAAGCAAAGCAAGGGGCCATCTCAGCATTTGCTCAATGGATCAGGGAAACTGGACAAAAACTCGATCGAGATGGGGGTCATTGACCCGGAAGCTAAAGTACATTACTTGTTAGAGGCACTTAAGTCTTTTTTTTAAATATACAATTAAAATGTAAACTAATTCATTATACTGTATCATTGTTTTGTTAAAGTAAACATTATTTTTCTTTTTGACAATCAGTATAGTCTCTAATTGTATAGAAACAGCTTTGCAGCAGAAAATATTTTACTTTTAACTTAAATTTGTGTACCAATTTTAATTGTTTAATTTCATCTGGCAATGCGTGGTAAAGTAACGTACATGTATTGTATGTGGATTTCTGGTAGTGAGCTGTTGATACTGACACTTGATGAACATGATTTCTACGTCGAGTGTTGTAACTATAAATATCAGTATTACATGAAAATATGTTCCCACCGTTAAGTAAGTTAGTTTTGACAAATACTACAGACTCGTAAATAAATAGACAAGGCAATGGTAAGAATCCAAGCGCAATGGAAAGAGGCTTGCAGGGATCACGCGGATGGCATTTTTTCATTATTCGGATAATTTTCTTTTGCAATCTAAATGTCTGGGCACTAAAGGATGAGCTTCCCCAGAATGTTACGCCATATCACAGGCGGGAATGTACATTTGCAAAATACACGCAACGAGCTGCATGAAGGCTGACAGAATTATAAAGAATTCTGAATGCATAACATAATGAGCTTAATTTAGTGATTAATTCTGTTATATGTACATTCCATTTGAGGTTTGATTGAATTGAGAGACCTAGAAATTTTGTTTGAAAAGCCAAAACAGACGCCAGCCGCCATGTTGCATGGAGAGCAAGAAGTATTTAGAAATATTTTGAAAGTAGCGTAAAGTGACAATTTATAACGAAAAGTAATCTGATATCGGTGTAATTGAAATAATGGTTGGATTTTTTAAAAATACTTCAAACATGTGTTTCAATTGCTTGTAACAAAATGATGATTAGGGAACGCATTTCTATGATTTTTCATACTTTTGTCCTTTGCTGCAATTCATAGCTAAGCGAGATTTCTTGACATTAGGTTAGAATATGATGCTATATGGATTAATATGTTGGTGTATATGGTGCACATTTGACCGAATGCATAATATGGTGCACATTTGACCGAATTGACCTGTTCGTGCACATTCGTTTAGTTGTAGGTGCATTTTTTGCATATTTCGATAAAATAGACTTATCTATAAAACGTTCCATTTTTTCATAGAATCTGTTATTCTATTTATTTCTGAGTGTTCATTGATTCGAAAAATCTTGTCGCAGTTTGCGTTTTTTCATAGATGATAAAATACTTGTGCAAATGTCGGATATTTCTTGATAACATATTTTAAACCAGTCGGATAAATATAACAAGAAAACAAAACAATGCCACAGACTACGAACGCCAGCTACACTCCCTCCGCTGTCTGCGGGGATAGGGCGGCAGGATTTCAGAGTAAATAGCTCTGTGAGATCCTGTCTCCGTTGCACTACTCAACGACACAACGAACTACGAACGCCAACTACACTCCCCTCTGCTTTCTGCGGGATAGGGCAGCAGGATTCAGAGTAAATAGCTCTGTAAGATCATGTCTCCCCTGCACTACTCAACGACACCACGATCTACGAACGCCAACTACACTCTCCTCTGCTGTCTGCGGGATGGGGCGGCAGGATTCAGAAGTGACAGCTCTGTGAGATCCTGTCTCCGCTGCACTACTCAACGACACCACGAACTACGAACGCCAACTACACTCCCCTCTGCTGTCTGCGGGATAGGGCAGCAGGATTCCAGAGTAAATAGCTCTGTGAGATCATGTCTCCCCTGCACTACTCAACGACACAACGAACTACGAACGCCAACTACACTCCCCTCCGCTGTCTGCGGGATAGGGCGGCAGGATTCCAGAGTAAATAGCTCTGTGAGATCCTGTCTCCGCTGCACTACTCAACGACACAACGAACTACGAACGCCAACTACACTCCCCTCCGCTGTCTGCGGGATAGGGCGGCAGGATTCCAGAGTAAATAGCTCGGTGAGATCCTGTCTCCTCATCACTACTCAAGCCTCCGCTGTCGCGGATAGGGGCAGGATTCATAAATAGCTCGTAGATCCTGTCTCCCATCACTACTCAAGATTCTACGAACTACAAACGCCAACTACACTCCCCTCCGCTGTCTGCAGGATGGGCAGCAGGATTCCAGAGTAAATAGCTCTGTGAGATCCTGTCTCCGCATCACTACTCAAGGATTCTACGAACTACAAACGCCAACTACAACTACACTCCCCTCCGCTGTCGCGGGATAGGGCGGCAGGATTCCAGAGTAAATAGCTCTGTGAGATCCTGTCTCCGTCACTACTCAAGGACACTGCGAACTACAAACGCCAACTACACTCCCCTCCGCTGTACGCGGGATAGGGCGGCAGAGTTCAGAGTATGGCTCTGTGAGATCCTGTCTCATGCACTACTCAAGGACACTACAGACATAGCTACCTCCCCTCCATGTCTCTTGCGGGATAGGGCGGCAGGATTCAGAGTAAATGGCTCTGTTGAATCCTGCCTCCCCTGCAATACTCAACGAAGCGACGAACTACGAACGCCAACTACACTCCCCTCCGCTCTCTGCGGGATAGGGCGACAGGATTCCAGAGTTAATATTTCTGTGAAATCCTGTCTCCCCACTACTCAAGGACACTACGAACTACAAACGCTGACTACACTCCTCTCCGCTGTACGCGGGATAGGGCGGCAGGATTCCAGAGTAAATAGCTCTGTGAGATCCTGTCTCCGCTGCACTACTCAAGGACACAACGAACGCCAACTACACTCCCCTCCGCTGTCTGCGGGATGGGGCGGCAGGATTTCAGGTAAATAATCACCAGAGATCCTGTCTCCGCTGCACTACTCAACGACACAACGAACTACAACGCCAACTACACTCCCCTCCGCTGTACGCGGGGGGGCAGGATCCAGAGTAATAGCTCTGGGCCTGTCTCGCACTACTCACGACCATAGCTACAAGCCAAATTCACTCCCCTCCGCTGTACACGAAATGGACGAGCATGATTTTGGTGGCTATATTTCTTTGTGGTATTGCTCTGCTCTCGGCCTACGCCGACACGAGGGACAATACGACCAACTATAAAGGTCAATTGTACTCTGCCTCGTTTCTCGAGAAATAAG
Source organism: Teleogryllus oceanicus (assembly GCA_964035755.1). Taxonomy (NCBI): domain Eukaryota; kingdom Metazoa; phylum Arthropoda; class Insecta; order Orthoptera; family Gryllidae; genus Teleogryllus; species Teleogryllus oceanicus. The sequence continues at coordinate 23,186,734 of CAXIVR010000005.1, forward strand.
TCTTGGATTTTTGGACATAGATTTTCCAAATTCTTTTAATCGTAGTTGATGTCAATGTATTAACTTTGTTCTGTAGAAATAATTTATAATAAATCACTCTTTCAATTTAATAAAATTTGTTTTAATATTTTGAATGTATACTTCTTTTGATTACTTCTGTTGATGTATGGAAATTCTGCTGTTTCACCTCATTTTCCCTTATGTTTTCGATAAAAAAGGCCTAGGTTTTATATCGCTACCTGTCAAAAATCGGATTAATCCGACCCTAAGTGGCCAAATACATACTTAGATACTTCTTTTGAATGATTAGCGCATCCGGTCCGTGAACTGCAGAAGTAAGTACCACAAGCTATGGAAGGTCCCAATGGTTCCCATACGTTATGTACTTTAATCCCGGGTGCTGGTAATGTTCCTCCCTTGCCGCGACGTGTTGTAAGGCGACGATCTCTGCATCGCCCTTCCCTTTCCGCACCATGGCGTCTCCCATCCAGAGAACAAACTCTACGTTCCCGACTAGTCCCTTGGAATGTTTGGAAGTGTATTAAATGCTGAGCGTATGTATTTATAAAGGAAGATGTGGGACATGAATGACTGTCGTCACCGCTAGTGCCTAAATCGTTCAGCCGATTTTCTCCAGAATTGATATTCCCTGATCGATCTGAACGAACTCGAGAGAATTTCTATAGGATATTTTGATTATTGAGGGTACGTTACATGAAGCCTCAACACACGTTTTCAAACTTTTCTCACAAATGTCTCCAATTTTATTATTAAATATTATCCTCGTATAGCATAAGACCCGGCAATAGTTTTTCTGCCGAAAATTCGTCGTTTTGCGGCGTACGATTACAATAATTCCTCTTCTTACATTAGCGCGAGCAAGTTAACAAATTGTGTCATTTTTGAAAAATAAATTGTAAATGTTTTTGAGGGTTCATGTAAAGTACCATCAAAAATCAAAATGTTTGAAACTCTCAAAGACTCGAGTTTCTTTATATCGATTGGAATATCACTTTTGGAAAACCTGGTTTTTGGAAATTGCTAGCGCTGACTGGACGGGAAGACGGACGTCGAACGGACAGACAAACGTTTTGACGTCAAGTGACTTTTCGGCAACAAGAACCCACAAAACATATTCTAGCTACAACATATGTTAGAGGAAGTAATTTACTCTACATAGCAACAGGTTATCACTTTTTCGTTACGTGGGCCCGGTAATCTTTACAGCGCTCCATAAGGATAGTAGTACCTCTACGGCGGCGACATACATGGGCGGTTTTCCAGTTTGCATCGAGATGCCAAAAACAGCGCTCGATGAACGCTCTTTGATTTCAAACTGATTTCATACAGATACTGTTGTCGCAATACTTCGATTGCTAAATGACATTAAATCGAACAAATATATTTCTAAAATCGGAGAGTTTTTCACAATTATCTGGTTGTGCAACAGTACAACCTTAGCACCACTGATGTTTCAAAGTGTTGAGGGGGGTGGGAGAATAGAAAGATTATTTTGTTGGGGATTTGAAGAATTGCAATAAATTGAATTTAGTTGAATGGTTGCTTAGGGGAAAGATTAGAAGGATTATTTTGTTAAGGCTTGTAGTCATGGTGATCTGTAGTATAATGTCTGGTTGAGTTCAAGTTTGGGGAGGAGGAATTTGGAGGATATCTAAAGGGAGCTTTTACGGAATGTCGGGTTGATGATATGTTGGTGTGATTGGTTGAGATGAGCAATTATATGGTGGTTGATGAATACCTGCACCATGTTGGGGGGTGAGTTCAAGATATAGTGAGGGAACGAATTAATGTTGTGTTTAGTTCGGATGGTATTATAGTTTGTGCCGGGAATTGGACGGAACATAAGGCGAATGACGCGGTTTTCACTTTTGTTAAGATTTTTATTGGATGTGTGGGAGCTTTTGGACCAGGAGCAAGTGGAGACGGTGGACTGGGTCAGGTTCGGGAGCTTTCGAGGTGTGAAGGGATCTAATAGCCTCAGTGGTGTCGTCATTAGTTATGGTCCACATGGGTTGTCGTTCTGTGAGTAAGAATGGGGTTCCTAAGAATTGGAGGATAGCAGAGTCTAGTATGCGGGTGTTGGTGGAGGTAAAGCGAGTTGGAAGGGTGCTGGTCAAAGTGATTGCTACGTATTTTCTGTGGGACGGATGGATTCTACAAGGGAATGTGGTTTATTAGAGTTGCCTGTGTTGAAGTCTTGTATTAGTTCAGGAGTGTTAGTGTGATGCCCCGCCTGTGCGAATGCTAGTTTCAAGCGTACTTCACACAGGAGATCTTTCACGTTAAAACTGAGTGGTCGGGAAGAGAAGTGGAGAGGCAATGGATCGAATCTCGACATAAATGTAACTTCATTTTCTGTGCACGTCTTCTAGAATTCATTGGGAAATACAGTTATTCAAATTATAGTTTCCATGTTGTCGCGGCCGGAAGAGCCGAAAAATTTATTGCTTATTTATCCTTGAAAATAGATTTTATGGCATGGGAGTGGTTTTTTCCCTCGTTCAAAATTCAAGTAGTATATGACTTAGTGTACGGATCACAGAATTTCGAAAATGTGCACAGAATACACTTCTCCCCATAGCATGTCATACGTAGTTTTAACTGTTTTTTGACGTAAAATAAATAAATAAATAAGTAAATAAATAAATAAATAAATAAATAAATAAATAAATAAATAAATAAATAAATAAATAAATAAATAAATAAATAAATAAATAAATAAATAAATAAATAAATAAATAAATAAATAAATAAATAAATAAATAAATAAATAAATAAATAAATAAATAAATAAATAAATAAATAAATAAATAAATAAATAAATAAATAAATAAATAAATCAGTGTTTGGAGGAGTTTCTCTTTCCGCTTGAAAAGGGTTGGAAGGGTTTTTTGTTGGGGCCTCTCTAGAGGCAAGAGGGTCAAATGGATGTTTGGTACTAAAAGGGTTTGTAGAAACAAGTTGTTGAGGCTTAGTAGTGTGCTTAGGGTCAATAAAGCGCTTGCTGTTGTAGGGAGGTGAGAGAGGAATTTTTGATTTTTGAAGAGGTGAAGTTCAGCGAGGTTAGGGGGTGGAAGCGCTCGAACAAATTCACTGGCCAGTCTTCCTTCCTCGGGTCGCGTTGTTGGAGTTGGTTATACTAGTGGTCTGCAGTGGCGCCGCCAGAGGATCCTGAGTCAGCCTGGAGAACATTTGCTCCCATGTCATCCTAGCGGCACGGCCCAAGCCTTAGCTCCCGTTCGTTGTTGTCCTCAAGCACTCGGTGGTTTCCTTTTTTTACACTCTTTTTGAAATATTTGTCGAGGAAATTTGGAAAGGTCAAATGGTACCGACAACCTGGAAATGTAAGTAAATCACCAGAGGGGTATACCTTCTCCCGGCCACGGATGGTAATACGTGAGGTAAAAACAGGGTAATAAGGTATTATAGTTTATAAAACGGTTTACTGCCACCAAGGGAAAAAGTTTTCCATCGCCAAGCCACAGGTTCCGCTAAGCATGAAATCGCGAAAATACGAGCTCCGGCGAGTAGTGGACTTGCATGCCGGTCAGCTCTGATGTGAATGTAATAATCGCGAAAATATTCTTGACCAATGACCTTGCTTCCCCCTCTCTGGAACAATAAACAGTTAAAGGCAAAACTTCGCAGCGAGCAATGATGACAATATTCCAAATGCATCTTCACTGGCGCGAAATTGAAACTATTTTCTGTTGAAGAGTATTTCTGTCCGTGATTTTCTCTCCAAAATCTAAAGTCCGAAGCAGATGAAGATCCATCACAGGAGATACCTCGAATTCCTGAGAAAGTTACGCAAATTATTGATAAGGTTGCAAAGGCATAATGGATCCTACAAAGTTTGGCATTGCTTCACAAAATCTAGTGGGCGATTTCGTAACTAATACCCCCACTCCACCCGCATTTCTTCAATCCATCGGTCAAGAAAATTTGCGCGATTAATACCTAAGTTTTCCTTAGAACTTCCACTCGTTCAGGTTTTAAGGTCATTGTGCTGGAGGTTATAATATCTTCTGCATGTGTGATAACCGCCTTGCCCTATTAACTCATACTTTTTTCTGGCTAGATGGCTGCACTCTGCCGGAAGGTGCTTGACAACAAACGCGTCCATTTTAAATGTCCGGGAAGTAAACCAATTAGGAATGTCATTAACAATAACAATAATAATAATGATAATAATAATGATAATAATAATAATAATAATAATAATAATAATAATACTGATAATGGCGGTCCGGATAGCCGAGATCGCTAAGACAGTAGCGCCTCGGACGGAAGGATCGCGGGTTCGAGTTCCTCCTCAGGCATGGGTGTGTTTCTGTGAGACGTCTATTCATTATCATCATCATTCCACCATCCATCCCCAGGATAACATCCTGGGGTATAAAAATCGGATTCAGCTAATACTCAGCCCTCGTGGTTCATGCAGACTTGCAACATGACGACACGAGTCCGTGCAAGTGCATGGCAGTAGTCCCAAGACGGCCGATTTGCGACACCCATTTGCTGCTTTATATTTTCATTCCTGGTTCTTTCCATTAACGTTACACTACAGCCGCGTCTCCAAAACTTCATTTCCATAGCCTTTAACTTGTACTTATTGTTTTTTGAGATCTCCCAAAACTCAGCAACATATAGGGATATACTTTCCACAATTGCTTCATAAATTCTAATTTTCACTTTATTAGCAATATTTTTATTCCATATTATTGGATACAATTGCCGAATAGCAGATTTTCCTTGCCGAATGCGATGTTAAATTTCTTCTTCTCTGACCCCTTGGTCTGTTAAAATTGTTTCGAAATAGTTATACGACTGACAACACTTAACAACCGAGGCATCTTCCATTACTAAATCCTTTCCTGTTCCTCCTACCACCATGTACTCTGTCTTCTTGAAATTGATTTTCAAGCCCCGTTTTCTATATTTCTCATTTAATTTTCTTAATATTTAATGTCCATTTTCTTCATCCTCTGCGATTACCACTTGGTCATCTGCAAAATTTAGGAAATATAACATATCGTCGTTTAATTTTATTCCCATCCTTTCACATTTTATCTTCCAATTTTTTAGAGCTTCTAGATATATTTTGAAGAGGGTTGGGGCAATACAACACCCCTGTCTTAGCCATTTACTTATTTTGATATGCTATTTCCTAATTTTACATAAGCAATATTGCCCGTATATAACTCTTAAATGGCCTTAATATATATGCTACTAATATGTTGGTTTTCCATGGCCATCCACAATTTTGAAAGGGGGACCATCCACAATTTTGTACGCCTTTTGCAAGTCAATATAGACTAGATGTGTCACAAGGTTATGTGCTAGCCGCTTATCTGTAACATGTCGGAAGGTAAATACATTATATATGCAGGATCTACCTGCTCGAAAGCCACTTTATACTTCCATTTCATTTGTTTCATTTTTCAATATGTTTTTAATAATTTTAGCGTATATTTTAGCAAGGGAACTTAGGGCAGTTATACCACGGTAATTGGAGAATTCCTCCTTATCTCCTTTTTTAAATATATTGGAGATATTACCCACTTTAAAGATTTCAGGTATCCCACGAACCCTGAGGCACGCATTAAAGAATTCTGAAAGCTGTTCGGACAATACCGATGGAGCTGATTTTATTAGTTCTGTGTTTATCCCACCGGGTCCGGGAGATTTACCACTTTTGAAACTTTTCACTACTTTCTCAACTTCAGTTGATATGTTGGCGCCCATGTGGGGGTTTCTGTTCCCCCAGAGGGCGCCTCCCCCGGTGACGGATAGTGGGATTCACGGCCAGACTTATCTGGTGGGTACCGGGGAAATTAAATACCCGGGGTGGACCAAAACCAGCGAAGAGAAAGAAGACGACGGTAACATGCAGAGGATGATGTCTCATCAAAAAGGTTAGAGGAAGGAAACCTCGAGAATAAATCCCTGGTTCTCCAAGTTGGGGGTTGAGATGTTGGGCTGCACCCCATCGCTCAGAAAACTCAACATGCACGAGTCCCAAGCAATAAGTCTCAGAATCACGCTAGTTAACGACGACGACTTGGTCTTCGAAATAGGTTTGTGAAGTTTGGAACTTGAAACGTGCAAGGCATAGCTACAAAGGAATCTGAAGTTTTTAAAGAATTAGACAGATTAAATTTAAATATTGCTGAAATGCCCTATCTGAAACTAAAAAGAAAGGGAAGGGTTTGGAAGAGATTCAAAATTACGTTCACGTATACAACGGAATAAATAAAGAAAAGAGAGCAAAGAAAGGAGTATCCATTGCCATACGCAAATCTTTAAAACTTCACATAAAAATGGGATGGTATTAATGAAAACCTACTACGAGTTGATCTACGTCTGATATGATTACGATAATTGCCGCCTATTCGCCCCACGCACGAATTATAGCTGATACCGAGATTGAATTTTCTACCAACTTGACACCGGGAGCGGTATCTAAGTGCATCAACTGATGTCACTGCAGCGCCTCTGACCGGGAGGTCCCAGGTTCGAGTCCTGACGGCGGAAGGATGTTCGACACTGGCTTTTCAGCTAGGTCGAATTCAGTCGCTGTCTGGAGAGAGTCTAACGACCGGCTGCTCTGATCAGTAGTTTTCCGTGGTTTCTCCGATCAACTCTGGGCGATGCTGGGCAATTACTCTAACAAACGGAACTGGACCGCGCGCGATCTTTTCCTTCCTCTTCCTTGTCCTATCGCTCATATACACACACTTACACTAACATGCACTACACTACCACATATTCTGGGAGACCGGTCGGGAGCTTAGTGCTTGTCCCGGCTGAGTCGGTGTCCCGCTGGTGCGAGAGTCCTGGTTAGGGGGAAACCCCGCTAGTCGACGATCAGCGCCGAATTTACCACACCGCGTCTCAGCCTTGAGTAGGGTAGATCTCACCACTCTTTGTCTGTGATTAGGAGTCAGGAAAAACATGCACTATGCCTACGGGACTAATGACCTAAGCTGCTGATCTCCCGGAATCATTATCCACTAACCAACCAACCCACTTGAACCTTCTGGACCAAATTGGAAACAGGAAAGAAATATATTTAATGCGAAACTTTAATGAAAAAGTAGGAAGACAATATGGGAGAAGGTAGTAGGGAAATTTGGAGAAGATGCAAAGAACAGGAATGGAGAAAGACTGATAGATGTGTGCAAGCAATATGAATTGAAGATATGGAATTTTTTTTTCAGCACAAAAATATCCATAAATACACCTGGCCTCAACCATCAAGGAAATTGCACTCTGTAATTGACTACATCTTTGGTAAACAGAGTAATAAGACCAGAGTGGAGGAATGTAGGGTATATAGAGGTGCAGAGTGCGGATCTGACCATTTCCATTTGCGAACCAAATGTATTTTCCCCCTCCTAAATAGAAAAGTAAAAGAGTAAAGAAAAGAAGGAGACTCTATAAGAAAAGACGTAGATATTAAATATAACGTGAGGTTACTAGAAGACCCATCAGTCCTGTTCTTATATAAGTTACGGCTCAATGGGAAGTTGCAAAATGTGGATGACTCCTCTGCAAAAGCCATGTACAGAGATATAACAAAATACATACACAAAGTGGCATACTAAAGTTTGGGGGAAATGGAAAGGAAGCAGCAGAGGACTGGGACGTATTGGTGGAGTGACAAATTTGCTGAAAGGGTACGCGAGAAAAAAAAACGCCTATCAAAAGTGGCTGATGACCCGTGATCTAGAAGACATATGGGACGAAAAGTGTTTAGTAACACCGTTGGAAGCTCAAGATCACGGGAGGCGTGGAAAGTGTTGAAACAACTGAGAACTAAGGAAATGAGATATGGACATTTGCAGCTTATAAACCTATAGACAGATGGATAAAGTATTATGAAGAACTTCTGCAGGAACTCTATATAGAATACCACACTTTATATCACCGAAGGATACATCAAGGTAGATTGAATCGCGGAAAGTTTCCACAATCTTAAAAAGGTGTAATAATAATAATAATAATAATAATAAACCCTGTGTGGTATCGGGGTTTTTTTGTAGAATATCACCATGGGATCTCCCCCTATCTTAAAAAGGTGATTAATCGGAGGAGCTGACCGCTCTCCTTACCTCTATGTGCTATCCTTCTTTTCACGCCAATATGACCTTCCTCACCGACGGCAACAAAAGGTAGATCCAGAAGCTTGGAAGTTCTCGTTAGCCATCCTAGACAGTTTCCATTTTCGCCCTTCCTTTTTCCCATTCCATCAACCTGGCTGTAGGTATAAAAGGCCACCCACAGAGATATAGAGCCACAAAGAAGGTGTCGTAAGGCCTCGGGACAAAAGCCGCTGCCTGGGGAGCGCCAGGGACCGTCTGGAGCCGGGGCTGGACGGATCAGCATGCGAGACGCCGGCGACAGGAGGCTGAGAGGGCGGGCCCCTGTCAATAAATATGTGCCCAGCCCCCAATATGACTGCATCATCTAACTGTGGGAACCTGGGTGGCGTTGGGACGAAGAGGAACTCCCTCCCTGGTCGGCTGGCTTGTCTGCCCGAGATACACAGGAGACTGCTCGCAGAGGAGGACATCGCACCGAAAACAAATCTCGAATTAGTTGGACACGAGAAATTAACATGGAAATCATGATGGCCTTTTACCGTATAAACAAGTGCAAAGATACGCCACGTACAGGTTACAGACTTTTCAACGAAGAGTACGAGAGGATTAGTTCAAACATGCAACTTACAGAACAAAATGTTGTTGACAGTAGAAAAGCCATTATCACCAAAGGCTATTTAACACCAACTGAATTAGAAGGAATCCGTGGGCGGGTTACGAGCGAATTGAATTTGATTAACAAAAATGTAATTACAATAATCCAGGGTACCATCTCAAATGACATTGAGGAGTACTTTTGAAGCCGCCTCAGGTACAGAAGAGAGATTCAGGACACTGGACCAGGTGAAACGGCAAGCTTCCAAAGTCTTTTGGAGCTTTATCAAGTACTCAACCTTCAGCAGGCCACGAATACCCTATTTTGAAGAACATCAGAAGAGCCAAATTACTAATAACAGGACCCAACACCATCTTAGGTTAACACCTGAGCAGATGTTTGGAATTAGAGAAATTACACCTTGCACTTTATATTGTGCAGCATCAACGGTGATCAAATTGAATGGCCAAAAGACATATGCACCAAGAAGGCAAGTTCAACGAGTTTTTAAAGAAAAGAAACCAGCCTGAAAGAGGAGACTTGAAATAAGTGTTGTTCATTTCCGAGCAAGGACAGATTTGATTAATGAATTCCTAAAGGGCACCCGCTCCCGAAAAATATTAAAGAAGATAACTGTGATATGTGCTCATCAAAAATAATCTAGGAGATATTGTCAGCAAAGACTTCTAGAACTGAAGGATGACTACCGACAGAAAGCTAAGCATGATTGGAAAGGAGCACGATTGAAAAGGAATAATGCGCTATATAACAGAAAGAAGCAGAATATCGATTTCAATAAAAACAGAAATATTTTCTTCAAACACCATTAACAAACAATCTTTTTGTCTTGTGGAAAACGTAAACCTGCAACGACAGTGATAAGCATTTTTCCTGCTAAAGCTGTGTTTTCCGTAATTTCAGGTAAAATGTATTAAACCAAAGTTCAAAAATTCGAAAAAAACAGCAGATTATTTTAAATCTGTCATGCAAATTTCTGCGTCGTAGGGCTAATAGTTTAGGAGATACAGCCATTTAAAGATGTCTTATAATATTTTTAGCATGTTAAAAAATTTCTAGATTGACAAATGCGCCTGGAGGGGGTATTTTTCATCCGAATGAGGCAAATGATGGTACATTCTGAAAGTTTATAAAATTTTGAACAAGGACCTAAATTCACTGGATAGACTACTTACAAAATTCAGATTCTACACCCTAACTCTTCTGTGATCTGTTTGTATTTACCAAGAAGATAAGGTGGTCGAGCCTATAATATTTTTAGCTTGCAGAACCCTAGAACAAAAATGACATCAATTGGAAAGGTGATAGATATTCCTGCTAAAGCAGAGAAAGTGTGAATAATGGTAATAATAATAATAATAATAATAATAATAATAATAATAATAATAATAATAATAATAATAATAATAATAATAAAGAATTTGTAATGTAATATCTTTTAGAGACATTAAAAAATCACATTTTCCTACTACAGTTAATTAAATATTGATTCAAATGAAACCCTGGACTTCACTGCTAGGGAGAATCAGGTGTAACAGGGAAGTCAGGTGTAAGTATCATCCCTAACTTGATGTTTTGTTGCATAGAATATTTCACTCATACTGAATCTAAAATGTATTTTTATTTTTTGCTTTATAGTTAATTTTTATAACATAAACTATAGAATTTGATGAATTAATGACTTTTGTTAGTTCAGAAAATTAGTAAAAGATTGTTGTTTTTCTAATTCTGATGTCTGAGGGAGATGACGCCCTATTGGGGGTACCCCTTTTGGGTGTGCCACTGATTCAAATGAATGAAAATAATAATATAAAACTGAAATAAAAGAGTTTGCAAAATGGTTGTTTGTAAAATGGATGGTTCTCGGGAAGAATCTTGGGAAATACTTGCCCATCTATAAATTTTAAATTGAATTTTAAGAATTGAATACTAAGAAATTTCAAACCTTTGTTTCAGAGAAATTTATTCAGGGAATTTATTGCTTTTTTTAATGTGGCAATTTCATTTGAAAACATCATGCATTGAATAACAACAAATGCTAGAGAAAGATCAAGTTCTACCTACCTGAGAAAATAAGCAGTAAAAATCTTTAAATAAATTTAAATATATTACTACTATACATTAAATAAAAAAATTCAAATTGACTAGAAAAGTTCCAAATATTTATTTATAGACAGTCAAATTATAAAATTTTATTTATTATTTCATATTAAAAACATAAATCATTTATTTATAGACAGTCAAATTATAAAAATTTATTAGTTAAACCAAGATGGTTGACACCATTCCGAGGTCAAGTCTAAAACAGGCATTAAAGAAATATTAGAATAGGACCTGGAATGGTGTCCAACCATCTTTAATTTTAATTCGTGTCAACATTTCCCCTAACTGTATGTAATATCAATGAACCACAGCTATAATGTGGAGGCTACTCCTCAAGCTGTTCCTGTATGAGTAATATGAATATGCTATAATTGTTTGTCTATAAATAAATATTTGGAACACCTCTAGTCAATCACTGCTAACAGACTGACCTATTGCTGCTCTTCTATAAAAAATTTCAAGAAGTAAATAGATTAATTATCAGCAAAGAGTTTTCTTTCAACTTTGGTTCTTTTACAAACATTTGTGTCTCAAGAAGAAAAGTATTTAAAATATTTAGTGAATGTTTTAGAATAACTTCACAAAAGATTGATATTGAAAAGTTTCTGTTTCCACATTTTGTGAAGTTTTGATTTTCATACTTGTTCTAGGTATGTTTATCATGGGATTACAGACTTAACATTTCATTATATTTCGTATTCATTTTTTTCCCATGTTAAAAGGACAGAAACCAATATGTCAAAAAATTTGATTTTTCAGCATTATTGCTTTCCAAAGTTCATGGATTTGCTAAAATGAAGATTTTATTAATATAATAAAAATAAATTGGCAATTTTATCAAATGTTACATGTCAAACACACCAATGTAAGATTCATATGGAAACTTATTTGACATATATTAACCTACATTTCTGAAGGAATTTCAGATCTGTATCAGGTTCTGCCATTATATTCTTTGCCATTGACACTATTGTAATGTAACTTCTCTCACTCCTTCCCTCTCTACTCTATTCTTCTAATCTCTTCTACTACCTGCTTTATGTTGGGCTGCCAATTTAAGAATACCTCTATTCAAACCTACCTTAGTTTTATATTTGCCCGTCAACTAGCTAAATTTGTACAATCCTCGAAATTTCCCTGGGCGTGACTGCGTGATTGCCTACAGCCTACTGCGTGACAGGACTACAAACGATGTTCGTATGTGCATGTGCATCTAAATACCACAATTACAACACATTAGATAGAGGCTACTGATGAACCTCGATGTGTTCATCATTATTTATTTATTTACTTTTGCGTGTTTTCTTTAAATGTCAGCAAAGTGGAATGTCAGCAAACACACATGGAGGAAAACAAGGCCCTCTGACGGCACACATAAACATAACATAAACGATCAACAATACACTCAATATTAAAAAAACCTACAAACAAATAGTAATCATTTTACACTGAAAATTATAATGCAATCTGACTACTCATTCACTGAATGCGCATTCTATCATAAGAAATTTATGTCTTATAATTAGAGACACAACTTGGTCTTCGACAGATGCTTGCAGATAAAAAAAAATGAACAAACAAATGTACATATGTCACTTCCCTTTATGATGGCCAATACTGCAACTCGCGGCGCTCATCACGCATCGTCGTCCATCGACACGCCGTCTGTCGACTCTGTGGTACGCTCCCCGTGTACCGCAATAATGCTGCAACTTCAATTTGCTCCAAGCCATATTTTCCATCAAATTCCATTACTAGATACACTGCGAAGCGTTCTCAATACACCCAGCGTTCCATCATATTAAAGTTCTCACGACGAAAGAATATTCTCGATTTAAGATATCGAAGAAATACTAACTTTGAAATTCCGCAGTGCGAAAATATTGTTGGCTCATTGAATTAATGAAAACTGTTTTATTTATATTTTGATCACTGTCGAAATCCTGATATACTCCGTGTTATAAGAATTGTAACACAAGATGTCCATCCGTTTAACACTGCAATCGCGTAACTAAAATCAGTCTTCGCGTTGCGTCTATTCGTAGGTTATTGTTTCTAATCCCGAATTCACTCGCTTTTTTCACTACTTTGATTTTGTCCACTCAAAAAATTTAAACAAAAATGTTCCAAAATATTTTGCAAAACTCGCACAACGACGAACTTTTACTCCTTCTCGCCACAGCTTCTGCCTCTCTATCTGCGCGTGTCTACGTGTCTGTGTATAGCATTGTTGCCTTGTGGGATTCATGAGAAAATTTTATGGGATTCATGAGAAAATTTAAAAAAAACGCCTTTATGTGCAGTTTCTCAACTCATTCCGCCATTTAATTCAATCCAAGACGTCACAGATGCCTTGCAGTAAGAAAATACTGTAAGTCTTCGTGGGAAAATGAGTCTGAATTTGTAGGTATATTATACATAAAAAAGAATTTTCATAATACTGTTTCAATGTTCGCATATTTTACGTTAATTTGACGTGATGGTTACAATAACTACATTTTAATTTTGAACTCCACGCTAATTAAAGCAAAATCTACGTTATAATTCTATCAGATATGTGACAGTGAAAATAGAATTTCAATTTAATACATGTTTAAGGCAATTCATCACTTAAATTATTTATTTTCAGGGTGGCTAACGAATGCAGTGGGTGACGACATAAGACTTACTGCAAAATTTGAAGAAGTTATTTACAAGCCCAGAAGAAAGGCATACGAAAACAGAGAACATCAAAAAACATTAGAAGCTCGCAATTTTGCGAGAATGCTTCCAAAGTGAAGTACTTTATGAAGCCAAGCATTCCTGAGAAGAGGAATATCGCCGAATTGAAGAATGCAGTATTTGTTGTTGAACATCGTTCCATAAAATGTGTCGTCTACCTAGGAACAGTTATAAATAACATGTCAGAGGTATTAAATGACAAGATACATAGAAGTAAATGTACCAGATTAATTAATTAGTGCAGCACGTACTTTCTCTCATTTTCGTTTTTTAAAATTATTATACATAAAAAACAATTAAAAACTGTGTGTGACATGCTACTGGGAGAAGTGATCCCTACCATAAGCTATATACTACTTGAATTGTGAATACAGAAAGAAATGAGCATTTTTTGGCAAGGATTGTTAACAAAATATTCGCTTCGATGTAATAAAATCTATTTTCAAGGGTAAATCAATAAATTTGGAGCAAAACAAGGAGCCATCTCAGCATTTGCTCAAAGGATCACGGAAACTGGTCGAAAATCCTGGTCAATATGGAGGTCATTGACCGAGACGATGCGGTTCAATACTTGTTGTTTTGAATTATACATTCCAAATGGTAAATAATACATTAAATATCACTGTTAACATTAATGTTACTTTTCTTTTGATGTTCAGTAAAGTCTCTAATTGTATAGAAACAATTTTTCTAATTGTACAGAAACGATTTTACTTGGGAATTAAACTTTTCTATCGAATTTAATCGTTTAATGTCATCTGGCAAAATGTAATGTAATATACATTAGTAGCAGAACTATCTTTCCTGGGGCTCTCATTACTAGATCATCAGTGGTCCCCCACACAAAAAAAAATCTTATTTTAATTTTTTATTATAAAATGTGCAAAAGTGTCACCCACTACAATTTTTTCCATAAATATTAATAAAAAATTGTCTAAATATATTTTACTAACAAAATATGTTGATTTAGATTTCGTAGTTCTAAATTTGGACACGACCAAGTTTTACATTCGGCAAACGTTTTAACTATTTCTCTCAAATTATGGGTCATGTTATGTTCAACTGACAAAATACTTAAATCACTTAATCGTTCTTGGCTCTTGGAATTCCGTAATTAATTTTTTATGATTTTCAATTTAGAAACAGATCGTTCGGCAGTAAAAACTGTTACTAGGATAGTCAAAAATTAGATTATGACTACAGTCGTCATCGGAGAGACACGTCATTCATCTAAAATGCTGTATTAAAATTAAATTTCCGAATTCAGCATAACAATTTTATTGCACAAACAACTCCGCAATGATGACAATTGCGCTGATAATTTATTTTCAACCAATTGATTTGCCTCAATTATTCGTCATCTGATAATTTCAACAATTCTTATGGCTTACTTTGAACGTACTACATGCTTTATCATTCAAACTAATAAATCATTTCTGAAGTTGATTCAATATTATGTCTAAACCACGGTGTAAGAACGATGTTAGATATATAGGTATGTTAACTAGCCGCCTTTTGGTAACATTTTCTGAAGCCAGTTTGAGGTCAGTTCCTTGCTCGACCGTTCGCTACGCACGATCAGTTTGGGCATTCATGACGGAGACACGTGCATTTAGTATTTTCAGGTGTTTTCGTTACAAGAAAGGGATACTGGTCACTGGATACACATAATCGAGGAGACGCTGTAAATGTATTGGAATCTTTAAGTCGTATTATAAAGTCTGACAGAGGTGTTAAATATTTTTGAAATGTAGTTGCAAATATGCATGGCTCTCGCTAAAACACATGATTTAAGTACCAAAGATTGAGATTTCTATTTAAAAAGAGGATTTGAAGTTATAAGAACAAAAAAACTAATAGGGATTACATTTGTTACTAATCATTTGAAAGTTAATAGGTTTGTTCTTCGTATCAGTACGTAATATATTACTGGTTCTCATTGAAAAACAATTACAATATAAATTATAAGTTTCTAGTAGAAATAATTGTTTGCAATTTGTTTACAGATTATCTTATAAAGTAAATTTTGCCTCGTTACTGATGCTTATGTACACATTTTGCAATTAATAAATTTTACTTTTAAAATAATGCATGGGTTCTATGTCACAGATATACCTTAAAGCAAACATTAGACATCTCTGGGGGTGATAACATGGACTTAAAAAAATCAAGATCTGTTCTGATAAAGAAATTCTTCACCTATGGAGTAATATATACTTGGAATCTGCTAGGAAATTATCTTTGCAAACAACACAATAATTCAAAATCAAGTATAGACCATTCCCAAGAACTTCAGCCCATGACACCTTTTTACAATATGTAGAGCAGCCCCTCCACTACATAATTTCAGCTTGTCATACATTCTGAACATCAAACAATGCATGTAAAGCTGCACTAAACGAGAAATTTTCATTGCCAAATAAAATATTTAGATTTTAATCTTTATTAAGAATGACCTACGAATTGAAAAAATGTATATTATAATTCAACTCAATTCTTTATTTCAATATTAATAATATTCAATGCACACATATTATTTTATAAAATAATTACAAGTTTCTGGCTTACAATTCTCAATATCACATAACCTGCTTACAAACAATATACATGTACAGTTTAAATTTATTAATAATTTCCTATATATAACATAATAAATTTTACATTTATTGCAGAATTATTAAGTTGGATATGCAAACCATTTATTGTAAAATTGCTTTGACTATGAATTTATGAAGGAGAATAGTTTATTTTGAGGGAAGCCTTATGTTATTCTTATAACTTTTTATGTCATCTGCTGACAGGTAGAATATCTTAATTTCTGCTTATGTAGTTTCTCTCACAGATGAGTTATAGTTGTATTGTTGTCTATTTGTAGTGCTAAGGATGTGAATAGAAGTAGGGCATGTTGCATTTCAATTGATAACATGGTTCTGGGCATGGTTAAACATGGGAAGGCAAGAATTTTAAATTATTGAAAGTATTTTTTATGTGAGACTCGTAGACCAATTTGTGTTATGGTTTTAATACAATTTTTGTAGTTATAACATTTGTTCCGCCTGAACGTTTCTTGCATTTTCTCACAAATCTAGAGCGGAGTATCTACTAGATTTTACTGTAAAAGAGTTTCCATATTATTCATGAAACGGTTTATGCGGTTGTCAAATAGCTGAATTGTATTATCTCTCTATTAACTTCAATAAATTCCAAATAACCACTTCATTTCACTTCTTTTAGAAGGCTGCAAAAACATAAAATTTATTTCAAGAAAGAAACTAGAGGTGCTAAAGAATGGCACAGACTTTCTTGTAGAAAAGTTTTCTAATTTCCTTGGTGTTGACTGGTACACTACAGTCGTGTCCCGCCTTCTTGCCTGCTTCCATCTATTGCGGCCCTAAGAAAATGTTTTTGAAAATTTAAAAAACAGTTAAAGTAAAAAAACTAAATTTTTGTAATTTTTGAAAAAGCAAAAGAATTGAGCAATATGACGTTAATGTCATTGCATAGGGTTCGTTTGTCACTAACCATACGGAAAATTTAAACAAAAAACTTGAAACCGTTTTTGAGAAAATCTTGTATTTGTTGTTTTTTAAAATTGTAAATCTTGCACCCACCATTGCGCGAAAACTACCAAAATTTTCAAAAAAATCTACATGAACTTATTGAAAGAAATATTTATGGACAAGAAATTTCATTTGAAGGAAAAATTTCTGTCTTCAATTTTGTAGTTGTAGGAAGGTACCGAAAAAATTCAAACTTTTGCAAATTTCGAAAATTCAGAGTTAACAGTGAAAATCGGACCTATACCATTTTTATACGTGTATTTTACTCTATTATTACAAGAAATTTAAAAAATTTGGATAAGTTTTTGAGAAAATTTTGAAAATGTTCCTAGGGCTTCATATAAAGTACCCTCAAATTTTAAAGAATATTTTTCAAAATCTCAAAGCTTCAACTAGAACTAGTTGGACAGGGGTTTCTTTAATTTGGAAAAGATCATACGCATGCTTTAGGCGCTAGGTTTGTTCACATAAAACAGATGGATGGACCTTTAAAAAAAACATTTTTCGGTATCAGGGGGCCCCAAAATGTGTATTTCCATCGAAATCGAATTTCCGCAGCATTACATAACTTTCTCTATACTGCGTATATTACTCCGTATATACGTAAGTATACGAAGTAACTAGAACACAGGTAACTGAACCTTCTCAATAGTAATGTTTTCTAATTTCCTTGGTGTGGACTGCTACTGTACAGTCTTGTCCCTCCTTCTTGCCTGCTTCCATCTATTGCGGCCCAAAGAATTTATTTATTTTTTGAAATTTTCGCAACTTTTCTGTTTCCAAATACTAGAACGTAAATTACATTTCAATAATGTTAAATAGGGTTTTAACGTCGTTCTAAATAACAATTTTCAGTGACAAATGTGAAGCCGTATTAAAAAAAATAGCGATTAAGCATTACTGTAAATACTGTATTACTCTTTTTCACAGGAATCTATTGAGATTTCGAAAAACATTATTTGAAGTCATTTGAAGTACTGCTACTGACAAATGAATAATGTATACAAATTGATAGAAATATAATCTTGGTGTGAGATATTTAAAAAAAATTACATATGTGTAATTTTAAAAAACAAAGAATACACCAAAATTAACTTTACGTCATTTTAAACAGAGCAATTAGCACTACCCATTGGAAAAATTCGAAAAAAACATTTTGAGCCATGTTTGAGAAAATGGCTTTTGAGCGTTTCTGAAAATGTGGAATTTAGAGCTCATTTGTACAGAAAACTGTTGAATTTTCGAGAAACTTTATTTGACATTATTTAAAACAATCATAAATATAATAATGTGATGACCTTTAATGTAAATATTACCGACGTGAGAGACAAGTAAAAAATTTTTTTTGTAATTTTTGAAAAAACAACAGAATATGGCGTTATAGTGTTCGTTTGGAACTAATTCTACCAAAAATTTAAAGAAATAATGTCGAACCGTTTTTAACAAAACCTTGTTTTTGTAATTTTTTAAAATTGCAAATATTGTGCGCACTATTGCACGAAAACCACTAATTTCTTTTTTAAAAAATTGACATGACCATTGTAAAAGATCTATTAATGGACAACAAATTTCATTTGAAGGAAAAATCTGTCTTCAATTTTGTAGTTGTAGGATGACTCCGAAAAAAATCCAAATTTTGTCAATTTTCGAAAATTCAGAGTTAACTGTGATAACCTGACAATCGGAACTATGCCAGGTTTATACGTGTATTTTACTCTATACGCACAAGAAATTTAAAGAAAAAATTTGGAGCAGATTTTGAAAATGTTCCTAAGGCTTCATGTAAAGTGCCCCCAAATTTTAAAGAAAGTTTTTGAAAATTTAAAAGCTTCAACTAGAGCCAGATGGATAGGGGTTTCTTCAATTTGGAAAAGATCGTACGTGTGATTTAGGCGTTAGTAGTGTTCACAGACTGACTGACGGACGGACGGACGTTTGGAAAAAATCACTTTTTCGGTATCAGGGGACCCCAAAACGTGTATTTCCGTTGAAATCTCGAAATCGAATTTCCGCAGCATTACATATTTTTTCTCTATACTACGTATATTACTCCGTATATATACGAGAAAGTAACTAGCGTAGCTACAGAATGGCACAGACGTTCTCGAACTAGTTTGTACAGAACATTTTTTGCGCTTAATGTACAGGGTATGTAATTTTCGAAAATTAGAGTTAAAGTAAATGGACCGTTTTTTAAATGTCCTTTGCTCTATCCGAAAAAAATTGAAAGAAAATTTTGGAGCGGGTTTTGAGATCAAAAATGTAAATTCGCGTGTCCTTCAAGTATTACTTCAAGCACTTTGAGGCAGGGAAAGCAATATGTAATTACTATAGTCGAAGTACAAATGATGCAAAAATGATGAACGAAAAATATAGCTGTGAAATTTCAATTTATCTACTAAACTGCTTACTTACGTAGTAGCGGTTTGATATATGATAAACAGGAGTAATGGTAACATGATTCCAACGGATTGACAAAAAAATCAAAACTACGATACCCTACGATGACACTGTATTATGACTCTCTCTCTCTCTCTCTCTCTCTCTCTCTCTCTCTCTCTCTCTCTCTCTCTCCTCTCTCTCTCTCTCTCTCTCTCAAACACACACACACACACACACACTTATACGTAATATTTTTTCAATATTCCACTCATAATAGCTTTCGTGTTTAGACTGTATCAACACATTGTTTAATAATATTCATGTCATGATAACCGTTACCATGGTAACCGTCATGGTAACCGTAACCGTAATCGTAATAATGTTCTTGTCATGGCAATCACTGACAAAATCTGTAGGCGAGCGAATGCAGAAAAATTACATTTGCGGTAATATTTACAATACATCGAGAAAACGTAAAAAAATATTTAGAATTTTTTTCAGTAGACACGACGGTTTATTTTACGTTTGTCTGCAATATTTACTTTTTTATCCTATTTATCATTTAAAAACACCTACATTTGTTAGCATTATTTTGATTTTGGGGCCCCAAATATCTTGGCCTAAGTCAAGCTTTTGGAATATTGGAGAGAATTGAACTCTTTTCCACTGTGGAGAGTTTTGGCGAAACATTTTCCATAGTTTTTGAGAAAATTTGGTTCAAACATTTCAGAAAATACGCCAATTCAGTTCAATTATATTCAACGATTATGGAGAACTTATGGACATTTCAAAAAACCATGATTAGAGATACTTTGAGCCGATCTGGATGGCCGAGGTGGCTAAGAGCGAGTACCGACTCAGCGCTTCGATCCGAAGGGTCGCGGGTTCGAGTCTCGCCTTGGGCATGGTTGTTTGTCCCTTGTCTTTGTATGTATGTGTTGTCGCGGAGGGCCTCGCGTTCTGCTGACCCCAGATCAGAGGAGCCCGCAAGTGTGTTGGTGTCTAGTGTATGGTCGAATATGCGTCCCATCGGGACGTAAAGGGTAACCGGCTGTAGGATGGATGCATCTGTAATGTAAATTTTAACGATGGGAGAGACAAGTAAAAAAAATACATTTCTGTCATTTTTTAAAAAAACGAAAGAATAGAGTAACATGGAATTTATGTCGTCGTACATTACGCACTACCCATACCAAGAATTTAAAAAAAAATTGAGACTTTTTGAGAAAATCTTGTTATTGAAATTTTTCAAAATTGCAATTACCGCGCGCAATATTGCTCGAAATCTACTAAAATTTTTAAAAAAATGTACAAGACCATAATGAAAGAACTACTTATAGACAACAAACTTCATTTGAAGGAAAAATCTCTTATCTTCATTATTATAGTTATCGGAAGACGCCGAACAGAATTCCAACTGTTGAAATTTTCAAAATTCAGAGTTAACTGTGAAAATTGGACCTATGCCACCATAGGTGTATTTTACTATATTCTTACAAGAAAGTTAAAGAAAAAATTTGGAGCCATTTTTGATAAAATTGTGGAAATGTCCGCGGGGATTTATGCCTCCAAATTTTAAAAAAAGTTCAGTAATTTTCAATATATTATGTTTTAAGACAATCAGTTTAAACCCGGGGTTTATTCCGTGGAACAAGGGAAGTATTGCTTCCCCTATCATTTTTGCAACGATATCTTATATTTTAATACCACTTGATTAATAATCCAAGTCAAAACAGTTTAAATTGGACGCGTCCAATCGTATCTTTCCAAAAATTAGCACGTAATTGTCATTGTCACCAATAAATAGGGTAGAGTTCGCCTGTAAAACTCTTTGGAAACACTGAGCTGACTGCATGCAGCGTCTCATATCTGTGATCAGCCGATATGCTGGTGCGACTGGCGAGCGCCCGCAGACTCTTTCAGTGGAGCTCGCCTTTGGAAGTGTAGCGTCATGCACAAACGCAATTGTAACGAACGGCCGCGTGGCGCCCGCAGACTCTTTCAGTGCCCAGGAAACCCTAGGAGGCAGCGTGGTGGGGAAGGGCGAGCGTCAGGCCCTGGCGAGCAGCGGAACGGCCTCTCTTGGTTAGGACGCGGTGCGGCACGGATCAAAGGTCTGGAGTGGGCGCGGGCGCGGGCACATGCAGAGCCGGCAATGTGTTGCCGTACGGGAGGCTGACTCGAGGACGAGTCGTAGGTGGGTACGGCGCTTCCGCCATCTAATGCTTGAGATTAGTGCGTAGTGGTGTGGTAGCCGTAACGGAAATTACTCCGTGTAGGATATTAGTAATTACGTTATTTTGTAATACGGTGGGGGTCTGTTAATAAACCTCTAAATTACTAAACCCACACTCGTCTGTGTTATTATTGCAAATGCATGACGCCACAGAAGCAATCGACCAGTTGACTACAGCGTGACTCACTGCGCGCGTGTGGTGGGCTCCGCACGTGCGTATGGGTTCAGTGTTTCAATTATCCGTTTGCCGTCTTATCCATGTGAATAACTGACCCCACCTTGCGGCAGCTGAGATTTCCCCTCTCGGCGATAAGGAAGCGCGTACGCGACAAGGAGAGGCGACTGCGACACGCAGGGATCGCACTGACCGTCACTCGTCATCACTGCCCTCGTCCTCAGAAGGAGAACTCGCACTGCCAGGAGTGTCCAAAAAAATGACGAATCCATCAACGTGTTGGTCCATCACATTTTCTGAATTATTATGTCGCCTCTATTTTCTGCACATGCTCGTGACATTTCTTCCATTGTTCAGCACTGTATTGAGCTAACGCTTCACTGCAAAACGTTTCCTTTTCTTCTAAGGATGCACCAATTGTTTCTGCTGCCACGCACCCTTTTATAAATCCCCAAACAAGTTCTAATGGATTTAGATTTGGATGGTACAGTGGAAGATGGATAGGAATGTTCAATGATTGTTTGGTCAACGACGTATCGTTTTTCAGTGGGTATACTTTAAATTATTTGTAATAACTGGGCGTTTGTGGGAAATGCATCAAAAGCACCTCCATGATTATTTAGCCATTCTACTATATATTTTTTCAAAAAAGTAGAGTTCGGTTTTCTATCAATTTCTGTACAATGGAACTTTGCGTTGTCCATTACTACTTCCGACGGGGCAACTTCATCAGGAACTCTTTCAGCCCCTTGGTGAATCTTTCTGCGTTAATTGACGCGTGATCTCCTGTGTTTTGTTCCGAAAAGAATATCAACAAGGCATCATCGACAAACCCGTCTTCACCTCCCCATGAACAATAATTAATCTTTGTTATTTGCCTATTCTTGTTGTAACGCCAATTTCTTCCTCAGACTGCCAAAACGATGCTCCACAATGTGATGCCTGTATGTATGTTTCGTTGATATGCACTATATGAAACCCTTCTTCCCTGTACTTATGGATTTTTTGTAAGTAACGCATACGCCATGTCAAAATATCAGGGCGTTCGATAGAGTTTTCGTAGTTGGCATCTTTCCACTTGAAACCAAGCTTCAATAATCGCATTCTGAGGAATTCTCTGCCACAGTCCATAACTTCGTCTTCCTTCAGTGCTGTTAATAGCTTTCCAATAGTAGGACATTCCTTTTTATAGTGTAAAAATTATGAATTTTCTGCCTAATAACAGAATCTGTTAATGAATCCACTTCGATCAGTTTTGTTCTCTCTATTTTCTTTCTTTTGGGAGTTGAAAATGTGATAGATAGATCTTGGATAGGATAGGTAGATACCAAACTCACCTCTGGTGAACACGTATTAGATGACAGAATGAATAAGAATGCCTTGGCCACAGAGCAACCTCTTGTTAAATATCGGAGGTCGAAGATCGAGCAAACGGCAACTTTTTATATCTGTATCTCAATCATGTTCTAAAGATCAGAGGTAGGGGTAGATTCACTCGCGAATTTTTCAGAAGGCTCGAGTGCGGTACAGAGGAAAGAAGCTCTTACAGTTGCTTGCTCCCACAGACCGTTTGCGATCCAGTTGTGCTGGTGGTGGGTAGACTCACACCCATCTACCTCCTTGCATAGGAATGGAAACTTATCTACCAAACGAAGACAACGGGGAAGCCGATAACGATGACCCGTAGAGAAGCCAGATTCTTCCCAAATATACGCTGGCAGAACACCTGGGAGAATGAAACTCGAGTGAGATAGACAACTAGCTCATGTGTGTCCTATCGGGCAAAAGTAGACGATACTGAACACTTTTTCTTCGTCTGCGAGAGTTGAAAATGCGCAGGAAGCTCCGACAGAATAATTGAAAATGCTTACCAATGAAGAAAATTGTTGCAAGTTAGACATCTACATTGAAAAAGTACCCTGCAAGACCAAGACAGAAGAAACTCGCGCCTAGAGCTTACGGCAGGGAGGAAACGAAACATATGACGAGAAGAGTTTTATGTTGACGAAAGTCCAGAACATATTCCGAAGTAATGGGAAAGCGGTACTTGAATGGATCTCCAATGAAATGGGTTCATGGATTTGGGGTCTCACACTATTCAGGAGTGCGATCTCTCCTGAATGTTCTTGAGATGTTCTACACTTTTTATTGGATGTAGTAAGCCAGAAGTAATAATAATAATAATAATAATAATAATAACAATAATAATATATTAATATTATTTATTATTAATATTATTAATATTATTAATATTATTAATATTATAAATTAATATTATTATTAATTATTATTAATATTATTATGATGATTATTATTATTTCTTGCATACTACATACATAGGATAGTGAAGGTTAACTAAAGCGGCAGCGAAAACGGCTACTTTTGGACAGGAAAATTGAAATTGTAGGTCCCTGCTAGCAATAACTTAATTATTCTTGATTATACATGTAGTACTTACTTCCTCTAACTTGTATAGTTAGTAGCCTCATTTGTGAAGCTCTGTTTTCGGAAAATTGGTTTACGGTAAAACATTTCGCCGTTCGGCCGTCTGTTTCATTTGTTTATTTATGAACAACTCCAGCAGCTTCACTGTAAGCAGGTTTTTCCATATTTCCTGATCGATCTGGCTCACGCCACCGCCCTTTGTATTTAAAACGGATATTTTCTTTTTTGCGAGTACGTTCTTTACATGAAGCTTCAACATTTTCATTTTTTCTCAAAAATGTTTGGATTACTTCTTTAATAGGATAGAGCAATGCACGAGTGGCACAAGTCCGATTTTCGTTTAAATTTTGAACTTTCAAAATTTGTAAAAGTTCAAAATATTTTCAGCGTCTTCCTTTGACCAAAATATAGATTATTCTTTTGAATGAAAAAGAGGTTATGAATATTTTTTCAAAATAGAGTTATAGCGCATCAAATATTCGCTTTAAACTTTCTGTATGAGCAGTGCTACATGTACTGAAAAACAGGACATTAACACAATTTGAATGTAATCTTTGTTTTTCTTAATACATATTACAAATACATAATAATTCGATATATCTCTCACGATACGTGGATACAGGCATTACGGGCGGTTTCGGCGCATTATTTCATTTGTGTATAGAAGTGCTTTAAATTATTACTGATAATGTTTCTCAAAAACTCAAACGTTTCCTCCGTAAATGAGCTCAAAATTACGTATTTTGAGAAACTCACGAACAGCATTTTCTTAAAATTATTTTTTTAAAACATTTTTATACATCATGGCATTTGGGTGCGCAAGTGTTTTAAAAGATTTCCTTTGAAGTTTCCCGAAAACACAAAACTTTACCCTGAAAATAAGCTCATAATTGAACATTTTTTTGTCTCAAAAACAGATGCCCAAATTTTTCAATGAAAAATTCGAAATAAGACCATGATTACCCTTCCATAATACTCTAGAATTCCAATTTTAAACCCACTATTAGGGGACCGAAAAATTGAGAAACTCTGAAAAAATTTCTCTTGGTCGCCGATATGTAGCAGCTGGAAAGAGTGTGAAGCAACACCGGAAAGCCTTCGTAAGACTGAAGAGATGATGATGATGATGATAATAATAATAATAATAATAATAATAATAATTATTATTATTATTATTATTATTATTCACGATTATTCCCATTTAAAGAGAGCGTTTGAACTTGAATACCTTTATGATGATTGTGTTTTCTCTGGGCCCATATTTTCTTCATGTGTTCACTGTGTTGTTCACTGTGTTCACTGTATCGTTATTATTATTATTATTATTATTATTATTATTATTATTATTATTATTTCGCATTTCACTACGACATAAATAGCCATTTTCGCGATCTTAAGCTGAATGCATTAATTCATTTTCTTAATCATAAATGCCGGGATGTTCACACTATATTTTATGTCCCTTCTCAATATTACGTACCAGAAACGTCTACGCTTTCTGTACACAATTACCCTAGTTAGTTGTCTGTAATTGACAAGCGATCATTTCTGGGTATAACTAAATGGGTAAGATTAATGTCAAATTCCTTTGAAACAAATGAAAATATTTTAACTTATCAAAAAAAGCAAACAAAAAAGAAAACATTCTAATGGGGCTTTTCTAAAGACAAAGTTAGATATTTATCAGATATTAGATATTCGCGCTTCCATTTAGTTTGCCTCATTATTACGAGAACAAAGGGTCTGCTTGGTACATGATGCAAAATATGTTGTCAAAATACTGTCTTAGAAGGAAGTCACAATCCGTCCATAGGTGTACGCTTTCAATTTGAAATTTCATTGATTTGATGAACTACTTTCGGATAATTACAGGGATATCTTTTTCTCGAAAGAGATTTTTTTTACCTGCATTACTTATCAGGCATACAATCTCGGGGACGGTGAACGATCTATTCATTTGAGCGATTGTGTTTTTTTCGTCAACAAGAGCGCGGGGCGACGTCTCCGCGAGCGATAAGACCCGTACATCTGGGTCGCCCGAGGAAGCGTGTAACTTTCGTGGAATTCCCTCTGGAAATGAGATTTTGAAGGGAAGACAGAAAATATCTCCAGGCTTTTCTTTTGATGGCGGAATTCGTGTGCCCTCGCCGAAGCCCCGTCACATCAGTGGGATGACAATTCAACGAAACATTACAAACAAATCTACGGTTTGTACACCATTTATTTGATTTGTGTCTTTAGAGACGCGTGCACGTTTGCCTTAGTAGAAAGTAGAGTTGATACAGTAGTTTACACTACCAAAGGCCAAAAGCAGAGTTGATGAACATACGAATTTTTTTCACGAAGGGAAGTGAATTCTGAATTCACTTATTTAAAAGTGATTTATTTTCATTAAAAATATCTATTTACGCGTGACTTAGTCAGTTAATGAAATGTATTCCTCAGAAACAAAGTATACAACAATTATTTCTGATTACGTTAATAAGCACTTAATACCGCATGTGATACGCGCGAAATAAAGCTAAACTTACTGTCCGGAAATAAATAAAGGACCATCTCAACATGTTCCCAAAATCGTTGAGAAGCTGAACAGATATTACGACGAAGATGATACTACACCGCAAAACTGAATTTTTAAGAATGAATATTTGTATGAAATATGTTGTGTTTATGAATCGGTTATATCCATTTCAACAGTATATTCATCGAAATTTGAGGTCATCATGGGAGCTAGTACTAAATTTGCACTTCTAGTGAGAAAATATATTTTATATTCCTCCTATAATATATTTCGTTGAAAATTAAAGCAATGCGATATATTAATTTATAAATTTCTCTAATTGTAAAATATGGCACTTTTATTTTTATCCTGTGTAATATGTAACAATTGGACTGAATATATGACATTACTAGTGAAGTGTAGCAGCCCAAGCCACTCATCTATTAAGCGACAGTATAAAATTCGTTAAAAATGTTTAGGATAAAAGAAATGAATGAAATGAGCTTGTAAAAGAATAGTCAGTACTCTTCACAGCAATCAGAGTCAAATCAATGCTTTCCACAAATATTTTTGCTAAGTATTTTCGAATATTGTTACCATGATTATTATATTCAAATGTTCCACTTCCTATTTCATGTAATTATTTCAGAAATGCTTGTTCATTGAACCAGTACGTTTTTTAATCAAGTGGGAAGAATACGGAAATTTCAAATCTTGCTCTACTTTGAATGCAGGATTCTTCACCAAAGACTACGATTTCCAAGGTATCTTGTGCTTTTAGAGCTTCCAAAATTATTTATTTTCCACCCATCTTCTTAGCACTAGATATTTACCTTTCATAACAACTCTCAGCAATTGCAGGCTCTAAGGGAGATTTCATCACAGCGTAGCTTGAATGGAAAGAGTTATTTGAATTAGAATTTAGAGTTATGAAAAGGAATAAGAACAAATATTGTAACAAGAGTAAACATTGTAAAGTTCTTGTAATCTTGTGACGACCATTTAAGCCTTTCGCCCAGATTCCGTTAATTTTTCCCTTCGTTTTACGTGGTGATTTGAGCAAATACTAGTGCGGTCGGTTCCTTGTGTTGTTTCTGTAGCTTTTTTATCTCATCCAAAAGAATTCAACAAGTTTGTGACATTTTGAAGTTAAATATATCGTTTCCTCTGTGGTGGATGGCAGCACCCATCACTCCCCCGCAAGCAGACAACCGAAGCCACCCGAGACAGTCGCGAAGGAGCGCGCGGACGCGTGCGGTGGCCTGGAGCTGCGAGTGACGTCATTCTCGACCGCCGCGGAGCCTCGCAGCCAGTGGCCCCCGGCGACGCGCGAAATGCAGCGCCATGACGAACACAGGTGAGCTGCTATTATTATTATTTTTTATTATTATTTATTTATTGAGTGATTGGAAATTACACAGATCAGTACTAATTACTATCTCATGTGCATTTGCTGGCTTACATTGTTACTTATACTAAACTTAACACTGAAAACTTAAAACTAAACTACCTTACTATAGGTGTAGGAAACTACAAGAGCCCCTACTGTGGACAAGTAGAAGAGAAAATGTTCAAGAACGCTTCGGCAGGAAATCTATTCTTAATTCTAGTAGGGAAGTCAATTATAGTGGCCAGGTTATAGTGGACGGCTCGGTTAATTGTATTTAGGTTGGAATAGAAATTAATGGAAAGATGGGCAATATGTTTGATGATCGGTGATTCAGTTCTTTATGAAGTTGGGCGTTAGAGATGAACCATGGGGCATGTGTTGCTAATCTGAGGAATCTATTTTGAGGTGAGCCGCTGACGCGACATGACAGTAGAAGCACAAGCCTAAATGAAGTTACTCCAATTGCGGCGTATACGCAATCGAAACACCTATTTCTCATTGCTGAATGCACAGGCACTTTTCAAAAACTCATTTACCTCACAAATCCTTCTAGACCAAAACCGCCAAAAATAATCGCAGTAAGATGTAAATAAGTGTTTAATGTAAATAACAAGAGCACCGTAGTACAACAACAACAAAAGCTACCTACATGACGAGGTAGACATACATGAAATAGCACACTATAGGCCGGTTTCACCAAAGAGTAAAACGCGATTTACTCTGGGGTAAATCGTGTTAACTCGAGAATAACTTCTTGGAGAGTTTCACCAACACTTTACTCGAATGTAAATGGCTTACGCGAGAGTAAATTCGAGAATAACTTTACACGGCCAAAAACCCGTCGAGTAAAGTGAGGAGTAAGCTCAGTTTTCAACGTGTTGTTACGGCGATTGCGAATGATGGTATTTGAAGATGATTCCAGACATTTTGAATATTGTTCTCTAGTGCGAAAACAAAGATGGGTGAGGGAGAGAATGAATTGATTTTCCAATTATGATGATCGAGATTTTGTCACGAGGTTATGTTTTACCCAATCATCAGCTCTTCTATTTAGAAGAATTGAAGTTGATTTAGAAATAAAGGTAGTAAGTACACGACAACAAAAGGAAAATAATAACTACAAGGTTTTAGGGAGGAAGGAAAGGACAAAACAAAAGTAAAATAATAACTACAAGGTTTTAGGGAGGAAGGAAAGGACAAAACAAAAGGAAAATAATAACTACAAGGTTATTTATTTAGTCAAAAACTGTCTGTGACGTACGGGAGAAGATCACCTGCGCACGTTTTCTTGAGTTCCAGAATCTCTTCCCAACATTTCAACTATAAATAGTTGAAAGATGAATAAAAGTTTAAAAAAATAAAACATACAAAATAAATAATAATAATAAAATTTAAAAAGGTGTGAGATCAGCAACTTTTGAAAAACTAGTCGTTTTTGTGCTAATTCGTAATATATATTAAAAAAAGAAATATTAAGAAATAAAGATACAAAAATTAAGAAAAAAGCTATACTTACTCAATTCACAAAACACCAAAACGTCACAAAGAAATCCAAAACTAAAATGAAAGGAAATAACCACAGGTTCCCGTTGGTCCGCATTGGTTCACATTATCAATCTCGCTCACGGCCTCTTAAACTGCTCTCTACCGTGTAAGAGAAATTGCGCGTTCTGCGCGTTCTGCGGGTTCGCGGAGTAAATCGAGGTGTATGTACTCTAGAGTAAAATTACCCTCCAGAAGCGTGGTGAAACGCTTATATTCTACTCGAGTGTAACTATCGTAGAGTAATGCTTACTCTCGAGCACCTACTCTTAGTAGTCGGCTGTTGGTGAAACCGGTCCTAAAAGACATTTACCAACAAATAATTTTTACTCAAACCTACCCATCACAGAGGCATCATTTCAGAACAGACTCGGAAAAAGCTCAAATACGTAACAAGAATCAAAACAGATTCCGCTCCGTTCCTTCCTACAAATTCACAATTATCACATAATTCAAGAAGTTGTGTAGTTTCTCTGCCTCATCCTTGCATAGCAGGCAAGTCCAATAGCGCCAGGACGAGCTACTTGTCCGCCCGGTGCTCATGCGAGCACTGGCAACTTCCCCTGACCCTTTTATTTCCCCTCCAAATTCAGAAAGCGATGGACACTCTCAAGCTGATGCTGCGCGCGACAGGGAATAGTGGCTTCATACGAATAACTTTTTTTTTGGTTCTACCAAACAACCAAGATTTGAATGGATTATATTATTAATATTTCATGTTTATTTCTTTTTAAAATCTGCCCTGTATAATCACGTTTCCTAAGGAGCAGAAATATGTTTGAGAGACGAATTCTTTCCTTGTTTTCTTTTGTGTTATTTTATTAAATCAGTCAGTTATTTATAGTAAATAGCAATAATGTGAAATTAAATTACAATTTTCTATAAATTAACATTTCTTACCAACGGGCTGTCAGTCCTTTTAAAAGAAAAGAATCTTAGGCTCCTAAAGTTCCAACCTGAATATAGGAAGGTTTGCATTCTTAAGTAAACAGATTACGTTGTAGAACGTTGCAACTACTTCACTCTTAAACAGATTTAATTTATTAAATCCATTCAATATGTTCAATTTTACTCTCATTTGACAATTTGAAATCTGTCCGATTTATTATTTCATTTTAATGGATCATTAATATTGTTCATTAGCAATAACGGATGGGGCTACTTTTGGGGAAGTAATTTTCAGCAGATATCCTTGACATATCGCCATCCCAGAGCAGTTTGTACACCCCTCACTGTAAAATCTCGCAGTAGTTGCTCTATACGCAGTGACCGCGAGTTATCTTACCCACGGCCTTGACATGCGTGTTATCTAGTAATTGAGTAACCTCCGGCCATCAATCATGGTTTGACCCCTTCTGGTCCATACATCTAGGCAAGTAGGATACCATTCGACGCATCTCGGTATTTTGATGAAGAACTGATGTTTTTTTTTTTTTTGCATCCCACCCAGAAGATACTAAAAAAATCTGAAAATAAGTGTATTTGTGTTTTTTAAGCAACTGAATCGCGTTTTGGGGTCTTACAGCGCTATACAGAAGTGATCAATAGCTCTATCCATTCCTAGGGTTGGGCAAAATTCTTTAAATTTAGTATTTAAATGCTTCGCCAAAATACTTCGTAAATAAGTATTTAAATATGTACTTAAAATACATTAGATAAAATATATTATTGTAATTGTCAATTACAATAAATTACTAATTGACAGTCATACATTTCTGAACAATAACTTATACGTCTAACTCAAATAAGCGGTATTTCCTATTTAAGCGATCAGTTTTTGAAACAAATCATCAGCCAATAAACCCCTATTTGACGAATGTATAAAACCCGCAAAGGAAAACGGTCGGTGAACTGGCGCAGATGAATATAAACTAGTGATATAACTAAAGCTCGGACATGTAGGCACTAAAAGGTCGAAAATAGCAGGCAAATAGGCACTTAAAAACTTAAAAAAGGCAGGGAAATAGGATTTGTTACAATAGGCAGGCACTTAGGAAGTAAAAACTTAAAAATAGGCTGGAAAATGGGCATTATGGTTGAATAATATTAATTTTTACGTACTACATAAAGGATGAACATAGTTCTCTAAAAACAGATCGAATTTCTCCGATTGTCAAAATATATTGCAGAGTTCGATAATATTTCCTAAGAGTTGACTCGTGTGTAATTTCTTATTTTGTATATTTTTGTTGTTTAAACTGGTTAAATGTTGGATTTTCAAGTTGTGAAAATGGAATGTTTGCGACATGGCACAAGTCAGTTTTGAAATTCTTTCTTGTCTTCATCTTTTGACTGCACTTGCTGAAGAAGGTTTAAATAGTGTTTCTCACTTTTTTTCATTTTTTGCATGAGTTGCAATGTTTTTATATTATAAGAAGTATGTTTTTGCACATTTACCATCTTTTCACACTTTCAAAAAATATATTTCCAGTCTGCCGTGGATCTTCTCCATAAATCCACTATTTTATAAATGCACTTCTTGAAACTTTCTCTTTTGGCATTGTAGTAAGCATGCTTAACAGGAACGTAAATTTACTGATTTACAGGAAATTGTTCTCGTCTTTTCGATCTTCGCAATGATATTTTAGCTATCTTTTCCTTACCAAGAACTCAACTATCATCTAAAATGGCGCTCCCAGCATGTTTAGCTTTTAGAAAGTAGTATTTACACAAGGTCGGTGGAGTTTTCTTCGATAATTTTGTATTGGTTTTGACGTTTGGTGCATGCCAATGCATTTCATTTCAAAAAATTGAAAATGACCTTATTTGAAGATCTTCTTCTGATGAAGACACTTCAATTAAAAAAATGTCTTCGGAACTGTAGTTGTAACAAGACGCGGAAAATTGTCAACTTTTTCAATTTTTGAAAAATCGGGAATTTGAATGAACATGTGTCCTACACCATTCTCTTAAGCGTTCTTTACTCTACCCTAGAGAAAAGTATATTCAAAACGTTTGGTGCCATTTTTTAAAAAAAAATTGAGTGTCCTAGGGGCTTCATGCAAAGTACCTCCCAAATTAAAATACCGGCTTGAAATTCAAGGGGCTGCCACATCAAACAGATCGATTGGGGAACAAATTTTGGTGACCGCTTTGCTTACGGTTTAGCCGCTAGTGTTGTTCACAGGCAAACGATTTGACGGTCGAACGGACAGTCGTACAGACGTTTTGCGTCAATCAATTTTTCGATATCAAGAACCCACAAAACATGGATTCTGGCTGCACAGCATGTTAGAGGAAGTAATTTACTACACAGGTGACCCACCAACTATGGGCCACTCCCATAACTTCTAAATGGTTCACTATATCGAAAAGCAGTTTTTGCTCAACGATGCGGAATAATGGAGCAAGGAATATGCCGTAGAGAAATTGTCTGTAATATTTTAATTTTTCGAGAAATGTAATCTTTTATTTTTTAAATGGAAGAATGTATATTTTTCTGTTCAGCAATGGATAGACCATAAAAAGAGGAATATAATGATGTATCATTTGATAGAGGTGTGATAGTAATGTCAGAATAAAATGAGACTTTCTTACATGTGATTTTAAATAAAACGGGCAATATTTCCTTAATTCAACGGGCCCATCGTTGCTGGGACACCTGTTTAGGGAACAAAATGTATTTACTTTTTCGTATTCAGGGCTCGGCAATAAGAGTTTTTGTGTAAAAAAAATCGCTATTTTCCCCTGCAGTATTACAATACTTTCTCTGTACTTCGTAAGCAGTAGCGAGAGATCATGGCCGCTTGGGTCGTGATTGGCACTTTTAGCAAGTCAAATAAAGACTTCAGCCTTCATTGACGTCTGAGAACTAAACGAGTACATTCTAAAACGTTTACTCAAAAAAACCTCCGTTTCTCAGTAGATGGAAGTGTGGCGACACATTTGGCTCCTGTTGTGAAGTTCCTAGTTCTGGTAAGAGACCTTTCTACAGATGCAGGTCGAAATATGGCCCCATTGTT
Organism: Teleogryllus oceanicus; assembly: GCA_964035755.1. Classification (NCBI taxonomy): domain Eukaryota; kingdom Metazoa; phylum Arthropoda; class Insecta; order Orthoptera; family Gryllidae; genus Teleogryllus; species Teleogryllus oceanicus. The sequence goes on from CAXIVR010000005.1 coordinate 23,220,492, forward strand.
TTTCTGTGTATAGATATTTACTATTTGTATGTGTTATGAAACAATTAGCTGCCGTCACGGACTGAAAGTTACTAAAAATATCAAAAATCCACACTTATCACAGCGCAAATCGTTGTTCCCGCGTGCCGCCCTGTCCACTGTGAATGACCGTAAAGGAAATAAGCTCTCCTACGGGCACGAGCTCTAATTCGGGGCATCTAAGCTAATGACACAGTTCACGCCCTTGACAAGTCCGCAATACCTCACGGCACAGCGCCTATTCTTCCGGGCACTAGTTTTTCGTTATCGAGAAACAACCCCATGAGATGCCAAAGTGTGCTCTCGGCATGCAAGTATAGTTAATAATATTGCCAACTTTTGATTATTTTTGATATGTACACATCAAAGTATGATGGTTATGTTGAATGCGTTTGTTATACACCCCAGAAAACAGTCAATTTTGGATCATAATCCATTTCGGTAACACCTGGTGAATTATCCTGAAAAGTTAAAAAATCCTGTGACTCTCATTGTTTCGTTCCACAAGACCGCTCTGAGCAACTTGAAAGACAGATTGGTTGATTGAATTTATAATCAATGACTCTATCACAGTGTTCGGGGCTGCTGAAAGCCGCCTTGCGGAATACGCCGCTTATTATAGTCGTTTACTGCCAACTGGCACTGGCGGATCTGGGGGGGGAGAATCCCGCCACAAAAAGACCTAGAGTTTTAGTTTTATGTTCCTTTATTTCGCAAAACTGATTGAAATATTTATGTTCGAATTATATAATTATTTAAACAATAATATTGAATAGTAACATATCTACTGTACATAAATAACATACAATATAATAACACATATGTTTATTATTTAACAAAAATCTATGATTCCCCCCCCCCCAAAGGATCGGCTGGATTCGCCCCTGCCAGAGGGTGCTTATGATGAGACTCGATTTGTAACAAAAGATGGCATATTTTATATTACATGTAAATATAACATTATAAATTTGTATAATCGAACTCTTATGATCGCGACCCTTCCAACCGAGGCGCTGAGTCGGTGCATCCTCTAGCCACCTCTGCCATCGAGGTCGGCGAATTAATTGCGATGATCCGTATAAAATAATAGTTTGTCGTACTAATTGCGATTAATCCCAAATGACTAACTGACGAATAATACTCTTAAATTTTAGTTGAAATATTATTAATCTGTCTAAATATAATTATTTATGGCGTCAAATTTTCTCGAGGGCTTTCCCACCATCAGGGTATGTTCGATATCCGCTTTCCGCACTGGGTACCCACTACGTCACTACTAAGCCATTAATCGCAACATTTAGAATGTAAATAACTTTAAAAAGAATTATTAAAGGGATATTTTCACGATTCGAGATTACTCCTTCAAAACATCTATCTTATTTGTCTAGCAAATACAGTAAGTAGGGGGTTTATGGTGATCTGGGATCACAACATCCTGTGTATTATCATATTCGGTGTTATCACATCCGGTGGGATAAGCGAGTGGGTGTTGTGATCCCGGATCCGGATCCGTTATGGACTGCGGCAAGGGCTGCGGCAGCGCTCCAAAAGATGGCGCACCCTGCTGTGATGTGCTCTGCTGCGTTTCATCTTCGCCAGGGCGGATGTGGACACGTGACAACACTTCCGCCAGGAACCACTTCCTGGAACCCCCATGACTCAATGACCTTTGTGCAGCCCATCACGGTTTCGGATCCGAGATTACAACATTCGCTCGCTTATCCCACCGGATGTGAAAACACACCGGTTGTTGTGATCTCAGATCACCATAAACTCCTTATTACGATAATGTAAGTTACTGTTAATTAGAACCATGAGCACACCACAATGTCGGATAAATATAAACATCGCTGTGCTTCGTTCAGGCTAGTGAATAATTATTTGGACAGGTTTTAGAACAGTTGAACATCGCCGGAGACCACATCACTCAGTGAAATAGATTCTCCCGCCAGCCATGTGTTGAGCGCCAGTTACTATTGCATAGGAAAAGCCAATTCAGGTCGTGGAATTGGGGTTATTCAAAGTGAGACAATGCCCAACGATGGTAAACGTACCTCCCACAATCGCCGAATGCTACTCACTTTTAACACGCTTTCAGCTCAAATCGCAATGTAACGTCTTTAAATCCGTGATAGTATTATTTCTTTAAATAGGATGAATTGTACATTGCTGAAATTCTAACTACATAAAATATTTTCATGCAAACATTTTCCAGTTGGCGGAATCAAAAAATAATGGGAAGAAACGTAGCCTCAGCACAAGTTAGTCAACGCTTATGAAGTCAATGCCAATCATTACTGCGTGTTACTGATCACACCTCTCCCCAATATGATTTGGCAGAAGTGTCAAAATAAGACGGAATGTCGCACTGAATCACTCATGTGACTGAACAGAGTATAGTTGCAGAATCAGCAATGTAAAGGATTTTGTTAATTTTGTGCATATTGATGTGCGAACATTTTCCAATTGGATTGATAAAAATAACTACTTCTAATAAATTTCTAAAAGATAGAATATTCTAAATATATGATTGTATTTAGCATTTGGATCAGATTAATCCGACGTTTGGCAGATAGCGGTGTTCCCAGGCCTGGACCCTGCTTTTATTTATTATCCACGCCTGGGGATCAGAGAGAATGTGGCGAACATGACGTATTTCCATGACCATGCCTAACATACTCAGCCTGCTTGAGCTTTTCTTTCTTCACACAGCTATGGACACTGAGACAATTTGTATTAGAAAGCTACAGCTTCATTTTTCCCCGATCGGAAATGGAATTCGGAACCGACTCATAAAAAGCTAGCATGCTGTCCATGAGCCATCCGAGGAGCTTAGTATTCCAGATACTACCTTCTCGAAGAAAGAAAAAAAAACACAACCCAGGCACACGTTAGCCAACGTTTGCGAAATTAATGCGAATTATTTCTGCACCTTTCTTACTATCCACGCCCCTCAATGCGATTTGGCAGCAATGCGTGTCAAAATGCTGGCTGGAGCGGCGGGGCGTTCCGCAGGGACGTGACGCCGGTGGACGCGGCGGCGGCGGCGCAGGTGGCGCGCGACGCCCTGCGGCGGCGCCTGGCGCGAGAGGCGGCCGCGCGCCCTTGACGGCGACGACGACGGCGACGTGGGCGCCTTGCAGCGCGTGGGGTCGCGGCCCATCTCGCCCGCCGCCCCCGCGCGCTACTCCGCCAGCGATCAGACCTTCTCCAGGTGAACAACCGGGTTCGAGTCGAATTCAACCACTGTCTCCAGGGAAAATGTAACGGCTGGCATGTATCGTATGTATCGTAGGTTTCTAAGGTACATCTCAAGCGAATGCCGGAGCAGTACCCTAAACAACTGGCCACGAACCGCGTGCGATCTTTCTTTCCTCTTCCTTGACCTATTCTCACCCGTTACTGACACACAGACGGAAATGCACTACATTACTAAGCATGTCAGGAGACCAACGGGAGCTTAGAGCTTGTCCCACTAGGGGCAGTGCCACTCAGGAGGGATAATACCTATTTGTCCACATAATCCCACTAGCCCACATGTAAGACGGCGCTGGATATCACCATCCATCAAACAAAGATCACCGCCACCTCTTGTGGAAAAAAACATGCGCAGCACTTACAACACTAATGACTTTAGCAGTTGCGCCTGAAAACACAAAATAATGAATGTGTGATGGGGTCAAGTATGATGGGGCCTAAGCAAGCGATGCAAGCAAGAAGATGGGGCCCAGCATTATCGCGTTAGCGATGAGGTTCAATTAGTGCTTATAACTGCCAGACACTTGGAAATTGTGACGGTAGCTGTACTGCCACATAATCTGAGGAATAAATGAATTACGAATGATTCTTATTTGATTGTGTACTCTAAAAGATTTCTCTGGTTGTCTCTTGATTTCAGAACGCGCGCCATCGCGTAGTTGTGGCTCATAATTTCACTGACGGCGGTGTATTAACTGATTACAAAGTCAAGGCTTAAAATGTGTATTATTAGTTCTTGAACAATTTCCCTGAAAAGACTACAGTTCAGCCAAATTATTTGAGTTTGAATAATTTGTATGTGGGCCCCCACATCACAGGGATGGCTCGTCCCCCACAGCCAAGGGATATTACACACCGGCCACGTAATTCCACGCAACTTGACCTTTATGCTGTTAAAAATTGATATTGTAAAACAAGCGATGTCAAGGTAGATGGCACCAATGAGGTACATGGTGGCTCTGATAGCTCAAAGAAATCTCTAGTTAATTCAGTGGATCACCTCAGCACAAAGCAGTAGGGAAAGTTGTACAATATGTTTTTGATTAGGAGAGGCTTTGAAAAATGAATCAAATGCACTTGGGGTTGTTCTTTACATGAGCATTTTTACTTTTATTTTTTAATACATTCTTTTATGCACTGGGTTAAAAAAATTGCAATATCCTTGGACGAACAGAACGCTGCATGTTTTGACAATTCCATTGGAGTAGAGAGCACATTGACCATCTTCTCTCACGATCCTAGTTTCTTTGATAAGTTCGAGGCAGGCCATGGGAACTCGAGCAGCAGGGACTACCAGCAGGGACATAGGAAATCTCGACATACGTAACTCCATTAAGTTATGAGTCCTGTTGCATGCACGATATATGTGACCAGAGCATCTCCTGTTGCGACGTTTTGTCACTTTGTTGAGTTGCACATTGGTTTTTCCTTACATCTTGTAAGTTAAAGTCTCTAGTTAATCTAAAAGTTTCTAGTTACTTGTCTTGTTAAGAGAGGGCCAACATTGTCCAATAGGGAGCTTCAATTTCAACAAATGGCGCTACAGGAGAGCATACTTTCCCGCATTCTTTTAATCGTTTCAATTTTGTTGAAAATATTGTAGCTTTATGTAAAATACCGGTACTACCACGAAAAATCAAAATATCCGCATCAAACATGCAGGGACTCGAGTTCGTTCAGATTGTTGGGGGTAATATCAGGTTTGGAGAAAATCGGCTGAACGGTTTAGGCGCTAGCATTGGCCACAGAGGGACGGACGGATGACCAAACGGTCGGACGGGTGGACTGATGGTCAGGCGGACGGATAGACATACAGAAGTTTTGCCGTCAGTCGAGTTTTAGGAATCAAGGTCCTCAAAACATTCTGACTATACACCGTAATAGAGGATGAGACTAATTACCAGTTATAGGATTTATCCGCTTTTACTTTACCAGGGCACGACAATACTAAGTTTCCTGTCCAAAAGCAAGCAAAAATGAAAGCTTGCGATTGAACAACGTGTCTCTCGCTGGGCCTAGCAACGGGCGCGCGAGCTCTGGCCGCGTGGGCGGCGCGCCGCGGCCGTCCACGCCGCAGTCGGCGCTGCGCCGCCTGCGCCGGCGCCTGGTGGCGGCCTGGCACGAGCCCTCGGCGTCGGCGCTGTCCTTCCCGTCGCCGCCCGCGCCCGCGCCGCGCCAGCCCGCGCGCCGCCGACGCCGCCTCTCCGACGCGCCGCCGGGCGGCGGGCCGCGGGCGGCGGCGGTGGCGGAGGCAGCCCGAGCGCGGCCGCATGGCCGCCGCCGCCGTCGCCGCCGCCAGCGCCCGCCGCCGCCGCCGACCACGCGCCCGCAACAGGAACCCCGACGCGCTCGGCGACGCCTCGGTACGGCCAGCCATTCTAAAAGATTCTAGCTTGTTTACACAGGGCAAACCGAAATTCAATCATTAGGGCTAGACTGCCCAGGGTGAGACTCCGAGGCCGTGGCCAGCGTACCTCTTTCACCAGACTAGAACCGATCGTGACCGAGCACATCGTCTCGGACTTGTCCTGCGCAAATTTTTCACTATATGGATTACATGTTCCGTTTTCCCGACTGGGCAAGCACGAGTACAACCTCTTGGGGTCACAACCTCTTGGGGTCAGGAACAAAAATCGACGACTCGTGATTTCCTGCGAGATCATTGAACTATCCTAAACGTCATGATTCTGGTGCATAGTAGTTAAACTTCCACAGAGCAGGTCGCGACGCGTCTTCTGCTTCACACAGCCGAAAGTGCGTGGAAGCCAGAGGGTGAAGGGAAATACAAGGCGCGCACACCGGGTAGAAAAGAAATTCTCGAAGATAAATGGACGCTCTAAAGCAACGCAGCTCGTGTGAGCTGCAGGACACTTGGAATGCCCCGGCCCGCCAGCGTGAGAGGCGTGTGATCAGCTTAGTCTTAGTGAAAGAGGAATTGCACGCGGGACACTACAGCGGGCAACCGTGGGCACTTGGCTCCAACTTGCATTCGAGCGGTCCTGCTTTCAAGTGTACAACTGCCGCTCAGTTGCGAGACATTCTGACAACTGCCTTGAAGTTAACCGAACATAAGTCTTCGAATTCCGGAGTACTTACCATAAGCTACGAAAATAGAAATGTATAAAATATTTGGAACTTTCAATAATTGGAATTAATATAAATCCCTAACAAATGAACAAAACTTCAGGTAAATGTTCGACAATTTCTACAAATTATGATTTCTTGAAAAAATCATAGCGACGATCTTTTTTCACTTAAGAAAGAAACAATATCCAAAGAAATTCTACAATGATTAATAACCGTTTACATTTTTACAATAAAATAACTTATGTAATAACCGTAGGAATGAGAAAACCAGTGTACTATTGTGAAGGAATTACCCTTGTATGTGAAAGAGTAATGGATGGCAGTGGCAGGGGCTGCCCCTGGGCCTGCACCTGCTGAGCCCCGCCGCGTCGCTGCCCCTGGCCCCCACGCGCGGCGCGCGGGACTCCTCGTCCGACGCCGACGCGCCCCGCGGCCACGCGGGACGGCTCCGCCCACGCGCACGCCCACGCCGCCGAGCGCCGGCGCCGCCGCCGCGCGCGCGCAGGTGACGCCCGCGCTCTCAGCAGCGCGATTTCCCTGAGGAGGAGCCACAGCTAGTGCTGGCAACGCAACTGAAGGTTCTGCCCTTGAGCCCATTAGACTCCCTTCCCGCATTCGTTCGTTTGCAGTTGGCGAACTTGTACATGGCTTCGACTCTTCCTTTAGTGATGTCCTCGTCCGACAAAAATATAGTGCGCCACGAGAAATAATTGAAATTAGGAAGTGCAATTTCATATGCTCATCTGAAAAAATCTTTTTTTCTTTATATATTACATTGAATTTACTTTTTGTGTGATAAATATTATGTTTATTTTAAAACCGAGACTTGAATGCGAGATGCGTACTGATGCACGTGGTTTCGACCTATGTGCTGTTGTGTGGAGAGCTGCGATTGAGAGCTTTCTATTTAAATTCGTGGCAGTTTTCTTTTACTGACTGTGAGAACATGTTTAGAGATTTTCCACATATGAAATTATATCTAAATATTTCCAGGACTCGCGTACGTGCATATACCTCAGCGAAACTCTTAAGACTTCTGCATATGGATGTTTTCACAGGAGCCATTAGTACTTTACGAAGGGGCATGGCTGAACAACTGTCGCGGCGGAGGGATACTTCTCTGAAATACATGTGATGTTCACTTGTTTTCGCGAACTGTCACTTGGGCTCATTCTTAGGAAAATCGTTCTATAGCAAAGCATTGCTTTAAATCAGTGGTCCCAAACGTATGAAGCGTATGAGCAACCATACCGTTTTCAATCCTATTGTGAGCTACCAAGAAACCAAGACAGGATTTTGTTTCAAATCTTACCATTTATTTATTGTCTATAAATATACACTTCCATGAAATACGAAACTGATTTTCATAAAACTGTATACAAGAAAATAAATTGAAACGAAATTGCACCTTACAAAAAATTGAAATATAGTAAGTTACAAGTTATAAAAGTATAAGATATTTAAGTCTTAAGATGTTTCGTAAGACTTGTTAATGAAAAGGATGGCACTCTTTTTTGACATTAACAAGTTTTTTATGTTGAGAGAGTAGGTCGTGACTGACATTCGAATACAGCTGTCCAAATGTTCATCAGTGAGTCTTTTTCTGTACTTGTTTGTCCTTTGTAAACAAGTCCAAGTTATCAATCTTGAGCATGACCGCTATCTACCGAAAATTTCTCCGCGAGCAACTAGTAAGTCGCAATCGACGATTTGGCGATCACTGGTTTAAATGGAGGCGTTCACACGGATGGCAGAGCCACGCTGCTGAGGCGAACACCCGCCACCAGCAGCACAGAAGCGCGTTCACGCCACCGCTGGCGGAACACTGTTCTAAACGGTAGCGTTCACTCCAGACGCCCCACAGATGCGCTACAAAATTGGCTTTTGCCCTTTGCCTACCTTTCGGCCACCCGAGCCACGACCATATCGAAATACCTGCGAAGGGCCTTGCCTGAGCCCGCAGCGGCGCGACTCAAGAAAGCTTTCTCTATCACGGTCGGTGGCGGTCTCGAGAAGTGCTCTGCCGCTCTCGATGGCGCCACCAAGTGACTCGGTGTGAAGGCACCCTTAGGTGGCATTGCAGCAGGAAATTCTTTGGCTTCGAGTCGCACCCTTAAGGCCGCTCCACAATGGCCCGGGAATGCGAGTTCGTATTCCCAACGTAAAGAAAGCTAAAAGATGGACATCTCAGGCAGGCGTTCACAACACGACGGGAACGCGAAGCTTGACATGAACGGGAACGGGAAGGATGGTCAACATTTATCTCAGCCTCTCGACCAATGAAAGTGCAGCAAATGGCGGAGAAGCTTTCCACCTGGTCAAATGCGCGAGCACGTGACAGGCGACAGTGGTCTGAAGCGGAATTGAGTGTAGGGCGATAGTGAGGTTACAGCGTGGTTTTGCGAGGTTGTGGTTGGAGGCCGGTTTTATGAGTCATGGTTAAGTTTTTTAATATTTATAGTACAAATGTTTTTCTAGTCATATTAATATTTAGAATTAAAATTTTCCACAATTTTTTAAAAAGTTTCGTTAAAGTACACTGGAGCTGTTTGTTTATTGAAAAAGTTTTAGTTTCTTGTAGTTGTATTTTTCGTAATTTCGTAGTAGTTTTGGCATTCTTTGTACTTATAGTTATATTTTTCTAATTAATATTCATTGGTTAAAATATTTTTTATTTATAGCAGCTCACGCAAACATCAGACAGATGGCAATACAAAGAGTAACACAGTAGCATAGCTAGAAGTGCTATGGTTTCGGCAACTGTTTCTAGGAGTTATCTTTTTTGCCGCTACAGATTCATAGCGCTGTCCCCTCTCCCCGTAGGCGTTTATTGTGAAGCGCACGTACCTCCCGTTCCCGTCCTCCCTTCACGTTTCCCGTTCGCGGGCTATTGTTGAGCAGCCTTTAGGAAATATGCAATGTAACGTCTACGGCGAGAACGATTCTGCAATTTTATTCATGCAGAATTATAACGCGCAATTACTTTGGCAGCAAATACAAGCGATAGAATCTTGTTACAAACACCAATTACATCCTAGATGTCACCCGTGTGCAGTTTTGCGCGTTTTCTTCAAATTCCGCATGAAGACATAACTAGTTGATCTCAGGGGAGGATCCAGCTGATCGTTTCGGGAGACGGGACATCAGAGATTTTGGTTAAATAATAAACTCAGTTGTTATTATATTGTATATTTTTTTGTAGTGTATATATGATAATATACAATATTTTTTAAAATAAATTCCATAATTCTAACATAAATATTTAAATTAATTTTGCCAAATAAAGGAAGGTAATAAAGGAAAACTCTGGGCCATTTTTGGGGTGCGGGTCATGGCCCTCATGCCCGCCTCCCAGATCTGCCGGAATTTTAATAATGCACTGATTTGTATTACTTACTCTTAACTCTAGGCGAAAGGCCTTCTCTGCTATCGCTTTCAGCGCCGGCGTCTTCCAAGAATTTAGTTTCATGTCGCCTCGCGCCGGATCGCTTAGTCAGTGCTACGACTTAACGGCGTAATTGAATTAATTTAAACGTGTTTGATTTTGGCGGTTTTCTATCTTCAACGTCGCGATTTGGGGCGAAATTAGAACTCGGACGCGCCTAACTCAAAATGGACGAGCTTAGACCCCCCCCAAAGAGAGCGTTTAAACGCCAATTGTGCTCTAGAGGCTAGGCGCCAAAAGTTAACTAGTGGTGTTAAAACCGCGTACTTTCTCGCCCGTACTTTCACACAAAATTAGGCGAAAAGTACTCGAAGTTTTGAATAATTGTACCTGATCTTATTTCAAATTCTCTCTTAAAGGGCCGAAAATTTTTTGAATTTTTGCAATTTTTAAATTTTTCAACGAACCCCCCTTTCTTAAACGTCTTTACACTATCCAATAACAAAATTTAACCAAAACCCATGCAGCTATTTTCTTTTTAATTTTGAAACTGTTCCAGTGGCATCATGTAAATTACCCCCGAAAATTAAAAATCAGTTTCAAATTTAAGGGACTGCGTGACATCATCCATATCGATTGAGGAATATCGAATTTGGAGAAAATCGACTGAACGATTTACCCGCTAGCTTTATCCCCACACAGACGGACAGACAGACGGTTTTGCTGCCATTGAATTTTTCGGCATCAAGAACCCACAAAACATGGATTCTGGCTATACCACGAGGTAGGGGACTTTTTTGTAAATTTACCAATTGGATTTATGCACTTTTTTTGTTACCAGTGCCCGTTAATAAGATTTTTTTCTGCCGAAAAATCGCCGTTTTTTCTCCCCGTAGCATTACATGACTTTCTTCCTGCTCTCCGTTGGGAGGCGGCGGGGGCGGGGGCGGAGGCGCACGGGGCGTCTTCGTCGGCGTCGCGCGCGCGCTCGTCGTCGCGGGCGTCGTCGGCGCGCCGCTCCACGTCGCTGGCGTCGTCGGCGTCGTCGAGCGCGGCGGGCGCCGGCGCGCGTCCTCGCCGCCGCCGTCGCCGCCGCCCACGCCGCCCGCGCTGCCGTCGGACGCCCGCCCGGCGTCGCCGGCGCCCTGCTCGCCGCCGCGCAAGCCCGGCTCGCCGCCCCGCCACAAGGCGCACCACTCGGCCCGCAGACACCTCGCGCCGCCCATCACGCGCCGCACCGTCTTCGCCTACAGGGCGCAGGTGCACTACGCCGTGAGTCTCCCTCCCCTCCACAGGCTTTGCGCTTAAATATATTTCTATCATTTCGAGCATTCGCCTAAATAAGCTATTATTTTATATGCAAAGAAGAAGATTTAAAAAAATTACAAACGTGTAATTATTTTAATTAATTAATAATAATAATATATATAATAATAACATTATTATTATTTTAATTATATAATTATGTTTTATTCATTAATTTGTGACGCATTCCGGTACCTAATTTTTTTGGAAAACAAGCAGGATCTATTCAATAAATAATAATAATTATTATTATTCTAATTTTTATTATTATTCCTCTAATTCACGACTAAAGACGTTATGAATCGGTTGATTGAAAAATCTATTTCGGAATGGAACTAGTTTCCTAATGAGCAGATCTATGGACTCTCGGTACCTGTACAATACTTCGTACAAAATGTGGGCTGTTTCCAATACAGTTATGTCTTCTACTTTCCAGTCGTTTGAAGGACCTGATAGTTTAGCCAAGTTCTTATAAAATTTTGTGGAACAAATTCCAGAGCTCCGATAACTAACCAGACGGTCTATGCTTTTACGCCCCACGTTCGACTGATCTCGAATTCCAAACTCTTGTATTTAAGATGTTTCTGTCTCCTTGGTTATGACATTTTTATCGCATAACACAGCAACATTCACAGGTTGAGACTTTTTCTCCAAATCCCGGATAACTATATCCGGTTTGTTTGCCGCTATCGTGCGATCAATTTCAATTTGTTGGTGGTGCAAAATTGTACTCAGACCAACAGACGTTACAGGTTTTGGTGAGTATTCATCCCTCTTGGAGCACGTGTTTGGACCTAGAATTAGCCTTTACTGGAGTTGGACAAGTTGATACGATATGATCAATAGTTTCTACTTGTACTTGGTAAATGCGGATTTTGAATCTCGGGAAATTTTGAGAACCGCTTTAGGCAGCTAATAAAACTGCTTCCGATTCTGGCTTCATTCTTTCTCTTTTAAGCCACATAAATGATTGATCTGCATCTTGTCTCTTCTTTTTAAATATTTTACATGGAGTAGTTTGTCTCCCCACCTTTTCTTTAACCTTGTTTGTATCTCACATTTCATGTTAAGTATCATCAGAAATTCAGTGTCTGTGTTATTCTGCGTGTCTTGCACAGTTTTCTTCGCAATGCTTTTTGCTACACTTACAATGCCTCGTTCCCCATTCTTCTTTCATATGTATAATCTGCGTCTTTACCACATACATTCCCATCCCGACTACTGAATTGTGCAAGGTGGCTTCAATTTGCCTGAGGCCTCGTCCTCCTTCCGTACGCGACACATAAAGCCTATGTACATCAGCTCGTGGGTGGGCCACATGATGCTTTACAATCAGTTTTCGATCCATGTTTCGAATTTCTGGCTCAGCCCAGTTCATTAGTTTGATACTGTACTCGGCTACAGGCACCGCCGTATTACCAACTGCGGATATATAATTCGAACTGTAGGGCAAGTCTCGTTCTTCTGTAATACTCCCTGCGAATTCCCTCTTTCTTTGTGTCGTTCGAGATGTTCTCACATTCTTCAATGCTCAAATATTTGTAAGTTTTACCTCTCTCAAGATCTTGAATCGCAATATACACATCAACTTCAATGCCCCCTGATGTTGTCACTTTGCCTCTTGACTTTTGTATATTTGTCTAGACGAAATTTCATACAGATGTTATTACGGAATCATTGACGATAGACAGAATTTGGGAGAGAATTGATTTATTCTTAGCAAATACAAGGGCAAGTCAATAATTAAGTCGCAAACGTGTGTGCCGTATACCATTTGACATTTCCCGCGCAAGTTTCGCCAGCAGATGGCAGCATATGTTTGCTTGTCGTACATCTCGCAGGCACTTAGTCAGTCCGAGGTTGTTAGTGTACGATGGCACATGTGTTGCACGAGTGTACACGAGAAGAACAGCGTGCAGTTGTGCGTTTTTTGTGGGCCAAAGGACTGTCCACAGAAGTGCATCGTGAAATGCGTCCCGTCTATGGTGACAAATGTTTCTCGCGTAAAGCTGTGTTCAATTGGATCCAGAAGTTTAACCGTGGAAGGAAAAGCATCAGAGGTGGGGAGCGTCTTGGTCGTCTCGCGGGTGTCAACTGCAACCACATTGCAGCGTGTGGATCAACTCATCCGCAATGACCGGCGTGTGAAGATTGATGATATAGAGCGTGCTGTAGGCTGTTCACATGGAACCGCCCCGCCAGTTGACTGGGCAACACAAACTGAACAGAATGGGTCTGTCATTGCAGCATCTCACTCGGTACACAGAGGAAGGAGAGGGCACGAATTGTTACGGGGGTCGAGTGTTGTGTTCACCACTTTCAACCAGAATCCAAACGTTCATCTTTTGGAATGGAAACATACGGCCTCCCCAACAAGACGATTCCATCGACCCGCAAGGTTTTGCTCACCGTGTTTTGGTACATGCGGGGAGTCATATTGCAGAAATTCCAGCCTCATGGTGAAACTGTGAATAGCGCGTCGTACTGCACCACTCTGCGGGAACTCCGACAGGCCATTCGCTGCAAGCAAAACTAGCGTGAGCAACCCACTACCCAAACGACTACCCGCTATTCATGCAGGCGTGAATTCATGCAGGCGTGCATTCATGCATAGCGAGAGCATACGGATATGGTTACCAGTTGTAACTATTCATTTTTCTGCTGCCAGACTTGAAGTTAGAAGTAACAAATATTTAATCAGAAAGCTTTCTTTGCATCGATTATCAAGCATGTGGCTATCTGCAAGTGTTTTGGGTGTGCGTGAGTGTGTAGTGGTGATGCGTGAGTGCGTGAGTGCGTAATGGAGACCTCCAGTGGCCATGGACGCGGCACAGAGAAAGTTAGGAAATGGCAGTGAATCTACAAGGGTTTGATATTACATATAAAGTTTTCTTGTAATACTTTGCAAGCACTGTGCCATTAATTGAAGAGTTTCATTCCGAAGTACACTACTGTTTGTGGAAATTGCAACATCGCGAAGGAGCGGCATTGAACGCATCGCATTTCGTGGATAAGTTCGTGACATTGAGATCGCCAGGTCATTACATTTACAACGCCGCCAGTCACGTAGTTGCGACGTAGGGACGGCTTATCGCACCATGTTCGGGTATAAATAGAGGCGCCTTGGAGAGGCTACAAACATTGCACAGTACATTGAATGCACGGTACATTGAATATCATTTCCCTAGATCCATTCGTTCTTGGTGTTGCAATTTCCACAAACAGTAGTGTATTTTATATTCAAGACATACATTTTTTACTAAGTGAGAGTATTCAAATTCTGCTTTATAGTTCAAGACAGGATTCAGCCGGTTTTCGGATACCTTTCAGCAAAGAGGACCATTGAACATTGAAAATGCAATGTTTGAACACAGTGTTTGGCAGCATGCGGGAGGAACGTCTTTTGTTGCAACTGGTCGGTGCGTTGGCAGCACGGGGTGTCGGCGTCGCTGCGGCGGGCGCGGGCGCGGGCGCAGGGCGACGGGCCGGTGGCGGCGCTGGCGGCGGGCGCGGGGCGGCGCGGGCGCGGGGCGGGCGCGGGGCGGCGGCGGCGGCCGTGGCGGCGGCGGGGGCGGCGCTGCGGCGGGCGCGCGCGGACAGCGGGGACCTGGCGCTGCTGGCGGCGATGCGCGCGGCGGACCAGCTGGGCGCCACGCTGCACCCGGCGCCGGCCTCCACGCGCCTGGCGCCCGCGCACGCGCGCGCCCTCGAGGTGGCCCCGCACGTGCACCGCGCGCCCGCGCTCACCAACGTCGCCCAGCGGCCCGGCCCGCAGGTGCACTCGCCACACAAAACACACTCGCTGCCTGCCTAATGATTCCATTTCCGCAGTACTTTAATGTAAATTACATTAAAGTAATTATCGTGAACGACATTAATTACTTTAATGTAAATTTAAAGTAATTACGTGAACTTAACTAATTAATATTTTAAATGTAAATTACATTAAAGTAATTATCTTGAACGAACATTAATTACTTTAATGTAAATTACATTAAAGTAATTATCGTGAACGCATATTAATTACTTTAATGTAAATTACATTAAAGTAATTATCGTGAACGCACATTAATTACTTTAATGTAAATTACATTAAATAATTATCGCTTTAATGTAAATTACATGAAAGTAATTATCGTGAACGAACATTAAATTTAATGTACACGTGCACTACATGAAGATGCAATTCAAAAGCTTCATGATCATATGTGGAAGGAATGAACAAATCATCTTGATGGACTGGTGATTATGAATTTACGTTAGATTGTTGGAATAATGAGAGGCAGGGGAAACGGGGGAACCTGTACATTAAATCTACTCTGATTTTAACTTGTGTACTAAATTTAATGTACAAATATATTTAGCTGTTTTTAAAAGGTTATATTAAGTTTCATGTACGATACATTAAATTTTTAAAACATCTCGGCAGTGTAGTTAAAAATTATGAGGAAATGTACTTTGATCAAGTCTTAAGGTACGCGTGCTTTTAAGCGTTGCAAAAAACGATTAAAATCAATCTATATCGATCATAAAAAGGACTTCTCGGTCACCTATATCAACGCTTGACGGGACGTGGGCGATATTACACACCAGCAACGACCAGGATGCGTCCGGTTGGGGACATACTAAATTCTAAATCAAAATATCAAAACATTGGAGTCATTTTGAGGAAATTTTGAAAATGTTACGGATTCATGTGAAGAACTCTTAAAAATCAAAATTCCCATGTCAATTTTGTAGGGTATTCAGATCCGCCAGCTCGATGGGTGAATAGCAGTTTTGGAGAAAATCGCGTTTATGCGATAGCGCTGACCACAGACGGATGTACTCACAGACGTTTTGCCGTAAACCAACTTTTCGGTATCAAGAATCAGAAATGGAGGATTATGACCATACAATGTGTTAGAGGGAAGTAATGTACTACATTCAGAAACAAGATTTATCCACTTTTTCCAAATTAGGGCCCTACAATAGGATTTCGTCAGTCAAAAAACGCCACCCTTTCCTGGTTCACTCTTTACTATGTAAGCACATAGTAGGCGAGGAAGTAAAATATTTTGTAAATCCCATAATGGTATCATGGTATTTTCATCCAGCAGCAAATCATAAGATTCCTCCATCAGGGTTGCAGATATTGAAAGTACTAAGCAGGATGAATGAAACGGTAAGTGCCAGTCATACTTTCGATCAGATTGTTGGGGCATTACTTCCTGAGGCCGACAACCGGTGAGGATAGTAGCAGTATGAGCTCAGGTGATACACAAGAGACACCCCTACGAGGATGTAGTGGAACACCCCTAAGAGAAAGTTTGGGTGGAGTAACTTTAGCTGTAGCTAGTTGGCATGTCCTGCGCGTATCTGCACGCCAGTACTGGCGTGGTCCACTGCTAGTCAGCCGGACGGGCAGGGAAGAGAGGGGAAGCGCTGGAGCGTGGTCGGCTTTAGCCTAGTGAACTGCTAGTGGCACACGGGCAACCTCGGACACTCCGCTTTTCATTTTTCCATTTGAGCTGTCCTGGAATACGGTATACAAATTGATGAATGGATGAAAGTAACCAAATGGATGAACATTTAAAACACTTTTTCTCCTTTCAAAATTCAAAATTTATTGCTCATTTATCCTTGAAAATAGATTTTATTACACGGGAGTTTTTTTGTTTTTTCTCCTTTCAAAATTCAAAATTTAAGTAGTATATGACTTAGTGTAGGGATCACAGAATTTTGAAAATGTGCACACAATTCACTTTTCCCATAGCACGTCATACGCAGTTTTAACTTTTTGACGTAAAATAAATAAATAAACACTCAGTGGGGAGCGTATTTGTTTGGTGCGTGAGACGGCCGTAGGTAACGGTGGTGGTGGTGGTGTGGGCGGCAGTGGGCGGCGGCGATGGGCAGCAACCTGCGCACGGTGCCCGCCTTCACGGACATGATGGCCGGGCGGCGGCCCGTGCACCTGGCCGCGCTGGCGCAGCTGCCGTCCGCCGGCCGCCTGCCGCTGCCGCCCCCCCCCCCCGGCCCCCCCCCGCGCCGCCTTCGCCGTGCGCAGGCCATCGTCAAGCAGGTGCTTGCACCAAAGGGAGGCGATACGACCAGAACATATTTATCGGTGTTTTACGTTATGGGTTACACTGATCCACGAAGGGTTCTCGAAAAGTCATTTCGCGACTCGTGTATTTATGGAGAACTGACCATGCCGTTTGGTATGGCTATTCCGCGAATAAATACGTTAATAGTGTCGTCGTGTTCGTTGTATTGAAAGAAAAGCGGGGAAGGGGAGGAGGGTGCAGTTGGCATGGCCACAATAAATTCGCATATTTTTCTTAGACCCTGGCATTGCTCTTGAGTGCGTGGCCCCGACGCGGGTGGAGGCAATTGGCTGAAAGCGAGGGAGGAGAGTGAGAGAGAGAGAGAAAGTGAGAGTGAGAGAGAGAAAGAGTGAGTGAGAGAGAGTGAGAGTGTGTGGGGGTATGGGCGTGAGAGAGAGAGAGGAGGGAGGGAGGGAGGGAATCATTTCTCAAGGGAAGTGCCTTATGAGGGCGGCCTACGTCCCAGAATGCAGGGGGCAGGGGTCTATAATTGCCTTCACATGAGAAGTGCTAGAACTGTTTAGAAACGCTTTCCCGGTTTTTAAACTATTTTAAACATTAAATTACCCAGACGAATGCTCATATTGCAATATAAATATTCAGTTAGCAAAGTATCGGTCAAGTGGGGTTCATTAAGACCCTATTGAAACAGTTCGCAAGAACCAAAACAATTATCAGCATTTCACTTATCCAATACCTACCACGCTTGATGAGCATCTTTTAGTCAAACTCAATTAACGTATTCAAGCATAGCGGACGGGTAGTTCTAGTTTACGATTAACGTCTAGCGTAAGTTAAGTCACTTGATGCTGGGCTGCTCAATAGTCGTGCCTTAGCCCAACGCCTATTTGCGAGCAACAAGTGCAGACCTCTATATTACCAGTCAACCCGTTCTGAGGTGCTCGGGTGCGATGGGATCTAGTCTAGTGGAGGGCGAGTGGCACGTATTTGCCTGAGCAGCCCTGGCTCAGCGTGCGTGTTTGCTGCTTGGCAGGCGATTGGCAGGCGAACGCCTATTTGCGAGCAACAAGTGCAGACCTCTATATTACCAGTCAACCCGTTCTGAGGTGCTCGGGTGCGATGGGATCTAGTCTAGTGGAGGGCGAGTGGCACGTATTTGCACTTGAGCAGCCCTGGCTCAGCGTGCGTGCTTGCTGCTTGGCAGGCGAGCTCGCGCGTGCACCGCCACCGGCGCCGCGGGGGCCCGGAGCGCTACTCCCTGTCGCCCGGCAGCGAGCCCAGGGGCGAGAGCGGGGACAGGGGCAGCGGCAGCTGCCAGCAGCTGGCGCTCGCGTCCGCCAGCGGCGACTCGGCCGCGGCCGCCGCCGCCGCCTCCGTGGCACTGGTGCGCGCCGCGGGCTCCCTGCGGCCCTCCACCTCGTCCTCGGCCAGCCCCTCCGACGCAGCCCTGCCCCTCGCCGCGTCCCCGCACGCCGGTGAGCGCCGCCCCAGGCGAATTCCCGAATTACCCGGTTGATTCGCAAAGTAGCCAGACAGATTGGATAAAGCTGTTTGAATGAGGCCGGATCATTTTCGACATCACCCATATAATTTGCAAATTAACGGCAGAGCGCTGGATAAAGTAAGGTAATTGTCCCAGTGTGAGGCGTCTTGTGTTTTCGCCAGAAGAATTTTGGCATGAAATGCTTTGAAAAAGATGTGTTGCACATACTGAAGGTTATTTTAAGTAAATCCATAAGTTTGTATTCTTGCTTAGAAGTGAGAAATGCGTAGCAAGGCATAACCTAGGGTATATAGTGAGGTTAGTTTAGGTGGTTCAGTGTAAATAGAAATTTATGAGTAACACTGCTCACCTGATCTTGCCCTTGCATTAGAAACGTCCGTCAAACAGTCTAATTCCTGCTTATCACATAGTACCTGCCAATCTTCGACACTATAACTTACTTCCCCAACCTTAGCCCTCTTCTGTTAGTTAATACGCATCGGCTAAAGTACAAAGTACACTTCGAAGATGTTCCTTCTTCACCAGTTTTCGATAATACGAATATTAACGGGCTAATTCGCCATTTATCCAGATTCGGATATTACCCGTAACGGTGACATTAAATTTGAACTCAACAGTCACAATATCCGACAATCCCCTCAAATATCCAACCTTTCAAGCCTAAAGTAAGAAAAAAGCACAGTTATAATAATATGTAGTTAATGAATATTTTTTGCGAAAACAAAACAATATTGTCGTCCTTCATAGAAACACTTTACATGTTTTTTTTCTCTTCGTTTTAATTAGAAGTGCCTTGGAAATACTTAATTGTGTCGCTCTAACGGGCCTGAGACTTGAGGGGATGAGAAGGACGCGAGGGGGTGTGGCAGCGGTGCGCGGGCGGCGCGGGCGGCTGCTGGGCGCGGCGGGGGCGCTGCTGTCGGGGCTGAAGGCGCTGGTGGTGGCGCCGTCCGACTCGTCCTCGTCGGCGCTGGGCGGCGAGGCGCTCTTCCTGCAGGTGCCCAGCGACTTCTCCGTCACCACCTCGCCCTCCTCCGTCACGCAGGTGCCAACCGCACTATTTCTCAATATGCAGCTTTTGAAAATTCGGAGCGCTCAACGAAAATGACACCAGCGCTATTCTTTTAAGCGTCTCTTCTATCCGTGGAAAAATTGAGGAAAAATTTGGTGCGTTTTTTCAGGACGGCTTTTATACATTGCATTAACTACAAGAATAAATTACTCGAAAGATGCTCGTTTTTCAAACAATTGCACATGAACTTTTTAAAGAGCTGATGATTCGCAACAGACTTTGTCTAAGGCAAAAATCTCTAACTTTAATTTTCTAGTTTTGAAATGTTAATTTTTGCAATTTTCGAAAAACGGCGAGTTTGCCGAAAATGGGACTAGCACCTTATTTTTTTACCGCCCCTTAATACATGATAATGATGATGATATAAACCCATTAAAACCCTAAAAGGTCAAGGGCCTTCTGAAAGGACACAGGGATGGTTCTGCTTATATATTTACGAGTAGGTCCTTGATATATACGGGGAGAAAATTTAAAGAAAAAAATTGGTGTCAATTTAGAGAAAAATATTGTTTTAAAAAAATTAACCTTCCGTTGCTACCCTGATCCTCCTGGACCCAGGAGGGAAAACTTTTTAATTTTTCAGGTTTATTGTTACTGTCCGCTCTTCAGATTATCAGTGCCTTAATTGTTTTTTGTACTATTTCGTTCCTTCAATTATTGCGTTTACTGGGGACTTATTCCGTGGGATATTTAATTTTCCTGATGTTTTTTGGTCTCCTAGGCCCACTGTTGCTTTGAGGTAAGTAATAAATGCATGATTTTCGTGTTTGAAAATTAATAGAATTGTGTCCATTACGTCTTTTTTGTCTAATGCAGTGATTAATAGTACACTTAACACGTAATAATAAAATAGGAATGTTTAGCAAGATTATTTATTTTTTATTTTTCGATATCTTATAGCAAAAATGCACGAAAAGGAGCGTTTAAAGAGTTATGAAATTCTATAGAAAAACAGTTAAAATAATACTATAATAAAAAATAGGTTATTCATGTACTCATTGTAAATTATTAGAACATGCAACCACATAAAGTGTACCTTCGAAATAGTGGGCTGGAAAACACTTGGGTCTGAAAACCCAGAGTAGCATCGGTGAAACATCTGAAAAAGGTAGCAATAGAATCGCCTATTTTCACTCAAAATTACGCAAAAACTACAAATACTTTTGAAAAATTATACATGCCTTTATTTCAATATCAACTTTAAGAAACAGATTTCATTAAGGGAAAAAAACTATCGTTAATATTGTAGTTGTAAGAAGACCGAAAATTGCCCTTTGAAATTTTCGGTCATTTGAAATCATGGTTGCTTGGTGATGTCCTTCAAGCATCCTTTACGCTATCCGAGGATGAAATTTAATCAGAAAATTTAGTGCAATGTTTGAGAAAATTTTGAAAATATTCTTGAAGCATTATGAAAAGAATTCTCAAAGCCTCGAGTTCGTACAGATCGATCTGGGAATATCAATTTTGGAGAAAATCGGCATAAGTAGTTTACTCTGCTGCGACAGTACTTCCCTTTACATTGAAACGTGCAAAAACTTGTTTAGCTAGCATAGACATTACACTATGCAGAGACTCTAATTACTCAATTCTAGCAATGTAGTTATGCAGTTAGGAAATTTGTTTTGATGTGTTATAAGCGCATATTTAAAATTTATGAATACTAGCCATAAAATGTACAGTGCACAACCAGACAGTGTTCGTCCGCAAGTTGTGGTCGAGAAACATGTTCGTGAAAACAATTTGAAGAAATTTGGGAAGATGGCCAAAAATTCAGCAACAAATAAGCGGATAGAGGACCTTTGACTCATTGAATACAATTTTTGTTTCCATCTGCATAATGATAGGATAAAACAAATGCAACAGTGGGCGTATAAAGTCTCAGGGGGAGAAATACCAAAACTACTGCACATTGATACAAAAGAAGCTGGCGACTGTAAGGGACTTGAGACTATCATTATGTAGAAGTCGTAGAAATATATGTTTTAAACTTCTAGAGAGGGCCGAAATAATTAATTTTGGTAAATGAATCTCTGGTTGTGAAAGTCGTGTACAGAAGTTACATATACGGCACTTTCCCCGACAGGAAGGCAACTCATCAGATACGGCTGTTGCGTGTACACGAAATCTATTTGACTGCGTCCTAATGTGACCTATCAAACTTCAGTGCAAAGGGCCCAGCAATCAGGGGCACACGTCACATGAGTAACTTCAAATATCCCACCTCACGTTCATTGGTATAAAGTGATCATCTTCGACTCGCTGCGCGCCTCAGAAGCTGATTACATTTATCCCGAGACATCCTGATTAGTGAGGATTGCCGGCTTGGAGGAGTAAAGTGCTTCGAAGTGAGAGAGGCGTGCGGCGTGTGCTTGCAGAGGTCGCGGCCGCGCCGCCAGCGCACGCCGTGGAGCTCGACGCGCGTGCACGGGCACGCGCACGGGCGCTGGCGCTGGCACGACGACGACGGCGGCCGCGACTCGGTGGCCAACTTCCTGCGCGCCGAGGGCTGGGCCCCCGGCGCCGGCGCCGCCCCGCCAGGATCATCAGGCACGGCGCCTCGACGCCCAGCCAGGGCTCGCTCCCCATTGTGCGATGTTCGACAACGCCTTTATGCGCACTTTATGCTACATAGCTGGGTCGAGTACAACCGCTGTCTGAAGGAGTTTTCTAGCAATCAGCTGACTTCATCGGTAGTTTACTGTGGTTGCTTCGATCAATATCAGGCGAATGCCAGAATAGTGCCCTCAACGGGCCCAAGGTATTCTCTTTATCTTTTTGTCGTCCTCTCGCTTTACAAACACACACACACGTGCGCGAGAGTACCACGCAAGTCGGGAAACCCGTCGTAAGATTAGAGCTTGTTCCGTCTTAGGCGATATCCTGCTCTTATTGTCACCAGGCGGTTGAAACACTGCCACTTCCCGAGATGAAACATTGACTACACTAACGGGGCTAATAACCATACCAGTTGACGTGCCCGGAATCATTAATCAGTCAGTCGGGTCGGGAAGAATATGTCCATGGGATGCAAATATTGCTAGTGGCCAGCAAGACTAGCAACGATCTGCATCAGCTCTGGCCACGCACCGCTCGCGATATTCCCTTCCTCGTCCTTGTCCCACCCTCCCTCCTTAAACAGACACACTGGCATGCTCCTACCCTACCACGCATGTGGGGGAGCATTTGGGAGCTTCGAACTTGTCCTGACTGGAGCGGAGTCCCGTTCGGAGTGGTACCTGGAGGCAGGATCTCCGTAAGCCAACGTGTATTTTGACGCCGGATCATATGCTCCAAAGCAAGAGGATACAATATGCACCACACCTACGGGGCTAATGACCACAGTAGTTGACGCGCCCGGAAACTTTTAATAGTCAGTCTACAGTGCAACTTTTTTAATTTTGTTTGTACAATTGTACGTTATTTAGGTTAAATTATTTTAACAATCGAAACATTTTTATCTCAATTTAATTAAGAACTGTCTCGGATACTTTGGAACTTTTGAATCCTTGTTCGCCTGTCAGTAGATTTGTTTGGGACATAGGAAGTCTTTCAAAATTCTGATACGTATTTATTAAACTCACCCAGTTATCCCAAAAAATTATCACAAAATCAACAATTAATTTTGGATGCCAGATAATATTATTGGTGATGACCCCCGCAGGTCGTACTCGGCGGAGCTGCGCACGTGGCTGATGTCCGGGGCGCGGTACGTGGCCGGCGAGGAGGCGGACGCGGCCGAGTTCCTGTGGGCGCGGTCGCGCTCGTGGGAGTGCTCCCCGCTGTCCATCTCGTGCAGCCAGGTGACGAGCATCGCGGACGACGACGACGACTCCTCCGCCTTCTCCCTGAACGACTTCGCCCCGCCGCCCGCCCCCCGAGCCAAGCCCAGGGCCCGCGACCGCCCCAAAGCGGCGCTGGTCGACAAACGCGTCGCTGAGAAGGAAATTGTCGAAGAAGAAGAAAAAGTCGACGACGAAAAGGATCGGAAGGGAGAACCGGGGAAGGAAACCCAAAAAAGGGATGAGTTTACTCGGTTCGTGGAAGATGCATCGGAGAGCAAGCACGAGAGTAAACTTGTGCAGACTGAATGCGTTTTGCAAGAGATTCTGTCTTTAAAGGCTTTCGTAGATAGTTTATTAGTTCACGAAAACCTGCAGCATCTACAAGAAAAAATGTCGAAAACAATCGGAGAGAAAGGAGATGTGTTCGAGGCCCAGTCGCCGTTGTATCTCGCCGCTCAAGAAATCGTGCGGTCGATAGGCAACGCGGGCGTGGATACGTCCAATCACCCGGCCGGCGACGGCATACGATCCGCCGAGTCCATCCAGGCCATCACGCATCCGTCCGAAGACGCCAGGTCCGAAGGGTCGGCGCCCTGATCCCGCGTCTGACGAAGTAACTTACGGGGGCAGCTCGAGTGGGTCCAAAGCATCGGATTCCGCGGACGAAATCCGCGGCTGCGCGTCGTACACGTTGCTGAACGCGAAAGAAGTGAGGTTCACCAAATCTGAGGTGCGCAGGCTCTACGACGACCCCAGCGCGAGTAAGAGAGGCAGCGGCTTGACCACCGGGGGCTCCACGTGGCCGTCGGAGGGCGAGTCGTGCGACTACATCGCGACGCCGACGGTCGACGGGGAAGGCTCCACGACGCCTTTCAACTCCGAGTACTCGAGCGACTTGTACGAGGTGCTGGGCGGCGTGGAGACTCCGGAGGAGTCCGCCTACGCGTCGGGGAACGGCTCGGAGGGCGTGGCCTATTCCACGGACGACACCCTCGTCGAGGGGGAGCGCGTCAACATCGGCGTGGCCATCGTCACCGCCGACATGGAGGAGCCCAAAGCGGTCGTGTGCGACGGATCGCTGTGGTGCGCGACCGACCAGTCCTCGCTCTCGGCCAAGGACGCGCCCACGTCGCACAGCCGCGATATTCTCGACGAGCTGTGCGACTCGCTCTCGGAGGAGAGGAATTACGACTTCGGGAAGCTCTCCGCCAAGGGCGACGCGTCGTATTACCGAGGCGCGTTCCGCAACCGCGTCAAGAAGTTTATGACGTACGCGGCGGGAGGCAAGAAGCGCTACTTGAGCGCCGGGGAGATGACGGACGAGTCTTTGGGCTACGATCTGGACCCGGCGGTGAAGGCGCGCTCCGACTACGGGCTGCTGTTCGCCCCGCCCAGCGACCTGTGCGTCGCCGCGCTCCTGCACATCTCGCGGAAGGACGCGCGCCTGCCGCCGGCCCCCGGCTTCTTCGACCGGCTGTCCGAGGAGACGGTCTCCGAGGCGGACACGAGGCCGAACGAGAAGCGGTCAAGGACCAACGCCACTTCGTCCTTCTGCACCGCTCACGCCACCTCGTCGCACCTCCTGGATATCGAAACGACGTACACGAGTATAGACGAATTCGGATCTACTCCTAGTAGCAGTCTCTCCGATGTGTCTATGTCGCGTCATCCCGTCGTGAGAAATGAGTCGCCGCCGACAGTGATCCATGAGGAACACGTTGCCAATCATCAAGGACTGTGCATGATATGTAAAAATGTTATACAAGAAACGTCCTCGACTTGCAGGTACGTAACCTGGTCCGTCGGTTTTAGAGTTTACAAGGGATATCTAACTTCGAGGCTAAGTAAGAAAGATGTTCCGTGCGAATAGATTTGTTTTTTTGTTTGTTTGTTTTTTATCTTCGATCTCACGTTCCCCTTTGAACAAATCTGCTAAGTACGTTGCGAGATCCGAGTACTAAACCTAGATGTTTGCGAGATGGAACAAATAATTTTGGCATAAAATGCGTTGCGAATTATGCATTGCACTTGTTGAAGGCGGAAGAATAGGTCTCTTGGCCTGAGCCTCGCTACGCAAAATCACCCATTATTGAATTGAATTAGTGACCACAGTCTCGTCGCGAACTTAGACATGCATAGCAAAGCGACAACTGGTCTCTAAGCGTTTACCATATTCATTTCGCTTTCACGTTGTAGTGAGTGGATTTCTCAGTCTTCTCACTTGTTAGAATTCTTTGTGGTTCTTTCTAACGCGCAACAAACGGAATAGGCAAGCCGTGGTCGCGATGATCTCTAACTTTTGGATGAAAGCGTAAATCGCTGCACGATTTTTTATTTTATTTTCAACTGTTTACATTCTTTGCCAACACAAACTAGTCCTAATTTTGCGTTAAATGAATTTTTATGACTTATGTAATTATTATAAAATAAATATCATGATTCTATTTATCTCTAAAAGAATATTTAAAAAATGATTGAAAATTTACGATAATTACACAGATCTACAAACAAAATGTTGTCACCTTTTTTA
Source organism: Teleogryllus oceanicus (assembly GCA_964035755.1). NCBI lineage: Eukaryota > Metazoa > Arthropoda > Insecta > Orthoptera > Gryllidae > Teleogryllus > Teleogryllus oceanicus. Next base: position 23,246,486 of record CAXIVR010000005.1, read on the forward strand.
GATCCAATAACTGATTTTATATATTTATAGTGTAAGAATTACAGAAATGATTTCCATTTCCCCGTATCACATCAGGTTTAAACAAATACATTTAAATATCTTTATAATATCTTTAACTTGAAAATATGAAAACATTGTTTGATCAACACAAAATTATAAACTGAAGTACAGCTTACCTTATATTATTTTTTACAATTTAATGTGTTAGGGAGGTAACAGAATTTTGTCAGGATCCTCTAAGCTGTTTTTATAAAGTTCTTAGAACCTGGAATCAGTGTGTTTCTTCTAGGCCATTCTCGTGTTCTCCACTGATTCTTTTTATCTCGACTGTCCCATTCACAAATGTGGCATTGGTACTTGGTGTAACCCTGTTGTCCTAACAACATGCAAAAAACCTTTAAATCGCATCCATTTATATTTCTCATAATTTACCTTCTCGAGTAGCAATTTAAGATTGTCTTCTTAAGATGGGCGGAATGTGTGACTGGTAGAGATGCTAAAGTGTTATCAATGTGTAACAACACACATTTTAAACTTCTTTTGCTTGAATCAATGAAAAGTCTTCATTCATCTCTTTTATACTCTCTCCCTAACTTATTTTTGAGGTTTGGAATGTGATTGCAATATATTTAGGAGTTTTTCTGATTAAAAAAGGCCTTTTAAGTCTTTCTCTCTATGTCTGTAAACTGTAACATTCGTTCTTGGAGCTACAAGATAGTTTTCTTTTAGACGTGAAGCTAAAACTTCAGAAGCAATCTTTGAGAGATTTAAATTTCTGACTAAATCGTTCAGTTTTGATTGTGTTCGTTTGCTTGTCCAATCGGTTTCTTCAGCTGACTTTCCCGGCATTGAACTTGAATCAGAATGCAGTAATTTGAGGTTCGACGGAGGTTCTAGTATAGGAACGTCAGTGCCATGTGGTACAGGCCTTCCAGCAGACTCCAAATCTAGATAAACCATTCCGTGTTTGTTCTTTGTATTGAATCCTTTTACTTTGCAAATACAAAAATAACAATCGTCTAGATGTTTCTTTGGATCGCGCCACGCCATCAGAACGCCAAACCTCAATGCTTTCCTCTTCTCCTTCGACCAGGTTCTTAACTCTGCAACACTAACACTGCACACTTTATCAGGTTCCCACGGCTTATTCTGATACCCCAGTTTCATTCCAAAATGAGCGTTATAAACACATCGAACAAATGAGGTTATATTCAGTCTCTGCTTTGCAATGATAAAACATCCACAAATATAATAAAATGTCTTTGAGCCATTCACACACTTTCTTCTTTGCATGGTTATAGCACAACAAACATTTAAACAAACGAAATAGTTCTTCGAAACACGCTGTTTGAGATGCATTCGAATATCTTACTGGAAACTGGTTGATTTAACTTTTGCACAGTGTCTACTCTTATAAGCACGGAGCTATGAATACATGTATTCATGGGCCTATGAATACATGTAACTGTAACGTGCACTCATCTGACGTGTTCTGTTACAAATCTCACTGTTTCTCACGTAACTACACTGTAACTACGTTCTGTTATCATACTACACTGTAACGTGCTGTCATCTGGACGTGTTCTGTTACAAAATCATGCAAAATAAATTGACAAAATCAACTGACTCTCACGAATAATATATATTTACGTTTCTAACTCATTGAAGATAATGTGTATATTTTCAATATCTTTTTTATCACAATTTCTGAAATTATTAAAAATTGTAATGTGATAGAATGAAAGTAAGGGTATTATTAGATTCAGGCGTCCAATTTACGAATAAAACAAGTGTTAAATTCAAAAAAGGAAAATCCATGTTGATGTGTGCTATCTAGTTTGTAAATGCCTTTGGCTTTTTATACTCCGATACAAAAGTCACTTTATAAATGAATAAAGTATGTAAGTATATAGTACGTACTTAACTTTATAGCGCCTCTGACCGGGAGGCCCTAGGTTCGAGTTCTGACGGCGGCAGGATTTTCGGCATTAGCTTTCCAGCTAGGTCCAATTCAGTCGTTGTCTGGAGAAGATTTCTAGCGGCTGGCTGATCTGATCGGTAGTTTTCCGTGATTTTTTCGATCAACACCAGGCGAATGCCGGAGCAGTACCCTACCAAACGGGCCATGGACCGCGCGCGATCTTTCCTTCCTCTTCATTGTCCTATCCTCTCTCCTTACACACACTTACACTAACATTCACTACACTACCACATATTCCGGGAGACCGGTCGGGAGCTTAGAGCTTGTCCCGGCTGGGGCGGTGCCCCGCTGGTGGGAGACCCCTGGTTAGGGGGAAACTCCACTAGCCGACGGTAGGTCGGAGCCGGATCTCGCCATCCAGCAGGGGAAGATCACCGCCATCTCCCGAGAAAAAACATGCACTACACTAACGGCACTAATGACCGAAGCAGTTGACGCGCCAGGAAACACGAAAAAAACAATCAATCAATTAACTTTATAAGTATTCTCCGATACAAAATCTTTATAAGTATGTAAAAGCGATACAAGAATTAAGCTTAGAATGAGAGAACTTTAGATTGATATGGTTTCTGAAAATGTATTAAATCTAAGAGTTCGAAACAGAAGTGTAACGAAGGAGCTTTCGTGCATTAAAATCGTGAAGTGAGCGTCTTCGGCGGTGAAAAGTTTAGCGGTTTGCGTTTCGGGCTGTTGTACACAAGTTGGCGGTTTCAAATCCGATCGATGCCGAGGATTTTTAAGCGCGAAAATATCCTTCGCACGCCTTCCATCGGAGGGGAAGTAAAGCCGGCTGCCCCACATTGTAGATTTACTGCGTGTTAACTATGCTCAAGCCTAAAAGAAGCCTTTATGCTAAATTCATCATCGCTTGCTTCGTCGCCCGTAGTAATACCTTCTCTCTTCGAAGACAGGAGTGTAGCGAAATTTGCTTGGACAGACGCGGGACGAACAGCGGGCGTGAAGGCTCGAGTGACGCCACGAAAATTAAGGCATTAACGAACGTAATTATTTAGTATTTGTGAGCACTCAAATCAAGTACGTTTTGGTTCATAAAATAAATTATGTTGTTCTAAACGATATTGTATTTCCCGTTGACCAAAGAAGGGTGCGGGTGTTCCAGATCCGTTCCAGTGCTGCCGAACCAGGCAGGTGGGCCCGGCCAGCCAACGCCCGGCAGCCAGGGCCGCCAACCGCCGGTGGCCACGCGGCGGACGTGCGAGGCGTTCCGTGCGCGGGCGCCGTGCTCGCGCGCGCCGCTGGAGCTGGCCTCCCCGCAGCAGTCGATGGCGCTGGCGCTGGCGCTGGCGCCGGCGCCCTCGCCGCGCACGCCCGCCGCGTCGCCGGTGGCGTCGCAGTGCGCGGCGCCGCGCACGCCGCTGGCCACGCTGGCCCCGCCGCCGGCCTACCCGCGGCCGCTGCTCGCGTCCACGCTGCAGCAGCCGCCCTCGTCGCGCGGCTCCACGCCGCCGCCGTCCGCCTTCACGCTGCCGTCGCTGCCGCCCACGCCGCCCGCCACGCCGCCCGTGTCGTCGGCCAGCTCGTTCCACGTGGCGGTGTCGTGGCCGCCGCCGTCGCGCGCCGCGGCGGGCGCGCGCTGCTGTCGCCGGCGGCGTCGCGCCCGTCCACGCCGCTGCTGCCGCCGCCGCTGTGCACGCTGTCGCCGCCGCCGTCGCGCCCGGCCTCGGCCCGCTCGCGCCCGTCCAGCCCGGTCCAGCCCCCGCCGCCGCCGTCCTTCCGCACGGCGCCGCCGCCCTTCGCGGCCGAGTCGCCGTCGCAGCAGTTCCTCACCACGTCCACGTCGGCCGTGGCGCTGCCGCCGCCGCTGATGCGCGTCGGCGTCCTCGCTGGCCAGCATGGTGCCGCGGCCGGTGCTGCTGCAGCCGACGCCGCCCAAGTCGCGCGCGCAGTCGCCCGCGCGCTCGCCCGCCGCCTCGCGCCCGCACACGCCCACGCGCTTCACGGCGCTGCCCCCGTGGCCCGAGGCGCTGGCCGCGCCGCTGCTGTTCGGGCCCGACGCCGTGGAGCAGTCGCGGGAGTCGTTGCCGCCGGCGCCGTGGGACTGCAGCGCCCCCTGCGGCTCCACCTCCGGCTCCAAGACCTCCGTCTGGTCGCTGCCGCCCCCGCCGGAGCACGGCTTGTTGGACGCGGCGTCCATCAAGATGTGCCCGCCGCCACCGCCCGCCGACGAGCCCGGGGGCGACAGGCCGCCCACGTCGCCCGTCAGCGTCATCTTGGAGACGGGCGAGTGCTGTTTCTCCACGGTGAGCGAATGCATCACACGCTTTGACTCTGCAAAAGGTTAGCTTCCCCGCCGAATATGGCTGGGTCACAAAAAGAGGTACGTCATGGTAACCTATATTTTACCGGGAGCGGTAGCTCAGTGCATCTGATGTCACTGCAGCGCCTCTGACCAGGAGGTCCTAGGTTCCCACTCCCCACGGCGACAGGATTTTCGATAATAGCTTTTCAGTTAGGTCGAATTCAGTCGCTGTCTGAGACGCACGCGATCTGTCCTTCCTCTTCCTTCTATCTCTCCACACACTCTCACTGGACTACACCACATATCCGAGACCGGTCGAGCTGACCTTCGCTGGCGGTGCCGCTGGTGGAGGTTCGTTGAACCCATAGCCGACAGGTCGGCGCCGATCGCATCAGTGGGAAGATTACCGTCATCTCCCGAGAAATAGGCACTACACTAACGGGACTAATGAAACAAGAAAAAAACAATCAATCAATAAAAAATATATATATTTTAATCGAAAGCATGATTTTTGAATTTCGAGTACCATAGGTAAAATTATTTAATGGCCTTAATAGAAAAAGCTCAATAACTTAATCATAAGTATTTGGTTAAATAATAATTTATTATAAAAACTAGTACTATAACAGCACATACATTCATACAATTTCTGTTCTAAACTTCAACTACCCTTTGAAAATTTCTGAAGCAAACGAAGTGTGAAAAATACGTATATTTTTTAATTTAAACATTTAAATGAAAGCAGCTTTCTGGCATTAAATTCAGTGTATTCACGTGCCAAGCAAAATCATCCATTCGGTTTCACAATTAACTCAAATCAAGTGACGCAATTTAAAATAGATTTAATGCTTAAATAATATGCAACGTAATCTTTCTTTTCAATACTCGAATGACTTCCTCCAAGCACTTGTCGAATTACGTTTCCAGAGTATCTACATCTCTGACGAAGCATGGGAAATTCGAATTTACCATTTCAATTTTTTTCAATTTTGGAAAATACAGAAAGTGTGCCAAAAATTAGATCAGCGCCACTTTCTTTGCCGGTTTTTGCTACATACATGAAAAAAATGGGAGCTGTTCCTTAGAAAATAAATGTTTAATATTTAAAATTGCCAATTTTTTAACGCAAAATTGGCCAAAAATACTCATATTTTGGGGGAAATTAAATATGACATTATTTAAAGATTTTTTTTTGGTGAACACATTTCATGAATAAAAATGCAATTTTCAAAAAATAAGTGATTTCTATAAAAATGAGATCTGTGCCATTCTATTAAGCGAATTTTAAGCTCTCCAACAACAAAATTTAATCCAAAAATTACGTAGCTTTTTATTTAATTTTGAAAATGTCTCAGGGGCTTAATGTAAAATATCTCCAAAATTAAAATATCGGTTTCAAATTCAAGGGACCGTAGTATTAGCCAAATCCCAAGTGGGGGACCTTGTTAATTATAAACGTCGACTATCGACTCGGTTGACAAACTTCAGCTTGGTCCGTTATTTTTATTTATTTAATAGGTAATTATTACAGCCAAATTAGAAACTTGATCCAATGTGGCTAGCCGAAGGCCTTTAAGCCATTACAATACCTACACGTTGTACCTCACATCGTTATGATGAAACGAAGCCTCTTTGGTCCGTTATTTGCTGCCCAACGACGTTGACAGACAGGGCGGCTTGTGTGCAGCTGCAGGAGGCGCCGTCGCCGACACCGGTGTCGCCCGTGGGCCGCGCGCGCCACGCCAAGCGCCGCTCCCCGACCAAGGGCGCCCGCGCGCCCAACGCCCCGCGCCGCCCCAGGCCCCCGGTCAGTGGTTGGTTATTGAAGGACGCATCAACATCTTAGGTCATTAGCGACCACTATTGCTGTTAACGGTATGGTACTATGAGGATGAAACCATATGATGATGATGATGATGATGATGATGATGATAAGGGGTGGAAGGACGAACACAAAGACAACCATGCCCGAGGCGGGACTCGAACCCGCGACCCTTCGGTCCGAGATCACTACGACACTACTGCCTTAGCGATCTCGGCCACCGGGCCAACAGCAAATCCTTCCTTGGCGCTGAAACAGTTCTTATTCGCATTTCAAGTCTGCTGTCCATGAATTTTTAGGCCGCGGTGATCGAATAATTTAGGCGTGGGTTATGACCTCCCAGATCACCTGGTCCTACCTCTGTAAGTTTTACCGTTGGATAATTGCAAGATCGATTTTACGCAGGAAAATCTCATACGGAAGAAAAGCTCTAGAGTTCGAATGAGGAAAAATTGCGGTCATCTCGTGTGATTTGCTTTAAAGAGGAAATGAAACTATTTTCCGAGTTTGCTAAGAATCCATTCGAGCTGAGTGGCACCACTTTCAGTAGCTTCTCTGGAAGTTAAGCGCGACTTTTCCCCCGTGCGACGGTTTTCGTTTTCACGGCGACAGAGAAGTTGCCCGCACTCCGTACTTCATTCTACAAATCCCAATGTTCCTTTGGGACTTATTGCGATTCAGCTGCCCTATATCGATAATGTTTAGATTAAATTTGATTTAACTAGCAAGAATAATTATTTCTCTGACTGACAGTTAAATCGTTAAATTTATCCTCAAGTAATGTGTCCACCTCATAAGAAAATTGCTTTTTCCAGCAAAATATGAATAACAACTTTGTAATGGTATATGGTAAATTGTCCAGTCAATGAAAGGTGTTTAGGGAACATGCTCATGAACAAAATTCTTGAACCAGGAACGTTTTGTGGTTTTTAAGGAGGTAATCCTTACAGAAGTTCTGGGATCTGAGAGGTTGGAGCGGTAGGGGCACGAAGAAAGGTATTTGTGCGCAGGTATCTTGAAAACTTCGAATTGTAGTGAAACAGTTATTCTTCGTTAACATGAAAATTAATACTCTACAATTTATTTTCTCAAACCTTTGCTGCAAAATTAAGGTCTGAGTCGTAGAAACATTTGTGGAAACGTAATGCAAAAAACAGTTTTTTCCAAAATTTGCTTTTGTTGCAAATATCTCAAAAAGTACTGAGAATAGAATAAAATTAAAACAAAAATCTTGTAGTACATTTTGTTAGCTTTCATTTCATAAAGAATTACGTTTCCGTTGCTACGCACCGTTTTCGAGATGTGTGCGAAAACACAAAAAGGGTACTTTCTAGTGAAACCTGTTCATCTATTAGATCCGGAACTTCTAGTAAGTTTACCTCCTACTTTAACGTTGCTGCGAACATAGCGCAGGTCTAAAAAATCTGTTCCTGCTCACAAGCTGAGATTCTTAGAAGTAGTCAAATCTACTTGATGCATGAAATTTAAGGATTAAGCCGTCAGACGGAGAAAGTATTGTCCTTGCAAGATAAAATTGAATTTGGAAATTATTGAAATTTGGCAGTTGTATCAAAATAATTCCCAAAGAACCAATGGGATTCGTAGATGGAAGTACCGAGTGCGTACAACTCCACCGCCATGAAAACGAAAGCCGTCGCCCGGGGGAGTGCTGACTCAGCCGCGATTCTTCTGCCTCTTCTTCTTCTTCTTAGTAGACCATAGGTGTGTTCCATCCGAGACAAATCCCAGGTTCTCTGAGCTTGATTGGCTTTTACCTCGGGCAAGCTGCTAACCTCACCCGAGCGTGGGACCGGCAGAGGTCTATTGGGCTACTCGATCCACCCAACAAACACCACAGGCATAGTTTCAGCCGCGCTTAACTTAAAATGCATGAATTTTGCTGAATGCGGTGCCAATCACCTCGAACAGACACGTACAAAAGCGCGTCGCCTGCCTGACCTAAAGCCTGTTTTACACGGTCATTTTTTCATCCTTTTTTCATCATTTTTCTGTACAGAAACTGGATGGAAAAAGGACGTTCGGTTCTATGCGTACCGAAACTGGATGAACGTGATTCCAACGTTTTACACGGTCATTCCTGGTCTGTACGTAATCGTGATGAAAATATTTCCTCCAAACGCCGCAAAAAGCGCTGGAAGTTTAACAGTTGAACATCGCATTTACAGAAAGAAATTAAATTAGCGGGAAGAATGATCAGATAGTTACGAATTCGCAGAGTAAGGAGTAGAAAGATGTGAGGTATTGTGGTTTTATTTGCGAGAGGGATCACTGAACGCAAAGACTCAATATCACAAACAACACGTCCCACGCTACGCACCTGATATATATATATATATATATATATATATATATATATATATATATATATATATACTCCTGCCGGAGAATCACGCAATCGAAGAAAGTTCCATAAAGTGACAAACAGGGCGTGTAGTCAAACTGGATGAAATCTGTTCGAAATGAAGATGCATTATTTTTTTGTACAAATTACATCCAGTCTGCTCAGTATCGACTTGAAATGATGAAAAAATGACCGTGTAAAGCAGGCTTAAGAGGAGAGTGACTCGCGCGGTGCTTTGCGCAGGGGGCCGTGGACGTGCCACGCCCCCCGGGCCGAAGGGGGTCGCCCGGCAGGGGCGGGCGCACCAGGGGCTCGCCGGAGGACGCGCCGCGCGCCACCTACCGCCAGGTGAGACATTTCAACGAGGCAGGACAGAACAGAAATCGGTAGAGAGGCGATGTGTTCGCCTTATTTGAAGTTTTTTGAAACGACAATCACCATGCTTTCTGTGGGCATCATCAGAATGTTCGCGTAATGGTGAATTCAAAGTGCATTTAGATAAGAAGTTATATTTAAAACATGTTGAGTTTAGTCTAGGTTAATTTAAAGAATACTAAGTTTAATTTTGCTTCTTCGTAGTAAGTTTAATTTTACTTCTTGTTAGTGACACGATTAAAAAAAAATATATTTTGGTCTCACAGTTTTGATTATTCATCATTAAAAATTTAAATTAAATTGATATTTCTACGAAAATGTTGTGCTTAACAATAGTTTGAGACCAAACCGCGGTCTCGCAAAATTTGATGTGAAAATAAACAAGTATTTTAACAAATTTGTCATAACTATTTTGATACATTTTACAGTAAATGTAAATTCACTTTTAAATATAAATTTAAACTGAGTTGAAATTTACTAACTGTGAATTATATTATTAATTATGTAAATACTAATATAATTATACATTAAGCAAATGTAAAAAATTCCCAAAATCACAGTAATTGTAAATTCACTTTTGCCAATTAATATGTGAATTATATTCCAGGCACACAGCCTTCGACGCGGCGTCACCTGACAGCAAGATCACCTACATGACTCTGCCGAGGAAGCCTACGACTTCACTTATACCCTTTCTGTTTCTAATTCTTTTGTCGCTTCTATTCGTGCAAATTATACGTCCAAGAAAAGAAGATCACTTTAATGTGGCCTACCTGCAAACACTATGCCAAAACACGCGCAAATCGTGTGCTTTTAAGCAGTGCTTCGCACAGGAGCGCTGTGTCCGTGAAGCGCGTGGGCGCGTTGCCTTGCGCTTGGTGCGTGGCGCGAGTGGGTTGGGCGCTGTGCGCAGAGCGTGCCGCCGCGGCGCGGCTCGAGGGAGCCGGTGCCGGCGTGGCGCGTGGGGCAGCTGGGCGCCATGATGAACGCTTCCTGGGGACCCTGCCGGCGGCCCAGCGCGCTGCTGCATCAGGTGCTCCAGCGCAGCCAAGGACCCAGAATGGCGGTTGTTTATGTCGACACGTGCTATCCACGAAAAGAGCATTTATTTCCCTTTTTTTACCATATTTAATCCCGAATATGTAGGTAATTTCGTTGAATTTCTAACCAAATTTGTCGTTACGTACGATTTTCTTCATTTTTTCGCGGTGTTATGAATTTTTAGTACCTATAATTGTTTTTTTTTAACGAGGCAGCTGAGTTGCAATCTTCAAGATGGAATATTCCACGGCTTTTCGCGTCTTTCTCAGTCGTGCCGCTAGAGTCCCTTGATCTGCAGCACTGCTTGATACGGTCGCGATCATGCGACTTCTTGCGGCAGGACCGAGAAAGACGCAAAAAGTCGTGCCATACTCCATCTTGAAGATAATACCTTCAGCTGCCACGTGAGAAAAAGCCAAGTATACGTTTAATGAATTGTTGAGGTAAATAGATGCATTCTTCTTCGTTAAATACAGTTGTTTCAGAACAAAAGTTTCAAACTTATAGGGCCTATAGGGAGGTTCAAGATTATTACTTTTCTCCATTGAACATATTCTGGGGAAATACATATAGCGATATATAAGCAATATCAGGTTCGCGAACTAGCTAATACAAGATGAGAATGCAACCTGTAAAACACCAGTGCGTGATGGGATGCCTCCCAATTAAGAGCAAATGTCAAATGTAAAAGCTCCGTTTCATGAAATTTCCTACTATATGTTTGTAAACAAAAAATATTATCTTCGACTCCTTTCATGTCGTAGAAGTGTGTAACATTTGTTCTGACTTACTTTGTGTAATACAGATACCACGTTAAGGAACTAAGATTATCATTGAACACGCCTTTATTACCGGGTGAGGAGGCTCAGGGCATCAACTGGTGTCACTGCAGTGCTTCTGACCACGAAATCCTAGGATTCGAGTACCATCGATGACAGGATTTTCGACATTAGCTTGATCGAATTCAGCGGTCACGTGGAGGAGAATTTCTGCGGTCGACTGCTCTGCCCGGCAATTTTCTGTTCCTTCTCTAATCAATACCAGGTGAATTGCGGAACAATACTCTAACAATAAAGCCACGGGCCGCGCGCGATCTTTCCTTCCTCTTCTTTGTCCTACTCTCACATCTTACTTACATACACTTACACTTCCGCGCACTACACTACCACAAATGCTGGGAGACCAATCGGGAGCGTATCCCGGCTGGGGCGGTGCCCTGCTGGTGGGAGATACCTGGTGGGGGAGAACCTCGCAAGCAGACGTGTTGCTCGGCGCCGAATCCAGAATGGGAAGAACACCGCCACCTTCCCTATAAAAAGACATTCCCGAGAATTACCGGCCTACTAATCGTAGCAGTTGACGCGCCCGACACAATCCCTGAATGGCGTCGAGTGTTTTGCTTGTGGTGGTGGCGGCGCAGGGGCGGGCGGCGGCGGCGGGGCCCGGGTCGCGGACGCAGCTGCGCAGCCCGCGCGGCGCGGGGCGGGGCCGGGGGCGGAGCGCTGGCGCTCGTGCGACGACCAGCGGCGCACGCCCCCTCCGGCGTCCGCCGCCTCCGGCGCCTCCTCGCAGCCGCCCACGTCCTTCGCGGACCCCTCCGTCGCGCGTGAGTGCTGGCGCCGCCCACGGCCGCCCGGACATTCATTACAATATATATATATATATATATATATATATATATATATATATATACTAGCTGACCCGGCGAACTCTGTTCCGCCTTAACAGCCGGTCCCATATTTTTCTCGCGTCGCACTCGCTGTGAGAAACTGTACTATCCTTGTGCCTCACTTGCTCTTGTGATTGAGAAGCACGAAGTCCAACCATACTAACGCGGCGCTCTTCACGTGTAATTTCTTGCATTACGGCTTTGTCGGAAAAGATTCGATTTTCTTGGTCGCGGCATTGTTAATTATACTTCACTTCACTTTTAACACGCTTCATTTGTATATTTGCTTGATTGCTTGCTTGTTCTCCGCTGCAGAACGCTTCTGCACAGAAAACTTAGGCGAAAAGGCGCGAAACGTGCGAAAACGCGTGAAAACGTGCAACAACGCATGAAAACGTGCGAAAACCCGCGAAATCAAGCGAAAACGTGCGTTCTCACACAGGAACGCTGTCAAACGGGATAAGCACTATCCTATGTCAGTCTCCTGGCTCTAAGCTTCCTGCTCACCAATTTTCAGCCAAATCGGTACAGCCGTTCTTGAGTTATCTTCGAAGGAAGCCTTTGGCTGAAAGGTTTGGTGGAAGATTTGGCTGAAAATTGGTGAGCAGGAAGCTTATTCGGGTTATTCTTGCGGGAGACTGCCCGTAGGCAGTGTTCCGCACCCGAGTTTCGACCCAGGCTTCCTTCGAAGCCTACCCCCGACGCGGGTCTGGGGACTTTATCTAAGCAGGCGTGGGCAGTCCCGTCTGCGCCTGGGATTTGACTCTCACTTTCTCCGCCAAATGTGGGGCTCAGTTAACTATATCCAAACTGTCTGGTTGGGAGAAAGTGGATCTCGTTAGGGCGGGATGTTGTCGAAGGATTTAATTTTGCCGGCATCCTGCCAGGGTTCTTTACATGCCACAAGAGTGACATGGCTACTGTGGATTTTCCGCCTTCGAAAATCCGGGTTCCTCGGCCGGATCGCACTGCGCACTGGGTTGAGAGGCCAGTAAGCTAACCCTCACCCACCGAGGAGCCCTCAATAAATTAGTACATAAGATAACTTACCATTTCAAGATATAATTGAAAATAATTTTTTGTAGGTAAGTTATTTTTTTATTGAGGGATCAATATGTAAATCTGATATTTTTTTCTTGCAATATTGCATTTTTCTTTCTTTTACAGATATGATAGGTAATAAAAATATTTGGAACAAGTATGAAAAAAGTAGTATTTTCAAAACATCTTCTAAATACATGACTTCCTAACACTTGAAGAGACAGATGTACCATCAATTATAATTTCATAATAGCTTATACAAAAGTGTGACGATGGAACTGTTTTATTGACTAACAAAACACGGAGAAAATATATGAGATAATGTTTGCAGAGCGGGTAAAATATGATTTTTTTTCCTTTTGTTTTAAATAGATGTAGTTCCGAACTACGACGGTAGAGTGTGCGCTAAATTCCCAAAATCTACATCCTCTTGATTCGCATTTGTTCGAGTATAACTTCCCACGCCTTATTGGCATGTACATAAAATTATTTTGTTGAATAAATATTTTATTAGTAAAAATAAATATAATTAATGTCACACATACAGATAATTATGTTTATAAATGGTGAACTGAAAAAAATTTTTTTGAAAAAATAGTTCAAGTGTAATTATTGTATTTTACATTTATAGAAAATAACAGAAGAATCCGAAACTGGGTTCAAAACGTTGAGTAAATTTTAAAAAGAATTAGTTGTCTGTGAAATAACTGGTTCCAGTAATTCTTCAATAAATACAGACATAAATCAACATTAGAATTATATTCGCAGCCTAATGCCACCAATTTGATGTTGCAGCATGTGAATATAGAGACAGCTGCCACCTCAGTTAGGAACAAATTCTGTATTGCAAAATCAAGTGCTTGATTAGCATAAGTCCATGGTGGAAAGACATGGATGAGCTAGACCGGCGCTCCGATTATTGCTCGTTCTACACAGCACCTTGCATCATAAATCATGTAACCACAACAAGGGCACTTCGTTTGAAAAGTCAAGAGAAAACGCTGGCCGCCATGGAGATCGACAAATATTGAGAAACATTTTGAAAGTGACATAAAGCGACAATTTGCAATAGTGACCAACCGAAAATATCATGATGAAAGTGTAGTTGAAATAAAAGATGAAATATTTTTACAAAAGTGCTTCATATATCTATTTCAATGACTTGTAACGTGAAAATGTTCGCATTTAAAATTCACAGTGACGCAAACTGGTGCCTGAAGCTCATTGGCTGATGTCGGATACAATGTAAAATAGCTCACTCGTGTCTTTCCCCCTTGCATAATAGGGAGTTTTGCACACCTTGGCGGGCAACAATCGACTGCAATGTCGCTGTTCTGCCCACGCGCAGATGCGCAAAAGTGATGCGAAACTTGAACAGCGCATGCGCAGAAGATCGACAGTGCTTTAACGTTTGAGTTTGAATCCCTAGAAATGGGTTCGATGTCGAGTCGGCGCATGCGCAGTCTGTAAAGGGAACCATGTCGGATACGATGCAAAATGCTCAGTCGTGTCTTTCCCTTGCATAATAGGGAGTTTTGCACACCTTGGCGGGCAACAATCGACTGCAATGTCGCTGTTCTGCCCACGCGCAGATGCGCAAAAGTGATGCGAAACTTGAACAGCGCATGCGCAGAAGATCGACAGTGCTTTAACGTTTGAGAGTGATACAACTCCTTAGAAATGGGTTCGATATCGAGTCGGCGCATGCGCAGAGGCTATTAAGGGGAATCCTGTGCAAAAAGCGCGCGCGTGTGTGTGTGTGTGGCAGGGAAGGCGAGCGACGCGCTGCGGCGCCGGCAGCGCTCGTCGCGGGCGAGCGCCAGCCCGGGAACGGCGGCCGGCTGGGGCACGGGCGGGTGTTCTTATTTGTGGCAGGGTACACAGTAACGGGTTCAAAGAGAAGGGGACTGCAGTCGGAACATCGCTCCTAGGTGCATGAATCTCGATGACGCCCACAGAGTTCAAAAAAGACCGATGAAGTCCGCGCGTTCCTTAAATTAAATTTATTTAATTAGTTGAATTATTATCGTACTTAATCGTATTGAATTTTTCAAATCGGAAGTTAAAAATAACGCGCGAGTGGTAGCGTGTATTATATCAAGTTCTGAGATACCTCGAAAAGGGAAAAAGAGCCGTTATGAACTGTCGAACGCATAAAGATATACTGTCTTATGTCAATTCAGAAAGTTATTTGTTGAAAAACGATTTGTTACTGAACAGCAATTTCTTGACAATTTTTCTTCTGTAACGTCCGTGCTTATAGTGAGTAAAAGCTCAGAAAATGGATACATGTATTGCCGAAGAAAAATTTTTTTGAGGGTATAGACGAAGAATACTTTGTGAATTAATGGAATCGGGGTGCACATAACGACAGCTCCGTAATGCGTTCAGTTCTGGTCTCGCACTTATTTTAGACCGTCAGACTCACCAGCCGGCCGTCACAATTGCAGTACATTAGCTGTTTACAAACTAAGCTAATAGTCTCTTGAGTCAAAATCGGTGCTTTGTATTTTGGACATGAGCACAAAGTCGGATGTTCGGGTGACATACAAGTTGCGACGAAATTTGAAAATTACAACTTACTTGTAGAGTATGTGTGTAAGGGAGGAGAGACAAAGATGAGGTATGAAATATCGCGTGAAGTATCTTTGTTATTGTTCCAGCATTGGTGTTGGTTTGGTTCCAGGTTTGGTTCCAGGTTTGGTTGGTTCCAGTATTGGTGTTGATCGGAGAAACCTTGGAAAATTACCAATCAGAGCAGCCGGCCTCTTCAATTCTCTTTCAGATAGTAGTTGGATTCGACCTATCTATCAAACTAGAGTCGAAAATCTTGCCACCGGATGGGCTCGAACCCTAGAACCTTCTGGCCAGAGTCGATATCCAAAATTAGTAAGATAGAATTTAAAAATAAGTGACTACTCGAGTTCCCCAGTATTTATGATTTAAACGAGAATGGACACTAAAATTTAGTCAAAGATCAATGTTTATTTGCGTGCAAAACTGACCAAATTGGAGTATGACCAAGAGCTAGAATATATTACATTGAGTGGCTGAAGTGCCTCCATCTTTGCAGCAAATTGCAGCCATGCTTTTTGCAGTCGAAGTTGCGCCCTCAGGAGAAACAGATTATTCTAGTATTCCGTTTGGCGCTGGTAAAGATTGGGTGGGCGCGGGCCACGCGTAATATAAATCCTCTTCCTCTGTGTTTCACGCCCAAAACCAATCATTTAAAAACGATATCATAATATATACGGTAAGAAGAATGTATTGAGAAACTTTGAAAAACATTGCTTCCTGCATCTGTTATTGTCATAAGAATGCAAGCTGTTGAAATGTTATTGTAGTTAGCATAACGCCAGAAAGAGAATGTTATTGCAATAATAAGCAAACAAACAGATCACAAATAAGACGGCAAACTTAAGAAATGATGTATTTGTGGTTTAATGGCTTCTATTTATACAGTTATGTGCCGGACATACTGAAGGCACTGTGGATATTATTATTCTAATATAATTTAAATACAAATGAACAAAAAGACAACAATGTAGAAATAAGATTTGATACAAACGACACGTCGATTCAGTACAATAGTTCCACACCACTATCAAGCACCACTGAAAAAACATGGCGGTTCCTAGAGCGTCCAGCATGAGCGCTGAAACCATAGGGTCAGCGTGTATATTGTATTTCGTTGAGTATGCCGGGTACTAATCGCGCACTTTTCTTGATACTCCACAGCGGGGATGCGGGGACAGGCGGGTTCTGTCTACGTCACGGCAGTGCATGGCTGTCAACTTTATTAACAGAAAACACAGCGTAATAACTCGTCTTGGACTAGATAGCTATGAGAAAAAACGGAAGTTTTTTAAATTCTGATGACATTATTAATAGTTATAGAAATAATTGAGTAACAATAAGGAACATGGTACGCACAGGTCGATAGAAAGAGAGATCGAAGACTAGGAAGTCCGCATTGGAAAGAAGGGAGCAGGTGAAGGAGAAGGGAAAGAAAGGAAGAAGGTGAGCAGCACTGCAAACTGAGCCGTGACGTTCGGAGTGGAGCTCATATTTTCTCCCGGACCGTGCTATGCCGGGCTGAGCGAGGACTAGGGAGCTCGAGGTTCAAGAAAAAGTGCGAGCATAGTATAGAGGGATTTTCCCAAGGATGAGCCAAAGTGACAGCTAGTGCTAGCAACATAACTGAAGGTTCTGTGGTCGTCGTACCCTTGAGCTCATTAGAATCACTTCCCGCATTCGTTCGTTTGCAGTTGGCTAAGTTGTAAATGGCTTCGACTCTTCCTTTCGTGATGTCCTCGTCCGACAAAAATATGGTGCGCCACGAGAAATAATTAAAATTAGGAAGTGCAGTGTTACGTGCTCTTCTGTAAAATAAAAATTCTTAATATATTACATTGAATGTACTTTTTATGTCATAAATATTATGTTTATTTTAAAACCGATACTTGAATGCGAGATGCACGTGATTCTGGCCTTTGTGCTGTTGTGTGGCGAGCTGCAATTCAATGCTTTCATTTACATTCGTGGCAGTTTCTTTTACTGATTATGAGAGCATTTTAAGAGATTTTCCCATATAAGAAATTAAATTTAAATATTTCCCGGGCTCGCGTACGTGCATATACCTTAGCGAAACTCTTAGACTTCTGCATATGGATGTTTTCACAGGAGCTATTAGCACTTTAAGAAGTAGGTGAACAACTGTCGCGGCGGAGGGATACTTCTCTAAAATACATGTTATGTTCACTTGTTTTGGCGAACTGTCCCTTTGGCTCATCCTGAGGAAAATCGTTCTATAGTAGAGTGGTTGCGTGTGTGTTGCGCAGGCGGGGGCTGGGGCGGGGCGTGCGCGGCGAGCTCGCGGCCGCGCGCTGTCAGTCCTCCGCTGGCGCCGGCGCCGCGCCTGCACAGCCCGACGCCGCCGTCGCCATCGCCGTCGCGGTCCGCCCGCTCGCGCCAGAACGGCTCGCCCGCGCCCGCGCCGGCGCTCGCGGCCGGCCTCTCCACCGCCGCCCTGCGCCAGGCCAACGCCTACGCGCGCGCCCTTAGAGGTACAGATGGGCTTTTCTTCAATAGCTGTTATCACGTGACTCGTAATAGCTGTTATTAATAACAGTTGAAAAATAACAGGTCCATGACTAGCAACCTAACATGGCCGACTGCTAAGAGTTAAAGCAGTTGTAGCGACTGCAAGAGTTAAACCACACAGCTAAAGTGTTCATGACTATCGAATATCAAGTATTATAACGTGAATTATTTGACCGTAACTCATTTTATTTTATACTACTTGACAGGTCGTCATACTCGACAAGTTGACACAGACATACACAGAAGATAGAAGTACATGAGACGTTCATTACATATTGTAACCTGCCAAACACCTGGTTCCACGGGGTTGCCTAACCATCAGCCAGCAAATGTCATATGTGTAACTCTCTTTCATGAGATTTCGCCCGACAGGTTCTTTGTCAATACTTTTCGACCCCTCTACATGCTCTGCAAGTTTGTAATATTCATTCTGAGACACTTTGTGCAGTTATATTAAGTAGTAATGATTATACGTGCGTGGAGTTGTTTCTGAATAAATTTTACAAATTTCTAGGACATTTAGAGGGATCAAAATATAATCGCTTTTTGCTGATGAACATTTTCATATAACCGCCTTTATATAGATAGTTTATAAAAGAAGTTGCAGATGTGGCATGTTACACGCCATGAATGTAAACGCCATGAATGTAAAGCTGCGGGTCCATAGTGTAACCCTTTAATAGCAAATATGTAACGACGTCTTGCCTCGTCTTGCGATGAGGCACTGAGAATAAGAGTTTTGACGGCATTCACCGAATAGGTGGAATAACAATCATATATTTACAATTTCCAGTCATAATTGAAACTTTTCATTGTCTTTATATTTTTCTCGATTTTCTGGGAATGTAATGAAATTAAATTTACCACTCGAAAGCATAGTAATGCACAGTAATATTGTATATATAAGAATAGTGGTGTTAGTTAATATTTTAGATAGTTTCAGGTTTTTTGGTTTTGCATATTTATTGTGTTTCTTAAAGCACTTCTGTAACATATGATGATTATACCTCGCTTTATTTAACAAATGTGCCTTGCTAAATTATCAATAAAAACATTCTAATAAAATTTAATCTCATAAAAATGTTTCTCAAAGTGACAATGGAGAATACAAAGCAAATTGCCATAGATGTTCCCTGCTCTTTGATTGATTGCGTGCAAGTGAACCTGTAGACTAGCGCGAAGTGCGGGCGCTGCGCCTAGAGGCCCCGCCGACCGCTCCCCCGCCTTCGGCCGCGTCCACGGGCCGACGTGAGGCGGCGGCGGCGACGGCGGCGGTGGCGGCGGCGATGGCGGCGGCCGCGGCCGACGTGGCGGGCGACAGCCGCACCAGCACCCCCTGCTCCGTGACCCGCGTCACCTGCGTGCCCAAGCGGACCTTCACGCCCTCGCCCGTGCCCTCGCCCGCGCCCTCGCAGGTCTCGCCTTCGTTCATGCTCTGACAAACACTTCTCTTCTCTGAGGCTCAGCGCGATGGCGTGACAGTGCTGCGGTCAGCGACTCAGAGGGCCTGTGCCCTGATTTTCACTCAGCCTTGCATACCGTACTCCGATTTAAATAGTATGGCGCTTCAAGGTCACGAGTTGGTCGGAAAGGGGGACATTTAATCGGGAGCTCTGATACCAAAAATTTAAGTTGTAACAAAGCTTCCTGTTGGATGACAGTGTCCTTCCAGTCCATATCCACTTCCGTCCAGCTCGTAACATTGAAGTCCCACAATGTTTAAGTCGGAGTATACTGCGTGGAGAGGGGAAGTTGAAACTTATCATGGCAACCGAGGGCTCTTTTCAATGAGCTCAGGTCGAGTCACTCAGACCACTCGAGAGGGCTTCCGCGTGGCGCCGCTGGTGGCAAAGCATTGGTTTAAATGGAAGTATTCACACGAGCGGCGCAATCGTGGTCGATTAGTGGCGCACTGCGGTCACCCTGCGCTTCCGTGTTACACTGGTCCTCTCGGAAGCGCCACTGTTTACATGTTCACTGTCTGGCGGTGGGCGGCGTCTTCAGCGTTGTGATTCACGAATCCTTCCTTTCCCACGGTCAGTGGCACTGGTCGGTGGCTCTAAGTAAAGGGTTCCGGCGCTTCTCGGTGGCGCTGTCGAGTGGCTCCATGTGAAGG
Organism: Teleogryllus oceanicus; assembly: GCA_964035755.1. NCBI lineage: Eukaryota > Metazoa > Arthropoda > Insecta > Orthoptera > Gryllidae > Teleogryllus > Teleogryllus oceanicus. The sequence continues at coordinate 23,266,256 of CAXIVR010000005.1, forward strand.
CGGCCTTGGAATCGGAAGGGCAAAAGCGGTGGTGGGCCCCGAATGAGGAAGCTTTCTGCCGACCTTAAGCCGCGTCCATTTTCTTCCGCTAGTTAAATTGAATTGAATTGAATTTGCCTTATTTTACGAGGCGAGACTCAGGCCATGAGGCCTGCTCTTCCGTCTGACCACGCAAATTTCGTTACACTCCTTTCACCAATCATGGGAGAAAGAAGGTATTACTTTGGCGACGAAACATGCGATTTGAATTTAGCTCAGAGGCGTCATTTAGGCTTGAGGATCTTTTACATGCAGTAAATGTACTAACATGGGACAGCCGGCTTTACTTCCCCCCTGAAGGATTTTTTTGCCCTTAAAAATCTTCGATCGGGTTTGAACCCGCAAACTTGGGTATAGCAGTCCCATACGCTAACCGCTACACCATCGCCGCCGCGTTAAGCCCAGTTCGCTTGTGTGTGCGGCTGGAACGTGGGCGTCTGTCTCCTCAGGGTCCGTTGTCGGGCAGTGAGGACGAGCGATGCTCCCAGCGCGGCCGCGCGTCGCTGCCGTCGACGCGGACGCCGTCGCGGGCGCCGTCGCGGGGCCGCGGGGCCGCCGCGGGCGGGGCCGGGGCCCGGGGCGGCGACGGGGCGGCTGCGGAGGCGCTCGCGGCAGGCCACGCCCACGGAGCGCAAGGTCAGTGGCCGTCGTAGGCGTTCGCGCAGGGGGTATGGCCCTCCTCAACATTTTAAAAGGGGCCTCGTAGCCTCACACAAGGAAATCGCACCCCTAATGCAACTCCAAAATCACTCATTTCGCAAGAGAATCTTGCGAAGTTTTCTCGATCGCATTTAAATACATGAATTTAATTTAAATTAAATTCTTATTACTTGGCTATTTATGAAAATAAAAAACGGTATTGTTGCATATCACGTAATGGAAAACGAGCAATCTAACAAATGGTATATCTCAATTTTCAATTTTTCGGAGACGTGACCCTCTTGCATTAGGAGTGCAAAATATGTTCCATCCCTGATTTACTTCCGATTGTACTTGACAATTTGGGAAATTGTTCTATGACTTGAGGGCAAAAGGGTCTCTAAACCATCTGGCGACCTGAATATGGTTCACCATACTTGTAACATCAGTTGTATTTAATAATAATTGTGCCGTAGTTTTAATTTATTTATGCATGTAGTGTTTCTATTTGTTTACTAGTAAAATGTTATATGTAAGTTTTACAGTACAGGCACATTAGCCAGAATGGAGAACTCGCAATTGGGATTGGACAGGTAGATTGTAGAGTGAACTCGTGGGTGGAGGGTCACGTTGGAAAGGTGAAATGGCATGTAGTTGATTAATTGATGTTACACGACGGGAGCGATTTACAAAACAACCAGGTAGAATAGAACTGGCTTTCTAATGAATTTGGAATGAAGTTAGAATGAGGTCCTTAAATAGAGGGTGTGACGACTCATTTTCTCACACTGCAGCAACGGACTCTTCCTTTAATAGTACAAAAAACAATAATACAGAGAAAAGTAATTCACTACTTCATGAATCATGGTAATTTCCATTTCTATTTAAGATAGAGTGCACTTTAAGGGAAACTTTTTATTTATAACAGGTAATAATTACATGTATTGTGACGATTCTTTCTCTCATCCTCAACTTATTTTAATCCTAATTTACTTATTTTATTAACTGTTTAATTTGGCTAGCTCGATTTTGTTGTAATCATTGGGCGTTACGATACTCTCACACGATCACTCTCAGGGCTGCATCTACTCCGCCGTTGTGAGCTGAAAATTGACCGCTCATACGAGGCTACTCATACGAGGCTGGTGATAATACATTTATGATGTGAACGAATTAATCCGATCGATTTTTATTCCTGAATTTACTTTCGTGCCTGAGGCGTCATAAAAATTTGATCTTGTTTTGTTACTTTCCCTACCTAAGATGTCCATCAATACTTTATTGGAATAATTTTGAAAACTTACTTAATTTAACTTAATTACTACTGACATTCTTGACCTTGAACATTGAATTATGTTTCAAACACTTTGTAAAAATACGTAAGTTCTACACTTCCCTTTATGTAGACAAACTGTCCTCTTGGCGTTGAGACGAGGAGAATTCCATTCCTGTTCAAAGTCTTATGTTTCCATAGCAATGTTTTTGGGTCGACACTCCACCATTTCTTGTGATATTGTACACTTACGTTTTTGTCAACATATTTTAAAATTGGCCGCGCTTTACTCGACTTAATTAAATTATTTTGTTACCCGCGGCATAAAAACGGCTCCAATCGAGTCACATCACGTTCTCCTTCCCGGCTTTCATAACATCTCATCTGTAACAACTCATCCTCCCACTAGTTCTTTTGTTTTATATTGTTATCTACGTAATCCCGATGCTGTTTTTCAGCAACCCTGCCGCACATCTAAGTTCACTTGTCTCCATAACAATTTCCTACGTAAAATAATTTCTCGAATATTTTTTCCAAATATTCACAATATCTAACCCAAATTAGGTTTATTTACATTTTCTGTACACTGAAGTGCCCAATGTCTCACGTTTGTTTATATTTTCTTGCATTTCTCTATCCTACTAATAATTATTTCGTTGACATTATTTTAATTTTATTTTCAAAATATCCCGCAAGGTATTTTGACCCCTCTGAATATAAATTACATATCTGGCTAGACCGAAGGTCTGTAAGACTGCAATACCTACATTCTAAAGCGTTCTAACCTTTCAAACTCTGGTATTCACCCTAAATGGTCTCTCCATCTCATCAAAGCCAGGGAGGGAAGACCATATGATGAGGCTAAAGAAAAACCCATGTAGGAGGAAAACGTGCAGTCGGATGACAAGAACCAGTACATGCTAATGAATTAAACTAAAATCTCTCTAAACTATTTATTTCCTGGCGCGGACGTCATGCGCACGTCTTCCAGTCTTTGGCCTCCCCAAAATGAAATCTGAAATGAAACAGTGCCACAGAAGATCGTTCGCTCTCACGTCTTTGCGCTTACTTCTTGGACCCACCTCCGTTTGCCCCCTAACGTGTTCCTATAATTATTTGATGGTTTACTTATTTATTATTGATTTACTTCCCTATTAACTTATTTCTTAATGACATTTTAGCATGGAGAATTCTTTACGTCCATAAATGATGTATAGAAGGCAGGTTAACGGGTCTTGGTCACTAGAAATAACAAACAACAAATTTGCAACATGGTTGTTTGCCTATGTTACGGAAAATATATTTCCATTCTCAGGGCTGTATAACGTAAGAAAGAAGCAACCACAGTTACAATAAAGCTACAAAAACCTGTGTCGATACAATTATAATATCTGGCTATATAGTTGAATACATTTAAAAACATTTGTTAACAAGAGTTAGATACCTTTCAACCACCAACAAAGTATATACATAATTAAATGATGTGTTGCACGTTTTTGGCTATTAGACACCTCACAGGAAGTGAGGAACATACAAACATCTTGACCACATCAATACACACCATGACTACTAATGATAGGATGCTGGGCGGTGAGAAGAGAATTATTCTCACCCGTCCGCTTCATTGGTTCGGCGCAGCGAAGGCATTTAAGCGAGCTGACTGTCGGGCAACGCGCGCAGCGCTCCTACAGCTCGCTGCGGCCGACGAGCGCACCTCAGCCCCAGCCGCAGCCCCAGGCGCCCCCCGCGGCCCCGCGCGCCGCCTCGGCCACGGCAGCTCTGAGCGCCGCGGCGCTGTCGTGGGCGGTGGTGCAGCAGCTGGCAGAAGCCTTCCGCGCGCCGTGACCTCGCCGTCCGCCGCCGGTCTCCGCCGCCGCCCGCGCGCCCCCCCCGCCCCCCCCCCCCCCGCGCCTGTGCGTAAAGGCTCTTCACAATGCAATCACAAACATAAGCATAACACATAGACATAGACATTAACATAAGCGAAGACTTGGCGTATTCACAATGTCGAACATAAACATAGGCAAAGTAAGAGTTTCTATTGGCTATGAGGCATTCTAGTTTACTATTGGTTGGATATGAGAATCGATTTCGAGATATCAAAACAAATACGACAAACACAACCACGCAGCACACGAATAGTTCGCCTATCGACTTCGATACTCGATTTTGAGTTATCGAACTGTGATTGGCTCATTCCTTATGTCTGACATAAGCATAAGCACAGAAGCTTGAAGCTTGCAAGCTCTTAAGTTAACGTCTTACGTGTTATGCTTATGCGAACGCATTGTGAATGAGTCCACTTGTAGACGTAGTCCTAACTTTTATGTTAACGCCATGCTTATGCTTATGTTTGCATTGTGAATGGGCCTTAAGGCGCTTGCGGCGCTCGACTTCGCCGCCGAGCTCCGAGGACGACGGCGCTCCGAGTCCCCCGAGAACGGCCGATCGTCGGCGGACGACGACGACGGCGAGCAACACCGAAGCCGGTACAGGCTGTTCCAGCTGCCGGCGCTCTTGGAGCCGGACATGTTGTCGGGATTCGTCGAAGGTCTTTTGGGCTCCCTGACGGGCAGGCGGGCTGAGAATCTCCCCAGCGACAGTTCTGTCATAATGCGAAGGACACTGGAAACCTGCGACATGGCTTTGACGCGAAGTGCGATGATGTCTGCGCCAAGCGATTGTCCTGTTCTTTCCCAGGTGTCGCTGGAGGTGTGCGATAGGTACGTGACCAGTGAAGCTATGTGAAGGGGCTTCGGTGACGTTAAAGAATTCGTCGTCGGCAGAGTCCTAGTTATCATTCTTTTCGTTCAAATTAAGTTTCTTTTACTTTTTGTCTAAGAGATCATATTGCGAGATTTTGTGGATCTCACAACTCCTTCACGATGTTGCAGAATAGACAAAAGAAATTAAGAAACGTATACTTACCAGCGAGAAAAACGAATTATTTTCCATGCTGATAAAGAATGAGCATAATCGAAACGACTTTGGAGTTCCTAAGGAAAGTTATATGAAAACTTGTCAAAAAAGCTTCTAACTGCCATATATCAAGAAGCTATTGGTTGAAATAGAAGGCTTACGAAGCACCCCGGGAAAGTAAGGGTCGGCATAATGTATCTACGTTTTCAAGCATTCGTATTTTCGTTAGAGCTTTCCATTATCCACGAAGGCTGAGTCGATATAATGCGCCAAAGAGAGAATGAAAATGAATTAAACTTGAGAGTGGTGTTTGAGACCAATTCCATTTCACCAAGTAACTTGGTGGTGTCAACCTGATGTATTTAAAATGATTAATATAATCTTTTAAGGACGGGGAACCTTTTAGTCCAACCAATGATAAAAAAAATGCAGATATATTTTAATATTCTGACATATTTTGTTTGTAATAAGTTTTTCTAAGTAATAGTGAATCTCTGGAAATAAAACTGTTTTGTTTCAATAAAATATTTCAGTACTTCAATTTATTGAAGTACTAATTTTGTAATTTTGATTTCAAATTTACATTTTAATACACAAAATGTAGACTAATATAAATACCCGAAGAGTTTCGTTTTTATTTTTAAAAGCCTAATAAAATAATTAAAAATAGAATATTATAAAGAAGATTTAGAGTAACTCGATTGCTAATATCTCAGTACACCAATCCCTCTCCCTGAACCCTGACATTCGTAATGTGAGATGTCGAGAATGCGGCGTTCTATTTAGGAAATATCGTAATATTCCATTTTGAGTTCAAAAGCGTGTCAAAGTAAAATCTGATAATAAATTGGGAATTATTCTGAGAATAAATAAAAAGACTGATTTATTTGCAGAAAAATATCTTTACATATTTATCTTGGAATGTGAGGGCATGCGTTTAAAACATCTGCATAAAACATAACATCATTCAATGTGGTGAATTCTACTTTCATAATGAACTGGCAAGAACTTTTGGAATAGTACGATGATGTAATGATGGGTATTAATACACGACTGTGATATTACGATACGAGCGTGATATGAGCGAGTATCGTAAACTTCACACGAGTGTATTAATACCCAATACTTCGAGTTTCCTACGGTACTTTTCTACGACTTTTGTAAGTTAAACTTTTACATTGAATCGTTTCGTGGCAGTTGATTTGCAGAATTCAGCCAAGGCCACCTGAGGACAGTTACCATCGCATACTGCCGTAGGTGGCTGTGGTTACCAGTCCGCCTGCAAGGGAGTACTGCGCTGGTCAAATAGGATCAAAGTGAAATATCGATACAATTTATTTTAATTAATATTACACAAAAAAATAATATTAATAAAAGAAATTAAAACTTACATGTACAATTTAATATCAAATGCCATTTTAACGTACATCATCGAACGAAACATTTACTTAAACGATTTTCAATGATCAATTAAGTGTCAATACTTCGGTTGTAAGCTTCTCTGTGATTGGCCAAGAACTTTTTTCATAATAAAATCTGTATCGTAATGAGTATTACTATGCAACCGGTTGCAGCCATCAAATAACAGCATTATACAATGGGAGTAGAAAAATATTATTTTACAACAACCTGTAGTTTCATATTAAAAACTTAAGACCAGAAAGACTTAAAATAAGAATTTAGAATGGAGGTATTTCAATGCAATATTTAAGAAAAACATCTTTCAACTGATCCATCTTCGCCGAGATTGACAGATTTCAACTTGAACAGCTGTAGAGCACGGAACAGATCAGCCACTTCTGATGGTAGGAATTGGTGATATTTCATTAAACCCTTGAGCAACATTTACACACATATACATTTGAAATTTTCACAGATTCTTTGTACCATGACTATTCCTTACTTATTTCAGTCCGTTACACAGTTATCCTACAAACCTTCATCATCACAGACTACGTCTACAAATCTTAAACATGAGCCTAATTAACTATTTTTACAAATCGTTCTTTCTTAATAACTGTATTGGAAGTACATAAAATAACACTTAGTCCTCATGACCAATTTTGTATTTATAATTTTTCTCCTTTTCTCTTCAACCATCTTGAACTGCTCTTATCCATTGTGTTCCTGCTATTTTTATATGTACTGTATCTCACTGCACCATTTTATCTTCCGTCTTCCCACGCTTCTTTTTCGTATACGCTGAAGTGGTGACTTGTGCCCGTCTAGTAGTATCTATTCGGGCGACGTGACTTCCCCACTTCCATTTTAGTTTCTTGACCATTACTATTGCGTAATCTGCGTACTCCTATACAAAACCTTATAGAGTTCAGTGGCCTCAAGTAGTATCTTGTCCCTTTAGTTTTTCACATGTCTCTTAATATTCCTTGTACCCAGCATCCAGTATTTTCATCAGTCTATTCTTTCTTTCTTTTTCTTCTCTGATTTCATTGATTCTAGTATTGCTTTAATAACTTCCTTTTTATAATATCTCAAAACTTTTTTAATCCCTTTCCATGTATGGGAAGCGGGAGTAATGAGGGCCACTTTCTGTTCTTTTTTTATATAAATCAGCAGAAATTGATCCTCTGAACAAATACTCGTATGTGCTTTTATATGTGAGATTAGGTATTAAGCTTGATTTTTCACCACAAACAATCAAAAATTCACAAAATCCTCTCAAATAATGAATTTCCAAAAATTTGAATTTGATCCCCATTTCCCTCACATGCAAGTAATGGGAGTCACTAAAGAAATATGAAGCAAAATGAACACATTAGTGCTTCAAACAGTATTTATTTTGTTTACAATAATTGTAGGCGTCTAAAGTAAAGCCCCAAGGTTGTCCAAGATCAGCAACACAGGATCCTGGCAGTTGGTCAAGAAAGGTCAAGAAAGTGTCTGATTCGATGAATTCTTCATCCGCCTAGCCATTCTTGCTATTTATTTATTCATTTATTTATTCATTCATTCATTTACTTATTTATTCATTCATTCATTCACTTATTCATTCACTCATTCATTTATTTTACGTGAAAAACAGTTAAAAACTGTGTGACGTACTAGTGGGGAAATAACTAGGGGAGAAGTAAATTTTGTGCACGTTTTCATAATTCTGTGATTCTTACCCTAAGTGATTCTTACCTTAACTACTTGAATTTTGAATATAGAAAGAAAATGAGCTCTTTTTTGCAAGGATTGTTAACAATATATTCGCTCCGATGTTATGAAATCTATTTTCAAAGGTATACCAGCTATAAATTTGGGTTCTTATCTCTCATCATGTCCTTCGTCAAGGAATAATACTTCCTTCCGCGACATGGAGAATGATAATTTGAATAGCTATATTTCCTTCTGAATTCTAGAAGACGTGCACAGATAATGAAGTTACTTTTATGTCCAGAAGCAAAACAAGGGCCCATCTCAACATTTGCTCAATGGATTAGGGAAACTGGACGAAAAACCTGATCGAGATGGGGTCATTGACTCAGAAGCTGCGATACAATACTTGTTACGTATTGTTTAGATTTATACAGTCCAAATGGTAAATAATACATTAAATATCACTGTTGAAATTAATGTTACTTGCTTTTTGATGCTCAGTATAGTCTCTAATTGTATAGAAACAGTTATGCAGCAGAAACGACTTCACGTGGGATTTAAACTTTTCTATCGAATTTAATCGTTTAATGTCATCTGGCAAAGTGTTGTAAAAGAATGTACACGTATTGTACGTACATTTTTGTACGTTTTGAATATTGTACGTGAAGATAAGTTTATTTCCACCCAATGAGTCAATGATATAGGCCTCGGAAGTATGTGGAAGTCTCGTAAATTTCCCCTTTATGCAGCAGCCACTTTGTTTATTGCTAATAACTAGAGACCGGATGTTAGGCAAAATGCCATTTTACTTTCTCGTATACGTACGTATATACGGATTAATATACGTGGTATAGAGAAAGTTATGTAATGCTTCGCGAAAAAACGGCGGATTTTATGCGGAAAAAAAATAATTCCCGGGCTCTGGTGACGAAAAAGTGCATAAAACCAGTTGCTAAATTAAGATAAAAAAATCCTCTAACACGTGGTGTAGCCAGAATCCATGTTTTATAGGTTATTGATGCCGAAAAACTAATTGAAAACAAAACGTTCGTCCGCCCGTCTGTGTGTCCGTCCGTCTGTCCGTCCGTCCGTCCGTCTGTGAACACTCCTAGCGCCTAAACCATTCGTACCCTATCTATCTGGCTCTAGTTGAAGCTTTTAAATTTTGAAAACCATTCTTAAAATTTCGGGGTACTTTACATAAATCCCCCCTCACGTTTTCAAAATTTTCTTAAAAATGGCTCCAAATTTTTTCTTTAAATTTCTTGTAAGAACAGAGTAAAATACACTTATAAAAGTGCCATAGATCCGATTTCCACGGTTAACTCAGTTTCGAAAATTGCAAAAGTCTGAATTTTTGGGCGTCTTCCTACAACTATAAAATTGAAGATAGTGATTTTTGCCACAAAATAAATTTGTGGTCCATAAATATCTCTTTCATTAAGGCCATGTACATTTTTTGAAGACTTTTAGTAGTTTTCGTGCAATAGTGTGTAGTGCAATATTTGCAATTTAAAAAAAATAATTTAAACCAGATTTTCTCATAAACAGCTCTAATTTTTTTCTTTAAATTCTTGTGGAGATAGTACGAAATGCACCCTATCCGATAACATAAACATCACATTGCTCTTTTCTTTTCTTTTTTTCAAAAATCACAAAAATGTTTTTTTTACTCGTTTCTCATGTCACTAATATTTACATTAGAGGCAATTTATTTACATTATTAGATTTGAGTACATGTGCTTTAAATAAAGTCAAAGAAAGTTTCTCGAAAACTCAACAGTTTTCTGTATTTTTTGCATTTTTGAGAATGTGTCTGCAATATTTGGGAAAATTTTCAAAATGTCCCAAGGGCTCTCTTATAAAGTACCCCCAAAAATTAATAAATGGTTTTTAAAATAGCAGAACTTCGACTCAAGTCATTTCGACAGGGGTTTATTCAGTTTGGAAAAAATCCTACGCATAGTTTAGGCACTAGTTGATCACATACTACATCAGACGGACAGACGGGCAGACTTGCAGACGTGTTGTTGTTAATTGTTTTTTCGGCATCAAGGGCCCACAAAACGGGAATTCTGGCTACATCACATCTTAGAGGCTTTTTTCTCGTAATATAGCACCTGGATTTATCCAATTTTTCGTTATCATAGCTCGGCAATGAATTATTTTCTGCCAAAAATTGGCTTTTTTTCGCGCAGCATTGCATAACTTTCTCTATACTACGTACATTACTTCGTATACGAGAAAGTAAAAAGTCGTGTCATCTCTTGTACGTTTTGACGTGGAATTTCTCATATACGTAGGTATACGAGGAATTAAAAATACGCACTTTTAATATTGAGTAAATAAATTGGAATACAATGCAAATGATATGAGCTGCAAGGCACAAAACCTTTTCTTGGAACTACGTACTATTAGAAGAAACATTTTCTTTTGATGTTAGAATGGATTTTTATCAGAGGTTTCAATTTTTTTTTAAGTTTGTCCAAAGACCTTTCAAAATTTACTATTTTGTGGTATATATACAAAAGATTAAAGATCAATCAAGGACTAAATATGATTCTTCTAGCTTTTTACATCATGCTGAACAAGTTAAACCCTTATTAGAACAAGCGGAAGAGTTCATGCTTTTTTCGGCCGATTTCACATGGAATTACCCAGTTTCATTTAGTTGTAAAATATGGTGTAGCAGTTATAAATATTGAGAGAAACGATGTGTTTTTGAAGCACAACTGTTACTGAAGGTTCTGTCGATTATAAAAGATAGATAACTCGTCCTTTAATCTATAATTCAATGCGAAATCAGTGTAATGGAAGAAGTTCAATATCTTCGGAAGCTTTTAATCTCGTCCAATACAGTTACGCTGTTGCTCTAACAGAATGCTAAAACAGCTCTGAAATGGATATGAGAGGCGGCAAGACGTTCTTGCTTAGTCGATAGAGGTGTGGCAGAAACTTCTTGATTACAGGTTCCTTTTTCTTATCGCTTAATTACAGGTTGCTTTCTTCGACTCAGGAAACGTCATGCAATATATTTTTTTGTAAAACTGTCATTACTTTGCACAACATTAGAGGTTGATTTTCATCAGAGAGTAGGCGATACTGGGAATCTTTGTCCTGTGATTCATTGTGGAACAGACCAACAAACAGGTACGAAATCAGTGGTCATAATGATTCGTCTAGTATTTTATATATCCGTGAATCATATTCGTATTATTCGTATTATATGTTTGTCGTTTCCGTTTTTTTTAAATGTTGTACGTTTACTACGAAGGAAACAATGATGTAAACACGATATACCGTGTATTTATAATTAAACACTCAGTTTTGTAGCAATCACTCCTTATCCTTTTGTCAGTATTACTTTCCGAAACATTTGCTATTTTAATTACTGAGACCCGCGGTTCCTCTCTTACTCCTAATTTTATTTACTTTATTTCTTTATTTCATCATAAAGCTTCTTTTTCGCCGGTCATTGGTTAATTTAGTAGCTTATTACTATTTAACAATTTATAATTTCTCCTTTTAAATTTCGGAGTGGAAATCGCCCTTTTGTTTAAGAAAATTTATAATACGAAAGTAGACAAACTTCCTTATACGGGGTTTTAAGTTGTGAAATTTACGTAGAATTTTGTTTTTAAATTCGAAGTACTTGAACGAAACACATAAATCGTTGCGAAATATAATTTGCCTTAACATATACAAATTATACCCATTATCACACCAATGTTGACGCTACGAATATAAGACAAGAAATAACTCTAACATTACCATTAATAATTTTCATTCCATATTTACAACACATTCACACAAGTATACCATTCGCCCAATGCCTGTTACTTTACTCATGCCCATGTTACCTCTGATTTTCTCTAATATTAATACTTATTAAAATTAAATTGGACACAACTTCGTCTTTCTCAATTTTTGCAATTTTTCTGTTTGCAAATAGTACATCAGAACTATTACTTTAAGAATATTACAGAAGTGTACAACCTCAGAACAATATTACAGAAGAGTAAATTGAAATCTCATTGAAAAATTTTAGGGCTGTTTTTTTTTATTTTTTTTTATTTTTTTTTTTTTAGGAAATATCGTTTAACCGTAACTGTAAATGCGTAATTTGAAGCTCCTTTTCAAAGAAAACTTTTGAATTTTCGAGAAACTTCATTGGAAATCATTTGAAGCAATTCTACTCACAAATTCAATGACTTGTATAAATTGATGGAAATATGCATATTACCAACGTGAGAGATATTTAAAAAATACATTGGCGTATTTTTTCATAAACAAAAGAATACCAAACTGACATTTGTCATCCTACTCAGTGAATTTAGCTCTAACCGTAAAAAAAATTGCAGAAAAAATTTGGAGCAATTTTCAGAAAATGGCGTTTCAGCGTTTCTGAAATGCAGAATTTCGAACTCATTTTCACAGAAAATTTTAGTTTTTGAGAAACGTTTTGTACGAAATAATTTGAAGCACATTTCTCCATAAATGCAATAATGTGTACAAATCACTGATGATGTAAGTATTAACGACGTGTGATAAGTCAAAAAATTTCATTTATGTACATTTTGGATATAAAATAAAACAAAAGAATAAAGCAAAATGGCTTTTATGTTAAGTATACAGTGTATTTATGACTGCATAAGATGTTATTACTACCAAAACTTTAAAGAAAACAACTGGAGCCGTTTTTGAGAGTTTTTTAAATGTTTTTTTTATCTTGCTCATATTTCACACAAAATTGCCCCAAAACAACTGCAACCTTAAAAATGTTCATCACGTTAACGAAAGAACTAATTTTGGAGAATACATTTAATTTGAAGGAAAAATCTCTACCTTCAATATCGTAATTGTAGGAGGACGCTGAAAAAAATCATATTTTTACTATTTTCGAAAATTCAAGGTTAACAATAAAAACCAGCACTATGCCATCTTTATAAATGTATTTTACTATATTCTTGCAAAAAAATAAGAAAAAATTTCGAGACATTTTTTAGAAAATTTAGAAAATGTCCCAGGAGCTTCATGTAAAATATCCCCAAACTTTAAAGAATGTGATTCAAAATGAAAATCATAAAACAAAATTAGCTCAGTTTGCCATACCTAGAAATATTGAAAAAATAATTCACAAGAAACTCAAAGTAAGATGGCAATAGCAACAATCCAGAAACCAGACTTCAAGAGAGTGCTAAATAAATTAACACGCCGAGTAAAAACGGCATTAGATGAAACAGAATTCAACAATAAAAATTTTAAAAATAAAACAGCCACCACAACAACAACGAAAGAAGAATATGAAACACTGGATGAACATTTTCAAGAAACTTTTGCTCTAAATACAACTTCAAACAATAACAATAAAAACAAAATAAATAACAATGAAGTAACTATAGTTCCACATCCAGTAAAATATGTATCTTCACATGAAATCTATAAAAAAAAAAAAAAGGCGAGACCAAAACAACCATACTATTACAAAAATATTATAAGATCTATGCAAGAATACTGAACGAAAGATTAAAAATAATTCCTGCTCATTTAATTTCTAAAAAAAAATGGTAAAAAGCAGTTGACGCGCCCGGAAACACGAAAAAATCAATCAAACCCTAACCAGGACTCTCCCACCAGCGGGGCACCGCCCCAGTCGGGACAAGCTCTAAGCTCCCAACCGGTCTCCCGGAATATGTGGTAGTGTGGTGCATGTTGGTGTGTGTGTGTGTGTGTGTGTGTGTGTGTGTGTGTGTAAGAGGAGAGGATAGGACAAGGAAGAGGAAGGACAGATCGTGCGCGGTCCGTGGCCCGTTTGGTAGGGTACTGCTCCGGTATTCGCCTGGTGTTGATCGGAGAAACCACGGAAAACTACCGATTAGAACAGCCGGCCGCTAGAATTCTCCTCCAGACAGCGACTGAATTCGACCTAGCTGAAAAGCTAGTGTCGAAAATCCTGCCGCCGTGGGGAGTGGGAACCTAGGACCTCCCGGTCAAAGGCGCTGCAGTGACATGAGTTGATGCACTGAGCTACCGCTCCCGGTCCTGGTTAGGGGGAAACCCCACTAGCTGACGGTAGGTCGGTGCCGGATCTCGCCATTCAGCGGGAGAAGATCACCCCATCTTCCGAGAAAAAACCATGCACTACACTATGATGACCGAAGCAGTTGACGCACCTGGAAACACGATAAAATCAATCAATCAATACAGATGGCTTGGTGACGAACAGGATCTCTACCGTAGGGGGCTGCGGTTATTTCTCCGGCTGAGATTTTGCGAGGAGGGGAGCTGGGTGAATTATCTTCCCCTGGGTCCACTGTTGATGTTTGGGGCGGGGTGAGCTGTTTCCGCCTGTTGTAGGTGGCGAGGGTGCGGGGTGGGCTGGGATATGGGTGGCCACACACGCTTCGTATGCTCAGACAAAGTAATATTTCCCTGTACAGTTTATAGCCCACGCACGTGGTGACTTGATGATAGGGGTGGGGAGACAAGGTGGTTACGCAGATCTATTGCGTCAGTGGCAACTCCTCCTTGCGCAGAGTAATCTATACTTGGGTTTTTGTAACGTAGCGTGTGAAGGACTTGTCTTCAGGATGCAATGAAGCACAGTTTTTTGCGTCTTTCTCGATCGTCGTCAGGCCGCCAGATGACGCATAATCACGACCGCATCAAGCAGTGCTGCAGATCAAGCGACATATAGCGGCACGACCGAGAAAAACGCCAAACGTCATGCCATCGTGGAGACACGTCCCTCACACGCCACGTTACGAAAACCCAAGTATAGCACAGCGACGAGTGAAGCGGACGCGCTGTTTCAGCGCACTATGCGGGAATGAACGCGCAGCCCGGTCGCCGATTCTCGCTGGTGGGCGGGGAGCGCGTCACTCACGGGGAGTGCGGGGTGTTATCATGGCGGAGAGGTTTGGGGGCGGTGTGGGCGGGTCTCTGGGCAGCCTTCCTCGACTACAACCGGGGTTGTAGTAGGTCCCCTTGGCAGCGGTAGGCAGCGGCGGCAACTCGTCACTAGCACCCAACACTCACCATGCTGGATACTCGGATTCTTATGGAATTTTGCCAGTTGATAGAAAACCGTGCGAAACCCACATATCCAAAGTGATATGGAGTATTAGAAATAGCATTTTAGAGGCGCTTTGCATCAAGGTCTTTCTTGACCTCCGCGCCTCCCGCAGCGACGAAACCGTTGCATCCGGAGATCCAATAACGTTGCGACGTCTTATCAAACGGCGTTAGATTTCTAGCGCGTTCGTTTTTTCACGGCTGATGGCAAAGGCCATATCCGTTGGTCTCTTTTTAGTTTGAAGCTCAGAGTTAATAACACACGTTCTTTATAATTATATCGAAGTCATTTGTAAGCAACGTCATATGTAAGGAAATAGTATGGTGCACTACAAAACTTCACCCCATTATTGTGAAAATATTGTTCCTAATTGTTAAATGTGTATGTGTATTTATTTATATTTATTTGTTTATTTATTTATTTATTTATTTATTTATTTATTTATTTATTTATTTATTTATTTATTTATTTATTTATTTATTTATTTATTTATTTATTTATTTATTTATTTATTTATTTATTTATTTATTTATTTATTTATTTATTTATTTATTTTTTATTTATTTATTTATTTATCGTATATCGAGGTAACATTTTCAAGAACTCATATCTGTGCAATAATTGTATTTGGATTATTCGTGCACGTGCTCGAGCTTCTTGCCTGTTTGAACCTGTCACGTGAACACCCGTTTTTGTCACCCTGCATGCTTGATGCCCTCCAAGGCAATTGACAATCTGCCGTTGACAACATTGACAGCAATTGACAACAGTAGGCTGATAGCGGCGGTGCGGCTCACGAGAAACAGCCGCAAGTCCAGTGGCGCGCGGCGATTTCCGCGCTTCGATAAGCAGTAAGGTCATGAAAAGTCTTAATACTAATTTCTCAAAAATACTATTTGCAATGCTTCATGGCACTTAAAAATTCGTATGTATGGGTTTTGAAAGGTCCTGAACAAGCTGGTATAATTTTATGTCAATCCGAGTATCCAGTGTTGCGTGTAAAAGATGCTGGAGTAGGGCGGGGTGGTGCCGCTTGCAACTGCTTCTTCTGGTTGTGAAGTGGCCAGTCGCATAGACGGCGCTCAGGTGACATGACCTGCACGCCGCCTCTGGCGCTGTCGGCTCGCGCTGCCTTGGAGCTTCCAGCTGGTGGTCGCCTCATTTCGTTGGTGGTGTTTAGGCATTGATCGACCGGCGCGTTTCCAGAAGCGCTAGCAGCGGTTGCTGGAGGAACATTGTTCGGTCTCACGGCAGCCTACCTTGTAAGGTGGGATAACGCAATTAGCATGAACTACGTTTGACTAACAAGACAAATACAACAGATTTGTAGAGACTTCTCATTCAAGAACGGAATTGAATGTGAATTTTTGCCGAAAATGTGGTGTTACGTGAATCAGTAACGCATTGATAGCCTCAACCCACGTGTATGGAGGCACGGCGAGGGCCTGGCGAACGAACGATATCTCAAGGGGCACTGTCTTGCACACGTCGTTAACTTGAAGGTGCGGACAGTTAGAAGGCTCCTGGTAGTCGGGTTCGGCCGGCTACCCACCAGTTCGACGTTTGGCGCGTCGACCATTGGGCAATATTGGGTGAAGGATGCTTTTCGGAATACTCCGGATCCCATTTTAAATTCCGGCGGGAAACTAGATGCCAGGTTGCCAGGTTCCGGCGTTACCCACGTCGATAGCTGGCGGTACAATGGGGAGACGGGATGAGAGCTCCGAGCTGCTTGGACCTTAGTTCAGGTGGTCCCCAGTTGGGTTCTCGGCTTCGTGGTGGCAAAGAGGACTTGTTCCCAGCGCAGTGAGTGGCGCATTGTTTAGACTCCGATACAACCCTGGAAAGCTAGGAGCTCTGAGCTAGCAGGACGGTCATTGTATGGGGAGGTTGTCGTGAGGGCAAACTGGGTTCCGACTGGATCCGGACATCACCCCATCAGCGTTTTGAGCGTCGGTGAGGGTGAGGATAATAGCCGCAAAGACAAAGTGCCCACTCCTTGTCCCCCTGATGAAGCAAAAACAATGTGGTGTTGTAGACCACATGTGGTTTCATACGTTTTCGATTCCGGATGCGTAGTACCACTTCGAGCGCTGTGTAGCCACTTGGAGAAAGCTGGTTTCACCTCATCGTTTCGCAATAGTCGTCCACCGAGATACTTTTTCAGCTTACTGAACACTTGATAATTTTCAATTTACCGCCGCTTTTCATTCAATTTTCCCGCCGCTTTTCTTTCATTGCCTTACGAAACCGGTTACACGTTTGACAGCAAAAACGTTTTGCAATTTGGAGTGAACATTCAGTTGACGCGCCATTGAGGCGAGCCCGATATGCAGATGATTGTTATCAATTTTTAAAATTCAGAATTGAATAAAATTATTTGAAGGCATGCTTTAATAAGTTGATTTTTAATAAAAAAGATAAAATCTCCAATCTTAAAAATGGTATTGTTGACAGTACAAGGGGGGGGGCACAAAAACATTTTAGCTTGGGGCTGTAACGTCGTGGGTAGGGATCTACGCCACAAGGAACAGACACGAGTGGGTATATTCAATTTATTTACACTAATTTATGTACACTATTTACAGACCTCACGCTAAGGTGAGAGCGTAGGCTTCCGCGGCCGGAGTCATGGTTAACTTGGCTATCCGGGAGACGCCGCGTCCAGGGCACAGGTGCCGACGTTTCGGTCGCCATTCTGCGACCTTCCTCAGGGCGTAGTACTGCAGTACTACGCCCTGAGGAAGGTCGCAGAATGGCGACCGAAACGTCGGCACCTGTGCCCTGGACGCGGCGTCTCCCGGATAGCCAAGTTAACCATCACGCTAAGGTGTTTGTCGGAGCTACCTGCAGCAGCCCCCCCTCTCCCAACACGCGCCTTGCGGCCGCGCCTGTGTTTAGCCAACTTGGCCGAGTCGCAAATTGGCACCTGGTGTGCCTCGGCAGACAATCTGCCCCGAAGTATCGAGCATACTTCACAGTGCTCGAGAGTCGAACACCTACACGTGCCTACAGCACTTCCGCGCCAGACTTGGCAGACAAGGTTTTGCGGCTTTTGCCGCGGGGAAACCAGAATCGCTACGCAACACAGGGCTTCTGCAACAGCCCTTTTATATGCTCGAGTCACATGACTTCCTGTGCCAACTTTCCCACACGCACTCGTCTTGAAGCGCCTGCTTCTCCTGCTGCAATTTGCACCCGGCACCTACAAGCCCTCTCCCCTTTTGGACTTTCCCTGAAGGGTTGGCCTTTGTTCGGAAGCCTATTTTTGGCTCCCTCATCCCCATACCTTGCAACGTGTCTCTCTGGAGCAGGGAGTCAAGTCTATGACGCTACAGGGCATAGGTTCCACCGGTAGATCTAGGGGAAAACGGGTCAGGACTGCGTTCCACCTCTGAGCTAATTCAATCTTAAGAAGTTTTTATATTCGTTTATAAATTTTTCATCACAATGGATTTTACGTTCCAAATACATTTGAGCTTTTGTCTTGAATTGGGTGGTGTAATTTTTTGTTATCTACATGACCTTAATGAAATAACTATTTATGGACTACACATTTTATTTGGAGGGAAAAAGTGTGTCTTCAACTTTATACTTGTATGAAGACGCCGAAAAAAATCAAACTTATGCAATTTTCAGAAATTTAGAGTTAACTGTGAAAATCGAACCTATACCATCTTTATAAGTGTATTTTACTCTATTCTTACAAGAAATTTAAAGAAAAAATTTGGAGCCGTTTTTGAGAAAATTTTGAAAATGTCCGAAGGACTTCATGTAAAGTACCCCCAAATTTTAAAGAATGTTTTTCAACAATTCAAAGCTTCAACTAGAGCCAGATGGACAGGGATTTCTTCTATTTGGAAAAGAGCGTACGTGTGGTTTAGGCGCTAGTAGTGTTCACAGACGGACGGACGGACGGACAGACAGACCGACGTGCAGACGGACGATCGATTGGTCGGTCGGTCGGACGGACGGTCGCACGGACGGACGGACGGACGGACGGATCGACGGACGGACAGACAGACGGACGGAGGGACGTTTTGCTTTCAGTAGCTTTTTCGGCATCAAGGACCCGCAAAACAGGGATTCTGGCTACACCACGTGTTAGAGTATTTTTTCTCTTTATTTAGCAACTGTTTTTTTGTAAACAGAGTGCGGCAATGAATTGTTTTCCGCCGAAAATCCGCCGTTTTTTCGCGCAGCATAACATAACTTTCTCTATACTGCGTATATACGTACGTATACCAGAAAGTAAAAATATGAATTATGTGACTACCAAATCAAAACTTGTATCACATTAAGTAGAGGTATAACTGTAACAGAACAATTAATTGATGAAGAATAAATACTATAACCGTTACACTATAAATGTTATGAAACAACTAATGACAAAAAAATTACACCCAGTGAATGGTTGTTTATGTTATGCTTAATGTGAACTGCTTTGTAGAATGATATATGTTCGTTTTTCTTCTCATATACGATATTTATAAAGGTAAGTTGGATATTTACATTAATTGCATCTAAGCTTGAATGCATTAAGTGTACGAGAGATAAGAAAATTAATATATTATTAAATGTTAATATTAGTGTATATTTTTAAATTATTTTAGTTAGTGTGTCGTAGATAGAGGGTTTGAGAGCTGTGGAAGGTAAGGTAGCGCAGAAGACGGGGCAGCAGAGAAATTTTTCATCGATTTTATTTATAACGCGTCTCACTAAAACTTTTCTCTCTCTTTGCTCAATTACTATCATTATTCGAAAAAGTGTTCAATATAACACTATTGTTTCTTTCAGGAAAAATAATTATCTCCCGGATGCCTTCTCAAGTGAAACAGCTATCCACTTCATGCGAAGTTCTGGAAGCTTCCTTTACATCTCTTCGGGTGCTGGGTGTTTGGAACTATGAAGAAGAGGATTCACCAAAGGGTTGGAGGGGGTGGCGCATACTATACAACATTTATACGGCTATCAACTGCAGCGCCATGTTTTTCTTTCTTACTACGGCTTCAGCTAACTTGAAGCATAGCTCGTCAAATTTTCAAGAATTCACGGACAGCCTTGTCATAACAATTGTCACCGTTCACGCACTTGCAAAGGTAATAATAATAATAAAAATAATAATAATAATAACAACAACGTAATATCATAATAATATTTACAATATATTCTAATAATAAATAAAATATTTAAAAAATAAAAGTTATGGCATGATATTATTATATACATGATAATTCACTGAGGTGACGAAAGTCATGGAATACCTCCTAATATCGTGCCAGAACTCTTTTTTGCCCGGTGAAGTGCAGCAACTGGACGTGGCAAAAAGTTGTTTGAAATCCCCTGCAGAAATATTGAGCCATGCTGCGTCTGTAGCCATGCATAATTGCAAAAGAGTTGCCGCTGAAGGAATTTATGTACAGACTGATCTCTCGATTATATCCTATAAATGTTCGCTGGGAATCATGTCGGACGATCTGGTTGGCCAAATCATTCGCTCGGATCGTGTAGAATGTTCTTCAAACCAGTCGCGAACAAGTGGCCCGGTGACATGGGCGCTTTGTCATCCATTAAAATTCCATCGTTTTGGGAACATGAAGTCCACGAATGGCTGCAAATGCTCTCCAAGTAGTTGAACATAATTATTTCCAGTCAATGATCGGTTCAATTGGACCAGAGGACCCAGTCCATTCGTGTAAAACCAGTCCACACCACTATGAAGCCACCACAACCTTGTTAACATTTTGAGTCCACGGCTTCGTGGGGTCTGCGCCCAATCCAAAGGTCGATCGGTGGGTCTAACCCAACCATCCGCTCTTACCAACTGAAATCGGGACCCCTCTGTCCAAGCTGTGGTTTGCCAGTCGTCCTGGTCTCGAGCCCATGAGAGGCACTGCGGGTGACGTGCTGTTTGCAAAGGCACTCAAGTCGGTTTTCTGTTGCCAAAGCCCATGAAAGTAAAATTTCGCCGCACTGTTCGAAAGGATACGTTCGTCGTTCGTCCCACATTGATTTCTACGGTTATTTCACGCAGTGTTGCTTCTCTCTTAGCACTGAATCTTACGCAAACACCGCTGATCTCGATAATTAAGTGAAGGCCATCGGCCACTGCGTTGTCCTTTCTGAGAGGTTATGTGTGAAATTAGATATTTTCGACACACTCATGACATTGTAGATCTCAGAATATTGTTTTTTCTAAAGATTTTCGAAATGGAGTCTCCCATACGTCTAGCTCTAACTCCTTTTTGGGTTCGAAATCTTTTAACTTCCGTCGTGCGGCCATAATCACAGCAGAAAACCTTTTCACAAGATTCACTTGTGTACAAATGAAAGCTCTGGCAATGCACTGCACTTTTATACATTTTGTACGCGATACTACTGACAACTGAATATCTGAATATTTGTATTCCAAAACTTTCGTCACTTCAGTGTAGATTGCTACAAAGCACTAAAATTCGGGGGTTTACAAAGCTTCAGCAATCATTTTGAAAAACGAAAAGCAATATTTCTCGAATGACTCCAGATTGATGGATTGATATTTTCGTGTTTCCGGGCGCGTCAACTGCTTTGGTCATTAGTCCCGTTAGTGAAGTGCATGTTTTTTTCTCTGGAGATGGCGGTGATCTTCTCCCGCTGGATGGCGAGATCCGGCGCCGACCTACTGTCGGCTAGTGGGGTTTCCCCCTAACTAAGACTCTCCCACCAACGGGGCACCGCCCCAGCCGGGACAAGCTCTATGCTCCTGACCGGTCTTCCGGAATATGTGGTAGTGTAGAGCATGTTAGTGTAAGTGTGTGTGTAAGGGGACAGGATAGAACAAGGAAGAGGAAGTACAGATTGCGCGCCGTCCGTGGCCCGTTTGTTAGGGTACTGCTCCGGCATTCGCCGGATGTTGATCGGAGAAACCACGGAAAACTACCGATCAGAGCGGCCGGCCGCTAGAATTCTCCTCCATACAACGACTGAATTCGACCTCGTTAAAAGGTTAAAAATGACTCCAGCATTGTTCATTTTCCTCCTGCGCGTCGCAGCGCATGCACTGCACCTTCGTGCGTGCCGCGCAGGTGCTGCCGCTGGTGCTGCTGCGGGCGCGCGCGCGCCGCTGCCTGCGGGCGCTGGACGCCGCCGCGGGCCCTGGGGCTGGCGCAGGAGGCGCGCCCGTCGCCCGCGCAGACGAGGGCCGCCGCGCGCCGCGCCAACCGCCTCATGTGGCGCTTCACCGTGGCGCTGCACGTGCTCGCCGCCATGTCGGCCGGCTTCTGGGCCTTCTTCCCGCTGCTCGTGCCGCCCGTCGCGCAGGACGGCGCGCGCTGCCTGCGCAACTCCTCCGCGCACTGCCACTCACGCAAGTAGGGCGCCAACCCTCTTCTTTTCAATTGCAAGCGCAGTCACCTCGCGCGGTAAACGCACGCCGGTGTGGTTCTCATAATAATAATAATAATAATAATAATAATAATAATAATAATAATAATAATAATAATAATAATAATAATAATAATAATAATAATAATAATAATAATAATAATAATAATAATAATAATAATAATAATAATAATAATAATAATAATAATAATAATAATAATAATAATAATAATAGTAATAATAATAATAATAATAATAATAATAAAAGCGAGTGAAGGGTCGCGGGTTCGAGTCCCGCCTTGGGCATGGTTGTTTGTCCCTTGTCTTTGTATGTATGTGTTGTCGCGGAGGGCCTCGCGTTCTGCTGACTCCAGGTCAGAGGAGCCCGCAAGTGTGTTGGTGTCTAGTGAATGGTCGAATATGCGTCCCATCGGGACGTAAAGGGTAACCGGCTGTCGGCTGGATAAAAACCCTAGAAAGAAGAAAAGCGAGTGAAGACCGCACAGAGGAACGGAGACGCGAAGGCGAGGACGGGAACGAGAAATGCGAGCGCTTCACAATAAACGCCAACGGGAATAGGAGCAGCGCTATGAATCTGTAGTGGCAAAAAAGAGAACTTCATGAAACAGTGCCGAAACCAATGCACTTCTAGCTACGCCGCTTTGTTCACTCTTTTATTCATCTCCCATCACTGTCTGTTGGGATGGCGTACGCTGCTATGAATAATAAATATTTGATTAAAATAATATTCATTAGAAACTACAAAATGATAAGAATGAAAAAATAAAAAAAACTACTATAAACTTGTCGAAAATACTATTATAAACTAACTAAAATTTTGTCAACAAACAACTCCAGTGTACATTAACGAAATTTATAAAAATTACTTTTGGAGAATTATAATTCTAAGTACAATTAATATGAATACTGAGAATTATAATTCTAAGTACAACTAATATGAATACTGAGAATTATAATTCTAAGTACAATTAATATGAACGTATTGCTAATATAGTATACAATATTGTTAGTGTTCAAATTATTTTGCCCAACCTTTGTGTATAGGCAGTTGACTAACATTGGTGTACACTCAAAATCACTTCGAGTTAAATGTACACTATTTCTATTAATTTTGGTTGAAATAAACTAATATGTTATTTAAAATATTTAGTTAGCTCTCATTCTCTTAAAATACAGGATTTTATTTTAAGATTGTAGGAAATTTTATAATGTTGGTAATTTTACTTTCTCAGTAACTAAGTAAGTAAAGTAATCAGGGCCGAGTCCTGGGAACACCGTTAGTGGCAAATGGATTCATCTGTCACTAGAATGCCAAATACCTACATACATGTGCTTGGTGAGTTAGGACAGAGATCTCATAGCTGAAGAAATCGTGCACACTTCTATGCATCGTACATTAAATAGTTTTTAACTGTATTTTGACTTTAAATAAATAAATGAAGAAATTTGTCGGAAATTTCCAGTTGTTTAACCTGTTAGTAATATCTCAATCGAGAAAACAAGACGTTCTACAGGAGCGACCGAGTAGCCTGGAAGTGTGGCGTGTGTTGCAGAGTAGGGATGTGCCCTTAACCACTAAACTGTTATTTCTTAACCGTTAACGTTTCGTAACTGTTTCGCGAAATAACAGTTATTTCGTTTATCCTGTTATTGGCTGTTATCGGTTGAAATGCATAGAACTGCAACCTACTGGGCCTAATCCGAAGTACTACAAGCTTTTGTGGCAACCATTTTTAAAGATAACAGCTTCACTGCAGCTAATCAATCATGATTTGCCAGTGTTCAAATTATAGATTCATTAATAAATAATTTGTCATTATTACACACCAAGTGCCACACTATTTTTGTATTTTATTGTATACACTACAACAAGATGTTTGTCCTTTAAATTAAGTCCGCCCAATATGTTAACTTATTTCTGTCCCATTGCTGGTTATGTGAGATCAACTAATATTTCCCTAGATCCAATAACATAAAATGCGTTACGTTCAAATAATTAACGTTATAATACTTGATATTCGATAGTCATGAACACTTTAGCTATAGGTAAGCAAAACACTGTTTCTCCTCATAATTTTTCGCACTCGTCACTTCACTGTGCACAAGTTGCAAATTTGAAAGAATATTTGCAATCTGAACCCGAATCACTTTCATTTTAGTAATGTTCTATATTCTATACACATTCGCTACATATTATATGAATTACTATTCATCTTTGGCGGTTCATCCAGTCTCGTTCATATCAGCAGCTTCTCTGTCCAGACATGTTAGGGAAAGTAGTGCAAGGAAGCGCCGTAAGGTAGCTGCACAAGCTTTACGGTGCTACCAATGTTATTCGTTTTGCGTGGTTTAACTCACAGCAGTCGCTACAACTGCTTTAACTCTTAGCAGTCGGCCATGTTAGGTTGCTGGTCATGGCCCTTTTATTTTTCAACTGTTATTAATAACAGCTATTGAAGAAAAGCTGTTAAACCCATCTCTATTGCAGAGTGCGTCCGCTGCCGTTCGCCGGCTGGTTCCCGTTCGACACGCGCTGGGGCCAAGGAGGCTACTGGGTGGCGTTCAGCCTGCAATTGGTGGCGGGCTTTTTCAACTCCATGAACTCGTGCGGCGTGAACAGCCTGTACTTGGGCCTCATGCTGTGCGCGACCCTGAGCCTGCGCGCGCTCGGCGCCGCCCTGCGCCGCCTGCCGCCCCGCGACCCCCGGCGCCTGCGCGAGCTGCTCCAGCGCCACAACTTGGCCCTCGAGTGAGCCCCGTTGATTTGCTCAAGTTACGCAGTTTCGTAAACCGTATTCTTTTTAAACCAGCAGCTCCTGAGCCTGTCCCTGTTCGATTACTCTTTTCTTATTTCTCTCCCCTCTTAACATTTTTTCATCCCCCATCACATTCTTCACTCCCCCTCTCTCTCTCTCTTTATATATATATATATATATATATATATATATATAAAATCTTTTTATATATCTCTATCTCTCTCTCTGTCAGCCAACATCTGGATGATTAACTGACTCCACTTGGCACAGCACATGAGACACGTAAGACGACATACGAATAGTTCTAGTAGCTCGGACCGGGAGCGGTAGCTCAGTGCATCAACTGATGTCACTGCAGCGCCTCTGACCGGGAGGTCCTAGGTTCGAGTCATGACGGCGGCAGGATTTTCGCCACTAGCTTTTCAACTAGGTCGAATTCAGTCGCTGTCTGGAGGAGAATTCTAGCGGCCGGCTGCTCTAATCGGTAGTTTTCCGTGGTTTCAGGCGAATGCCGGAGCAGTACCCTACCAAACGGGCTACGGACCGCGCGCGATCTGTCCTTTCTCTTCCCTTACACACACACACTTACACTAACATGAATTACACTACCACATACTCCGGGAGATCGGTCGGGAGTTTAGAGCTTCGCCCGGCTGGGGCGGTGCCCCGCTAGTGGGAGAGTCCTGGTTAGGGGGAAACCCCACTAGCGGACTGTAGGTCGGCGCCGGATCTCGCCATCCGGCGGGGGAAGATCACCGCCATCTCCCGCGAAAAAAACATGCACTACACTAACGGGACTAATGACCAAAGCAGTTGAGGCGCCCGGAAACACGAAAAAAATCAATCAATGAACGACCGCTGGCATCTTATGTTTGAGAAGCGGTCGAACCTGAAAGAACTAATTAAAGGAGATGTAAATCAAAGGAAATCGCTGGGAAGTTATTCCAGCTGTATTGAGAAATTCAAGTAGGATTGAAAACAGAACTGTATTTATAAAAGGGAACAGATAGATGTCTTGAGAACTTTATAGCACTCTTGTACAATTTTGTAATGTATAATTTGTAATCATTTCATGAAACTACTATTCATTTTGATATTGTGTTATGTTTAAATTTCATTTAAATTTGTATGAAGTTGGCCAGCATAATATTAACATTTGTGTGTTAGTTAATTTAATTCTGAGGTGTAAAGCAAGCTAATTGCAGATCATAGCGAGGTATTTGCCGGGCACGGTGCCACCTAAGTAAAGAATTTGATTTTTTAAAGAATACTGGTTTCGAAAGTAAAAGACAAAGCTTATGAATGTTGTTCGTAAACCGAGTTAAGTTATTTTTTTCTGTGGTATTTGTGGATTAATAAATAACATCACTAGCTCGTAACAATAGCACTTTATTCATCTATAGGATACATTTGATATACTGACGCGGCACACGCGGTCACAACACCACTCGAGAGCATAAAAAGACTCCTGCGCTACCGTTGTGCCGGCCGGCGGGAGGAGGGGGAGAAGCCGGAGTCAGTGTTACCAACTGACCTAATACATAACATTTCTTCCCTCTTTTAAATGATCCTGGTTACAACTATGGTGAATAACATAAGGGTGCAAGACATATGCGTGTGGATCTGCAGGGTAATATTGGTGTATGCAGTAAATGAGAAGCTCGGTCTGGATTTCGCAGTGTGACTGGTGTAGCTGGTGTCTGGACTGATGCTGGAGTCACGTTGGCACGAGCAGCTTCTGGCGCCCTCTCAACTGATGCTGTGGTTGTTGGTGTTTGGAAGAAGTGGATCCGTCGTCGCCTGGGTGTAGTTCCGCCTACTTCGTCGGTGGTCGGCGTCTGGTCCCCTGCGCTCTGTTGTTCTTCTGAAAATTTCCGAAGTTGGTCGATATGTCGCTTGACCCGTTTTCCCTGGTAGTAGACCTCATAGTGTAGATCTCCGATGCGGGCTGCGATGGTACCAGGAAGCCATCTGTCCATGTTCGGGTTGCCGGATAGAAAGTAGACGGGCTGGCCCACTTCAAGAGTGCGAAACCTAGAGTCCATTTCTGCCCTTTGTTTTTGACAGATCTTTGTGCGAACATCTTCGGGTCTTGTCAGGTTTAGACGTGTTCAAAGCTCTCTTCCCAGAAACAGCCGAGATGGGGACTGTCCAGTGGTAGATTGAGGCGCCTTCCTAAATTGTCGGAGAAACTCGTTCAGGTTGGTCCGCAGCGTTCCTTTGGTGGTCTTCATGGCGTGTAGGGCGTCCTTCACCGTTTGGACATACCGTTCTGCTTGGTCATTTGTCGATGGGTGATAGGGCGCTATGAGCTTATGATATTTCACACCACTGTTCTTCAGAAAGGCCATGAACTCTTCCGTGATGAACTGTCGGCCATTGTCTGAGACGACTGTGACAGGAGTCCCGTACACCGTGAATAAATCGTCCAACCGAGCAATTGTTGCTGCTGCTGTTGTGGAGGTTGTTGGCCTGACCTCGAGCCACTTGCTGTAGGCGTCTACAACGATGAGTAGCATAGTATCAGCTACTAGCCCCGCGTAATCGATATGGATGCGCTCTCATGGTGCCCTCGGATACTCCCAGTGGTGGTCGCGGAACTTGGGTGGAGCATGAGCCTGGGCAGCGCATGTGGTACAGAATTTCGCCAACTTTTCGTCAGGGTCATGTCAGGGTCAATTCCTGGCCAGAAAACGAAAAAACCTGCCATTCCCTTCATCTTGACGATACCCAAGTGAGCTGCGTGCAGATCATTGAGGATGGCCTCTCGCAGTGCAGGTGGAATCACTACTCTGTGTTCAAACATCAGGCAATTGGCAGCAAGTGTGTACTTTGCCTCGGGTGCCTTGAAGTTATGGCGAGCGAGGTCTTGGCCTTCTTCCAATAACTTTACAATTCTGCCAAGATGCAGGTCTTTGCTTCTTTCTCGTGCGATGGTTTCAGCTCTGACGGGAAGCTGTTGAACCTGGTGAACTGTAAACAAATCGAAGTCATCATGTTCCATTGTCTCTTCCCCACTGTGCGGACCTGCATTCCGAACCTTATTGACTGTCAGTATCGGCATTCTGGAACAGTAGTCAGCGTTGGCGTTTTGCTTCGATGTTTTGAATACAACGGTGTAATTGAAGTGAGCAAGGTAGTCGGCATAATTGGCCATGTGACTGATGCACAGAACTGGCAGCGACTTCTCTGGGTGGAGGATCTGCGTCAGAGGTTTGTGATCCGTGATGAGTGCGAAGTGGCGAGCGTACAGGTAGTTGAAAAACTTCTGCACAGCCCAGACGATAGCGAGCGCTTCCTTGTCAATTTGGGGGTATCTTTGCTCTGTTGCTGTCATAGTCCGACTGGCGTATGCGATTTGCCGCTCCAGATTGTTGCTGAGCCGGTGGGACAGCACTGCGCCGAGTCCGGTTTTGCTGGCGTCTGTTGCCAGCAGAAGTGGTAGGGTTGGATCGTACGGCATAAGGAACTGCGGTGAGATCAGAGCGTTCTTGATATCCTGGTAGTCCGAGACACACTCAAGTGTCCACACAGGGTGGTCTTTCAACAGCATATCTCTGAGTGGACGATTCCTCGTTGACAAGTTCTGGATGAAGTCGCTGTAATATGTAGCTTTTCCCAGGAAAACTGGAGTTCTTCTGCAGTCGTCGGTTTCGGCGCGTCTCGAACAGCTCGGATGTGCGCGTCTGATTTGTGAATACCTGACGCATCGATCTTGTGGCCAAGAGCTTCCAGGACAGGTTCTGCAAAGCTGCATTTGGCTCGGTTGAGCTTGAGACCGTGTTAGCGAAAACGCTCCAGCGTTGCGGTAAGGACCTGGATCAGATTTTTCGAAAGTATCAGCAAAAACTATGGTATCATCAAAGAAACTTACGACATTTTGGAGATTTTGCAGAACCGTATCCATTCGACGTTGCCAGATGGCAGGAATGTTGGCTGCACCATAGACAGCACGAGTTGGACGAATCAGACCATGGGTAGGGGTGTTGAGTGTGAGGGCGTGGCTGAATTCCTCGTCGACCTCGAGGTGAGTGTATACATCTGTAACATCCAGATGACAAAAGAGGGTGGCGCCGCGCATCCGATTGAACAAATGGTCTATTTTCGGGATTGGATGTTCATCGACAATGATTCGCGGATTGACAGTAGGCTTGTAGTTGCCCGTGATTCTCAACTTCTCGTTCTTCTTTACAACGACATGAGTCGTTGACGCCCACTCTGAATACTCGACCCTCTTGTAAAAGCCGCTGGCGATTTTGGCGTCGATCTCTTTCGCATAAGCATTTCTAAGGGCTACAGGCACGTCTCGTGCTCGAACGAACGTAGGCGTGGCTCCAGGTCTCAGGTGCATCTTCGCTGGATGGCCTGATAGCTTCCCAGGGATATCAATGAAGACGTCCTGGTATCGGTGGATGATAACGTCAAGTTTTTGTTGGTCCGAGGTCGACAGCTTGGGCGGCGTCAGCGGCTTGTCGGTGGAAATGTGGTGCGCAAGGTTCTGCTGCCTGCACGACGGCTCTCCGAACATTTCCATGAAGTCGATTTCGTGCTTAAACACTTTGATCTATTTCCGGCCCAGGAGCGTGTCGAATTCGCCGTCCACCAAGTAGAGGTCGAGCATCTTCGTCGTAGCTCCCATAGTAGCTTGAACTCGGGTGAAACCGATGCAACGAATAGGATGGTGTGAGTAACTCACGAAACGTCGGCCTTTCTTACGCGACTTGAAATTGGGGATGATGGTGCCAAACTTCTCTTGACTCATGATCGCGCAAGGAGAACCCGTATCGAATTCCATGTCGACTGTAGTGCCCTCTATCAGTACAGCCAGCATTTCTCGCCTGGGTGATGGTACCGACCCGATGACCTCGACTTTTAACACGTCGATCTGATCAACTGGGTCGTCGGATTCATACACCTGGTTAGCAAGCAAACGCGACCTGCATACTCTGCTGATATGCCCCTTTTTTCCGCACGTATAGCACTTGGCGTCCCGGACTCTGCACTGACCACGGGCGTGAGCTCCCCCACACCCCGCGCATCCTTGTTGGTTCTCGCGGTGTGACTGGCCGTCATGCTGCTGTGGGTCGCTAGTAGCTTGGCGGGGTCGTTGCTGGTTGCCTGGCCTTTGATTGCTGTTCTTCCGTGCCGGTGGTTTCTCGTAGCCAATCCGGTTTGTGGGTTCACTTCTCGAGGATAACTCCGGATTTTTAACCTCGTCGGCCGTGTTTCGTGTAGCTTCGAGTGCGCACGCTATCTCGTACGCGGCGGCAAAACTCTCTGGTTTCTTGGCAATAATCTCGTTGCACATGTCCCTTGATTCTACGCCTTTAAGCAGTTGTTCGATGAACATGCGGTCTAAAAATGTTCCATATTCACAGTGCGCGGCTCCTTGTCTCAGTCGGACGGTGAAACTGGCAATCGATTCTCCTGCCTGCTGCGACATGCTCCGAAATCTTATGCTTTCAGCTTATTTGTTACGGCTGATATCATAATGACTAATCAGTTTGGACTGGATGTCGTTGTAGGAGAGGGTTTCCGGGTCGATGGGACTTACGAGTATCTTCAACGCGTCGTGCAGTTCGGCGCCCATGTAAACACGTGCGTACGACGCGTGTTCGTTTTCGGGACCCTTACTCAAATTGAGCGCCCAGGTGAATCGTGTAAAATAGTCACCTACGGTGGTCCCATCGGCGGCGCGGTATGCTGGCATCGCGAACTGTGGTGGCCGAAGCGATGCTGACGACGCTGACTCATTGCTGGCTACGTCTCGAGCAGTGGACTGTCTGAGAGCGTTAGCAATCATCTCCGACAGAGTTTGGAGAAGTTCCGTGGAAACTGCGTTTGACATGATGGGGAAACTTTGTGCACTGATGAATAAACCCGCGAGGCGATACACTTTTCTTCGACACGGCGCGGTCGCGTTGAGGTTAGATTCCGCACGAGTTCACTTTTGCTTGCTTAACGTGGCGTTATTTATGTATCCTACTTCTGACACCATTGTTGTATTTGTGGGTTAATAAATAACATCACTAGCTCGTAACAATAGCACTTCATCTATAGGATACATTTAATATACTGGCGCGGCACACGCGGTCACAACACCACTCGAGAACATATACAGACTCCTGCGCTACCGTTGAGCCGGCCGGCGGGAGGAGGGGGAGAAGCCGGAGTCAGTGTTACCAACTGACCTAATACATAACACATTCTTTGTGTTTTGTATTTACAGTTGATCTCAGAATATATAAGCGAAGTTTCATAGATATATCTTTACTTAGATTTCCTTTCTCACATCCCGCTGCTCTGAAGTTAATACAAAGCTGTTTTTGAGCATTTTTCTACGACTCCCCAGTAGGTACCTGTTGATTTGTGAGGTGGTCTTTTCGGTCTTTTTCGCTACATTTTTAGAAACTAACGAATAAATATTATTTAATGTTATTTTATCAAAGGATTTTTAGCTGAGGTGGTGTCCACTTGCCCCCGCAACAATTTCATGATCATTAAACATTACTTACGACTCAAACAGTGTGACACATTAGCCCTAATAGAGCCAATTTTACGCGCCTAATGGGGAGTCGCAGACGTATGCGTAAGAAGAGCTGACTATTTTCCTGAGAGCAGCAGGATCTCTCTGGTGTGAGAAAGGGTATCCAAATACACACATAAATCAAGGGAACGTTTTTCATATGTTCAAATATTATCTCATGATACAATTTCACAAACAAAATAAAGAGTATGCATTTACACAAATGTTTACTTACACCAACGACTGTTCTAAGTTCATATTAACTCTCAATAAATACCCTCTGAATCAAAATTCTTTACTAAATTAATTCCGAATACGGTAAATAACTTTCTAATACTATCATAAAGTTTGCTTTTGATTACCTGAGGTCACAATTAGCACACCAATAATAATAGTTTCATTCGTGAACACTTAGGTGAATCTAAATGAAAAGAATCTCATTAACTTCATCAACACAATGCAATGAACAATCGCTCGCCGGAATGGCTGAAAATTAAAACATGAAATTTTGTGCAAATCTTTAAAACAAAATGTACAAAAGAAAAATTGTTATAAATAATAATATTTTATAACAATTTTTCTTTTGTACGTTTTGTTCAAGTATTCAACTACTCAATCCATGAACAGTTTGATTTCAGTTCTATTAATTCTTACTAAAATCTGCTGTAATAAGCATTCTACTACTTTCCCCTGGCTATTTACGTTTCTATGACTTCTTCGCTGTCCGGGTGACGCCGCGTAGTGGGCTGAGAGGCCGACGTTTCGCCTGACATGTCGCAGGCTTCATCAGGGCATTGGCATCGCGGTGTTTTTCTCATTTTCCCCTCGCCAGTTGCCGTGGCAAGGCGGGAATTTATTCATTGATTGGGATTACAATAAGCTCCAACCGATTAGGTTTTTGGAGCTGCGGGAGGGCGATTACTTAAAAATACTAATTAAAACTAAGCTTAACCTAACTAAAACTATACATGGCCTCTTTGGGCTATTTGTTTTAAATAATAAGTATTGAAATAAGTGGTATAGTTCTTTTGGATAGTTCATTGTTCTTGTTTTTCTTCTGTTTTAATAATTCACTCACTCAGTCACACTTATACAATATTTACAAACCTATTCACTCGCACATTCATACCACACTGCACTTCACTAGCACTATGTACACTGTACAATTTTTTTAATCGCCATGGCGCCGACTTGTCTCAAGCGTCCGTGGCGCCGCGCCGTGACGTCTTCGTCATCTCCAGGCGGCCCAGGCCCGGCGGGGCGCGTTTCCGCGCCTCCCACGCGGATTCTGGCATCTGAGAGCGGCGACCGCCTCCCACGCACTAGCTGCTCCCCCGCGTCGCACAGTTCAGAGAACTTGTGCGGGGGAAGTGCGCGGAAGGTGAAGGCGACGTGCTTTGGGCCTTTTCTTCTGTGGAAGGCCCTGTGCACGTCGCTGTTCGCCGCTACGCCGGTCTCGCGCAGGATGCGCGGAGCGGACGGCCTCAGCGCCCTCTCGAGCGCCGTCTCCGCCCGCCGCTGAAGCTCCGCCGGGAACTGATGTCGCACGCCCAGAACTCCGAATACGTCAGCGTTTCGGGGAGTGCGGTCAGGGGGTACATTTAAAAGATGTGGGCGCGTCGCTCTGTTTTCTGCGACCCGGACGGGACGCAGAGTGGAAGGTGGAGCGGCGGCGAAAACCTCGCACGCGTACGCCCACAGGGGGCGCACGCATGCGGTGAATAGGCGCCACTTTAAGGAAAGAGAAAGATCAGGAGAACGGAGAAGTGGTTTCAGAAGAAGGATTCTAATTTTGATTTTGGCCGCCAGGTATCGAGCGTGCGCGTGCCCGTGTGGCCAGATTACAAAAGTATCGTCCACATAGCGGATCTAGAGAGACGGTTTGTGAGGGGCGTTTCGAAGAGCCTCGGCCTCAAACTCTTTCATGAATAAATTCCGAAAGTGCACAAGACCGACGTGCCGCTACATTCTATCGTAAGCGCCATTAGTTCTCCGACTCCTTCTCTGGCGAGGCTTGTCGCTAGCCATCTTGCGCCACTCGCCGAAGACATGCGTTACGCTGTGAGGAACTCTTCGCACTTCGTGGACATTATTAAAAAACAAAGGCTAAACAGGAATGACTTGCTGGTCAGCTTTGACGTGACGTCGCTGTTCACCAAAGTTCCGGTGAACGAGGCCGTGGAAGTGTTACGGCAAAAACTACAAGAACGGAGCCAGCCCACAGAATGGGCGGAACTGGCCGCCTTCTGCCAAAAGTCCACCTTCTTCCAGTACCAAGACCGATTCTACGCACAGGTGGAAGGTGCGGCTATGGGTTCACCGCTGTCACCCATTGCTGAGCCATTGTAAATAGCCGTCATTAAACTGTATATTAGTGTAAAAAGTAAATGCAGATAGTAACGAGCATTTAGGAGAAAGTTCTAATAAGAGATTAGATTGTTCGTAACTTGAACTTTACAAACTCGATACTTGATGCTCATTTTATTCTGTTTTTAAAGTGTAATAAATTATGGCTTGTCGTATTCAATGGTCTGCGGACGTACAATCCCTATACAGTATTTGAGTAACTCTCGAGTATGCGGATGTTCGTAGGTTCGGGTATGCGGTTCAGTCACTCACGGCTAGACCATTTCCCGTGCACTAATCCAGACATATGAGGTGTCGATCGACGCGTCTCGATCTCCTGATGGGGAACTGATAATTTGCTTTCGGATCGAGTCAGAAGATTCAAAGAAAATTCCAAAAACCTCTTTTTGCGTGTTTCGTCGTTTCAATCTTAGTAAGTAAGCCGGTAATTCAACTATAGCGTCATAGGCCGAAAGCGTATCTGATGGATGGGACGAAAGTTGGACAGAACGAAACATTGATTGCTGCTAATAGCTTTCTCAGGACCCTTTCGGGTATTACACTGTACAAGAACGAATGTTTGGGAGAAGTAAAGCAACGCGGGAATCATGTGTTTTTTTCAGAGCGTCGCCACATACAAGTTGGTGATGTGGATGAATAGCCCAGTTTCGCCTTGTTTTCGGCTCTTCAAATGCGAAGAATCCGCATAAAATATGCGGTTAGATTTATGTAGGTGGCGTAGATTAAACTCCAGTACCCAAACTCCATGAGTAGTTTTATGGCTAACATCATTAGTAAAATCACCTACATAACACTAACACTCCATTTCGATAAACCGTCACACAATTTTGCACTAAGACATAGAAACAGTATTTGGAGAAAAGGGGAGGTAACACTGAAACCTCAAACGTATAGAGATAGGCGATTCAAAAGCCAATGTTTCGAAATCGTGTTAAATCCTCTGCCTATCGCGTTGGTTCTGTGAGATACACGAACCTTAGGTTGTTGATATTCTAACAAACGGTAAGAGGTGCTGGGTCAAATTGGGCAGTAGCGTCGACTGAACCTTCTTACATTGCACTGACCCAATATCCGGTAATTCTGTAGCATTGTTTGTTAACTCACTCACGTCACTTTGAACCAGAGAAATACTGTGCGACCGACCGTATCTCTGCAGATACGTTCAGAAATATTAAGCAGAATGGCAAATTTAAACGCGAAAAAGTAAACAAACACTGAATTTAATTCAATGTTATATTTTATAAACATTTTTTGTATTAGCCGGTTCAGATTTTAAAATCAAAATGACCGTATTTTTAATTACAAACGTAGTGTGAAGTTGTTAGTTTGTTTTGAAGTATAAATAATATTCCGAATTATATATTAGGCCACTTTTATGTTTATTTTTAATAAAGTGAATTTAAAATTAAAAAATTCTCTTGGCCAACGTATCCTCATTGTGGAAATGAATTCTATAATTTTTTTTATTATACCCCAACAGAGATATTACAGTTGAACATTTGAAAAAAAACCGAAATTCTACATTTTAAGAGGATGTAATTTTCAAGTGGTTCATTATTTACCAATAATATTTGACAAAAAGTAACTACACTGTCATGTGTAAAAGTACAAAAAATTTAAGGCTGTGATTCTATTCCTTCTATGAAAAATTACTCTCTGAAAATCGGAATTCGTTCATTCCGTTCCATAGATTTGGTTGTAAATATTCCCAAATAAAAACATAGAAAGTAGGTAAATAATATTTCGATTTCTAGACCAGAGTATAGTAAATCCAATGCCTTTTATTCTAGAATGGTAGAATAACCCAGAGCTGAGTAATTTAGAAAATAATAAATGAATACAAACGCGGAAAATGGCGTACGGCATAAAACAAAAATGTCCGCCATTTGTAATTCAGGTACAATGAAAAAAATTAAGGATGTTTTTGAACAGACAAATAATAAGGAAACTTATGTACAAAGTAGGATTTTTTTAGAGATGATCGAGCGAGAAATTTATTAAATTATGGACAAATTAAAATGGATTGACCCAGAGACTTCCCCACATGTGTTCGGAAGCACTTCTGAAAACTTTTAGACGTTATTTCAAGTTTCGGAGTTATGACAAAGGAATATGAACTTTGAAGGTAAGAGTGCTTGAAGGTCAACGTCACAGGTTTTATAACTGCGAGAACCTTTATAAAATGATTCTGAGCAGACTCAGCATTTTGCATATGTTATTGAGATGGCATTTTAACAAAATCGGAGGCGGACAGACCAAGGAATGCAACTCTTCATTTTTTTCTCGTTTTAAACTGAAGTTATATTTGCGTAATTTTTTTTTTTTTTTTTTTTTTTTTTTACTACAGACATTGAAATTGATAGGTCAGTATTACATTCCGAGGAACAGGAACATCATATAACGAAGCAATCATGAAATTATTGCATTGTTGGGTTTGATTTGTATTTCCCTAATAAATCAAACGAAACTTGCCCGTTGCGAGTGCCTTGTCAGCCCTGTTCCTGACTGTGCAGATGATCGTGTGCGAATGTCCCCAAAATTTACTAGAATCCTGGAGGCTTAAAGATTCAGTTTTTGTTGTGTTTTGTGTTTGGTGAGAGCATCAAGAAACTAGGCGTAAAATTAGCTTGCTGCAGTAATTACATTTTCTTCATTCTCTCTTGTCAGTTTTGCAAAAGAACAGTTTTATGAGGATGCAAACAATAATATAATGATTTATTTGAATAACCTGTTGCAGTTTTGTGGAAGAATTGTCGGCCTTTCTGGGACCAGTCATGTTTATACATAGTCTGGGAATGTCCATGCTGCTTTGTGCCTCGGTTTTACTTCTTACGGTAAGATTTTAAATCCTTAATAAATAAGTAGCATAAAACGTGTGTTTTATGCTACTTTTTAAAAGTTCTGTGCAATGTATTTAATTATACCCTCTGTAATAGAGATAATGTAAAAATGATAGAGGCAAATCGTTCAACAGTTGATAATGTGATATAAATAGTTGAATAATAGTCCACTGATAAATATTGTCTATCTGTGACACATCGTTGCAGTCAAAACACATTGGTTATTACCACAATAAATAAAATGTCAATTTTTAAAAAGTTTCCCTGAACACTTTATATCTGTTCATAGAATGTTGTAATAAAAATGATAATTCTTTGAAATTGATAGTAAAGTAGATAATTTCTAAAGAAACTCACACCGCGTACGCTAATGAAAATTACATATTACTAATTCATTTTCACTTTCCTGAGTGGCATAGGAACTTGAAATAGCGTCGAATTTCGCGGAGGCGAAGGTTGCAGCTTCCAAACCTGCATGAGGCATGAATGTTTTCACCATGCGGCGGGAGCGTTGGCTTCTCATATATCCACATACTGAACTGAAACTGAAATGAAAAAGGAAGGAGGCAGATGTTTTTACACAACCAGTTTATTGTTTTCACAAGTAAAACTTTTATAAACAAAAAGTCACTTTCCTATTATACAATAAATATTCTAGATGACCGTAAGAACGTGCAAAGTTCGTAACTGTATTCCGTATCACTAGAAGATACGATCACAATTTATCCGACGGAAATAGAGTATCACTCGGCGTAGTCAGAGTAGTAGCAGCAGTCTAGGCACTCACAACTCAGTCACAAACACTTCTCCCCTTTGTGCCGCTGGGCTGCCCATTACAGACCGGCGACCGACGCTGCCCTAGACTCGCTCTCGTGGCTACATGTTCGATGGAGCAGGTAATGCCTGGCTGCTTTGTCTACTTCAATATAGAGCGCTCGCCATCTCGGGCGCGCGCGCCAACTTCAAAGTCGGCTGTGCACACAGCATGAACCGTCCACAATGTCTCCAAACCTCTCTTGATCATCCCTTCCATCAATTATTCGGATAAAGGTAATAATAATAATAGTCTCTCGCCAGTCGCAGAGCCGAGCGGACGTGTTTTACTAAGCGCTCTACCTGCTGCAGGATGGTGTCGACGGAGCAGTGGCGCGCGGCTATCGGCCGCTGGGTGAGGGCACCTGCCGCGCGGTGGCGGTGCGGGGACAGCGCAGGGCTGGGGCCCTTGCGAGCGTGTTGGGCGCGGCGGTGATGGCGGTGCTATTGGCGATCGGTGGTTGGTGAACCGGCCCCCTACTAACGTCGATATCATCGGGGACTATCAATAGGAACCATAAGGAACTTATTGATGAATCGATGTGTTGCGGCTAAGTTCGTCGGCAGAGCTTCAGTGCGGTCGCTGCAGACGCTAACGAGCGGCTGGTTGCAAGGTGGATTACCCTTGAGAACAGTCGCGACGAAACAATATCATTGTTACTGGCATCCCAGAGAAGCGGAACGAGTCTTGGGCGGACTCGGAGAGGTGTATCCTGGATCTTGCGGAGCAGCTAGGGTCAGGTTGGTCCGGATATCGAGCGCCGCACGGACCGGCGGCGGCGCGAGGACAGCCACGTATGATTGTGGCCAAGCCGCCTCTTTCGGAAGCGGAGGAGCTGCTGCGTGCGGCGGAGTACTCCCCCGGAATGGCGGGGTGCGCTCCGTGAGGACTTCGGCGGGCGGTGGGGCAAACGCGTAGCGTTAATTCCGCATTTGCAGGAGGCGAAAGCGAGCGGAAAGCAGGCGTCGATTCGTTTCGACAAGCTTGTCGGCAGGGCGCAGCTACGTGTTGGCTGAGCTGGCGGCCGTCCGCGGGCGTGGGGGGGGGCGGGGCGACGGGGTCCCGTGAACTCGGCGAGGGCAGAACCCCGTAGGGCGGAAACCCTTCCGGCAAGCGGGCCCCTCTTCGCGGCGCCCCGCCCGCCTCGGCCGTGGCCGCGGCCGCGCCGCGGCTGCCCCTCGTGCTGGGCGGCGGGGACGACCTCTGCCCCCGCGGCATCGCGGCGGAGGCGGTCTCGTTCGCGTTCGCGTCGGCGGTCGCGTTACGTTCCGCCGGACCCCACGGCCTCGGCGAGTCCCGGACGCTTTGCGCGACAGCCGGGAGCGGGCCCTCTTACAGGGCGAGGGCGCGGCAAACGGCACAGCAGGAAGCTCTGCGTGAGTCGGGACTCAGCAGGTCGCCAAATAGGCCAGGAATAGGCTTTAAGAATAGGATGTTGGAACATCAAAGGTCTGCTCTAAGCTCAAATCAAGACTTCATGGGTACATAAACACATTTGATATTGTCGTCTCGTTGAAACTTGGTGGAAGGGGGGTGAGACTTTAAATGTGTCTGGTTTACAGCCATATCAAAACTAAAAAGTAGAGGGAAAGGGTAGGTACCTGAGGTGTTGCGTGCATATTTCGGGATAGGTTAGTGCAATTTATTTATGAAATTACAACAAACTCGACAATTTTCTTTGTATTAGACTAGTAATGCAAAACAGACCTCGCAATTGTTTTTATATACCATCTACGGCTGCGTTATTATTCTCCAGAAGCTTTTAAATCAAATTTCTAGACTCGTTGAAGCAAAAGGATCCGAATACTGATTTACTAGTCTTAAGGTGACATGAATGCTGAACTGGCCATGAGCAGGAAGTATTTTCGGAGTTCGATCGGCAGAAGCGAGAGCTAATTCTAGAAAAAGCAAAGACTCAGTCATCAATATGAGGGTCAGGAATTGTTAGAATTATGGAGTTTAATCTCAAATCTTAAATGGCAACTATGGACAGGATACTGAAGACTAACTTTTATTAGTGGGAATGGAGGTAGTGTAATAGATTATGCTCTGTTGTCTGAAAGAATAAACAATTTATTAGATTTTGGAATCGAATTACGGCAAATCCGACCATTTGCCTGTGTGCTTCATTTAGCGTAAATGTACGACTGCCACAGGCAGTCCGGGGGAGCAACAAACTTACAATAGCAAGACGACGGTTTATAGGGAAAAGAGGAAAGGGACAGGAATTTGCAGAGGCTATTCTTAACTGGGTAGGGTGGGCGCGAGGAGCGGCCCCGGAAAGGAAAACAAAGAATTTAAAGGAGACCTCTTCGCGCAGGGAGGCATGCAATGTGGGGAGAGGAGGAAGGCGGCCCAAGGATGGTTGGGGAGTGTCGGTGAGCAGGCGTGAAGCAATGTAGCCTAAGAATGTTAGAAAAAGGAACTGCGGAAGCGAGAAATAGTTACTTGTTACTACGAGGCAATACGAGGCCACAATTAAGAAATCAGGAATCTTGGCAGGAGAGTGAGACAGCAAGAATAGAGGCAATTTTAAAAAACAATCATAATAAATCAATTTGGACGTTATAAGATCACTGCAAAAAAAGAAATGTAAGTAATGCAATTTCACCAGACCCTGGGGCAGTACTTACGGGCGCCGAAATGCGAATATTGAAACAGGGAAAATATTATCACGGACCGGGATGTCCCTGAAATTTGACGAAAGATAACCTGGGAAAGAAGTGAATAGGGTATGCTAGCCATGAATAATAAGAAGCGTGGGGGCGGACGGGATTCCGACACAATTTATTTCGGAATTGTGGCACATAGACCCCGAGAGTATTCTAAATTTATTTAATGCAAGTGATTCTGGATCGTATCCAGAAACGTGGGGTACAGCGATCCTCCAACCAGTTTTTTAAGAATAAGGTAATACGAATTGCCCACAAAATTATCCGGAATTAGTCTTTTACCAGCGCTGAGCAAGCTATTTTGTAAAATACTCAACGGGCGACTGGAGTGAATGGGCGGAAAAGCACAGTAAATATCAAATTGAAGCAGGCTTTAGGAGAGGTTCGACTGACAATATCTTGTGTTAGATACCCTAGTAAGCAGGCGCTTGGCGTAAACGGGCCACTTATATTGCAGTTTTGAGATTTCGAAATGGCTTTGCTCTATCAATGAAGCTTGGCAAAACTTAATGGCTAGGCGTCTCACGTAAAGTTTTAAAAATGTTGCAGAGCATATGAAGCGTAAATTTCTGTGTCAGGTGCGGTGATGGAAGTACAACGGAAAAATAAAATCGACAGTAGATTGGACAGGCTGTCCTTCTCACCGCTATTGTTTATCTTGTTTTTTAAACGATTTTTGGCGTGGTTACGGATGCGGATACATCTGCCGGAAATTGAGGGCCTGAACATTCCCGGACTACTATTGCTGATGATTTAGTTTTTTGTTCGGAGCTATTGAGCTTACAAAAGTTTAAATACTAGAAACGTATAGTGAAAACATGGGGATTAAAGTAAATATTCAAAACCAAAGTAGTTGTCTTCAAAATGGATTTATCTGGGGTATAGGAGAGATGGTTTTTCGCTCAGGAGAGATTGACCGGGTAAAACATTTACATATCTTGGGCAAAATTTTCCCTGAATGGGGATGGGGTAAGACATAGTGGCGGCACAGTAAAGGAAGAATTGCGCTCAAAGAAATCGTTTGCGCAGTGCGCGGGTTCCGAATTGCCTTTAAAGGTGTGCGAGACGATGTTTAATCGCCAGTTCTCCCCGCAATGAATTATGGGGCAGAAATTTGGGGAGTGGATAGGGTAGATCGACTAGAAAGCGTCGAAACAGTACTTTTAAATTAATTCTCGGGGTCCCCTAGATTCGGCAAATGCCGGAGTCCTAAGAGAGGTCGGTAGTGAGGAATTTGGAAAGATTTAAAAAGAAACCCATTAAACTTTGGATTAAATTAGGGTGAACAGGCTGACTCACTTATAAATAGATGTTTCGGCAGTTACAGGAAGCAACCAACGCTACTGGTCGTATAAAATTAAACTGCTACTGGAACGTTCAGGTCTGAAACGTTTCTCCGAAATGGGAATAGGAACACGTGACATAGAAAGGTTAATTTCGGATGACTTCGATATAAAAAGGGAAGAGATCCTGCAGCAACGGCCGAAAAACTTCGTAGTTGCGCAAATCCCGGAGTCCGTTATGGGGTTTGGGAAAGTTACTAAACACACTGCAGAAAGGGCGCAAGAGGGGATACGCTTGGTTCAGGTCGGGGTGGATGCAACGTAGATTAAAGGACTCGAATGGTAATGGCATCTGTGTGCTTGCGGTGATAGGGGAAAACTGGGTCCATATCCTTTAATTTGCAGCGACAAAACTTGGGAGGAAAATGGATGGAATGGGAAATTACTCTCAACATAGGAACGTAACTCGAAACATTTAGGGGATAAAAAGGCTAACTTATGAAAGAATTAGGAACATTTCTCAGAAAAGGGTTTGGACCACTAGAAAACGAAATTAAGGAGTGAGGAAAACAGCAGTGGTTAGTACGAGCAGAGCCTAGACTGAAGAAAATGATAAAATCAATAAACTAACAATAATTAGTTAGTCAGTAAGTTAAATAGGTTAGTAAACAGTACAAAAAAAAAAAAAAAAAAGTTATAAATTGTAGTCAATTGTTAAGTATAAGTAGATAAATAAGTCAATAAAATATATATA
Source organism: Teleogryllus oceanicus (assembly GCA_964035755.1). Lineage (NCBI taxonomy): Eukaryota > Metazoa > Arthropoda > Insecta > Orthoptera > Gryllidae > Teleogryllus > Teleogryllus oceanicus. The sequence goes on from CAXIVR010000005.1 coordinate 23,308,698, forward strand.
TTGTAATGATTTACACGATCCCCAATGGTATGCATTTGCATGATAAACGGTTCAAAACATTTACAGCAAAGACGCCATAGTAAAAAAAATAAACTGAGTAAAGAAGAGAACAAAGCGAACGATGCTGTGCGAGTTTGGGTATAAACATTAGATCCGGCTATGTTTGAAACATTTTGAAAGTTATCCAGTGAAATCGCGTCAGGCAATAAAAGTTATTGAAATTTTCATATTTTGCATGTTTATTATTAAGAGGAAAAATATTAATGGAGTCCATTGTTAGACGATGAAACATATAAAAGAAGAGGTTTTCGTATACTGCAAGAAAACACTGATAACATATCAATTCAGACTTTCAGGAGTAAAACAAAAATTAGCTGCATCAGATAAAATTTACCCCATTTTAAATATCTTGACAGATATCAAAATTTAATAACACAGGTAAATTAATTCGCAAGACGAAGCGATTAGCGAACAAATGTGATGCGTTCCATTTTCTGATCAAAACGGAAAACTTAGAGAAAATAAAAGGATTTTGACAAAGAAAACAAAGAGAGAACATCAAATTTAGGAAATTGCCAGGAGAATTTATCAAAACCAAAACGAGAATAATGTGTTTCGGAAAACGTTAGAAATTAAATATTTTAAGAGAACCAAGGTGACGCGATCGTCAGTTATCGAGCGATCGGAAAGTGCTGAAGCAAGAATAACAATGCTAAGTTGAACAAGATTCGTCAGAATGTGTCTGGACTCGGTGAGTGAGATGTATATTCGCATGAGGCGATTCTTAAAATTCTTGTAAATTACGGAAGTTACGAGCATCATCCGATATAATGACCGGAAATATTTTAAGTACGGTGTGTAACAGTCATGAAGGAGAATTTCGTAAAAAGAAGAATTTTTGGAACTGTTCGGGAATTCGGCAACGCCCGCTGGACTTGCGAGAGCGAGCGGCAGTACGAGAAGTTTACAACGGTGGGGGCGCGACGTTGCATGAATAGAGCGCGAAATTTAATTCCGGAACTCGGTGAAATTAACAATTTGGAGGGTTATAAAAAAATAAGATAGCGTGAAGACTCCATTGGCATGGAGTCAGCGCTGTGGTGCGTGAGTGTCCCGGATATGATGGCGACAACGGAAGGCGCTGTTAGGCGTAGTGTCACTTGTTACGCAGATTCATCGCGGAGGCAACGGTATACGTGAGCCAAACATTTGACATTTGTTTGTTTAGTTTGATGGAAGCTCTGTCGAAGATAAGCCGTGTAATTGGTAGATTTTAGACGGAAAATCTCGACAGAATGCATTCTGGGGTTTATGTATATGCGTGAATGGTATTTGTTGTTTTTGTTTATGAAATAGTTTGTAGAACGAAGTATTTATATATCTATGTATTGTTTATTGAGGAAGTGTTTATTTTGTTGTTTGATGCTAGGTTGTATTGATGTGTGCCGTCAGAGGTACCATTACCGTTGCAGCACTAAATGATGAAGTGAAAAAACATTGATAACAGAAGGCAATTGAATAAACTTCATGGCATTTGAAGTCATGATTCGGAAAATCAATGTGTTTTCACCATCATTTATGTAGTATTGAACTGATCCACGCGCGTGAAATGATTACCTTGCTCGCGTCTGTACAGACTGCACCGCAGGCTCCCTTGGGTAGTGAAAGGACCAGATATAAGCTAGCAGAGGGCAATTGTGAGTAGAAAAAGGGGAAAGTTATCATATGCTTATGACAACGCGAGGCTAATGTTTATTGGTTTGTTTGTAAGAGGAGCTGAAATCAGAACCGCAAATAGAATAGATAAAAGAAGTAAGAGGAAAGCCTGTGTAGTGGCGGTAACGGTGGGAGCTGTGATTAATAGAGACTATTTATAGATGTATAAGTAGTAAAGAAAGGGAGGTTCCGTCCCGACCCATTACAAGTGGCGACCAACGTGGTGGGCAATGGTTGAGCAGTACTCAAGCAACGTGTGGATCCGGTGGTGTTAACGCAGTAATCGTTATCAGTGTCAGTCGCTATGGAGACGAAGCGGTAAGTGGTCAGTGCTTGAGACGCGTCGGACTCCGAAACTATTTCTGTTCGAGAGAGGTTGACGAATATCAACACTTAGACGAATTAGAGGTAGAAGGGGAGGGTAACATTGCAAGGAATTAATGTGCGGGGGCGAGTAATGAGCCAGACGGCATGAGGTGGTTCAGCGGAGGAACAGAGGACGCCGAACCTACGATGGCAATGTTGTTTCAATTCATACAAGGAATGAAGCCGATAACATTCGAGTAGCTAAAGAGGAGAATTGCAAAGATGCAAACCAAGATAGAAGAACGTGCTTCGGATGGAAAGTAACATTCAGAATCATTAAGGAGGTGGCCGAGCAGAACCGAGCCAATAAATTCCACGTTAAGTAAGTTGCAGTGTGGTGCATTCCGACAGTTTCGGTATTCGCGAAGAAGTTAACGCATTTAAAGCCGAATCAGCTGCGCGGTTGTCGCAGTGCAGAAGCGAACGCTAAAAATATGAAAACTTGAAACGTGCGTGGTAAGTAGTTTAGCCAACAGATTGGTTCGAAGTGGGAAGTGGTCGACAGTGGGCACCTTGCAACAATCAGTTGCACTCGCAAGGAGCGCGTTTAGTTGACGTCGCCAAGGACGTTCAAAATGCAGAAACATCACTGCGACAGGACGCTCGGATTGGAAAAATTGAGAATCGGTCTGGGATGGACGAAAATATTCGATCCGACAATCAGGCCGAAATCGACAATTTAAAATCAGTAGGCGCAGGGCCGACAATAAAATCGACGAAGCAATTCTTGCAAGATCGAGGAACTTGAACGACGAATGTTCCACCGCGCGTAGAAGATGGCGCAACGGTGGTACGGTAGACATCCCACGTTGCAATTATTTACGATTCCATGGCGAAAGCAAAGACGACCGTATTCGTTCCTAACCGCGCTGAAGAATTTTCCGTTATAAACAATACCGGATGGGATGAAATTAAGATTCGTCGAGGCGGTTAAGTTCAGGCGCAGTATTGGTGAGCTTTGGCGCCGACGCCACGTACATACGGGGAATAGCGCGCCAAATTTTTGGAAAGATATGGAATCAGCACCACAAATTCGAGCTGGAGGTATGGGTTGATGTCAGAACGCTATAGGAAGGAAGTTCCAGGTGACTTTGTCACGCGAAAATGCGCATTGGAGTGTACGCGGACTTTATTGTAAAGTGCGAATTCTAATCCGACGGATGCCGGGCGGCATTCGAAACCCTATTATGGAACAACCGAATACCATCGACGCGCTGATCGAGCGGGTGAGCAGATTCGACCAGGCCGAACGACGAAATGAGCAAAGACGCGCAGGAGGGACGCGGTCAAGTTCAGCAACGGGAATAAAATAATCGGTATTGTGGGGAGGATATCGGCAGGAGAACGTATGCGCAATTGGAAGTCCGTGGTGATGATAAATCAGTGAGCCAGAAACACAATCGCGTAATGGTGGGCACAAAACAAACCGAAGCCGAAGAGGATAATAGGCAACGTTCGGGGATGAACGAATAGTGCGAAGAAAGAATCAATTAATTGGAAGCAGGCGCAATACCAGATAGGTGGGAGAAGAGACAGGAAACTAGAGAAATTTGGGACGACAGTGCTCAACCCAAAACGAGGAGGATTAACGACGATACCGTGACAGTGATAGCTCTGTACTTGTCATCGTTGAGGATGGTCTCCAGAAGAAATAGTGAAGGGTGAAACCCTAGCCAATGTCTATTATTGCGAGGTGTATGCTACGGGAGGAAAGTACGGCAGTAATCAGGGCAGTAGTGTGAGTGCAGTGTCGGAAGAGTTCTGTAATAAAGTACTGAAGAAGGGCGTATGTGGATTGAATTGCCGACGCCAGAGCTACAAAAGTCATGATGGCAAACCGAAAGCGGCAAATACACCGAAACAAGTCGGTTTAGGGGTGATGTCGGGGTGACCATTGGTAGCAGCAGTCGTCATTCGAGGGGCTGATCCGTGACGTCATCGTTGGGATAGACGCATTGAGGGCTTACCAGCCGTCGTCGACATGGTGCTAGGGAAAGTGACGCTACGATCGGGGGATTCTATTGGAAGCAGTCCAGTAGATTCGCGCTGGGCAAGTGACGGAGTCAGGATGAAGATGGCCGTTATGGAAGATCCTCAGAATGTGGATAGGGCCGCGGAAGGTCATGGACTTGGGAGCACATCACAGAATTCCGGCTTAACTATTGCGAGTTCGCGGTACGGAGAATCGTCAGAGCCAGGTGAAAGGCTACAAGGTTTTCATTCTGGCTCAAGGACCTACCGTTTGCAAATAATGCTCTCCATTACCGCCGTGTACGTGAACAATTGCAAGCCCTAGTGGAGAAATGGAAGAAAGGAGTAATAAAGACGAATTACCCGTAATAATCAGTCCATTAGTCGTGGTAATAAAAGGAACGGGAGCATTCGCATCTGCCTGGGTCGAAAATTAAACGCGGTTACTATTCCATTGCAGAGACGCCACCTACAGTAAATGAGATGGTGATGAAGTTGGGCGGGGCTACTATCTTCGAATTACTTGCTCAATTTTCATCGCGTACTAGCGGAATGAGGTCCGGCTGACAGTCAGCGTTATGTGAGATTTCAAATTTGAGTTGTCGCAGTTCTTTCGCGTGTATGCTTCAGCCTAAGCATGGTTCGAGCGGTACCCGTTTTGAACGGGAGTTCTGAACGCTGTGCCACACTCCAGCACCATTGAAGCGCCGTGCGGTACATTTCCGGCGTGAAGTTAAGGACATTTGACGCAGTGAAGATACGGGATTAAATGGATTACCAACAGTGACTACCAACTAACAGATAATTAACACGACCAGTTGAAAATCAGCCAAGCTGCGGAAGGGCTCGGGGACGATTTCTATCAGGAACGTTTAGTGGGGACGAAGTTTTGATCCGTTCGCCACATTCGTCTTCCTCCGACGAAATTGTTTTGGAAGTTCTTCCATCTATGACGGTCCGTACAGGTGAGGGTACTGAACAATAACAATGTTTTGTTGGAAAACGATATATGGGCGAAATAGGGGTTCAAAATGTATATAACATTATTACAAGACACAGATAGTTTGATGTCAAAGGCTGAGCGAAAGTGTGCGTTGATTCGGAAAGGTAGTGGAATAGTGTGTATGTGTTATTTCTGCAAAGTGTTTAGGTTAAGTATTAGTTGTAAGTATTTCTTTATGAGCATTAAATTATTTAGCAGTAAGTAGTTGTAAATTATTATCATAAGTAGATTATTTGTATTTAACGAAGTGAGTTGCAGGTGCACAGTGACAAGTGCAGTAGAGACGACGGTGCTGAGCCTATGTGAGTGCTAAGTAAACATTGGGTCCGTCGCGACTTTGCCAAGTGCGGTAATGTTTGTGTGTCTCCGCCGAGCATTATTAACGAGCTTCAAGTTCTACGGTCAGGTCAAACGTAGTGAGCACAGTAGAAGGAACAAAGCAAGCATAAGCTTTAGATGTTGGCTCGTCAGAACTGCGCAACATCTTAGGCGGGGTATGTAATGATTGCGATCCCCAATGGTATGTGCATTTGCATGATAAACGGTTCAAAACATTTACAGCAAAGACGCCATAGTAAAAAAAATAAAACCGAAGTAAAGAGAGAACAAAGCGAACCTGATGCTTGTGCGAGTTTGGACTATAAACAGATCCGGCTATGGTTAGAAACATTTTGAAAATTTATCAGTGAAAATCGCGTCAGGCAATAAAAGTTATTGAAATTTTCATATTTTGCATGTTTTGTGGAAAAATAATGGGTCCATTGTTGGAGTGATGAAACGCATATAAAGAAGAGAGGTTTTCGTATACTGCAAGAAAACGCGATAACATATCAATTCAGACTTTCGGGAGGTAAAACAAAGTGCTGCATCAGATAAAATTTACCCCATTTAAATATCTTGACGGGGAAGTATCAGAATTTTAATAACACAGGTAAATTAATTCAAACAAGACAAGCGATTAGTGAGCAAATGCAGTGCTATTTCACAGTCAAAAACGGAAAACAGGGAAAATAAAGGATTTTGACAAAGAAAACAAAGAGGAGAACATCAAATTTTAGGAAATTGCCGGAGAATTTTATCAAAAATTCAAAACGAGAATAATGTGTTTCGAAACATTTAGAAATTAAAAATATTTTAAGAAGAGAACCAAGGCGCGCGATCGTCAGTTATCGAGCGATCGGGAAGGAGTGCTGAAACAAGGATAACAATGCTAGGTTGAACAAGATTCGATAGAATCATGTCTGGACTCAGTGAGAGTAGGATGTATGTTCGCGTAGGCGTTCTTAAAATTTCTTGTAAAGTACTGGTACGAGCATCATCCGATATAGTAACCGGAAATATTTTAAGTACGGTGTGTAACAGTCGTGGAAGGAGAATTTCAATAAAAAGAAAGAAATTTTGGAACTATTCCGAAATTCGGCATTGCCGCGCTGGACTTGAGCGAGCGGCGGTACGAAGTTTGCAGCGGTGAGAGCGCGGCGTTGCATGAATATCAGAAGGCGCAATTTAATTCAGAACTCGGTGAAATTTAACAATTTGGAGGTTTATAAAAAATGAATTAGCAGCGTGAACTCGACAGCATGATCTACTTAAGATTACGTCTGCTGATTCTCCCAGATCTGTTCGCGACGCTGGAAGGCGCTTTCATTGGGCGTGATAATCACTTCGAACACGCAGATTGCATCACTTGGAGGCAACAGTATACGTGAGCCAAAGCGTTTTTGACATTTGTTTGTTTAGTTTTGATGGAAGAAAGCTCTGTCGAGGAATGACCGTATGGTGGTAGATTTTCGGGCAAATCTCGACGAATGCATTCTGGGGTTTATGTATATGCGTGAATGGTATTTGTTGTTTTTGTTTATGAAATGGTTGTGTGAACGAAAGAGTATTTTATATATCTATGTATTGTTTATTGAGGAGGAGAAGTGTTTATTTTGTTGTTGTTTTGATACTGGTTGTATTGATGTGTGCCGTCAGAGTACCATTGCCGTTGCAGCACTAAATAGTGGAAATTGAAAAGAACTTGATAGCAGAGAGCAATTGAATAAACTTCACTTGGCCATTTTGGGAGTCATGATTCGGAAAATCAATGTGTTTTCACCATCATTTATGTAGTATTAGACGTCCGCGCGTGAGCTGGTGCTAACTCGCGTCTGTACAGACGCACCATGAATACGCCCAGGTGAGTGAAAGGACCAGAGTAAGCTAGCAGAGGGCAATTGTGAGTAAGAAAAAGGGAAAGTTATCATGCTTGGCAACTGGCATAGAGGCTAATGTTTATTGGTTTTTGTTTGTAGAGGAGAGCAGAATAATGATTAGATAAAAGTAGGAGGAGAAGGCCTATTATAAATGTATGCCCAACAAATTGGGGCTGTGATTAATAGGGCCTATTTATAGATGTATAAGTAGTAAAGAAAGGGGAGGGTTCAAATCCGGATATTACATTACAATATATATATATATATATATATATATATATATATATATATATATTAACTTAAAATAATTAAAATAAGTTAAATAAATTAAAATTAAATTAATTTAAAACAAGTTAAATAAATTAAAATAAGTTATATCAATTAAAATTAAATTAATTAAAATAAGTTAAATAAATTAAAAATAAATTAAATTAAAATAAAATAAAAGGAAACGGCTAAAATAAAGCACATTAGGGGCGAAGGAAGTGGAATCGGAAATGTTAGGGCAGAGGCGTTGGTGCGGACGATTTTCTGTGGTGCTGTTTGTTTTCAGGTGCGGTGGAGGCCAAACACTGGAAGGAGAATGCCTGACGCCCGCGCCAAATAAATAAATAGTCTAAAAACCGGATAGAGTAGCATGTACTCGGCTTCTGACGGCAGGTTTTTCCCCTTCAGGGGTTTTTCCCTCAGCCGTACCTTATGGTCTCGTTTCCGCGGCTTTGAGGCGATGGAGAGACCATTGGGGGTGAATACCAGAAGGCGAAAGGTTAGAACTCGGTAGAATGTAGGTATTGTAATGGCTTAAAGGCCTTCGGCCTAGCCACATTGGATCAAGTTTCTAATTTGGCTGTAATAATTACCTATTAAATAAAAAAAAAAATAATAATAATAATAATAATAATAATAATAATAATAATAATAATAATAATAATAATAATAATAATAGTCTTTATTTCTGGCGTGGCTCAGGCCGTAAGGCCTGCTCTTCCGCCTAACCACGATGGTAATACCACATGGTAATGCTCATATCTCACCAAACCCCTCTTGATCATTCCCCTCTTGATCATTGTTACCAACAATCATTCAAAAATGTAATAATAATAATAATAATAATAATAATAATAATAATAATAATAATAATAATGTCTTTATTTCTGGCGAGGTTCAGGCCGTAAGGATATGATATGAGCGATTATCGTAGGTCCAGAGGAAAACTTGAGAGTTACACCCAGGAGCGATTTTAATAGTTTTCGTGTCGCTTACAAGTGCGTGTAGTTTAACATTCGATCAAAGTAAATTCCTCATAGCTATCAACTCGAAAATTACACATTATCCTCAGATATTCTAAGATATACTTTACCTGGTAATTACAATTAGAAACTACTAGCGTACCCGTGCGAGAACTCTCGCATGTTAAACCCCACCCTAATTTAAAGGGTATCGTGCAACTGAAATAAATGAACTTGTGCTCCGTTAAATTGTAATTCCTTCCACAATTAGGTACACAGCACTTGTGGACCAACGGCAAAACGTTAAATGAGTGGTTGCACTACACGTAATAGAAACAATCTTCATCGGTATCAAACAACTAAAAATAGTACTTCTAGTTGTTGCTGCGATTATTAATTGCGAATTAATGATTAAGCAAATAAACCTCGGCAATCTTCCCAAATCACAGTGTACGTAGAATGCGTAAATATAAGATGGAGGAATATAAACCTTCTAAGCGTGACGTCACAAAGATGGCCACCAGCATTAAGGGTTCATGGAGGGATATATTCTGTATTCCTCGATGTATATGTGGTACTTATGATATCGATAAGTGCCGAACCGACAAATATTTTAATAGAATGTCCAAAAATATCTCATGCTGTAGATTGCAATATGCTAAACGTTTCTTTGAGGCTTTTGGCCTAAAAATTTTTAGGGCCCTGAGACGCTTAATTTAAGAATTATTTAACAATATATTTGACTGAGTGTCGCAGGTTGCATTTAACATGAATATTTAGATAATTGTTTAAACAAATCCTTCATATTTGTAAAATCAAATTGCAATTCGTCACTTCTCCGTCAAATTATCTGTCATTAGAGATTTCATTCATTAATATTGATTGCATGTGAGAACAACAAAAGGTATGTATACTACTGAAGTAATATAGGAGACAATATGTCAGGAAGAATTTCCCCCCTTTCTCCATCTCAGAAACCGTCACTGCAAACCACCACTCTGATTATCCTCCCCGGGAATGGAGAGCATAAAAGCCACTTCCCTCGCCTAAACTCCTGATCCGAGTAAGGCAGTGATCATCACCAGCATCATCATCATCATCATCATCATCAATTTATTATTTACGTAGGTACTTTTTCAAAATGGGATCGCTATGTGCTAATCACACCTACCGCTTAACCCATGGCCGCAAGGCTGCGATGCCGCTGGTAGACCTTAGCTAGAAAAAAGCTGTCGTGCCAAAGTACATGCACACATACATTTTCAATTTCTTTTACTATTATAAAAATATACGCAGAAATTTATCACTTGCATACCTTAACTTCATTTAGAAAATAACCAAACCATGGTTTTAGTAAGTAGCTCTACAGTCACATCCATTATTACTAACTGTTGCAGTTGACATGAGTGAGAAAGTAGAGGCTGCAATAGTTGAATTATTCAAAGAATTCGTTGTAGTTGTGCGTAAACTACTTATCGAAAAACAAATGAAGTCGGGGATAAATATACATGTAATTGCAAGTTAGAGTTACAAATACTACGAATTATTTCGCGACAGAAAGCGGTTTCACGAACACAAAAGTTTTCGAATATTGGATATTTAACTTTAGGTGATTCCCATGGTAAGTGTATTAGATTATTTTTTCAAAGTTTTCATAAATGAAAACCACCTGATAATACAGATTCCAAATTACAGTTATTCGCAGAGGACTGCAAATTATAGTGAAATATTAAAGCAAAGGTTATGTAATGTAGTTTAATGCTTTACAATATGATTTAGAAAATTTGCAATATTGTACCACAATAAAGGAAATGGAAATTAATAGATGGATATCTCGGAATATAAACATAGTAGCTGTACGTCGTAGCTGATAATTATTTGGGTTTTGATTGATTAGGGGCTGGGCTGGAAACTGCTAAGATCAATACTCACGTAAGTGTAGTGCATGCCTTTTTTTCGGGAGTTGGTGGTGATCTTCCCCCTCTAGATGGTGAGATCCGGCGCCAACCTACCGTCGGCTAGCGGGATTTTCTCTAATCAAGTATCTCCTACCAGTGGGGCACCGCCCCAGCCGGGACAAGTTCTAAGTTCTTGATCGGCCTCCCGACATGAGTAGGTAGTGTGGTGCATGTTAGTGTAAGTGTGTGTGTGTAAGGGGAGAGGATAGGACAAGGAAGAGGAAGGAAAGATCGCGCGCGCTCCATGACCCATTTCTTAGGGTACTGCTCCGGCATTCGCCTCGTGTTGATGGGAGAATGTAAGGAAACTACCGATCAGAGCAGCCAGCCCCTAGAATTCCTCTCTAGGCAGCGACTGAATTCGACAGAGCTATCTAGCTGGTGTCGAAAATCCTGCCACTGCACCGTGGGCCAGAAATGCCTCAAAGCTGGCCAAAAGTCCAAAAACTCAAATCACACCCCCTGTAGCTCAGATTTCACCCATCGTGACACCAATGTCCACCCTTTACGTAAACATAAACAGAAATTCAATGCACCATTCAAAGCCTTCGAAACTGAGCTGAAAAGTAGGGTTCAGTTTGATTTTGATGTCGGTCATGCCGCATGTGAAATAGAAAGCCCATATTGGTACAACCAGTACTCAGCCACTTTACAAGATATCGTCCTGCTCAATATCTGAATTTGCAGAGGAAGGTTTTGTTATTTTCTGGTGAAAACTATTTCCATTTTTGTGAATAAATGTTTAAGTTATTATTGAAAATATAAATTTGCTCATTTCGATCGTACAACAAAGATATCGTAATTTTCTTCTAGGATTTTAGTTGTTACTTTCGCTTACTTCCGGTTTAAGACAAAATGATATAAGAAGAAGAAAGTGTTAGGAATATGACCCGGTTAAAATATTACAGCCATTTACAGCGTTTTATGAGATAGACGCGTTTGAATTTTTTTCCGCCTACTGCTTGCACTCGCTACTGCTTGCACTCGGTACTGTGCATTGCGTCTTCCTCATAAAAGTCACGTCCTGGCCTATGTTAAAAGAGTAAATACCATTTTTAAGTCTTCTAAGACGACTTGTATTACGAAAATAACATTGTTTCCTTTTAGGCGAGTTTCTGCAAAATGCTAAAAAATGAGATATGTGAAATGCTGTCGGAAGCTCCCGGTCGTCGCGACACCAAATACCGCAAGCAATTAATTAGTCGTCTTTGTCAATTTATTGATACTGACAAAATATCAAGGTATGATCTGATTCTGAATATATGAGCTATTTACAAGAGGGGCAAGCTCACACTATGTTTGTAATAAAGGTTTTCCAGGTGGGACAAATGCAATAGAAAAAGTGATAAGCTTTTAAAAGAAAATTGAGTTTGGTTGAATGAAAGATTTATTTTGCTATCTGATTTCCTACACCAGAAGATCCTGAAGATTCTTCAAACCTTGGATACCCATCGACTTTATTTAAAGCAAATATCGACTTCAAGCCGACCTGGATGGCCGAGGTGGCTAAGAGCGAGTACCGACTCAGCGCTTCGGTCCGAAGGGTCGCGGGTTCGAGTCCCGCCTTGGGCATGGTTGTTTGTCCCTTGTCTTTGTATGTATGTGTTGTCGCGGAGGGCCTCGCGTTCTGCTGACCCCAGATCAGAGGAGCCCGCAAGTGTGCTGGTGTCTAGTGTATGGTCGAATATGCGTCCCATCGGGATGCAAAGGGTAACCGGCTGTCGGCTGGATAAAAACCGTAGAAAGAAATATCGACTTCAATCCTTTGAAGTCGATATTTGCTTCAAATATAAAGGAAGAAAAATAAAACGTATATAACGTAAATAAACGTAATTCGTGAGACCTCATTCTTCACTCACGCTGATCTACACCGCCCAAAAAGCGTCAGCCGAGCCTTCATCAGCTAAACTACGACAAAAGACGCAGGTCAGCTGGTGAAGGAAACGTGAGAACTCCAACCCGGGACAGAAAAATAAGGTGCGTGTGGTAGTGAAAGAACAGACGTTCGATTCATATGTGCTATTGATGATGAGTTATCTTTATTGGTCAACACGCAATCATCAACCTCCATTAATTCGTTATATTGCAGACAAATTTAGATTCAGTACTGAGTATAAAGAGCTCAGTTAATTAAAAATGAAGAGGAATTTCTGCAAAATCAAACTACGATCAGTCCACTTACGATTGACGGCCTTCTTTGGTGGACGGAATTGACGGATTGACGGCTTTCTTCCACTATGGTGGTCGGAAAGGTATGAAGCACTCTGACAACAACTTCAATGCAGAAAAGTTATATCTGTAAAGCAACTCCAAAAGAAATTACTGATTTAGATGAATTATTGATAAAGATGTAGTTACTCCCCTTATCTCGAAAGAAAAAGATAGTGACAGTAGTTCAAGCAACGAAGATGAAACGGCAGGAAATAATCACATAAAATATCGCACTGTATAAAATATAAATATCTATTTCTCTTAAACAACAGATAATATTACATATTTACGTGCATTCCCTTAAGCATTTACTCAATTTCCATCCATTTCCATCCCTGGAAATGCGGGAATTTGGATAGGGGATTTTGCCCAGGTTTCGGCTCTTCCTGGCCCAGTGTGACCGTTGGGACTCGAACCTAGGACCCCCTATCAGAGTCACTGCAGTGCCATAAGTTGATGCCCTGAGCCATCTTTCCCCGTATTTCGATTTCCCTAGGTATCCGCGCCGGGTACCTACTATGTTCCTCTTGGGGACACACATTAACCTTTTTAGACACACTTGCAGGCTCCTCGGTTTGCGGTCAGTAGACTCACAAGGCCTTCTGCGACAACACACATACATGAATGATAAGGGACAAACTAGGCCTACGGCAGGACTCGAACCCACGACCCTTCTGACCGAGGTGCTGTGTCGGCACACGCTCTAGCCACCTCGGCCATCCAAGTCGGCTAAACATCAAATGAATAGACGTGGAAACACGATTTATGTTTTGTCCATCCTATTATGGAATACAGAGTGTCTTGAGTTCCCTATAGAATTACAAAGCAATCTGGAAATAATTCACAAGAAAACTTGCAATTTTACGTAGAGTTAAACCATTAACAACGTCATGGTGACCGAAACAGGGAAGAGTGAAACTAGAAACAAGAAGAATGAAAGTGAGGCTTACCGGCTTACCGCGAAATTCAGAATATACTAAAAGAGCTAACATACTACTACTGCTGCTGCTACTGCTGCTGCTGCTACAGCTACTGCTGCTGCTGCTGCTGCTACTGCTACTACCACTACTACTACCACTACTACTACCTCTACTACCATCACTACCACTACCAATCCCACCACCACTACCACCACTACTACTACTACCACTACTACTATTATTACTACTAACTACTACTAACTGCTACTACCAACTACTGCTACTACCAGCTACTGCTACTACCACCTACTGCTATGCTACTACAACTACTGCTACTACCACTACTGCTACTACCAACTACTGCTACTACCAACTACTGATACTGCCAACTACTATTGATACTGCCAACTTCTACTGATACTGTTCGCTGCTGCTATTATTGCTACTACTGCTATTAAATCTTCTTTGACATTCTATTAAATCTTTATCGGTTCGAGTCTGATCGATACTACCAGTATCACCTATACATGAGGGAATACAGAAAAAGATTCTCCATGATCTATATTTCAACCCTTGGAGCTGATGGCCATCTGTGTGATGTCGTGCTGAGAAGGCTTCGATTCCTCCATCTTATATTTACGATTTCTATATATACCATAGTTTGCGCAGACTGACGAGTTTTATGTGGATAATTATTAATTCAAGATTTGCTCTCGCGCCAGTAACAAGTAGTACAGTTAATAGTTGCTTGATACTGATGAAGATTGTTTCTTATGCGTGTTGTACAACCATTCAATTAACGTTTTGCTGTGGTCTACAAGTGTTGTGTACCTAACTGTAAAAGGAAACAGACTATATGCTCCCATGTTTCGCGATACCCTTAGGAAAAATTAGCGTTTATTTATTTTATTTTACGTCAAAAAAGCAGTTAAAAACTGCGTATGACGTGCTATGGGGAGAAGTGAATTCTGTGCACATTTTCAAAATCCTGTGATCCCTTCACTAACAAGGGAATGCTTAACTTTGTCATGTCGAAACCGTACCTCATTATTTTTCTACTTAAAATTCGGGTTAAAAGATGGGTAGAAGCAAGATTTTAGCTGCCAAAGTTTTCTGGAAGCATTTAAAAAAAATTATAAACTTACGTGTTTTTGGCCATGTTTTTCCTCTCCAAATAGGTCAATGTACATCCCTGGAACACGATACGTCTCAAGGTCGGCCGCGCGGCAGTGCCTCACCCCAGCCGCCACGTGTCTCGCTCCGAGAGCAGGAAACGAGTGCTTTCGTCGCCTCAGCCCCAACGTTTGCAGATGCTTGCGGTGGTGTCTTGCGAATGAACACGACAGTATTGTCCACATCACATTCATTTGAAAATTAAAATTTCATTCATTGTATGTTTCACAAAAATGTGACTGAATAAAGCAGTGATTTAAACATATATTTTTCTTGCACCACGCACATATAATAAATGAAGGTGATTCGCATAAATCAATTGCACATAATGGTTCTGTGATGTGGAAACAGTATTGTGAAGGTGTCACAAAGGATGCAGGTCTTTCATCGACATATTGAGCGGCGTACCATGCATATTTAATGAGGTTCCTAAATCTTGGGGATGAAAATTGGTAATGGATGAATGATTGTAATTTTAAGATACTATCCCTTTGGTAGACGTGAAAATCTGCTCGCCGTGAAACGATTATTTTCTCTGTAATTTTGGGATAAAGGGATTTCCATTGTCGGAAGAACTCTTTGTCCAAAGGTTGTATTAGACTTGTAGTTCCAGCCGGAATTTTCAGAATTTGTATATCCGTTGCAATTTGATTGTGAGCATCCAAACTTTCAATATTACTGTGGCCAGACCACGAGTCTAACAAAGAAGAGATTTTTTCTCGCATGAAGGGAAAACAACATTATTGATAAAAAACGTGACATTTCTTTTTCCCATTTTCCCGGATGCGGAACAGTCTATTGCGAGATTTTCGGCGTTGAACATTGAGCTTCTCACTCGCGGCCCGAATTCTCCGTTTGCTTCCTGCAGACATACATACAGGGGTGACAGAAGTGTTCCAGCCAAACTTACCACAGGCATTATTGTGTAAGAATGGGTTAAAGCAGATAGAGATTGCGCGAGTGATTCCGTGTGTTTTTCACCTACGAAAGACAGCGTTCGTTTTGCACGCATTTCTTTTTCAAATCCAGATTGATCGGCATTGTAAACAGCTATTTCAGGATACTCTAATATCTTAATTTTTGCCGCAGTCAGAAAGTCCGTAATAGTTTTTTGGGAAGTAATTTCTCTCTCCAGATGTTTCTTAGAAGTGAATTTCGTAATTTTTCTAGATCCAATTGTATTAGTTTGTTTAAAACCGGTAATCCAACTTGCAGATGCATTGAACCTTGTTAGTCCCATTTCAGAAGCGAAGTCAATTGCCCATGATCGCAGCTGGTTGTCGCTTATACTGAACCCATTCTCTCTGGCTTCAGTAAAACAGTTCAGGAGTTTGCTACTCAACGAACTTATTTTTTCGTTTTGATTTTCAGTTACTTCATTTTTCCATCTGTATAATTCCCGTTCTGATTTAACAAAGCGAAAGTTCTTTTGTACAGAACTTAAACTACGGCGTTTCTTTCCGCCTTCGTTCATCCAGTAGGCAACTGCTTCCTTCCTCTTCGCAAAAGAAATTGCGACATTCGGCTTCTTCGGAGATGGATGATACTCCGAACCACTTTCACCACTTTCATTCGTCATTTCGTTTTGAATAGTTTCATCACCGCACATATTTTCATTTTCGATAAAGTCGGGGTATCAATTGTTTCTACTGCAACAGTTTCTTCCCTTGAATGTTTATCCAAAATATTCACAATGGTGTCGCACATTAAGTAATCTTCACGACTAATTGATGAAGCAGGCAATTTCTTATCTTCATACACTTGCAAGGCAAGACGCAAAACGTTCACAGGGTTCCACATAGCACTAAAGTTAATAAGACACTCACTGCGGCCGTTCGAAAGAAAAGTCTCCCAATCACTTCTGCATTTGGGTATTTCGCGCTATACTGGCGATCGCATTTCAGTCGTCCGCAAAGAGGAGGGGGACCCCGACCCCCGACCCTCGGCCCACGGTGGCGAGCGGAGCCGAGGCGAGGCGCGGCGCGGAGGCCGTTGTTTCACACAGCGCTGACGCATCCGTCCCAAGGGTTGCCCAGTATTTTGACTGGTGTGCCATACGAAAAATCATCAGTTTTCATATTTTTTTAAAAAATGCTTCTAGACAAATTTGGCAGCTAAAAATTTATGAACAGCTTTTAAATAATATTTACTTGAAGTGAAAAAAAATCACCCCTTAATTAAATTTTAAAAAAGCTTCCATGTAATAAAATCTATTTTCAAGAATAAAAGGCAATACATTTTGGCTCTTATCCATGTTGTCCTTCGGAATAGTACTTCCTGCCCCGATAACATGGAAACGATAATTTGAATAATTGTATTTCCCACTGAATTCTAGACGACGTGCACAGAAAATGAAGGTACATTTATGTCCAGAAGCAAAACAAGGGGCCATCTCAGCATTTGCTCAATGGATCAGGGAAACTGGACGAAAAACCTGATCGAGATGGGGGTCGTTGACCCGGAGGCTACCATACAATACTTGTTACAGGTTGTTTATACACATTTATACAGTTCAAATGTTAAATAATGCATTATGTATAATTGTTAAAATTAAATGTTACTTTTCTTGTGATGCTCAGTATAGTCTCTAATTGTATAGAAACAGTTATGTAGCAGAAACGATTTCACTTGGGATTTAATCTTTTCCAGCGAATTTAATCGTTTAAGTCATCTGGCAAAGTGTTGTAAAATAATGTACATGTATTGTATGTGAATTTTTTGTAATGAGCTGTTGATACTGTCACCTGATGAAGATGATTTCTACGTCGAGTGTTATAGTAATAGACATCGGCATTTTCTGAAAATATATTCCCGCCCTTGAGCATTTTTTTTTTACAAAAACCACTGACTCGTAATTAAAAAGACACGGTAATGGTAGAATTCCTAGATTAATGAAGAGAGGCTTACATGAATCACATGGGTGGGATTTGGTTATTATTCGTACAATTCTTTTTTGTAATCTAAAAGTCTGGGAGCTATAAGATGTATTTCCCCAGAACATTATGCCATATCTCAGGCGGGAATTAACATTCGCGAAGTATACACAACGAGCAGTATGAAGGCTGACTGAATTTGCAAGAATTCTGAACGCGTAGCATAATGAACTTAATTTTGTGTTCAATTCATTTAAATGGACGTTCCATTTAAGGTTTGACTGAATTGAGAGACCTAAAAATTTTGTTGCCTAAACATCAGTCAATGGTACACCGTTCATTTTCAATGGTGCACAGAATTGTTTATTTGAAATGGAAAACTGCATTAAAACAGTTTTCTTTTCGTTTACTATTAATTTGTTATTTCGGAACCAATTTGAAACATCTGATATTGTACTATTTACGGTTTCTTTATTGCAAAGGATGTTCGTATCATCTGCAAAGAGAACCGTTCTTCCTTTTCGAATCGTCGATGTCATATCGTTTACGTAAAGTAGGAACAGAATATGGCCTAAAATCGATCCTTGAGGAACTCCACGTGCAATGGGCAAAGAGTCGGAAAGGTGCGTACGTAATGTTTCATCATTCCAGTAAGGTATTTCCACTCTCTGAGATCGTTGTTTAAGTTACGAACATAACCAATCTAGATCAATACCACGGATTTTATATGAAGGTAATTTTGAAAGTAAAATGTCATGATTATTGACGTCAAAAGCTTTTGAGAGATCTAAAAATAATCCAATAGGTGCCTCGTTTTGATCCAATGATGAGGCGACATCTTTAAGAAAATAAAATATAGCTGTTTCCGTTGATTTTGATTTTCTAAATCCATGTTGGCAATCTGAAAGCGCGTCGTGTTTACTGAGAAAGGTACGTAAAAAAGTAAATTCGTACGTAAAAAAGTCTCTCTAATATTTTTGAGAAAACTGATAGAAGAGAAATGGGCCGATAATTTTGAATTTCATTTTTGTTGCCTTTTTTGAAGAGCGGCTTAATTTTAGCTGTTTTGAAAATATCTGGAAACGTTCCGGTGGATAACGATGAATTAAATATGTGAGTTAACGGGTGTATAATGGCATACGCACAGGTCTTTAACAAAGAATCCGGGAATGCATATAAACCGGTAGAATATTTATTTTTTAGTTTACCGATTATTTTGAGAATTTCATGGGAAGAAGTTTCGGAAACGAACATCGTGTCTAAAATTTTGGATGAACTGTCAGTTTTGGAATTTTGTGGCTGAAGACACTTAGTGAGATCAGCAGCAATTCTCGAAAAGTATTGGTTAAAGAGACTAGCCACTGTTGCCGGATCGTTCACATTTATATCGTTATATTTTAAAACAACAGGGTTTCTAGTTGATTTGGTCGTATTTTTTATTATATTCCACATTGCTTTTGTTTTGTTATTTGAGTTCAAAATATCCTGATCGTTTTCCTGATTTTAGCCTGCCTTATAACTTTTCGTAATAATGATTTGTATTTTGTAAAGTAGATGAGGGAATTTTGAGATACGTTATGACGTTTAGAAATGAAAGAAAGTGTGGCGTCATGCATTTGCCATAATAACACAGACGAGTGTGGGTTTAGTAATTTAGAGGTTTATTAACTGACCACCACCTTATTACAAAATAACGTAATTACTAATATCCCTACACGGAGTAATTTCCCGTTACGGCTACCACACCACTACGCACTAATCTCAAGCATTAGATGGCGTGAAGCGCCGCAACCCACCTACGACTCCACATCGAGTCAGCCTCTGTACGGCAACACATTGCCGGCCTTCACAGCCGCGGCCCGCGCCCACCCAGATCCCCAACCTCCGACACCCGCCTCCCCCACCCGCCTCCTAGGGTTTCCCGCCGACGTCACATCCGCTCCTAAACAAAGGATAACGCGTGGTGCCTTAGCGTCGCCTATGCCACGCGGCCGTTCGTTACAATTGCGTTTGTGCATGACGCTACAAAAGAATTCGCTTGTTTTTACAAGATGTTCTAATCCCTTGTGTTATCCAAGAATTGCTTTTCCGTGAAATATTTATTTTTATTTTTTGAAGAGGAAAGCAAGTGTTAAAATGTAATGAAAGTGTTGAAAAAAAAGAATTATATTTGTCGTTTGTATCAACAGTATTATAAACCGCTTCCCATGACTCCTGCATCAAGTAATCAATGAATAATTTTATTTTACTTTTTGTAAACAATCTAGTCATGCGTGAATTATTTATTGTGTCAGTGATCGCATTTCTTATAATGAAAAGAATTTGTCCATCGTGGTCACTGTGAGGGGTAGGTGTAGGGTGAGGTTTGTAGATTGGTGAGACTGTAAGGTGAGGTTTAACATGCGAGAGTTCTAGCAAGGGTACGGTAATAATAATAATAATAATAATAATAATAATAATAATAATAATAATAATAACAACAATAACACACATAGCTACAGAATTAATTATCTGCTATACATGGACGATTTGAAGTTATAGGGTAAATCAAATGATCAGCTTCATAGACTTGTGGATATTGTCATTAAATTTAGCAATAAAGTCTGCATGGAATTTTGTCTGGACAAATGTAAATCGGTACGTATTAAACGAGGCAAAGTTGTTACATTTGAAAACTATAGTGTTACGCTTGATGGAATGATTGAAGATCTGGAAGATCCTGATAGTTACATATACCTAGAAATTACCCAGTTACGAGGAATAGATCACGCTGGTATTAAACGAAAACTGAAAGAAAATTTTCTTCAAAGAATCAAAAGCATCCTTAACACACAGCTCTATAGCAGAAACAAAGTAAAGGCGATTAATACTTTTGCAATACCACTACTTACTTACACATTTGGATTAGTTAAATAGTCAGTGACAGACTTGGAAGATCTATCAAGGCTAGTCAGAACACAACAGACAAAATATCTAATGAAACATCCAAAAATCAGTAATAGAACGGGTGATTCAATACTGATGGTGGCATGGGTATCACCGACAAATCGTGACTCCATATCAAGAAATTAATGACCTCGGATCCTACCTTCACGATAAACAAACCGACAATAGAATGTTTAATGTCATTTGCAACGCTGATATCAAGGCAACTCCACTTCACCTATCAGATGCTACCACTTTCGCTTCAAAACGTACATCAGTGGAAGATCAGATAAAGAACTGGAAGCAAAACAAATTGCATGGCATATTTCCGAATCAATTAAAGGAAGATAATGTAGATTAAGAAGCAACAAGCCTCTGGCTCAAGAATAGAAATCTCTTTGGCGACACAACTGAATTTATGATGGCGATTTAAGATAGAGTAATAGCAACTAGAAATTATAGGAAATACCTAATCAAAGAAGCAACCTCAGATTATAAATGCCGAAAATGTCATGAAACAACAAAAATAATAGAAAATATAACAGGATCCTGCCATACACTTGCAAACACACAATATACCAAAAGACACAATGATGTAGCAAAACTCATCCATCAAAATTTAGCTGGAGGCACAGCTTCAGGCTCATCGTGTTACAAGTATGAATTGTCACCAGTAGTTGATAAAAGCGATTTCAAACTGTATTGGGATAGAGAAATAAGGACTGACGTCACCATACCTGCCAGTAGACCAGACATCACTTTACTGGACAAAGAGAAAAAAGAAGTCCATCTGATAGGCATTGACATTCCATTCTCCCGCAGTATTGACAATAGCTACACAAACAAGTTCAGCAAATAACAGCAGATCTGGCATATAACACAGATTTGGCAGATTAAGTAAAGAATATGAGGAAAGTCAAGACAGTTTATTTTAGACCCATCATCATTTCGACCACAGGACTAATTTCTAAAAGCGTGAAGAAACACTTAAAAATCCTTCAAGTAGAAAGCTATTTATCAAAAATTCAGACATCTGTGATACTAGACACTAGAGCATTGCCTCTTCGCGATATTACTCACTCGTACTCGTTCGAACATCACGCACCCGAGTACACAATATTCGAGTCCCACATACTCGAGTGACCCTTACTAGCGTGGCTGGAAGCCGTTCTCGTAACGCTTTGAGACATCGACGATAACACTTCCATCGGACGTGTTTCATTTTGAGCGATAGAGGTTATTGTGTGTAAAGTGCACCTAGAGGACAATTGCAATAATATACAAATGTAGTTTACGTACTATATTTTTTCGAAACCAATACTGAAGTTAAAAACTGAACTCCTGTATCTTCGGACGTATCAAAAGAACACTGCGGTCACAAATAGATGTTGGAAGTAGAAAGATACAAGAGTAGCGCGGAGTATAATTGAATTTTCCAAGAAAGACAACAGAAGTTATGTCTGGAATACGGATCGTTAAATGCAAATGGCTATTTTATTTGTTTCGATATTATTAAATTTTTATCTTCACGTAGGGGTAATACAAAGAAGTTTCATTGAATTTTAAGAATTTTTGAATATTTTAATATGTGGGTAATATTTATTAATATTTTAATCCTGATGTTTGCAAGACTTTCGAAAATTATCAATAAACTTTACAATGACATACTTCTAAATAGTACTGAAACAACGAAAATAAAATATGGTGTCACACTACTTCTAGTTCTAGAAATCTTATTTTGAAAATGTTGGTAATATAACACAAAGCTAATAACTATTATACAAAATAGCAATAAACAATTATAAAATAATACGAAACAAAAACATAAGTAGGTTTTAAATTTACTCTGTAAATGTTTTACCATTCTTCAAAACAACTGTAGAAGGGAATTACAAAAGTTTGGCGTGCAAGACGCGACGCGTACGTGGGGTGCAGTTTCGCAGACACACCGGAAACAAAAGAACCTACAGGTCACTAATCGAAAGATGAGCGTCGCTTCACAAGGCGTGGGCCAAAAACTTACGAAAGGATGAACAAATTCTCTGCTTATCACTATTATGACTCTGACTAAATCACATTTCGTGTCGCGCTCACTGCCTGTGCAAATACTAAAATATATAAAAATCCAAAGACTCTTGGTCTAAAAAATAATAAGAAGTAGATGCATGCCAATAACATTTTACAATTTTGATACTTACGGATTCATACACACTTTGTCGTTGTAGATCAATAAAATATCACACAATGGTTAGGGTGTCAATGAGTTTCTCTTGTGTCTCTTGTCTTGTCTAATAAAAATAATAACTAATAGAAAATATAACTCTTAGAATAATGACTAATAGAATAATTACTAATAGAATAAAAATAATAGAATTAAGACTAATAGGATAAAGACTAATAAAATAATGACCGATAAAATAATGACCAATAAAATAATAACTAATAAAATCTGTTTTCTCTTCTCGCGTCTTTTTTCTTTAGCTTGTATTCACTACTGGGAAGTTTGTTTTCTATCATATTTTCCTCTTTACCCTTCCATCACTGTACGCCAAGTAGCACGTCGGGCAGCTTTCGAATACAGCACACTCGACTGAGTGTCGGACACTGTTGTGACTGCACCTAAGTGATATCCAGCGGCCAAAAGAACTCTTGGTGCAGCTAGCGTACTCGAGTAAAATGTTCGAATGAACGGCGCTACTGGACACACGACAAATTGTGATAGGAGAGACGAACTTGACTGAACTCAACTCAATTACAGTGATTTTTTTATTTATTTACGTCAAAAACAATTAAAAACTGTGTATGACGAGCTATGGGAAAAAATGAATACTGTGTACGTTTCCAAAAATTCTGTGATCCCTACACTAAGCTATGAAAAAAAATTTAAAAAAACACGCTCCGAATTAGTTTTGAAGCCTGGCATTTTAATTTCAGTACTTACTGGACCTAGATGACTTAGTTATTGATAATATTATTTTATATTGTGAAGTTGTTAACTTTTAATTTTTTTGAGAATCATTGTTCTATGACGAGAGTTCTTTTCAATTTTTAATTTAACATAATTTGCAATGCTTCCAAATTCGTGAAATAAAAATTGTTTTTACTTTGTCAAAGAAAATGTGTGATCATATAACTTTTAGTTTAACCAATTTCGATTAATTTCATTAGAGCTTAGCTTCATTTTGGCATAATCATCGTGAAAATCTTTCCAAGGTAATTGCGAAGGCGTAATGGACTAGATCTAATTCGCGTTTCCTACATTTTTTCTTTCAGAGTGGACTTGAAGGCATCAAATTAGTGGCTGTAGCAATGTTCGCTTTCTATGAAATAGGCGAACTTTTCATGTATTGCGTGATGGGTACAGAAATCCAAACAGTGGTAAGATCCTAACTACTTTCTAACACTTATCAATAATGTTATATAAATTTGCATTTTCTGTATTTCTTATCGGTCTATTCTATGTTTTTTGTGCATTAATAATGCGGAATTTTATTTTTTATATCCATCGTTTATCAATTGGTTAGAGGATTCTCTTTAGTTATTTTTCGAGATCAATGTTGAAGATTATAGTAATTGGAAACGAATAGTTTAAATTCATTCCAAGGGATGAAATAATTTATGTCGGCAAGTAATCCGCAGAGTGCAAAAGTTAGCAAAATAATTATCTAGAATGAAACAAAGGAGTATCTCAAACTTCTGCTGTAATAATCTTGGTAAACGAAGTGTACCATGATCGAATTGGATCCTACACCCGTTCAAGTACCTACTTAAAAAATTGAGAGGGGGGTAGTCGTTGTAAAAGTTTATTAACACTTTTCCTTTGGATATGTTCTATGTACACAGACACTAGATAAAACTCAATGCTTTAGACCTCCTAGAGCCTTTGAATCTCCGGGAAGTCCAAAAACTTGTATTTTTCTGACTTTTTCGTCTTTTGAATATAACTCAAGTTTTCAAACCAGTTTTAAAGATGATACATTTTCTTACAACGTTTTTACAAGGCATTCACATTTAAACTAATTACCAAGGCACTACATCTTTTAAAAAATTTCAATATTTTATTTTCTCCAAAATTTGCCTAAAACACGCATATTTATTATGTTAAATTCAATTATTATGAACAATTTTATTACATGTAATAATATTACTTATTTTGCCGTCAATGTAAAAATGTTTGAAAATGGACACATTGCAGAAAATCTTAATATATAATTAATAAATTGCAATGGCCGCCCGCGAGCCATTGAAAGACCCGCAGCAGGAGCCCAGCGGCCAGACGTCATCGCTCCCGGAGAGTTCGGCCGAGGGCCGAGAGAGAGCAGAGCGGGCGGAGCGCGCCCCCGTCACGCCTCGGTCGGCGCGCTGCGACGCGCCACAGGCCATACGGTCGAGCTGGCCGGCGAAGCTTCAGTCCGGAGGGGTATAAATGAGCCCTCTCCGGGAGTCTAAGCGATCCCGGCGTGAAGCGAAGTAGTGGTTTACGAGTGCAAGTGAAGTGTGTAGTGACCAACAAGGCAACGGACTTTATCGCCTGGATTTTCGGCGATTAATTTTGGACAACTACTGGCGAACGGCGACTAGGCATTCTTTCAGCACTTCTTCTGGTTATACGGTACTTGCGCTTGTCTATGGTACACTCTGAAAAGTGTATGGTAATAAAATTACTTTTTATGAACTTCGTCTATTGTTTTGGATATAACATAAATGAATATGCACGTGTTTGTGACCGTGTTCTGTCTTAACTGTTCAACGCGGGAACCATTTCATTTCAACAAAACTTGGTATACTTTACTACTACTCCAATAAGGAAAAGAACATACGCGGGAAGGGAGCATACCCTAGACGTGGGGGCATGATGAACAGACATGGGATAGTCCGGCACACCCACTTTTTGCTCGTTCTGCACAGCACCAGTTTTCGTCACGAACCACGTACTTCAACACAGGCACTTCGTTTGAAAAGACAAACCAGACGCTGGTCACCATGTTGCATGGAGAGCGATAAATGAAAACATTTTAAAAGTGGCATAAAGTTACAATTTTCAACGATGACCGACCAAGAATAGCACGATGAAGATGTAATTGAAATAAAAAACGCAGTATAAAAACATTTTCGTGTATCTGTTTCAATGACTTGTAACAAAATTATAATTGCGGTATCTGGCTGCATTTTATTTTGTGTGATGCAAACCGCTTTCCACCGCTCTATTACAAAACTTCCTCTTCTTATGATGTAAGGGCAAGACATTAAAAACGAAAAATGCCCGAAAACACTGGATTTCAGGCCTTCTGGAGGTAGCGCAGGTTCTCAGAAGTCAGAAACGAAGTTTTATCTAGTGCTTGAGTAAATAGAACATATAAAAAAGAAAGAGTTAATACAAAAGAAAAAGTTTTACGACCTTTTTCTAGACAAAAAGTATTGTCAACTGGGCCACTGTAACATTGATCTTCGTTACATATCGAAACGCGTTAAAAGTAGTATGTTTTAATTTGTGTGTATTCTGTGATTTGTTATCTGGGTATAAGCTGAAACATACATTGCACTTACCAACTTATGCCCAGCGACCGTTTAGTTAAAAGGATTGGATGCCTGTTTCGACCGCTGTACCACCAGAATTAGTAACTGCCAGGCATCCGAGGCCTTTATGCAGTGAAAGCGATCACGCTGAACTAAAGCATTGGGAAGAAGAGACATTTGGGTAGCTGTTATTTATTGCACATTTTGATTTGTATTGTCGTCTGATTCCTCATCGTACGATGAGGATTGCGTGTGTTGCAGAGCGTGGCGTGCGGTTTGGAAGCTTACAGCTCCCCTTGGTACGAAGCGCCCATCTCCTCCAAGCGCTCCTTGCAGATGCTGCTGTTGCGCGCCCAGAGGGCTGGGCAAATTCGAGCTGCCGGCTTCACCACACTGTCACTGGAACTCTTCGCCTCGGTAAATGCACGTGAGAATCGTAGTAGAGGCAATTTTAAAATAAATGAGCGAAATGGGTCTTTTGCCCAATCAAAATGCTTTGTTTACCGAGACTGATACAATTATTTCTCTCAACAAATAAGTAATAACAGCATTCCCTCACGAAATAAGTAAAAAGGATTAGTATACTACAAATACTTGGAAATTATATAATTTTGCCATTGCCAGGTTATAATATGCAACAGTGAGACTTAAAATGCAATCATGAGGAAGACCTTTGAATATATGCCCCTCAAGACAACGGTATAAGAAAAGTTGTCACAAACAGAGCCATCAAGTGTGTCACAGATAGATGCGTGTAAGCTACAAAGGATTGAAACAAGTGTCTTTTTTTGTAAAGTTTATCTTTTAATTCATCATTATCATTGGAATTTGCTCCTTTTAACTTCGTTTGGTCACAACTGACGTTCCCTGCTCGTAATTAAGTCCACTTCTTTTTTCTGTCGACTTTACCTTTTTATGCCATAGCTTCCACTCCGTCTCTGCTGTAGCTCGTAAGCACATTGCCTCTACCGCTGGTGGCCCGTGAGCTCGAGGCGGCCCTTGAACCACACTCTTGGTAGGGAGGCTCAGCGGTGGCGTAGCCCATAGGCCCTGGCACGCTGACACCCACGGCATCGCATTCCGGTGGAGAGAGGACTTTATTTTTTTTACTTTATTTATTTATTTATTTATTTATTTATTTTACGTCAAAAAACAGTTAAAAACTGCGTATGACGTGCTATGGGGAAAAGTGAATTGTGTGCACATTTTCAAAATTCTGTGAAGCCTACACTAAGCCATATACTACTTAAATTTTGAATTTTGAAAGGGAGAAAAAAAACAAAAACTCCCATGTAGTAAAATCTATTTTCAAAAATAAATAAGCAATAAATTTTGAATTTTGAAAGGGAGAAAAAAACTCCCATGTAGTAAAATCTATTTTCAAAAATAAAAAGCAATAAATTTTGAATTTTGAAAGGGAGAAAAAAAAAAAACTCCCATGTATAAATCTATTTTCAAATAATAAGCAATAAATTTTAAAAAAAGGCTCTTATTACTTCCTGCCGCGACAACATGGAAACGATAATTTGAATAATTGTATTTCCCACTGAATTCTAGAAGACGTGCACAGAAAATTAAGTTACATTTATGTGCAGAAGCAAAACAAGGGGCCATCTCAGCATTTGCTCAATGGATCAGGGAAACTGGACGAAAAACCTGATCGAGATGGGGGTCATTGACCCGGAAGCTGTAGTACAATAGTTGTTACAGGTTCTTTATACTCATTTATACAGTTCAAATGGTAAATAATGCATTATGTATCATTGTTAAAATTAATGTTACTTTTCTTGTGATGCTCAGTATAGTCTCTAATTGTATAGAAACAGTTATGCAGCAGAAACGATTTCACTTGGGATTTAAACTTTTCTATTGAATTTAATCGTTTAATGTCATCTGGCAAAGTGTTGTAAAATAATGTGCATATATTGTATGTGAATTTTTTGTAATGAGCTGTTGATACTGTCACCTGATGAATATGATTTCTACGTCGAGTGTTATAGTAATAGACTTCGGCATTTTCTGAAAATATATTCCCGCCCTTGAGTAAGTCATTTTTTACAAAAACCACTGATTCGTAAATAAAAAGACACGGTAATGGTAGAATTCCTAGATTAACGAAGAGAGGCTTACATGAATCACGTGGGTGGGATTTGGTTATTATTCGTACAATTCTTTTTTGTAATCTAAAAGTCTGGGAGCTATAAGATGTATTTCCCCAGAGTATTATGCCATATCTCAGGCGGGAATGAACATTCGCGAAGTATACACAACGAGCGGTATGAAGGCCGACTGAATTTGCAAGAATTCTGAACGCGTAGCATAATGAACTTAATTTTGTGTTCAATTCATTTAAATGGACGTTCCATTTGACTGAATTGACTGAATTGAGAGACCTAAAAATTTTGTTGCCTTAACATCAGTCAATGGTACACTGTTCATTTTCAATGGGGCACAGAATTGTTTATTGGAAATGGAAAACTGCATTAAAACCGTTTTCTTTTCGTTCACTATTAATTTGTTATTTCGGAACAAGGAAGGAATTAGGAACAAGGAAGGAACAAGGAAGGACAAGGAAGGAATTAGGTAGTAATACCTAATTCATTCCTTGTCCTCTCTCCACCGGAATGTGATGATGCTGCACAGGGTTCGCGATATACTCCAACACCTCACAATACTAAAGCAAACGTCCATGTCCAAGGAGGGATTCTAACCCGCATACACTGCGACTGTCGCCGTAACCAATACACGAAGGAACTCCTTTATCTGTAAATCGAACAATAATTCTAACATTTGTATTAATATCTACTAGCTTAGCGAGGCGCCGACGGCGGGTATTTTCATGTTAAAAAGTTTTATTTGTGCTTTGACAGTTCGTAATAAAAATACATTTTCAGCATATTACAGTTGACTGACTTGCTAAGTTTCAGGCATACAACGTTATAAGAAAAAGTGTCGATTAAAATATTTGTTTCACTTTCTTGAATCATTACAAAATTAGGTTTAATTTCAATCGGTAATAATTAAAGTAAGTCGTAACGATTGTTGCCAATGCCTGAAAGAAGTATACTAAATAAAGGCCTTTCACCAATGTAACCGCAGAAATGATGTACTGAAAACTCATGTTAAAGATATCTATTATATACGTACTAGCAAAACCCGGCAGACGTTGTCCTGCTCTCTCTCTTTTCTCACTCTCCTTTTCCTTCTTTCTTCTCTCTTTTTACACCTCTCGCGTTTCTCTTCCTCTCTTTTATCCCGCTCTCTCTTTTTCTTCTCTCCTTTTCTGTCTCTCTTTCCCCCTCTCTCTCTCTTTCCCTTTCTCTTTTCCCTCTTCTCCGTTTTCCCTCCTCCCTTTTTCCCTTTCTCGTTCCCCTCTTTCCTTTCCCTCTCTCTTTTCCCTTTCCCCTCTCCTTTCCCTTTTCTCCCTTTCCCCTTCTCTCTCTCCCTCCTTTTTCTTTCCCCTTTTTTCCCTTTCTTTTTACGCTCCTCTCTTTTACCCTACTCACTCTCTTCCCCTATTCTCCTTTTCTATTTTTCCCTTTTTTTTTTTTTTTTCCTTTTCCCTTCGTTTTCCCTGTCTCTTCCCCTCTTTTTCTTTCCCTCTCTCCTCTTTTCTCTATCTCCCCCCTCCTCTCTCCTCCTGCGCTGCTGGCTCCCCTGGTCTCCTCGGCCTTCCGCGTCACACGGCAACGCTCAGCAGTAACGAAGCTGGGTCCCATGATTAGGAATTACATTTAACTGAAGCGCCATCTTGTGCTGCAGCGCCTTCTAGTAGAGTTACAAAAACGAACAGCATAAAAATCTCAGTGAAAACAGAGAGTAACGTAGAGTGCCAATTGTCATGGAGATCGGTCACACGGCCACCTCCCTATGCTTACCCGGTGATCCTACCGCTGCTGGCCTCCGGCGGAATAAATTAGGAACCTGTCTCTTAGCGACAGGTGAAAAATAATGATCGTGGTGCATCTACTATATTATTTAAATGCTATATTATTTAAATGATTTATTTTCTGTATTTGTGTTGTCTTAATCTTTACCTAACTTGGCAAGGACACTGCATCATATCCTGAAGAGGAGCCTGTAAATATTTCGTAACTATTTATACACTCCTTTTTGTGGAATCGATGTCGATTACATGTTGTTGAATTCACTTTTATTAGTATAGATTTATCTTGCGGACGATACTGTATGCCACTTCCTATTGAGATAATATTTACTGAAATCATACAAAATTGCTCTTCTTTTTCAACACATATTTCTTCGTACATAAAACAACTCTCTTACTTTTTTGTTTCCCCTGACAATACATTTTATCATATTCTGTGAGATCATGCGGCTTACACAATACTCCGAACTACAAAACCGTCAAAAACAGGTGCTTTGAATCCTTTCAGATATTCTATTGGAAATCGATTAGGAATTGTGTCAAGCAATTTGTCTTGTCGAGAAAAAGTGAAAGCGCTGATGATCACCTCTGTAGGTGCCGGACGTCATCTCAAACAAAAATCAGGCGTTTCTAGTACATCGTTTTTGAATTTTCTGGGTGGACCTGCAAAAAATGTTCAGATCGCCGCCAGGAGTCAAAAGACAGCTCATTCGTCTCGATTGGTGAACAGGAAGAGTTCCAACCGTAAATGAGAAAGATGGGCAGACAGAAAAACGGACGGGCGCAGCTTACTTGATTATTACTTATGAATGAGTTGTGTCAATGTACGACCGTAAAAATAGGTACATACATTTTTGATAAACAAAAACCTTATCTTAATACAAGTACTTTCTGTACAAATGCTAATGAAAAGTAATAATTTTTATATGATTTTAGTTGATTTTCTCCCCCATACGTTACATACAGTTTTTGACTGTTTTCGACTAAATAAATAAATAAATAAATAAATAAATAAATAAATAAATAAATAAATAAATAAATAAATAAATAAATATGTAAAATTTTTCATATATTATATTTATTACATTAAACGCATTTTATGTTACAAAATATGTTTTGCATATTTTTTCGAAGCATGTGGCGCCTTATGGATAGGGACCCCCAAGCAACTGCTTGTTTTGCTTGTAGGTAAATCCAGTCCTGCAAATTTCACTCAAAAATGCCCGAAAAATATATTTTTCAAAACATGTACAGTATATTAATTAAAGAACTGTTGGGGAGAACAAATTTGAAGAAAATCATTAATTTGAAGAAAAAATATTATAGTTGTAGGAAGACGCCGAAAAATATTCGAATGTTTGTAACTTTCAGAAAGTAGATTAGTTGAGAGTGAAAATTGGATCTAGTCCATATTTATAAGTAGTTATTTTCCACTCTATGCATACATGACCTAATTTGAAGATCTGTTTTTGATTAACACGTTTAAATAAGAATAGTAGTTATAGGATGACGCCTTAATAATTGTAGGTGTAGGATGACGCCGAAAAAAATTTGAATTTTTGCAATTTTCGAAAAAACGGGGATTTTAATGAAAATGAGACCTGCACCATTCTCTTGAAGGTCTGACAACATCTATCTATCTCAAAAGTGTGACAACATCTATCTGACAACAAAATGTAATAAAAAACTTGGACCCATTATCGATTTATAGTAATAAACAAATCGTTTTCAGAGGAGCCTTTAAATTGTGTTCAGTTACACAAGAAGAAAAATTTGGCTGTGTCCGGGTTCCCTGGTAACTGCACCTGCCTGGCCGGCGGTAGTTACGCCACTGATCACAACAAAATTGCTATTCGACTCTACGATTCCAAACATCATTTTTCTCCAATCTCTAATTGAAATGGTTTGGTAAAGAAGACGTTTACGAGTATGCAAAGAAATAAATATCGCATGGAAAAAATAACGTCAAAATCAAACCGGTGCAATCTATTAATGGTTCAGAGAAGTAGAAAGTATTGACAACGAATGCAAATTCCTCAGTGAAGTGGCGGATAACCGACTCTCGGTTATCGAGCAGTGGTAATACGAGACACTTACTTTATTCAGAAGGTAACTTAAGTGGGAGTCAGTTATCCGCCACACGCACTTACGGAAGGTGGTAATACAGGTCTTTAATAAAATAATGACCAATGATTAAGCATGTCTCAAGACTTGGTTTGTAAACGTATCTGTGATTGGTGAAAGGTCTTACTATAATGAAGCTGTATCATAATCTTCATTATCCAGCAGTGATCTAACAGAAAAATAGCATAATTGGAATAGACAAAAATATATATTTTTTTTTTTATATATTATTTATTTAAGGTCGCCTTAGAAACGTCTAGGTCATTGGCGACCACAGTTACAATAGTACAGTAGTTACAAATATACAAATATACATTAGTTGCACAATTTCATGGGATACACACATAGAGCCTTAATATTAATATTGTACATGGGACAATGTATAATCACTATCTAAATACTATTTATGAGATTAAATTTGGTGAGGAGTTCTATAATTTTCATGAGGCCGGAATACAGGGAAATATATGGCCGTAGTATTACACTGTAGATGCCTGGGACGTATCCGTATCAGAATCCAATGCACTTTCAAGTTTTTTGATTATTCTGGAACATCTGTTTTTAATACCTTTTTTAGGAAGGGTGGAATAAATATCCCGTAACATTGAAATTATAGGTGGAATATCTGGAGAGAAGTCTTTAGCAATTTCTGCAATGTTCTGGGAACCTTTAGATTTGTCAAAGAAGCTTAACAATTCATTCATCGATAACGGGTATTTAATTGGGCTCTTTTCAATCTTTTCTTTGGTCACTGACCATTGAATGTCTTCTTTACTATCTGAGGTGGTTTTTATTTTTTTTGGGGGGAACACTATTTTGTTTCACAGGGGGGTCTTCTAAGTCTAAAGATATCTCCGAATCAGAGAGGATAGTCTTTTCCGTAACGAGATCTCTTGACACATTAGTGGGAAGAGGCGTCGCTTGGGAACTACTAGTTGAGAGTGGCCTTTTAGTTCTTGATTTTACCGTGTTTTCCGTTGGCTTCTTTGTCTTGGATTCCGAGACTGAAGTTGTAGGAATGCCGGTAAAGGATCTGGTTGTGAAACACTTGGGAGATCAGGGAATTCGTTCTCGTTAATGACAGGAGCGGGACCGGGGGCAGGAAAAACGGAAAGGTCGCCGTCTGATAAGGGAAAGGTTGTTACCTTCGGGCTGATAGCTGCTTGCGGCAGGGGTGAGTTGCCATTTGGGCAGTTCTTAGCAAAATGACCTTGCAGCTTGCATTGAAAGCAGGTAGGGATATCAGATGAGATGTATATCCAATGTGGTAAACCATCCAATGTTACTTGGAAAGACTCCGGGAGTAGTTCTTCATGTTCCGGTGCTATGTAGGTTTGTCTTCTGAAACTCATGATATGGTTTAAGTTTGGGTTAGAGAAACCTGCACGAATAAAAGACATTGATGCCACAGTTTTAACGCCAAATTCTAATAACTTATCTTCTAGTAGATTGTTAGGGATACTCGGGCAAACATTGGAAAGAATTATTCTTTTGTTGCGTGAAATTAGCGGTCTTATAGTAAATTCATGGTCAGATACAATTATTGATTTAACTTTGGATACTAGATCGTCAGCAACTTCTTTGGTGGACAAATAAACACACAGCCTGTTATTAGAGATCTTTGATGCAAACCGAATATGAGAAGGATTAGTTTTTCCTGCAAGGGCTTCAATGAAGTCAACTGTCGGTGCATAATTTGCAGAGTCAATCACAATTGCATTTTCTTTCTTAGGAAACAGGGAACTATTACAAGCTTGAACATAACTCTTACTTGACACAATACTTGGTTGTTGATTGGGATGGAGGACTTCCATGATGGTTACGATGTTGTTGCTCGGATGCCAAGCAGCAACACGATGGTCAGAAACATACGCACTTCGAGCTTCTCGGTGCGTGGAAATGAAGAGAACACTCACTAAAACACTGAACTTCACAAATCTAGGAAAACTCGTCACCCGAATTTGCACACAGTTAAGGAACAACTATTAACCACAAAAACAAAAAAAAACTATAACAGCTTTCATTCTTGACGCTTATCTAGAACGACCACGGTCATAGCGCGCGATGGAAGCACAGCGAAGCAGCGAACGTCCGCACCCCGCCGAGTCTCAACGTCGACTGTTGAAAAAAATATATTTTATGAAACCGGTTATCTTCTAATAACTGTGCCTCCTTCGCTCTCCTTAAGTTATGCCTCTAGTCGAATTTATCATTATGAACATTGTTAAGTGCATAAGAAAGGGACGTTGACGAAATAAATGGGGACTAATAATGATAAGACCTGCTGATAATGATGATTCATCTCTAAACTGAAAAGAAAGTTGAGAGAAAAGAGAGTGAATGCATCATATATTTTTGGATGATAGTGATTATTGTTCTCTGATATGTCTTTAGCATCCCCGGCGTTCTTTGTCCGAAAACACAACTTTGAAATCAATATTTCACACCCATTGTTGGCTCAACACCACCTTTGGTTCACCCCGCAATCGCCTAACGTCATATTTATTAAAGTTCTTTACAATAACTGAATCACGTTAAACACGGATCAGACGTGTTCTCTCGTTCTTATAATTTTTCACGATTATTATTGTATTATTGATGAATATCATCAAGGATAATAAATATATTCACTGGTACGAATGCGGTAAAACTTATGTGATAATTCCAACATTTTCTAGTGTTTGTTATTCTTTGGAAGATCTTTCACCATTTTTAATTCATATTTTTATTTTCTTTCAGCTGATGAGACTTTCATATTCATTCTACGCACTGCTACGACAAATGTCAGACTGAAGCGCTACCTCTGGAAAGATTAAAATGTTAAAAAGCTGTGTTAAAATCTTACCTCTGGAAAGATTAAAATGTTAAAAAATGCATTTATGTAAACAACGAATTGCAAATCAATCACCTGAAATTACCAGTATTTCTCAATATACTGCCTATGCAATTGGTTTGAAGTATACGTAGGGCCGGATTAACCGTTAGGCATGGTAGGCACACTGCCTAGGGTCTACGACAAGGCTTTCTAATGAACTTGATAAAACGTTTATTTCAAGACTAAAAATAAATAAATCACATACACAAAATTTACAATACTTACAAAAAATTCAATGTTTTTAAATTCCAATTTAAACGTTGGTTTGTAAAAGAGCTAAAAACATATATAAAAAAAGAAATTTTTCAGTCACATGAAACGATGAACATTTTTAATGAATTGTTTTATCTGTATTCCTCTAAATTACAGGGTTTTTTAATTCCAAAAAATTCTAATAATTACAGTTTAATAGAGTCCTATAATTTTTCTGAGGTCTACGAAAAGATTGTGGCTAGAGCATACGACAAGCTTAATCTGGCCCTAAGTACAAGGTTTTATTGTAATAAAAGAGCCATTCAAAATTACGCAAGTGGCATGGTGACTTATAATGGATATTCGGTAAAATTTACTCAATGCGGAATTTCAAGGGAGCAGTAATTTTGTATTAGACAATATTCCGCATATATTCTACGGAATTTACGTTTGCCCGGACAGCGATTTATGTTCTCATTAGACAGATTTCCGCGTTAACACACGGGCCCGAGGGGCCTGAATCCAGGACCCCCAATGCTCCCCCCCCCCTCCCGACAGTTTTTTAAAAAGATTATTTAATGCTACATTTTTCAAAAAATAAAATAAAAAATCGCTGAAAAGTGATGTATGATGAAACTATACGCAAAAAAATGTCATAACGGAGTGATATGTCGCGCATCATTGGATAATATTTGTAATAAGGAATGTTGCTGGTTGACGCGACAATGTCACAGTAATGAGAAGTTAATTTTCTTTTAACAAAACTTGTCTTTAATGGGGGAGGGGGATCGGTGAAAGTAAAAGAGAGCCCCCCCAAATTAACGTAGGGCCAATGGTCCCTAGGCTGTTAAAACGGCCCTGATTATGTACGTTCCGCATTGAGCAAGTTTTACTGTTTTTTCCTAAATAAAAGGATTTGCCATTACTCACTTTGATTGCCTAGTATCATGTCATATTTTATTTTGTAGTTAGTACTTGTAATTCGACGCTCATGTTATTCAAATAAACCACTACAATTGAATCGTCCAATGCAGAAAGGGTATATCTTATATATCCACAAATTTACAGGAGACAGAAAAAGGATTTGCAAGAACTTATCAATATTTTATTTTGTAACTTTTTTTGCAGATACATTTGCAGTATCTGAACGTAATATACTACAAAATACATTGAAATATTTTTTAAACATTGTTGATGCTACAAAAACAAATTTGAAAAATGTACTCTTTTTTGCATTGGATGGGTATCTCATGATAATTTTTCTTGATAATAATATTTATGAGCATACTTACATCACAAATATGATTTTATCCTTATGTCAATACACAGTTTAAAAAATTAAGGACGAATGAGGTCAAAAAAATAATTTTTTGAAGTTAAAAAATCTTTTCATTTCTAGAATCATTAGAGACACTCGGCGAACACAGGAATCTCGCAGCGATGACTGTATTTTTATAGCATTCATGGTGGAAATACATGGTGGAGTTCTTCCGATTGACGCGCAGAACGAGTGCGTCACCAGCTTGCGTCACGAATCACGTGACCACAACACGGGCACTTCGTTTGAAAAGCCAGACCAGACGCTGGCCGCCATATTGTATGGAGAGCGAATAGTGTTGAGAAACATTTTAAAAGTGGTACAAAATGACAATTTTCAAAGGTAACCAACCAAAAATAATATAATGAAAGTGTACAAGATGCAATATTTAAAATAAATGCTTCATAAATTTGTTTATATGTCTTGTAACGAGGTGATAATTTTGGTATCTGGCTGCATTTAAAATTCCCACTAATATTGTGTAGCAAACTGGTTTCCAAAGTTCATTGGCTGAAGTCGGATACGATCCGCAAGAGCCCCCTCCCTCCCCTCACCGGTAGCGTTACATTTCAGTTGAACGAGTGGGGCTACAGCAGCAGGTACTTTCTCGCGTTAGGAACGGTTATGTACTATTTTAATACAGCAATTTCTATCCATATTAATTCATCTCAGCCATCACTAGCAAAACGCATTACCAATCGCAACGCTTTAGATGCGAAAATTAATTATTTTAAAGATACTAAATTAACACGAATTCTACAATCCAAAACTGGTTTCGCCAAACAATGAAAGTAATTCTGAGAATTTACAACTACCGCCGCGCCGTTGTCATTGTCGTATTGCGGCCTGATTTATCTGGAAGACTCAGAGCAGATGCATTATGGTGAACACACATCAACAAATCACAATCAGCGTTCAATATTTCTTGAAGTAAAGAAGTACTTTTCAAAACTAAATTAAATTTATTATCTTCCTTTAATCTACTCTTTTATAACAATAGCAGTAGCTTCGAAACACCTCAAATTATGTTCACGAAGCGCAGGAAATCCAAAGCGGGAGTCGTATTTTACACCAAAATACACAAAAAATACTCATATCTTCGAAATATTCAACATAACCTTATTTGAAGAACTGCTTTTTCCTTGCATTCATGAACACATTTCATTATGAAAAAAAAAAATTGTTGTACCTTCACAATTGTAGTTGTTGAAATACGCCGACAATTTTTTTATCTTTTAAATATTCGAACAATTAGGCATTTCAACGGACATGACACCAGCACCATTCTCTTCAGTATCCTTTACGCCTCTCGCCCGAGGGGTTGGAATTCGCCTGTGAATTTGTACAAAGAGTTTTACAAAAAATGATGACTGAAATGTGTTAATTCAGAGAGAAATTGCTGTTTAATTAGTGTTACATAACCATTACTAAGAGCAAGAAAGTATGTGCTATTTTAGCACAACTTGTTTCTATTGATAATGATTGACTTCATGAATGGCCAAACAAATTATTGTCATCTAAAAACATAATATTACTCAAAAGCTGCTTCTTCCTTTTCTTTTTCTTCTTCTTCTTTCTTTTTCTTCTCTTTATTCTTCTTCTTTTTATTATTATTATTATTATTATTATTATTATTATTATTATTATTATAGGTACTTAAGTTTCGGCCTTTTGATAATTTTATTGTTTTTTGTGATTTTTACTTTCTCGACAATACTTACGCAGTAGAGATAAAGTATTTAGAAAAAAAATCCTCCAATACGCAATGTAGGCAGAATCAATATTTTATGAATCTTCGATACCGAAAAATGGATTGACGGCGAAAAACCTGTCTGTGGCCTAAAATTGTTTTCAGAAAAGTTTGTTTTTCAAAAACCGTTCCATTTTTCCCACGGATAGAAGAAAGGACGCTTAAAAGAATAGATAAAGTCTGACTTTCGTTGAACTCTCCGTATTTTCAAAAAATTCAAAATCTTAACCTTTTGAAAGTACTGGGGGATAGAAACTGGAAGATTGAAATTCTTGTCTTGAACAAATTTGTTCTAAAGAATTTTCTCAAACACGGCTCCAAATTTTTTCTTTAAATTTCTTGTAAGAATAGAGTAAAATACACTTATAAAGGTGTCATAGGTCCGATTTTTATGCTGTACTCCAAATTTTCGAAAATTCCAAAAGTTTGAATTTTTCGTCTTTTTACAACTATAAAATTGAAGACGCACATTTTTCCTCCAAATGAAATTTGTTGCTCATAAATAGTTCTTTCTAACGAAAGAACCTTTTGCATGCAGATTTTTTTTTTTAATTTTAGTAGTTTTCGTGCAATAGTGCATGAAATATTTGCAATTTTTAAAAATTACCAAAACAAGATTTTCTCAAAAACGACTCCCATTTTTTCTTTAAATGTTTGGTATGAATAATTCTAAATGAGAGTATAAGATGACATAAATGCCATCATGCTCTATTCTTTTGTTTTTAAAAAATTATAAAAAATGTAATTATTTGGACTTGTCTCTCACGTCAGTAATATTAACATCATAGGCAAATTCTTCACATGATTGTACTTGTGAGTAGATGTGCTTTAAATAATGTCAAATAAAGTTTCTCGAAAACTCAACAGTTCTCAGTTAAAATGATCACAAACTTATGCATTTTCAGAAACGCTCAAACGGATTTTCTCAAATATGACTCCAAATTTTTTCTTCAATCTTTTCCAACAGATAGTGCTAATTGCATTGTTTAATATTAGGTAAAGTTCATTTTAGTGTTTTCTTTTATTTTTTCAAAATTACCAAATGTATTTTTTTAAATATCTCTCACGTCGTTAATATGCACATTTCCATCGATTTGTATACATTATTAAATTTGTGAGTAAAAGTTCTTCAAAATATTTTAAATGAAGTTTTTCGAACGCTCAATAGATTCCTGTGAAAAATATCTTCAAATTTCGCATTTACAGTAACGTTTATCGCTGTTTTCTTAAAGACAGCTCCAATTTTTTCAATGAAAATTGCTATTTAGGACAGGGTTTTAGTCTTCTTTAATATTCTTAAAATAATATTTCGGTTCTACTATTTGGAAACCGAAAAGTTGAGAAATTTCAAAAAAGCATACTTTGGGCGGCGATTGGTGGCAGTTGGCAAGAAGGTGAAGCAAGACTTGGGAATCGCCGTTTGGAGTCCCGGTTGTTTTTATTGTCATCCACTGCGATTTTCATTATCCCGACTTTTTCCAGTATTCTTTTGGTATACATGGTATAAAATAGAAAAAAAAACATGACCCACTAAAGAACAGCGAAAACACGAGAACTGAATTCATTTGGAAGCAACGGTACGCAGCCCTGATAACTTTGCCATTCCGTTCTGTGTGAGACCAAGGTTTTGACCAGTCCGTGCCGAGCATAGACCTAGAAGGGGGTGCTCTGTGGTGCCGAGTCATGCTTGTTGAGCTCTAGAGAGCTCAGACGTCACGAAATGTCGCGCGACTAGTACACAGTAGTGTTCTATACTTGGATTTTCGCAACTGGGCGCGTGAGTGTCTTGTCTTCACGAGGGAATATGGCACGGCTTTTGGCGCCTTTCTCGATCGTGCCGCCAGATGTCGCATGATCTGACCTAGACCTAGAAGGGGATGCTGTGCTGCAGATCAGTCTACATCTAGCGACACGATCGAGGAAAACACGAAAATCCGTGCCATATTCCATCGTGAAGACAAGCTCCTCACGCGCCACGTTACGTAAACTCAAGAATAGTCGTGTGACCCTCGAATCAAGGACCTCGGAATCTACGATCCGTATATGCTTCGATTTATTCATAGTGTCCTTTGACAGGTCATCAGTTGTTACGGTGTCATCCAATCACGAACTTAAACGTCACCATAGAGACGTCACTAATAAACCTAAAAAATATTAAATAAATTAATAAAAAATATGAATATACCAGGTGTTTATTTTATCTTTCGCCGAAGATGGCGCGCCGCTTGCCTCAGCGATCGAGCCTTCGGTTCCCTGTGAACAAGGGCCCAGTTCATCCGGCACCTTCATCGTTCAGCGCGACCGGCCGATACACCAGTGTCCCGAGAGCATTCAAACTGTGCATCATGAAATTTTCTTTGAAGCAGTGAATATTTTTTTACACGTTTGTTCTACTTAAGCAGAGGCGGGAATCGGGGGGTTCCCCCCCCCCATGTTGGGAGAAGGGTTTTAAAAACACTTCGTTTAGCGTTACGTCTTCGAATTTATATCATAAACGATTTACTTTTTTCAGAATTTTGAGAACAAATTAATAATAATTAAGCGAATAATAATTTTATTAAGCTGAGCTAATAAGGAACATTAATAAATTGGTGAACTTTAGTCTTGAATTTTAAAACGCGCGGAGTTGAGTCAGCGGTTCGCTGGGCGAATGAGCCCTCAACTGCGCGCTCCTGCGTCACTACCCAGCGGCCAGAATTAGGAAGGAATAAGGATAGGGGTAGGGTTTAGGACACTTCACAGGGGTTGGACTAGCCCTTGGGAATCAGCAGAACTCGTTTTGTTGGAACAAATTTTACATGAGATTCGACGAGAATCAAACCCGTTGGCCGCTGGGTAGTGACGCAGGAGCGCGCGGTAGGAGGCGCATACGCGGAAATGCTACCTGGCGGTCCTCTTGACAACCGACTGCGACGAGACGCGACAATATTAACGGAGTATTACTCCAGCGCTGTTAGTAATGGGAGGATTACTCCCTGAAGCGCAAAGCGCTCAACGCCCCCCAAGGGGCTTGGAGACGCGTTGCGTTGCGTAAAACTGCCCGGGCGACACGGCTCGAATCTTCGGCGAACGATAAAATGAACACTTTATATTAAGTGTCGTTCAATCTCCCCATTGGATGACACCGTAAGGCCCGTTACAGACTATAGAAGAATCCGCGAGCCGGGGGAGGGGGGCTCTAGCGCATCGTATCCGACTTCAGCCAATGAGCTTCAGACACCAGTTTGCGTCACAATATTAGCGGGAATTTTTAATCCAGCCAGATACCAAAATTATCACTTCGTTACAAAACATTGAAACAGATTTATGAAGAATTTCTTTTCAATATTGCATCTTGTACATCTTAATCGTATTATTTTTGGTTGGTTACCGTTGAAAAAAATTGCCATTTTGTACTACTTTCAAAATGTTTCTCAACACTACTCGCTCTCCATACAACTTGACGCCCAGCGTTAGGACTGGCTTTTCAAACAAAGGTCCTGTACTGTGGCCACGTGGTTCGTGACACAAACTGGTGATACGCAGAATCTGCCAAAATCGGTGCGCCGGAGGAACTCGCCCATGTATTTCCACCATGGAATGAGCCAAAAGTCACTTAAACAAGAGAACATCACATGTAATTCAGAGAAGTATCCCTCCGCCGCAACACAGTTCAGCCCAAGGCCCACTACTCACGTCGGTAAAGCTAGCACCCCCACTTTCGAAAAACTGAAAAAATTTTGCGCCATAATTTTGGGCTAATTTTGGTCTAATTTCAGCCCCCATTCAAAAATTTTGGGCTACCTCCCAACACCCCGAAATTAAAATTTCAAACTATGACGCAAGAATTTTTGAGTTTTGAGCATTTGGGGTGGTTTTGGTTTCTGGTTTTCTTATTTAGGGGTGAGTTTCGGAATTTCAAAAGTGGCGCTCGGAGCCCAAAATTCACTTGTTTCGACCGTACAAAAAAATTTGAATTTTGAGGAAGTGGGGGTGCTAGCTTTACCAACCCTTATTTTGAAACCTTCATTTCGGGGGGTAGTGGGGTACAAAAATTATGTTTTTGGTGTCACTGAAGAGCCCAAAACTAGCCTAAGACTATGACGCAAAAATTTTTGAGTTTTGAGAATTTGGGGTGGTTTTGGTTTCTGGTTTTCTTATTTGGGGTGAGTTTCGGAATTTCGAAAAGTGGCGCTCAGGAGCCCAAAATTCACTTGTTTCGACCGTACAAAAAAATTTGAATTTTGAGGAAGTGGGGGTGTTAGCTTTACCAGCCTCAATTTAAATTTTTTTGTTGGAGGAACCCAAAATTTTTGAATGGGGGCTGAAATTAGCCCAAAATTATGGCGCAAAAATTTTTCAGTTTTTCGAAAGTGGGGGTGCTAGCTTTACCGACGTCCACTACTCCTATGGTGAGAGGCGAGCTCTAGCGTAACAAATTGAATATTGCGCTCTCCGCCATATTGTAGGCAAATGTGGAAGCGGTCATTTAAAACTGTGTCTTAACGCTCTTTTACGGGATATTACGGATTCAAAATTTCGAAAATCACATTGTTATTGTTCCTATACACTATGATAAATAAATTACAAAAAATTTAAATGTATTAAAAATAACGTAATTGGAAATAGCTCGAATGGTTTGACTTTCAATTCAGCGAATATAATTTCATTATTCTTGCATCTTTTGTTGCCCTCCGTAGCCAATGCATAGTTTCTTTTTATGAAGGAGAGATTCAAATTATTCTTAAAACTGAAAGTGATTTAAGATTGGCACACAAAAATCTTCATTCTCAAGAATGCTATGAAATGACCAAAACTCATGTAATCTGTCTTCTAATTTTTACTTTCTTGTATACGTACATATATACGGAGTAATATAGTAGCATAGAGAAAGTTATGTAATGCTGCGGCAAAAAACGGTGATTTTTGGACAGAAAAACTCGTACTGTGGGGCCCGCAGAAAAGGTGGATAAGTTCTGTTCTAAACTGTAGTAAATTACTCCCTTTATCGCCTTATTTAGTCACATTTTTAATAATATGAACAAGTTTTCAATTAATAAAATATTTCGGGTATTTATAACGAATATACTTTCTTACTCCGTGTACAGGTATGCTTTATTTATTTATTTATTTATTTATTTTATTTGACGTCAAAAAAAAAGTTAAAACTGCGTATGACGTGCTATGGAGAAAAGTGAATTGTGTGCACATTTTCAAAATTAGGAAATGCTAGGACCAAATTAAAGTTCACGTTTCAAGTAGATGAAAAATGCTCATGTTACTAAATAAAACATATTTTTATTGTATCATTTGGGTTATTGAAAGTTGCTTCTTGTAACCCTAATCCTTCTTTATATTGGCCTTGAGGTCACAGAACCATGAAGCTCTCAGTATATATTTTTATTGATTC
The DNA here is from genome assembly GCA_964035755.1 of Teleogryllus oceanicus. Classification (NCBI taxonomy): domain Eukaryota; kingdom Metazoa; phylum Arthropoda; class Insecta; order Orthoptera; family Gryllidae; genus Teleogryllus; species Teleogryllus oceanicus. Next base: position 23,352,292 of record CAXIVR010000005.1, read on the forward strand.
GTAGATAATAATCTTTGCATAGCAAGATAAAAGCACTTCAAAGAACTAATTTACATGGGAAATATCCACAAGTCTCGTCGCGTACGGACACAACATGCCTGTCAGCACCTGCCATGGAACTAGTTGCCTACAATATGGCAGCCTTCAATTTGTAACGCTATATGTGCTTCTACACATGTATATTATATGTAAAACCATAGAGTGAAGATGCCTCTTTAGTCTATGGTAAAACTATCCAATATCTTTGGTTCAGCCGCGCAGCGCCCTCTAGAATATATTCCAGAGGGCGCCTCTTCGCAAAGTGTTTCGTCTGAGAGTTTAGAAGTCAGAGTGCAGAAGTCTAAGTTTCACTGAGGAAACAAGGCACGTGCGCGAGTCCGAGAAATATTGAAATTTAATTACGTATGGGTAAAAATCTCTTTACATTCTCTCATATATTCAGTAAAAGAAAACTGCCATGGATGTAAATACAGTTCGCCACTTTACAGCACAGGTTCCGAAAACAGGTGAACCAGTACGCGTCTCACATTCAAGACTCAGTTTTAAAATAAAGATAATACTTATCTCACAAAAAGTAAATGCACTGTAATGTTTATAAAAAAGAATTTTTACAGAAGAGCATATAGCATTGTACTTCCTAATTTCAATTATTTCTCGTGGCGCACTATATTTTCGTCGGACGAGGACATCACAAAAGGACGTGTCGAGGCCATTTACAAGTTGGGCAACTGCAAACGAACGAAGGAAAGTCTAATGGGCTCAATGACACAACGACCACAGAACTTTCAGTTATGTTGCCAGCACTAGCTGTCAAAACGGTCAAAAAAATCTCTCAAAAAATCGCTCTATACACCCAGGAATGCGTTGCGAAAAATGTGGGAAATCGAAACAAGGGACACTTAAAAAGGCATTCGCTGCCGCTGGAAAACACTAAAGAGTGCGTAGAACTGAGTGAGGATACATTATTTAGCAATAATGATAAACAACCAGTTTTTTAATTGTTTACTTGAATTTTCTCTTTAAAGGGAAATTAACAAGAAAAAACTTGCTTGGAAAATATTCTTACTTGTATAAAAACCGTTCATACATACTATACATTAAAAAATTGAAGCAAGAAACTTGAAGGGGTATTTTGAAAGAATTGAATTCATTAATTATGTTTCTTAATTCGTATTTATTATTTATGAATGAATTTATTAATTGTGAATTTTATTATGAATTATTTGATCATTTATCATTTATTCATAATTCAACCTACAAATATAGTAAAGGGAGTTGGGATGACGGAGCTCAAAAAAATATGCACAGATAGTATTTCTCCACTACATGTCACATAACTTCTTATTTTGTTTTGTTTCTGTTTTTGCATTAAATAATGATTTGTATGCAGTGCTGTAATGTATTTCTCTTTGGGCAATTCGAGCTCTTTAAACAGTTGGTTTACGATTATGAAAACAAAAACCGGGTTTCACTGGTTAAAATTACAAGAGAATTTAATAAAAACAAGAGATGAGACTCGCAGCTGATCTCATAGCTAACTGCTGTCACCACTCTCGGCTTGCGACACATAAAGGCATTTGAGACATCGAATAACCTGATTAACTTGGCTATCCGGGATGGGCCTGATTAACCTGGCTTATCCATCGAATAACCTATTTGTAGTGCGTGGACCAGAGAGTATACTATTATATAATTGTAAAATGGGTGGACGCAGCCCCACCGGCCTCGTTCCTCACTTCATGTCGCACATTTCTCGCAACGCATCTCTGGGTGTAGTTTGTTGCGAGCCTAACAGCTGATTTACTTCAAAGAACTGTGATTAATTCTATTTATCGAGCGTGTATATGGTATTTTTCACACTTCGATTTTAACACTCCGCATCATCTTGTTCTGACTCGAATCACGCACTTTACTGAATACGAAGACTAATGTGAATTTGTCCTAAAAGTTGGCGATAAATCTGAAAATAACTAAAAATACCGTTTTTTTTTTTTTTTTTTTTTTTTTTTTTTTTTTTTTATTCTTCCAGGCTTTTCAAATTGCTGTTTTGTTCCCGGTTCGCTGGCAACTCTGGATATCTCTAACCAATAAGTATTCTCCAAACATGATTTGTAGCTTACATGATCAAACGCACCGTCATAAACAGCATGGATTAGGTCTGTTCCGCCTCCAGAAGTTTCATTTGGACATTCCACCACATTCGGGGACTTCCCAAATTTCTTCTGATTTGGGGTCTGTATCCAAAACTTTGAAGAGAGATGCGCGAACCATTCTCAGAATATAGTCATACCATTGGGATCTACATGAATCTAATGTTTGGCCTATGTTACAAACTTTAAGTTCTGACCTAATGTCTTCATTTTTCTTGTGGTCCCTCGAAGAGTATCCCGCTATAGGTCCCAGCAACCTCATTTCTCCTGCTTCAATCTTTTTTCTCTGTTGGGTTGTTATTATCCGTGCACGTATTCTTGAACCCTCGTTTCGCTATTTGCGAGAGGAGAGGGGAGTTTGGTTATATATAAGGAATATTATATAAAATTTGTAGCTCTTTTTAAATATGATCTAATAATAAATATGATATATATGAAATAAATATATTTCAATGATCTTTAAATTTAAGGAATATTATATAACATTTGTAGCTCTTTTTCGATGCAAAATAATTTCCAATTCACGGCGGCGAATATTTCTGGTTATCAGATTTTGTCTATAACGCTCGTTTCTATCATTTATTCTTAATTCAACTAATTTTAGTAACGGAGTAGGGGCAGGTATCCGGGGCTCAAGAAAACGTGTGCGAGTAGGATTACCAACCGTCCTTCATGAACGTCAATTGTCCTCTTTGTATTTTAAAGATCTTCCTTTTATAAATTTTTAACATTTGTTGTCATTTACTCTGCTCCACACAAGAGGACTAGAACCGCCATAGTGCTATAGAATTTAGGACGTGTCTTTTCTTACTTTCTACTGCAATGTTGCTTTATTGTACTAAATAGCTGCAGAAATTTAGAGTTTTGGTTCTAGGTCTTTAGAACGATCACTGGCTATATTGTATCCCAGATAATTAAAATTTGAAGTTTGTTCAATTAATTTAGTTTTTATTTCAATGATTGCTCAAAGAGGTAATTCCTTTCAAATCCATGACTTTGGTTTTGGATGTGGATAATTTTACATTAAAATCTTTAGCGATGTTAAAAAGACTAAAGAGGACTCTGTAGATTTTCTTCCAAGTCTGCTAGGATAACGTAGTCTTCTGCAAATAGTAATATATTCAAGGCAATTTTTCCAATAAAATTTGTTTTCAATTGGCTTTCCCATCGCCTAATCATGTCATCAAAATATAAATTCAAAAGAAAGGTTGACATGGGATACCCGTCTTCTGTCCCTGCCTTGATTGATTATTCTGTATTAATTACTAGGTCCATCTACTGTATTTACTTTTATAGTAGTATCCACATACATACTATAAATGGCTCTTACTAGATATGGAATCCCTCTTCTTAGCAGCTTCCCACAATTTTGATTCAGTGTTTCACCCTTTTCTAAATCTACAAATGCTAAGAATGTGGGAACATTATACTCTCTATGCTTTTCTACTATCTGTGAGACTAAATACGCAGTAAATTCAGGACCTGCCTTTCCTAAACCCATTTTGCTCTTCTAATATGAGCTCCTCTGAAATAGGTGCCAGCTTCTGATTTATAATTTTGCTGTATATTTTGTAGCCACAATTCAAAATGTTTATCCCTCTGTAATTAGAACAGTTCTTCCTATCACGTTTTTACCAAAGGGGACGACCACAGCAGTCCTCCATTCTTCTAGGATGTGACCATATATCCAGCAAGTATTAAGAAAGTTCAGCAACTCTAGGAAAAATCTTTCAGATGCATGTTTGGAGAATTCCTTGTTTATGTTGTTTGACCCAGGCTATTTCTATTTTTAATGTGTTTAAGAGCCCTCTTCAACTTGTCCATTGTTATGGAGTCAACTACTTCTTCCTTGAAAGCTATTTCCCCTTCTTGTTGGTCCTCACTTGTCTATAGATTTGCTAGATAATGAAACCACTAGTCATCTAGAATCAAGTTAAAGTTATACATTGCCTTTCACAATCTTATTGTTTTAATATTTTGTAGGCCTTTGTCCATTGTCCATGCATATCATGTCCATTTCGCTAAGAAACGTTTCCCAGCTCGGGCGATTCATACACCGCATTTTATTTTCTATTGCTGATAATCTCAATTCTTGTTTATCGTAATCAGAAGCATTCACCTAATACCAAAAATGAAAACCATTAAAAGTTTTGATTGATTCTCTCTGGATCTGAAATCCCAATTGCCTTTACTGGTACCCCCAGAAAACAAAAACCACTGGGCAAAAGACCTACATTTTCCTTGAATCTTAGGAAAATCACCTCCCCGTAAAATAGTAAATTACTCTCATTGCAAGAGAAGACAGTTCTTTTGTTTCTCAATTTTTTTTTCTTCGCTTAATTCCTGCCATAACTATATGTAATTTAGCACATTAGAAACTTACAATTTACAAGTATGTAATGGTTTAAAATTGTAATTGGTGTAAACCATTAAATTTAAAACCAATACTTCAAAAAAACCTATTCTTTTAGTTAAGGTTTGAACTTGTCGACTTGGTTATATAAAGTTGCTTTGCTATTAAAATCAGGTAAGTTAACACCTTTTGTAAGGAATTTTGCCTGCAAAAAAAAACTAATTCTTGTGGGAATCAAATGACCAAATATTGAAAGTATTCAACTCATTTCACTTCCTCACATAAAATTTATTTTTCTCTGTAGAAACCTTACACTGTACAAATATCAATGACAAGACTATCATTACATCTTTCCAAAGAAACTATAACATTGCACCAATAGTTTGACAAGAGGGATTTTCAGTTGCTTTATTTACAATGGAATTCCCTCCTATTTGCACCTCTTGTCACTGGCCACTGCACACAGCCAATGCTATTGCTCTATCAATTCGTGTAATACAGGCTCAACGTACATTTCTCAGACTAGTAAAAAATAAGATATTCCAAATCATCTATGCTATTTCATAATTCTCAAAGCATAGTTAAATAACAAAAGTGTGGGAAATGCACAGATTGACTTTCTGCTTTTCAACTTTTAAACAAATTTAACAATGAACTATTACACGAACAATCTTCAGGAAAAAGTTTTAAAAATTGGTGGGGAAAGCTTTCAAGAGTATACATTTTTCGAGCCAAAACAAATTTAGAGAGAATTTGCAAGCGTAGATCATGCACACAATTAGAACACATGTTAACTCCTAAGCAGTAAAGGCAGATGGATTCTAAGCAATAAAAGACCATTTACACAGAAATTTAAAATTTTACTAATAATTCAGATCAATAACAAATTAAAAATAAACACTTTTCTCCAAAGTGGGTATCAACTCCTGGAATGGTGTACATAACTCAAATGTAAATAGAAGGCTGAACAATAACCACTTAGAAGAATAAAAAGCAACATCTCAACTTCCAATTTAGAAACAGCCTTCTCAAAATCACAGATAAATTAGTTTGCTGTTCGCATACCTCTCCAATATCAGCTGCCGCCAACACACACTTCCACTACCGGACAAACAATATCAGACTGTAGTTGCACTATGTGCAAAAGGAAGCAACAGTGCAGTAATATCTTTTTTCCACCAAAAAACCCTACATCATACAAATTAACAGCATTTACCTAAACATACTATTCAATACAGACTAGTAGACAAAAAGGCATTCTCAAATTAAAAATAACTAATATCCTTGTTGCATACTAGCAACAGCAAGTCAAATACTACAGTGCACAACAAATCATTACTAATTATTCTTCAATTTTGTAGTTTAATTAATGAAGACGATTTTGCAGCATGATTCATGAATTCTAAATTCTGGTCCCCACTACTCGACTAAGCAAATACAAAAATAACAAAGTAAGTTTTTTTTTATTACCTAGGCTTCACTTTTTCTGTTATATTTAAATTTTTATCAAATTCCAGTCTAGGAAAAAATACTTTCCTTACAACCATTTTCTCTTACATACAAGTGTTTGTTTTAAAGGTTTTTTTTTAAAGACTGAATAATTCAGAGGTTCACTTAAGAGGAAAGAAAGTAAGTGCATTAGACGTACACACTTGCTGTCATAGTCTATAAAAAAAAAAGATATCACTGCAATTCTTTAAAATAAAGAAGGTAGCTAGAACCTCACTGGTAAGGAGGCCATGGTAGCAATTCAAAGCCACAAGATTTTTAGTACTGCTTAGATGAGCAATTTTGATAATGAATAATATTACTTTGAAACTATTAATCCTTCCCAAATACCATATTTCAACACCACAAGTCTATGTTAACATTACTCAACATGTCATAACAAGAAAGACTTCTATTTGCCCTTAAATTAAATCAAATACAATAGTTTTATCTAGAAACCATCAGCAATTTAAAATATTTTGATAATACCTATAAAAACAATAACTCTCAAGAATGCAACTAACACACAAATCAAATATTGCAACACAAAAACTTAACTCCCTGACATTACAAATTTAAACACAAAGGCAGAACTACCAGTAGCAAAATAATTGACAGTCACCCGAAGAGTAACAAAGAAAATTAAGCAAACTTTCAATATTAAATAACTGTTTCAATGAATTCCCTTCAGTTGGCACAAAGTCAATACAAAATGCCAAAAGATTGCAGTCTTTAGCATCAAGAAGCAGTACAAAAGACATTGTGGAAGTCTCGTCAGATTGTTCCCAAGCGGCAGCGCATCCCTCAGCCACAAGCGACAACAGTAGAAGCAGCGGCGGTGGCGGCAGCGGCAGCAGGAGCGCTTCCCGCTGGGCAACTAGGCATCTGTGTTCACATGCTGAGATAGCCTCTGGCCTGGGAGCGCCGACGACCCACCAGGTACGCAATAAGCACAATTGCTATGAGTCCCACCAGAGCGCAGCCCACCGCAATAGGGACAATATCTGGTGAAGAGGAGCCAGCACAGTCTTCAGCTGGAGAGAGAAAAAAAAAAAGAAAAGAATATCAGTAGAGCTTTGTCACTTTGGCAATAAATGTTTCTTAAAAACTTTTCACGACTTTGAGGAAATTTTAAATTAAGTCCTGAGATAACATACCCATGAAAACCATTTTTTTTTTCTTGGAATATCAAAACAAAGCACCCTGAAGTTGAAATATAAATTCTGTAAATTCAAGTCTTAAGATTTTTTTTAATTTTGAAAAATTTAACATGTTCACAGCCAAGCACATTCTCGCTATACTACGCCTCGGTACTATACAGGTTTTTCGCATACATCTCCATGTCAACTGTATTTACACGCTCCTATACAATATGCTAGAACACAGAAACTTGCACCAATATTTATATAATATTATATAGAATTAAATTTATTTACAGAAATGTACAAGTTCATAAGTATTCACAAAACGCAGGTGTTAACTCTAATGAGACAAGCCATCGTACCAGACCAATGGCCTCTTAGTAAAAAAAAATGAAATCTCCCTACGAGACCATATGGTCTCTCATGTTAGCCAATGTGTTACATATTATTACACATAAGTAATAAAGTGACCGCCCTGCAAGAAGGTTAGAAGTTAGAACATTTTAGTGTTGCTGAGAAAATTTTTAACTTGTGCTTTTTGAAATACATTAAAATCAGTCTAAGCCTTATCCTGACCAACCCACACACCTCCCTTTATCAGAAAATTTCTCCAGCCTGTGAAGTTCTTTTCTAAAGCCTAAAATGAAGCCAAGTAATAATGCAGTACCTGAACAGTTTTTCCAATTATCACACAAGAACGAACCTTCATAAAATAATTCCTGTTAATGAAATATAACTTTAGTGGCTCTGATGACACTGCCTATATGGAATGTATATGCAAATCAGTTTTAAGTTCTTTGTCACTATGGCATACAATTTCATTGTGGCAGCTGTATGGCCAAAGAAAGGAAGTTGGGCTGCATGTGCTTCTCTTAAGGAATAGGGGAATTGTCCCTCTTCAGGCTCTAGAATATGGGAAGGTCACATTACAGAAAAGCTCTTACTCTTATGATTTAATTTTTTTTTAAATTTGCAATGAACACTTGCTTTTACATCTGACATACTGATCAGTGACCTTACTCTATAGGACATACATTGGAAAGGAAGACGAAGGGGAAAAAAGAAGATTAAACCAACAGACTTCTATGAGAGAGTGATCCAAGAATATTCTCTTATCTGGCCCATTTTACAGGGTAAATCTAAAGAACTTTCAGAACAACATGGCAATATTTTGTTAAGATCTCTAAAGGATTGTTTAAGAGTTTTAAAAACTGTCATAGAATAGTGTAGAATGAAATATGAGGAGTCCATGTTCTCAAAAAATAAAAAACAACTCAATAATGCAGAGGATACGCATTCTAAAGAAAAGTTAACAGTATCTTTTTTGTAGAAATATGTAAAGAAATATGGAATGACCTCCAATAATTGGAAAATCAAAGGCCAGGTCAACAGGCTTCATTCATTGCAAATTACTTGGCATACAAATGGAAGCTTGGATGACAGCCTCAATGACGGAAACAGGGCTTGTTTTTCCAAAAGAATGAAACTGAAGAAAAGAAAAGAAAAGAGTTATGTCTTGGCATGCATTCCATCCACACAAATCTTCCCAATGCAAGACTGGGAGTTTCCTCTCAATTGAAGCCATTATGCAAGCTATGAAGCAAGGTATAATTTACTTCAGTTACTCAAGTACTAAATTGTTCATTGGAAAAACAAAAGACTGTACTAATGACAATAGAACTGTCAACAATTCATAATGCAATTCAGTGTCCTACTTTCCCACTACGCCCTGAATTTCAACTACAGTAACAAAGATAAATGAATTCAAAAGCTGGGCACAGAAGAAGTCACAACACACCAATTGCCTCCACATGATTCCAGACTAATAGCTTACCTGCTGAAAATTTTTCGTCATCTGAAGTATGGAATGCCTCCAACTGTAGTTTGCTGACCTTCAAAACAGCGTATGTGGTGTTTGTCCCTTCTTCAGTAAGTTTAATTTCTTGTTCCTTCTCACATCGATACGATTTTGAAACAGATGTTGAAAACTTAGGTTCCTCTTCTGTCAAATTGAGAGTCTTGTCTGCAGGTAAAGAAATTCTTTATTAGTACAGCTATGATTTGTATACAGTTACCCCCGTTTTGTGTATCCCAGGTCCACAAATTTTGAAGCATGTAGAATTAGTTGAAGCCTTTTTCTATTCTTGTGACATCACTACATTTTTCTGAATATCTTCACCCTATTTAATTGATTTCCTCAATTTGCAAGTTATTTTAGCTCAGAGTTTTTAAAGTGTTTCTGAGTAGGAAGGTCTTGCACTTTTAGTTAAATCTCTAGCTGTCCTAGTTACTGGCTGAGTCTGATGGAGTAGAAAGAGCCTAATAATAGGAATCTCTGCTTTTAAATGAACCCACTGCTTTTAACGAATGCTGCAGTTTTAGTTTACAATACCCTTGAAACCCAAAACATGCCATTATCAGAGACTATTGCTATATTACACACAGTCATTAAAGAATGGATGATATAAAGAGGGAATATAAACAAACTACAGAAAAACTGAGTTATTGTAGAAAAAAATATGAAGGACATACAATTTCAAAATGATATTTTGAATGGACAAGCAACGGATATAATGAATGTTAAGACAGAGTTTAATAGCATTCATTACATATAGGGGTATTCAAATTCCCCACAAGTAACTTCAGTTGATACAGAGTGGTCATTCAATAACTGCAAAGCTTTATGAAGGCATCTGGCCTAAAAAGAACAAATAGACTTTTTCCTTTGGGAACACAGACATGGTTCTTCACAATTGTTATAAGGGATATAGGACAGAACATTGCATACCAAGCTTCTTTAATTTACTAAGGTTTGTTTTAATAGATTTTTTACAAATTTTGAACCTAAATTTTGCTCCACTTTAATCTACATTTAATTTTAATCTCAAACCTTTCTGCATCCTTTTTTATTTGTTATGAAAAATATTTTACATACATATAAGCACATTTCTATTATTATTATTATTATTATTATTATTATTATTATTATTATTATGAAATTTCAAAAAAAATTATTTGAAGATAGACCATTTACACAATCTTACTCTAGTGCTGCTAAAACAACATTTCTCCCATTATTTGCAGCACCTTCTAGACTTGCACAGATTATTTCACATATAAATTGAACACCCATATTGCAGCATTGTACGGCAATGCTGAGCGAGTGTTTATATTAAGTAATTCCTCATAAATAACTATTACTAACTAAATAATAATAAAATTATTCTACTCTAGTTTTTTAATTTCCCTTTCATATTACATTTTAGAGAGAACACCTAACTGGGTTAAATTCAATGATTAGCCGATTGGTTGATAGAAAAACGTATCAATACAATGAGGATGCAAATTTTAAAATGGAGTAAAAATCAAATTAATATTGCAACTACAATTATTAATTTAAGATAATTAATTATTAAATTACAATTATTTTTCCCTTTCTTTTGATCCATTTCTGTTCTCCAAGATTTTTCTCATGGCCCACAGTTGGTGGGATGCCTGTATATATTTCATTAATTTTAAGCAGAAATTACACACACTTTTTTTTCAAAAACTTTTTCATGAATTTTTTTAATGAACTGATTTTTTTAAAACAAATTTTGTTTAAGGAAAAAACTCCATCCTCAATTTTATGGTTTTCAAATGTTAAGATTTTGCAATTTTCGAAAAAACAAAGATTTCAACAAAAATGAGATCTGTGCCATTCTTTTATGCAATCCTATCTGGAAAAGATTTGAAGAAAAAACGTGGAAGAAGTTTTTGAAAAAAGTTTTTTTTATTAATTGCATAAATTTCAAGCACCAATAATGCAAAAACTAGTTGTTTTTTAAAAAATGTACAGACCTTTTTTAAAGATTTTTTTAGAACAGATTTTGTTTAAAGCAAAAATCTTCAATTTAGTAATTTTTGTATGTTAAAAAAACGCAATTTTGTGAAAATGTTGAGTTATCCAGAAAGGAAACAAGCACTCCATTTTTTACTGTCCTTTAATACATAAAAGGAGAAATTTGAGCCATATTTGAGAACAATTTTTTTTAAAGTTTAAAATTTCTTTTATATTCATGCAAAATTACGAAAATAAATACTCAAATTCTCAAAAAGTTGTACAAGACTATCATTTCAAAATCTGTATTTAAAGAACAGATTTCTACAAGGAAAAAAATCTGCATCTTCAATATTATAGTTCTAGGGAATGCCAAAAAAATTAAACTTCAGGAGTTATTGAAAAATAAGAGATTTTAAGGACAGTGAGACCTGCACCATTCTCTTAAGCACCCTTTGCATCATTGACAAAATTTAATCGAAATATTTGGAGCCTTCTTTTAGAAAATTTTGAAAATGCCCCTAGGGGGCGTCATGTAAAGTACTCTCCAAAATTAAAATATCAGTTTCAAATTCAAGGGGCCTGGACATCAGCCAGATTGATGGGGAACAGCCAGTTTGGAGGAAATTGATTGAACGGTTTAGTTGCTAGTGTTGACCGCAGGCAGGCAAGCAATGAGACACTTAACAGTCATTGGAATTTTCAGAATCAAAACGGATTCTTACTATACATGTAAAAGAAGTTTATTATTTTTATGATTAAAGAGGAACTCTGATGCACACTTTAAAAGTGAACATCTACAACTTATCAAAACGAACTTTTAAGGCAGGGGATTTTATTTTTACACGAGTCAAATAGGCATCTAGAAACAATTGAATCATGAATTTGAGAGCATGTAGTACTGTAATCACTTGATATCAACATATTACTGTGCGAAGAGAGTTTATTCTGAAATTGGACTGGTACTTCAATGTTCAAGTCCGTAATTTCAATCCACAACTTTACTCAAGTCTTGTGGATTGTACCTGTACTGTTCAGAATTACTTTTTTACAATTTCGTCCTCCGTTAAAAATGCCTTTACTAATTGAAGAACATTATTTTGATGTTCGTATTGACTTTGCAAGTTAATTAGAAACTTCTTGTATTGTACAGAAGACAAATACTCACTCTGTAAAGGAATTCCCAGAGTTATTTGAGACACCACAAACTTTTTAGAAGTATCATTCTTGCTAAACTGGAAGGTCAGTGTGAAGGGTTTCCCTTGTTCATCATCCCAAGACAGGATAAGATCTTGTTCTCGAGTTTCATTATTACAAATACCTCCAGTACTAGATGCATTAGCAGGCACATCAAATTGCCAGGTCTAAGGAAAAACAAAACAGGCAGGCAAGAGATATGTTTAGCCAGCAATAAACAATTTTATAATTATAACAATTGCATTTAAATCTGTTGTTTCAAACATTGTTCTGTCAACAATTATATTAATAATGACATGACAGAGAAAGACAATCTTCGTATCACTATCTTAACTATTTCCAAAAAAAATATCACTGCTATAAATAAATTTTATAGCACAATTTTGGTTTAAGTTCGGGACACGGTACACCCTTAAAGAAGCAGGGTGGCGGGGGCAGCAAGGAAAGGGGACAGTTTCCTTAAGCCCTCCCACAAAATACGCCCCAGCGCTCTAATAGAAATAGAAAAACCTTCCATATAGGTGATTTTCATGGCTCGACCTTCATACACTGTCTCCGCCGCATTTTAATCCCCAAATTACTTTAAAAGACAAGTTTTCTTACTTCCCTCCCCCGGATCCCAGCCACAGTGAGGCTCGTGCCTTCAGCACTTGCGTTTACTATAAACATCCTTGAGTCTATCCACCACATAATAACCAATTCACTTTTATACGAAAGCACTTTATTTGAAAACCTAATTCAAACTGCTGCAACGAATTCGATGAAAGCTTTGTTTATCACAGACACACCATGATCTCAGGCAGCACTATTTTCTAATGGAGCTCCGAATAGACCCTAGGGTGAAATTGCCTCCCCTAACTAATCATGTCATGTCGGTGACCAATTATTATAATTGTCTAACCACCCCTCGTCCCTTCCCCCTTGCCAGAGTGGCGCAAAGTGTGGGTTTAAACAACTTCCTTAGGTTGTACCGTGTTCAAGACTTCAACCACAATTTCATATGAAACCTCAAAAATGTTCTATTTTGATGAAACCATAGCTTGAAACAAAATGGTTTTAAAGTTTTAAATGACTTTTTTTATAAGTACCTGAAGTGCTAATTGCGCCTTTAATACATTACTCCCTCCCCTGAAGTTAATTCTTTTAACATTTGTTTTTATTACCCTAGGTTTTATAAAAATATATCGGCATGTAATCTTTATTACCAGCAAAACAAACTATACTATTTACCAAGTAGTACGAACCAATATATAATAAAGCTCTTGGGCATTAAAAATGCTAAATATATAAATTGAAGGATAAAAAAAAATTGAAAAGAATTAAATAACAATTTAAAGAAAGGTCAACAATTAAGAAATACAATTTTTAAAAACCATATATAAAGAGATATTTTCATCTCCAATGAGATTAGCAATTTTATTACCAATGTCAGAAATGCACTCAATTTCTGACGCATTATATTCAGGCCCTTATGAAGAACATAAAATTTTTTTGAAATAAATTTACTACAAGCAAATTTCCAATTTACACAGTCATTTTTATTAGTATATTGGGAAGAAAATACTATTTCTACAACAACAGGTTAGTAAAGCAATAAACATTACAGCTTACCGCATTGTCATTAACAAACTTCACTTGAACAGCCAAATCAGCTATAATGCAAGTTTTATTTCCATCCTTGACAACAAAATGTCCTTTTGTAGGTGGTGCAACAGTAGTTGTAGGCTCTACAGTTGTAGAAGTGGGATGTTCAGTTGTTGGTGCTGTGGTTGAAGGAGTCGTTGGTGCCGCCGAAGTAGTACTAGTTTTAGGTGTAGTTGTAGGTGGAGGAGCCTCAGTAGTTGTTGTACCTGGTGTTGTAGGTTGAATGGGGTTGAGGGTTGACTGAGGGGGTTCAACTGGAATTTTATCGGTATCTGAAACAATTTCCAACTATGAACAAACATTCCGCATTTTTTTTTTTATACAAGAACAAGTAAGTGTTGCTACACTTCGAAAGAAAAAACTTCCGAGTGCCAGGCTTATCTCAATCCATTATTATTCTAATATGAAATTGTAAAATGAAAATGTTGCTACATAAAAAGAATTCGAGACAATATTTATTGCAGCTACTCAGTAATTTGATGCCAACAAAAATCGAACGAAAAACCTAATGGAAAATTTTTCCCGAGGAACGGCTGTCATACGTCGTTTTCGTTTCGGTACTCAAGATGAATATACAATAATGGCAGCTAACGATTACTAGTTATATATACATGGAAATTGTACGTACCTAGTGCCAATGTAAGAGCACTACACAGCGCGATGACAATAATTTTTGGAAGCATTTTTATCGCGTGTCTTAAGCACTAACAACTTCACAACTCACAGCTGAAACAAAGCCAGGAAAGAAATCGGCGCAGAACACACACAGCACACTCAACTCGTGACCAGCAGTTCCCGTTACTGGACTCTCCCCCCTTCCTAGCAGTTTCCTTAGACGGGTGATAAATCTTTATCACATTTGTATGATTTCTAATTAAGACTTTCAATTAGTTCTCAAATATTAATTTGGTTCGCATTAACGATTCTTTCAAAATCACTTCAATAATACTATAAATTATAAAGCTGGAGAATTCATAATCTTTGTATACAGAAGTATACGATGAAATCAGATTGCGACACAAAATATGTATACTCCCACTTCATTTATTTTACCAATATATTCATTAAGTCAACTTTTTAAACTATTTTAAGTTGGGGCAATCCTTCTGCATTTTATATAAAGTACAAGTAATTTTCCAACACGGAAAAAACTTTACACCCCATGTGTATGTGTAATACAGGATCCGCTTATAAAACTTCCATGCATTTCGATATGATTTCATTCCTTTGTTTCATTCACGCAAATCCCAATCATCAGAAATAACTTTTTCAAAACAAAATTCTACTTGCCCGTAAAATTCCAATAAAATAAATTTAAATAAAGATATGTCTAAAATCTCTCTATATAAAGATATGTCTATATTATAATAAAGATATTTTAATGCTAGCAGCGTCAGTACATGCTAGAAGTGTATAAGAAATATTTTAAAAGTTTGGTAATCCTCTAAAACGTTATTGAGATTTTGAAAGCTTTAAAGTAAATACGAAAAAATAACTGTTTTGTTACCGAGAGCCAGTCAGTGTCCGTAAGAACTATGAAGTGCGTTAGAGTGAGAAGTTTCAAACAGATCTTAATGCTGACCAGAGAAGTCGCTAACGCAGGCACAGCATGTCAGTTGCTATAACCTAGGGCTCATCATGTTTCAAGGGCGGGGAGAGATAAGGATTCTTGTCTGTACGGTCGGTAGTATTGGAGTGTATTAATGATTGGAGTGTTATGGAGTGTATTAATGATCCAGAAGTTAGTGGTTTATGCAATTGTCTTGTAGTACAGATTTTAAGAACGGAATTTCATGGTATTGCGTTTTCAGAAAAAGCTCCAAATAAAAGCGTGCGCAGATTATTTTTCTCCCACCGTACGTCACATACAGTTTTTTAATAAATAAATAAATAAATAAATAAATAAATAAATAAATAAATAAATAAATAAATAAATAAATAAATAAATAAATAAATAAATAAATAAATAAATAAATAAATAAATAAATAAATAAATAAATAAATAAATAAATAAAAAGACAACGATAGAGGTAGCTTCCATAAAGTGTGGTATACTTGAAATAATGTTCAGGTTTCAGAATTTTTAGGTCTCTCAATTCAGTCAAACCTTAAATGGAACGTCCATTTAAATGAATTGAACACAAAATTAAGTTCATTATACTACGCGTACAGAATTCTTTCAAATTCAGTCAGCTTTCATACTGCTCGTTGTGTATATTTCGCGAAATTCAATTATGGGTTATGGCATAATATACTGGGGAAATACTCTCAGAATGCTCCCAGAATATTAGATTACAAAAACGAATTGTACGAATAATAACCAAATCCCACCCACGTGATTCTTGTAAGTCTCTCTTCATTTATCTAGGAATTTTACCATTGCCTTGTCTGTTAATTTACGAATCAGGAATTTGTCAAAAATGACTTGCTTAAGGGCGAGATTATATTTTCAGAAAACGCCGATGTCTATTACTATAACACTCGACGTAGAAATCATATTTATCAGGTGACAGTATCAACAACTCATTACAAAAAATGCACATACAATACATGTGCATTCTTTTACAACACTTTGCCAGATGACATTAAACGATTAAATTCAATAGAAACGTTTAAATCCCAAGTGAAATCGTTTCTGCTGCAAAACTGTTTCTATACAATTAGAGAGTATACTGAGCATCACAAGGAAAGTCACATTAATTTTAACAGTGATATTTAATATATTATTTACATTTGGACTGTATAAATCTAAACAATACGTAACAAGTATTGTATCGCAGCTTCTGAGTCAATGACCCCCATCTCGATCACGTTTTTCGTCCAGTTTCCCTAATCCATTGAGCAAATGCTGAGATGGCCCCTTGTTTTGCTTCTGGACATAAATGTAACTTCATTATCTGTGCACGACTTCTAGAATTCAGTGGGAAATATAGTTATTCAAATTATCGTTTCCATGTTGTCGCTGCAGGAAGTATTATTCTTTGACGAAGGACATAATAAATAAGAGCCAAAAATGTATTGCTTATTTATCCTTGAAAACAGATTTTATTACATGGGAGCGTTTTTTCAATTAATTCAAAATCCAAGTAGTGTATGACTTAGTGTATGTATGAATCACAGAATTTTGAAAACGTGCACAGAATTCACTTCTCCCATAGCACGTCATACACAGTTTTAAATGTTTTTGACGTAAAATAAATAAATAAATGAATAAACCTCGACCAACAGAAATTTTCGTTGAAAATTTTAGAGCTATTTCTAAGGAAAAACAACAACTGTTTAAGTACTAGTATAAATGTGAAATTTGAAGCTCTTTTTCAGAATAATATTTTGTTTCCAAAAACATTCATTTGAAGCACGTTTACTCACTAATGCACTATTGAGTAATCCCTGGAAATGTGGATATTAACGGCGTGAGAGATATTTGAAAAAAATTACATTTGTGTAATTTTTGAAAAAACAAAAGGATACACTAAAATGAATTTTACGCCATCTTCAACAGTAGAATTAGCACTATCCGTACGGAAAGTCTGAATAAAAAATTGGAGCTATTTTTTAAAAAATGGCATCTGAATGAAAAAAAGCGGGATTTTGAGCTCATTTTCACAGAAAAGTTTTGAGTTTTCGAGAAACTTTATTGGACATCATTTAAAGCATATGTACTCTTAAATGCAATAATGTGAACAAATCGCTCCTGAAAATACTAAAGACGTGAGGCTACAAAAAATTAAATTTGTGTAATTTTTTGCAAAAACAAAAGAAAAGAGTTATTTAGTGTGTATATCATCGCATAGAGAGCATATGGCACTATTCCATACCACAAGTTTAAAGAAAAAACAGTTAAGAAAATCATATTTTTTGTATTTATTAATATTGCGCATATTTCACACAACATTGCGCGAAAACTATCAAAAGTTTCAAACAAACGTACAAGACCTTATTGAAAGAACCAAGTATTGTAACCGCCCATATGTCGGTACGTATACTGGAGTACATATACGTATACTGAAGTAGAAAGCATGTACTATAGGGAAATGTTTCTTTCTATTCACAGCTTTTTTTTCTTCTGTTTTTCGTCTTGGCTTACCACGTAATAAATTCATTACGCGGAGATATTGCAGTCATATCGTATAAAATTCGAAGGACTGTGGTAGGATTCACCAGAGCACGTGTTCGCCGAAGCAAGGTTGCCACGACGTTGAAAGGATCTGGGTCGCCGTCGCCGCTCCAAGCTGTGGAAATATTTCTTCGAGACGACGTGTCGTGAGTCAGAAAACTTCACTAGAAATTCTCAAAAAATAACTGTTTAAAGAAGCGAGAATTATTCTCCAGAGATAGTATTCACCTCACTTACAGACGTAGATAGTCGAGTAATTATATTAAAATCATTTAAACGTAATCTTTTACAATATTGCAGTCGTAAAAGGAAGCCAGATAGCTAATTCCTGTAAAGAATTGTAAAAACCTATTTTTTTCATTTTTCTATTAACGATAATATTTGTTCTTTTAGTGTGTGTTTTCAATTTATTGTTTAATCGTTTTCAAATTGTTCAAAACCAATACTTAGTAAGAGTTATTATTGATTGTACGTTGATTGCATAACGACATTTTATTGCTGGCTAAATTGTATAAAGTAATAATCTACGTGAAAGTGAACAACGTCTTGTATATATTTCATTCACTATTCAAGTGACAATTTCTTTGAAGGTGAATGTAAAGGGTATTTTGGTATGTGATTCTTTTCAGTATTTTGTGTTTCCATGTATTTTTTTTTTTTTTTTGTGAAGTGAAGGGTAAATAATTTTATGTAAAGTGTTTATGCTTTAAAGAACGCAGTTGTTAGGTAATTACTAAAAATTTTTAAAAAAATAAAAATTGTATTTAATATCTAAACTTGTTCATAGAAAAAGTTAATTTGCCTATTTTTTTATTACAAAAGCAGGTTAAAAGACGAACCCACTCCTGTAGGGCAGTTAGGACATATAATACCCTTCCTAATTTTTGGTGTGACATTGTCATAACCAGTCACAGGTCAAGTAATACTACTAGGTTACTTGAGTGACCCGCTGTAGGCTTTTTAGTGAATATAGTGAAAAGATAGAGCGTTCACAGTATGGACCGCACATTTCATTTGAAGGAAAAATCTCTATCTTTCAGTGGCGAAGCTAGGGTCTTGCAGTTGAGTATTCTGAAAATCCCAACTGCAAGACTCTACTGCAAGACAATACCCAACTGCAAGACCGCCACTAGCGAAGCTAGTCTTGCGATTAGGTATTCTGTAAATCGTATCTTACATTTTTTGTAAATTAGCTCCATTTATCGTTTTTCTCGTTAAGCAAAACCGTCCCCTCAGGGGACGTAGAAACACGTTGTTGTGGTCCCTGGTGGAGTGTCGTTGACGACCACCCGGACCTTCAGTCTCGCAGCGCCGCCAAGAAGTCAGGCGATGCTAAGCTCTTCGTGGCCGGGTAACCGCCCACCCATCAGTTGCGACTATGGAGAAGGATTGGGCGAAGGATGCTTTTCGGAGTACTCTGCATCCCACTTTAAAGTACGGCGGGAAACTAGTTACCCCCCGTCAGGTCGTATTGGTACCGGCGTTACCCACGTCGTGAGCTGGCGGTAAGCGTTGGGGAGACGGGATGGGGGCTCCGAGCCGCCTGGGCCTCAGTCCAGGGGTCCCCAGTTGGGCTCTCGGCTTCGTCGTGGCAGTGGCCCGATACTCTGGGCAAGGAGGAGGGAACTTGTTCCCGGCGCATGTGAGTGGCGCATTGTCGAGACTCCGGTACTAGCCTGGATGGCTAGGAGCTCTGAGCTAACAGGGCGGCCCCTACCCAGGCATTGTATGGGGAGGTTGCTGTGAAAGTAAACTGGGTTCCGACTGGATCCGGCCATCAGCCTGTCGGAGTTTACGCGTCGGCAGGGGTGCGGATAAAAGCCCAAAGAGGCAAAGGTGCCCACCCCGGGGACTTGAAGAGAAGCAGTGCGGAGTTGTAGACCACACGGCGTTACTACTAAGCAAAACCGTCGATAATTTGTTCTTTAAATTTGTCGTTTCTGCACAGTTAATTTAGCTGGCACTTCTCGATAGCCAGTGTACTGAAATTACCGATTCTGTTATTTGGAATTTCTCGGGAATGTCTTTACGCTCTTTAATTTAACCATATTCCTTTCACATAATGCTGCAGATAGATGGAAAGTTAGACTGAGCTGTATCAACCGAACAGTTTTTTGGTACTTTTTTCTAGACCAATTTGTCTAACAAATATTACAGCAACAAATTTGTATCCATGTATTTTGCATTATCAATGTATACATTAGTCAGTTCATTTCGATGCCGCTCGATGTCAAAGAATGGATGTTGTTTAATTTGGAAAGAAAACTTTTCTGAACGAAAGGACGCTTTGTAAGCGGAAAACTGCTTTTCGTCAAGAAATTCAATAAAATGAAAGTTTTCAAAATCTTGAAACCTATGTCCATCTAAATCACTACTATATCAATAATGTTAAAAGAAACAATTTTGTATTTTTTTAAAATAATTCTGAACTTGAAAGTTCATTCATTGTCATAATTGCTTTAATGCAGATTTTAATAGAGCCTTCATATCTAAAACGGTGTATTACTACGTATCTATACTATTTCTATCTCTACAGCATATTACTTGCCTCGTGATTTCAATTGTTGAGCGAAAATGCATTTCGATATCGGGAACCGTTCAGAAGTTACGGGACTGGCGCATAGTCAGTGGGACATTCTCTATAACACTAAATCTTTAGCTTTATTAATTATTTCATAAAGAAAACACGAACCACAATCACTCAAACAACTCAACTTTCTTACATCAGATGATGAGGTGAATTTGCCTGGCCGAAACGTGGACGTGCATCGCGTTACTTTGCCTCCCGAGAGCCTAGGTTCTTGGCGGCTCTCTGCTCAGTGAGTGCGAGTGAGAGGGAGATAGTGCGAGCCCTCTTGTGCGCATGCGCGGCAAGCCAGCCGGTCTCTATCCACTGGCAGACTCCACGCTCAGCTACCGGCCCCAAAGAATATGTCTACAGCCCTGCTAATACTACTTTTTCCCTCTGTCTACTTCCCTCGCGTGTAAGCGGGGAAAAATAGACGAAAATACTTAATTTTTATCAACGATTCAGTAGAAAAATATTCAAAAGTGGAACACTTCTTGTATTTTCTTTTTTGAATACGTTACACAGATTAATAATTTTTTTATAATCACTTTAGAAACTTGTTGATTACACATTTTACACGATGCATTAGCTTTTAATATATCATTTTCATCGACAGGTAGAAATTTTACATGTTCTATGGGTTGTTTAGATTAATAATGAGTGCAATATGCATTATTCACTTCAGCTAAGTTTTTAACAGCTTTATCTAATCCTATATAACAGCTTCCCTATTCAACATCCTATCCTTTCCAGCAACATCCTATATAATATCAACTTTCCATATTATTTTTGTTTTTGATCACAACATTTTTCTTTGATAAAGTGATAATATGTTTTTTACTTTACGGTTCCTTTTACAACACGTTCAATATTTTTCTGATATATTTAATATAATCTTTATATCTGAATAAACGTTCATACATTTTAATAACCATCGTAAAAATAACATAAAATCATATTTTAAATTATGAAATAGGATGGGAACAGATTTTGGAAGACGTAAATGTAAATTACATACACTACATGCTGCACCTCTTACGTCACCAGTAAAATGATTATGATCAACTAATTTCCATGTCTTCATGTTCCATGTTTTTCAAAATTTCCATTACAAATAAGACACGATGTAGCCATTTCATTATTAGATTTTTATTTATTTATTTTACGTCATAAATCAGTTTAAACTGTGTATGTCGTGCTGTGGAGAGAAATTTTAACAATAATACATAATGCATTATTTACCATTTGAACTGTATAAATGTGTATAAACAACCTGTAACAAGTATTGTATTGCAGCCTCCAGGTCAATGACCCCCATCTCGATCAGGTTTTTACCGGGAGCGGTAGCACAGTACATCAACTGATGTCACTGCAGCGTCTCTGACCGGGAGGTCCTAGGTTCGAGTCCTGACGGCGGCAGGATTTTCGACACTAGCTTTTCAGCAAGGTCGAATTCAGTCGCTGCCTGGAGGAGAATTCTAGCGGCCGGCTGCTCTGATCGGTAGTTTTCCGTGGTGTCTCCGATCAACACCAGGCGAATGCCGGAGCAGTACGCTACCAAACGGGCCACGGACCGCGCGCGATCTACCCTTCCTCTTCCCTTGTCCTATCCTCTCCCCCTTTCACACACACACTTACACAAACATGCACTACACTACCATATATTCCGGGAGACCGCTCGGGAGCTTAGAGCTTGTCCCGGTTGGGGCGGTGCCCCGCTGGTGGGAGAGTCCTGGTTAGGAGGAAACCCCACTAGCCGACGGTATGTCGGCGCCGGATCTCGCCATCCGGCGGGAGAAGATCACCGCCATCTCCCGAGAAAAGACATGCACTACACTAACGGGACTAATGACCAAAGCAGTTGACGCGCTCGGAAACACTAAAAAACCAAACCCATCGATCAGGTTTTTCGTCCAGTTTCCCTGATCCATTGAGCAAATGCTGAGATGGCCCCTTGTTTTGCTTCTGGACATAAATGTAACTTCATTTTCTGTGCACGTCTTCTAGAATTCAGTGGGAAATACAATTATCAAATTATCGTTTCCATGTTGTCGCGGCAGGAAGTATTATTCCGAAAGACAAAAAGTTGTTTTTTCAAAATTTAAGTAGTATATGACTTAATGTAGGCATCACAGAATTTTAAAACTGTGCACACAATTCACTTTTCCCCAAAGCACGTCACACGCAGTTTGAACTGTTTTTTTTACGTAAAATAAATTTAATAAAATAATAAATAAATAAATAAAAAAATTCTGTGCACGTTTTCAAAATTCTGTGATCCATACAAAGTCTTAAACCACGTGAATATTGAATTAATTAAAAAAACGCTCTCATGTAATAAAATCTGTTTTGAAGGATAAATAAGCAATACATTTTGGGCTCTTATCCATGATGTCCTTCGTCAAAGAATAATACTTCCTGCAGCGACAACATGGAAACGATAATTTGAATAACTATATTTCCCACTGAATTCTAGAAGTCGTGCACAGATAATGAAGTTACATTTATGTCCAGAAGCAAAACAAGGGGCCATCTCAACATTTGCTCAATGGATTAGGGAAACTGGACGAAAAACGTGATCGAGATGGGGGTCATTGACTCAGAAGCTGCGATACAATACTTGTTACGTATTGTTTAGATTTATACAGTCCAAATGTAAATAATACATTAAATATCACTGTTAAAATTAATGTTACTTTCCTTGTGATTCTCAGTATACTCTCTAATTGTATAGAAACAGTTTTGCAGCAGAAACGATTTCACTTGGGATTTAAACTTTTCTATTGAATTTAATCGTTTAATGTCACCTGGCAAAGTGTTACAAAAGAATGCACATGTATTGTATGTGAATTTTTGTAATGAGTTGTTGATACTGTCACCTGATAAATATGATTTCTACGTCGAGTGTTATAGTAATAGACATCCGCGTTTTCTGAAAATATAATCTCGCCCTTAAGCATGTCATTTTTGACAAATTTCTGATTCGTAAATCAACAGACAAGGCAATGGTAAAATTCCTAGGTAAATGAAGAGAGACTTACAAGAATCACGTGGGTGGGATTTGGTTATTATTCGTACAATTCGTTTTTGTAATCTAATATTCTGGGAGCATTCTGAGAGTATTTCCCCAGTATATTATGCCATAACCCATAATTGAATTTCGCGAAATATACACAACGAGCAGTGTGAAGGCTGACTGAATTTGAAAGAATTCTGAACGCGTAGTATAATGAACTTAATTTTGTGTTCAATTCATTTAAATGGACGTTCCAATTAAGGTTTGACTGAATAGAGAGACCTCAAAATTTTGTTGCCTTAAGGAAAATTTATTTAATTTGTTATTTCGGAACCAATTTGAAACATTTGATATTGTACTATTTACGGTTTCTTTATTGCTAAGAATGTTTGTATCATTCGCAAGGAGAACTGTTTTTCCGTTTCGAATCGTCGAGGGCATATTGTTTACGTAAAGTAAGAACAGAATAGGGCCTAAAATCGATCATTGAGGAACTCCACGTGCAATCAGCAGAGTCGGATAGGTGTGTACATAATGTTCCATCATTCCAGTAAGATATTTCCACTATCTGAGATCGTTGTTTAAGGTACGAACATAACCAATCTCCAGCTATACCACGGATTCCATATGATGGTAATTTTGAAAGTAAAATGTCATGATCAATGACGTCAAAAGCTTTTGAGAGATCTAAAAATAATCCAATGGGTGCTTCTTTTTGATCAAATGATGAAGCGATATCTTTAAGAAAAGAAAACATGTCTGTTTCCTGTTTCCTTTTCCTGTTTTTGTCGTTTCTGTTGTTCATTCTGTTGTTCTGTTCTGTTGTTCTGTTCTTCAGTTTAAAATTTACCTAATCTCACAAGTTCTTCATTAAATGCATGCATTAATCATCAATATTTTCACTTTTTCTTTAAAGGTATTCTAACCTGTTCTGCGAGAATCTTTAATTTGATAAACATTAATAGATACTTTTAAAAATTTTGAATCAATAGTATACAACGTATTTTGGTAAATACGTTTTATACCTATAAGATCGCTAACCTTATTGAACTTCGGTGGAATTCATTATAATGAATTAAATTTTTTGTCTAAACAAATTGTATAACTTTTAGTCCTTTACATCTGAAGTTTAAATTTCATTGACATGATGCATTTCATGATGAAATAGCATTCATTTTTACTTTATCGCGTACGTACCTATATGCGGAGTAATATAGGTAGTATAGAGAAAGATATGTAATGCTGCGCGAAAAAACCGCGAATTTTCAGCGGAAACAAATTCAATGCCAGGCTCTGATGGTCCCTCCGTCCGTCTGTCTCTGTCCGTCTGTTTGTCTGTCCGTCCATCTATGAACAATACTAGCGCCTAAACCACACGTACCACGTGGAGATTTAATCGATTTGAATGCAGTATTACAATTGTGAGTGGAAGTGCTGAAAATGATTTCCAGTGAACTTTTTCGAAAACTCACTAGATTCCAGTGACAAAGAGCTTCCGATTTCGCATTTACAGTAATGATTAATCGCCATTTTCTTAAAAACTGCTTCAAATTTTTAAATGAATATTTCTATTTAGGACGACTTTTTAGTATTCTTCTTTAATATTTTTGAAGTAATATTTCGATTGTACTACTAGGAAAGCAAAAACTTGAGAAAATTTCAAAAAATTACTACTTTGGGCGACGATAGATGGCAGCTGGTCAGACAATGGAGCAAAACTTTAAAGCCAGACCACACCACGGAAATCAGAAAACTTTACTACGAGAAAGTCTGTGCCATTCTGTAACACCTCTAGATATTTTCTCGTATACATACGTTATATATGGGAGTAATATATGTAGTATAGAGAAAGTTAGGTAATACTGCGGAAAATCGATTTCGATATTTCAACGGAAATACACGTTTTGAGGTCCTATCGAAATAGTGTTTTTTTTTTTTTTTTTCAAAATGTCCGTCCGTCCGTCCCTCCGTCCGTCTGTCCTTCTATCCGCCCGTCTGTGAACACTACTAGCGCCTAAAGCACACGTACGATCTTATCCAAATTGAAGAAATCCCTGTCGATCGGGCTCTAGTTGAAGCTTTGAAATTTTGAATAACATTCTTGAAAATCTGGGGGTACTTTACATGAAGCACCCGAACATTTTCAAAATTTCCTCAAAAACTGCTCCAAATGTTTTCTTTAAATTTCTTGAAAGAATAAAGTACTCTTACAAAGGTGTCATTGGTTCGATATTAACGGTTAACTCTTGAGTTTTCGAAACTTGCAAAAGTTTGAATTTTTCCCGGCGTCTTAAAATTTTTGGTCATTTGATTTGAAAATTTGAGTTTTTTAAATATTTATTATAAGAATTACAAAAGCAAGATTTTCTAAAAAAAAAAAAAGGCTGCAAATTTCTTCTTTAAATTTTCGGTAGGGTTAGTGCCAAACGAACCCCAAACAATGACTAAACGCATTATTGCTCAATTTTTATCTTTTCTCAAAAAATTAAAAAATTGAATTTTTTTTACATCTCTCTCGGGTAATATTTACATTAAAGGAGATTTCTTCACATGATTATATTTATGAGCATATGTGCTTTAAATAGTATCGCATGAAGTTTTTCGAAAACTCAACAGTTTTTTATAAAAATGAGCTCAAATATACTGACATTTTCAGAAACGGTCAAACGCCATTTTATCAAAAATAGCTCCAAATTTTTTCTTCAAATTTCTCCAATCGATAGTGCTAATTGCCCTGTTTAATATGATGTAAAGTTCGTTTAAAAATTACACAAATGTAATTTTTTTAAAAATATTTATCATGTCGTTTTTTGGCCATTTCCATCTATTTGTATGCATTATTACATTTTTGAGTAGATGTGCTTCAAATGACTTCAAAAGAACGTTTTCGAAAACTCAATAGGATTCAGTAAAAAAGAGCTTAAATTTCGCATTTACAGTAATGCTTGATCGCAATTTTCTTAAAAACGACAAGGAATTTTTCAATGAAACGTATTTCGGGCGAATTTTTACTCTTCTTTAATATTCTTGGAGTAATGATTCAGTTGTACTACTAGGAAAGCAAAAAGTTGAGAAATTAAAAAAAAAAAAAAGTACCTTGGGGGACGATAGATGGCAGCTGGCCAGATAATGGAGCAAGACCTTAAAGCCAGACCACAGCAAGGAAATTAGAAAAAATTGGTACGATGAAGTCTGTGCCTTTCTGTAGCATCACTAGTTTCCTAATGAAAGTGACTCCCCAAATGCGAGGCATCACTTTAATGTGTAACTAAATCCTTAGTTTTAACAAGTTATCAAATCGTTTTCCTCTATTTTGACATAGCAATTAAATAACCAATGGTTTTACCGGTAATAGGTATGTAAGTAATCTTTATTATTTCATAAACAACTGTGGCGTGCTGGTCAACACGCCTCAAAGTACTATCGTAATACGCCATTAAGTGTCTCGATTGATCTAATCTTTTTTAATTTTACCTCCTTTTGATACAACATGGCTAATTTCTCAGTGTAATATTATTTAGTTTTACCAGTTATATCATAATAATGAATTACATTTTTTGTCTTTACAAATAGTGTAACTTTTAGCCCCTTCACATCTGAAGGACATAAATTTCGTCGGAGAGAATTCGGGCTGAATAAATAGCATTCATCACCGTCAAAATTATGTCATTGGTGTAACAATAATAATGAATTCGAGTTCTGTGGCTTTTTTATTAAATGTTATCGAATTTTCAATGTAATTTAGACGTCAGAATTAAAGCTACTAAATTTAGGTGGGCGAAATTCAGTTTCATATTATATTCGATTTTTCTATCCACGAATTACGTGTTTGATCAAATCCTAACCACTTTACATACACTTTATTTCCTTTTGTTTTATATTAAATAGATATATGAATATTTTGTTTTTTATTTATTTATTTAGTCAAAAACTGTATGTGACGTATGGGGGAGAAAATCATCTGCGCACGCTTTCTTGAGTTTCAGAATCCCTTCCCAACAATTTAACTACTAATAGTTGAAAGATGAAAAATAGTAGTAATAATAAATAATAATAATAATATAATAATAATAAATAATAACAATATGTAATAATAATAAATAATAAAATATAATAATAATAATAATAATAATAATAATAATAATAATAATAATAATAATACTTTGGTCAGAAACTAGTCATCACAATAGTGAGGCACACTGGATTAAGGACGAAATTAATAATGTTCAAAATATAGATCCAATGTTATATCAAGAGATCACAGTAAAGGACGTCAGCACTGCAATTGCAAAAACCCACAACTGGAAAACTCCGGGTCCAGAACATATTCACAATTTCTGGTACAAGCGGTTTACAACGCTTCACCATAAGTTGGCTCAGTGCTTCACACAAGTCATTAACAGCCCAGAAGACATGCCTTTATTTCTAACCAAAGGCATTACATACATGAAACCCAACAGTAGAGACATACAGAACCCATCTCAATACCGCCCAATCTCTTGCCTTCCCACAACGTACAAAATTTTGACTTCATGCATTACAAGTAAAATCCAAGATTATATTGAGGACAGAGAAATAATGGCAGAACAACAGAAAGGTTCCAGTCGATTACATAAAGGATGTAAAGAACAACTTCTAACAGATATGGTCATTCTCCAACAAGCACATAAAAACCATAGAAACTTGCACCTGGCATACATTGACTACAAGAAAGCATTTGATAGCGTTCCTCACAGTTGGCTTATTGAAGTTCTCCGCATATACAAAATTAACGAAACCATCATCAACTTCCTGGAACATATCATGACTCATTGGAGAACAACATTGTCCTTAAGGCAGCAAGAGTTAACAATCTCAACAAAAGAGATCAGAATTAAGCGAGGACTCTTCCAAGGAGATTCTTTAAGCCCATTGTTGTTCTGTCTGGCTCTAAATCCCCTATCAACACAACTTAACAGTACTCACTATGGCTTCCAAATTCGTAAAAATAAGATGACTATCCACACCATATCACATCTGATGTATATGGATGACATTAAACTTTACAGCTCAACAGACAGACAGCTTCAACATCTCCTTGAAATAACACGAACTTTTTCTGAAGACATTCATATGAGTTTTGGTATTGACAAATGTAAGACCCTTCACGTAGACAAAACTGGAAAGTTACAGAAGATAGACAGATATCAAAAATCAGGCAATAGGCGATGAAGAAATATATAAGTATTTAGGATTCGATCAAGCAGCAATCACAGACAAGGCAATCAAACAATCTCTAACAAAACTGTACAAATCAAGATCACTGCACTCCTGAAAACCAAATTAACAGGTAATAACATGATAAAAGCAATCAACACATTTGCAGTACCAGTATACACGTACTCATTTGGAATTATACCATGGAGCGACGCAGACCTCGAAGACATCCAGAGACTTACCCGCACAATTTTGACAAAATTCAGACATCACCATCCAAATAGCGCAATAGAACGAGTGACACTCCCACGAAGTGAGGGAGGAAGAGGCCTAATAGATCTAAAGAACTTGTGCTACAAACAAATCCATTCATTAAGGAAGTTTTATTATGAGAAACAGGCAACCTCAGAACTACACGCTGCAATAGTTCAAGCAGATACTAAATTAACCCCTCTTAACCTTAACAACAAACAGCTGGACATTTCTCTGCGGGTTGCAGACAATAACTGCAAAATAGACACGTGGTCAAGAAAGGAACTCCATGGACGCCATGCAAATGATCTCAAGCAACCTCATGTAGACTCAAAAGCCTCAAACACTTGGCTAAAATACGGTAATCTGTTTGGCGAAACAGAGGGGTTCATGGTCGCCATACAGGATCAGGTGATCAACACTAAAAGTTACAGGAAGCATATCCTCAAACAAACAATAGATGACAAATGTAGAAAATGCCATACAACAGCTGAGAGGATAGCATACAGCACATCACATCAGGATGCAAATTAATGGCTCATACAGATTACACCTATAGGCACAATCAAGTTGCAAATATCATTTACCAGAAACTGGCAGCGAAATCCAACCTACAAGAAATGACCTGCCCATATTACAAATATGTTCCCGTAACTGTACTTAAAAATTCAAACTTTAAGTTGTACTCTGACAGAGAAATTATTACAGATAAAACTATTCACCATAACAGACCAGACATAACTTTTGTAGACAAACGGCAAAAGATTGGCTTCCTGATTGACATAACTGTTCCACAAACAGCTAATCTCGAAACAGCACATGCAGAAAAAATAACAAAGTATACAGAACTAGCAACTGAAGTCAAGGCACTATGGCATCTCCAAATAGTTCATATTGTTCCTCTGGTCATTTCGTGCACGGGAGTTATACCAAATAATATCCATAAAAATCTGGAACTTATTCAAATACCAAAATATACCTATAAAATTATGCAAAAATCGATCATCTTAAACACATGCAGGATTGTTCGAAAATTCCTAAATTGCGACGAAACATGAATTGACCTGTGTCTTGGTTATTAACCCGACACAAAGTCAAATAAAAATCCGGTGAATACCGAGAAAAACAATGTATAACCATAATAATAATAATAATAATAATAATAAAATAATAAAATAATAATAATAATAAAATAATAATAATAATAATAATAATAAAAACCAAAAATAATACAGCACAATAAAATGATTATACACAGTGAGATAAAAGAGAAGTTAAAAACAGAGTTTACCAACAGATTGAATGCCATACTCAACACCTCCCTCAACTCTCGTAATCTTACAACAGCAATTAATACATATGCCTTTCCTGTGATTACTTACTCGTTAGGCACTATAAAATGGACCAGAACTGATTTGGACTCACTGGAGAGGATTATCAGGGTCCAGATGACTCGTTTCAAATATCACCATCCAAAATGTTCTATCCAAAGAATAACACTACCAAGGAAATTAGGGGGTAGGGTCATCTTAAATATTGGTAATCTCCATGCAAAACTGATAACGGACATGAGAGAGTATTTCAGTGAGAAAGCCTTGTCATCTCAGGTATACAGAGTGATACAGCAAGTAGACGAGAACTATACACTACTCAACCTTAAACAAAAAAATGTATTACACGAACAACCAACACAAGCCGAGCTCTTAGAACAATGGAAACAAAAAGGATATCTCCATGGTAGATATCCTACAGAAATAGCCAAATCAAATGCCGACGCCTGCTTGTCGTACAAGTGGCTTAAAATAGGATATCTCTACACCGAGACTGAAGGATTCTTGATAGCAATCCAGGACCAGGTAATTGCAACACGAAATTATCTCAAGCACATTATTAAAGACCCCGAAGTGCCTTCTGATATCTGCCGGGCTTGTGGTGTAGGCCAAGAAACGATCCAGCACATTACAACGGGTTGCAGTATGCTGGCCCCAACGGATTTTAAACAGAGGCACGATGTGGTAGCACGAATCATCCACGCCAAACTTGCACGGAAATGTGGAATTGCTAGTGAATTTGATACACCCTACTACAAGTACCATCCACAAAATGTCATCGAGAATAACATCTATAAATTATACTGGGATCGAAGCGTATTGACCGACAGAACAGTTCGTCATAACAGGCCGGATGTAATACTCTGGGATAAATTTAAAGAAAAGTATGGCTGATAGACATAGCAGTTGTAGATACCAGCAACTTCGACACAACACACAAAAAGAAAACTCAAAAGTACAGGGAACTTACACAAGTTATACAGGAGCAGTGGCATGTATGGGAGGTGGAGATTGTGCCGATCGCCCTCTCAGCAATAGATGTGATACCGTCCTGAAGAACTCTGAAAAAACTGGGGATCGAGACGAACATTATCATCAATCTACAGAAAGCTGTAATCCTGAGCACGTGTTCTTTAGTCAGAAGATTTATGGGTTCCTAAATAAACATGTGTTAAAGAATTATTTACTTTTTAATTTATAAACTAAGTGTTTAAATTTATATTTGTAGAAATGTTTACCTTCTAATTAGTTCTTAAAATAAATATATTTTTGTTAAAATTAATGCACGGAAATCATGCTTTGATAGAGTTATCTGTATGACTCCTCAAACATGTACCTCAAAGATGTAAGCTGTGAAATAATAATAATAATAATAATAATAATAATAATAATAATAATAATAATAATAATAATAATAATTATAATAATAATAATAATAATAATAATAATTTATAAAAGCGAGAGATTAAACTAGATATTTTCAAAAACTAGATATTTTCGTTGCAAAATTATAGAAAAGTTATTTTTAACGGGAAAGGAACGAACAGATTTAATTTTTCTGTATTGTTAACAAAATAGAAACTCACCCTAAGCTCTACTACCACTACAAGCAAAAGGAAGGCTAAACAAGACGTACGCATAGTGAAGCTACATTTACGTCCAGAAGCAAATCAAGGGGCCATCTCAGCATTTGCTCAATGGATCAGGGAAACTGGACAAAAACCCGATCAAGATGGTGATTTCGTAATTCGTATTCATAAAACGATCCTTGAATATCTTTAAGATGATAGACAATAGGATTGGAATGAATGATTTTAACAATTTCAAATATTTGCCTACACCAATTTCAAATATATGATTCATCAAATACAGATTTTAAATTACTTATTCTTACTTTATCACAAATTTTAAATTTCGCTAAAATAAATATCTTATCTCTTTTACAAACGGTTTTTAATAATATTCTTTCACTTCTTTTTTATTGAGATTAATAGGCTTCATTTGAATAGTATGATGTGTGGTATTTATTTATTTATTTATTTATTTATTTATTTATTTATTTATTTATTTTTTTTTATTTATTTATTTATTTATTTATTTATTTATTTATTTATTTATTTATTTATTTATTTATTTATTTATTTATTTATTTATTTATTTATTTATTTATTTATTTATTTATTTATTTATTTATTTATTTATTTATTTATTTATTTATTTATTTATTTATTTATTTATTTATTTATTTATTTATTTATTTATTTATTTATTTATTTATTTATTTATTTATTTATTTATTTATTTATTTATTTATTTATTTATTTATTTATTTATTTATTTATTTATTTTACGTCAAAAAAACAGTTAAAAACTGCGTATGACAATGTATTTTAATGTACAATTTAATTGTTCATATACAGATCCTTAAAATTCTGAAAAACATGAATAATGGTGAATTCAATAGCTTCTCATAAGCAATTGAAAGTCTTGATTATAAAATTCTCTGCCAGATTCTTTAGCTTTTCTATCTGATTGTAAATATTTAGGTATTCGCTTATTTTGAAATATATTATTCATAGCTGTATTACATTTAACACCGATTTCCTTTTAACTGGTAATTCCCATACATATTTTGTAAATACATCAATAATTGTTAAAATATAAGCATATCCGTCATTTATTTTTGATATACCTTCTAATTGTTCTGAATTCATTTCTACCAATTTCTATCAAGAAACCGTAAATAGTACAATATCAGATGTTTCAAATTGGTTCCGAAATAACAAATTAATAGTAAACGAAAAGAAAACGGTTTTAATGCAGTTTTCCATTTCAAATAAACAATTCTGTGCTCCATTGAAAATGAACAGTGTACCATTGACTGATGTTAAGGCAACAAAATTTTTAGGTCTCTCAATTCAGTCAAACCTTAAATGGAACGTCCATTTAAATGAACTGAACACAAAATTAAGTTCATTATGCTACGCGTTCAGAATTCTTGCAAATTCAGTCAGCCTTCACACTGCTCGTTGTGTATACTTCGCGAATGATCATTCCCGGCTGAGATATGGCATAATATTCTGGGGAAATACATCTTATAGCTCCCAGACTTTTAGATTACAAAAACGAATTGTACGAATAATAACCAAATCCCACACACGTGATTCATGTAAGCCTCTCTTCATTAATCTAGGAATTCTACCATTACCGTGTCTTTTTATTTACGAATCAGTGGTTTTTGTAAAAAATGACTTGCTCAAGGGCGGGAATATTTTTTCAGAAAATGCCGAAGTCTATTACTATAACACTCGACGTAGAAATCATATTCACCAGGTGACAGTATCAACATCTCATTACAAAAAATTCACATACAATACATGTACATTATTTTACAACACTTTGCCAGATGACATTAAACGATTAACTTCAATAGAAAAGTTTAAATCCCAAGTGAACTCGTTTCTGCTGCATAACTGTTTCTATACAATTAGAGACTATACTGAGCATCACAAGAAAAGTAACATTAATTTTACCAATGATACATAATGCATTATTTCCCATTTGGACTGTATAAATGAGTATAAACAACCTGTAACAACTATTGTACTACAGCTTCCGGGTCAATGACCCCCATCTCGATCAGGTTTTTCGTCCAGTTTCCTGATCCATTGAGCAAATGCTGAGATGGCCCCTTGTTTTGCTTCTGGACATAAATGTAACTTCATTTTCTGTGCACGTCTTCTAGAATTCAGTGGAAAACACAATTCTTCAAATTATCGTTTCCATGTTGTCGCGGCAGGAAGTAATAAGAGCTAAAATTTATTGCTTATTTATCCTTGAAAATAGATTTTATTACATGGGAGTATTTTTGTTGTTTTTTTCTCCCTTTCAAAATTCAAAATTTATTGCTTATTTATCCTTGAAAATAGATTTTACTAATGGGAATAAGAGCTAAAATTTATTGCTTATTTATTTGAAAATGTGCACACAATTCACTTTTCCCCATAGCACGTCATACGCAGTTTTTAACTGTTTTTTTGACGTAAAATAAATAAAATAAATAAATAAATAAATAAATATACATTCTCTTATGGTTGTGTTATTTCTGTTCTTTTGTTTCTGTTTTCTTTGCAGTGACCATCTACGTAAAGTACATACTTATTGTATATTTGTGCCACTGTGTAATTTGTTTTAATGAATATATGCTCATTTTACCAGAATTTTATACAATTCATTGTGTCAAGGGTTCAGACCTTTCTCATACCTGAAAGATCCTGCTTCCTGAGAATTCAAAGCTCGCTTCACGAGCATTCATAGTTTCACGCTTCATCGCCACCGGCTGGAAGGTAGTAGGTGGGCGTGTTATATATATATATATATATATATATATATATATATATATATATATATATATATATATTTGTGACATCCCTGATATGTCACGTTAAAATAAATTAACATTTTTTTGGGAGACAATATGGTGGAACATGCATTACGAAATATCACGAGAGCTAGAGCTTAGCAACGACCGTGAATAAACAATGTAGTTTTTGTTTTTTCTAAATGCATTAAGAGATGGGTTGATGCCGAAAGTAGAAACTTTGGGATTGGGCGGAGAAGTTTAGACGGTCAAATGTTATGAAAAAAATGAAGGTAGTTTAATACGAAGTTTTCGAGGGATGAATCATGCGGGGAAGATTTCATTCTGCTCTGAAACGCGCTTCTGAACTGATCGTAGATATTTTCATGTGGGAAGCAATATTGAAGTATAAATAGGAACTTTGTCGGAGTGGTAACAAGTTCGGGACTATGTCATAGGACGTAATCGGGACTGGTAATTTTGATAGTTTGAGACCAGCTTGATAGGGCAGAAGAGGATTTCGTTGGAACTTTGGACTACGCAAGATCGCAAGATATTTCGACTGAGAAGTCTACGAGGACATCAACGAAGAAAGATAAGTTAACCGCGGTGTAAAATTGTAAATTGAAAGAGATCATGATCAAAGGCCTAACTTAAATTCATTAAATTGTTTGATAAAAGTAAAAATAAACTTTTTTAAAATTTTTGTTCTTTTGAAAAGAAAGTGATCTTTCATTTAGTCAATCCAAACAGTAATGAACTAGGAATAGAATCATTCTATTTCAGATTCCCAGCTGCGCTGTATAGTCGGGATCCTATAATCCTTTATAGAGGTAATAAGGATTATAATTATATCGTGACCCATTGACCCAGCAAGCCGGACGCTAAGATCTTTAGCAGATATAGATGTAGAGAGAGAGAGGAAAATTTTGGTATATCTCAAAATGGCGCTCAACGTGATGCATAATTTGTTATAATTTATAACAATTGGTGACACGGATAAAATTAGTCTTATAAATTATAATATAGTGATCCAAAGGAATCTGAAATTTATGGATTGACATTTGAAATTAATTGTTAGTTATAAGAAAGGCCAAGACCATTTCATTGGTGTGATTTTAAAATAATTTAACAGAGAGATTTTAATTTGTATTAGAATTCAAAATGGATACTAGGAGCAAAAAATTGCGTATGGAGAATGTTAATGTAGATGGTATGGCGTCTGCTAATACTAACCCCGAGGGAGAAATTTCGCGTGAAATTATTGAGTTTGGGAACCACAAGAAAAGGAAATAATGGCTGCACCGTTAGAAAATATGGACCCTAATAATTTAATTCTTAAGATGTTAGCAGAAATGAACGCAAAACTTGAGCATAATAATACTAAATTAGATGGAATCACTTCAGATATGAATAATAAATTAGAGGGGATCACTTCAGATATGAATATTGAATTTGAAAAAAATAACGCTAAATTGGAAGGAATGACATCGGAAAGTGTCATTAGAATTGAAGAATGTTCGTCAGGAAATACACGAGGAAATAGTGCAATTACGGGTGGATACATCGGCTGAATTTAACATTATTCATTGTAAAATTGAGTCTCTTAATAATCAAGTCGACCAAATGCAGAGGGAATTAAAAGAATCTGGCAACAAAATTAATTCCAAAGTTAATCATTTACAGGAAAACATTGTGACATTAGGACATTTACATGACCAACAATGCGAAAAGTTGACAATCGTCGGATCGCGTGTAGATAATTTAAATGCAATGTCGCTTCAACATGGCGAAACAATTGAAAACAAAGAATCTAAATTAGTTAATTCGGATTGTAAATTAGAAAAACGAATACAGGAGGGACTTAGAAACGTTAAAATGATGCAAGAATCGGAATCTGGGAAATATATGTCGGACATTAAGGACAAGATTGAACAGTTAGAAAGTGAATTCATGATGCGTTCACAGGGAAATATACCAATGCATGCATCGGCGCTTGTAATACCAAGCCACCTAAAATTTCATGATGATAATGAGGGTGTGATGGTTCTTAAGGAGTTGAATAGCATTGAAGTATCGGCGGAAGATTTATTGAGGGAAGATACGGACAAACGGGCGGAGAATAGCACGTGTTTAATTTTGAAGGGGATATTTCGGAATATACCTGCAGACATTTTAATTGACACAGGTGCTAATGTTTGTGCAGTGTCGGAAAATTGTATGAGCAGTTAAAGAAAAGGGGAAAAAAAATTGATGAGCTACCCACCAGGAGTTTGGGTATTCGACAGCTAATGGAAGGCGCATCGAAACGAGAAGTCGGCAATTTGGGTGGAAGTGGAAGTTCAAGGGATCACAATTCAGTTTCCGGCAATTGTAGTGAAGAATTTGATTCGTCCAATTATTTTGGGGATTGATGGCCTAAAAATGTGTGACGCCAAAGTCGACATAGGTAACAGGAGTGTATTGTTACGAGGTGACAAAGGGCAACAACATTGTTTAGGATCAAAGACCAGGAGGCGAAGATATGTGTATTTGCGATATTGCGGAACAAATTGAAGAGACCAGGGACCAGATCCACACGGCAGCAGAGGGCGCGGTCGACGAAAACGGAATAGATGCTAGTGAAGCTATTGAAATGTTAGTCAATGAATATCAAGATATTTTTGAAGTTCAAAGGAGCCGGGAAGGATATCAATTTAAAATTGAGTTGATGGATGAGAACCTTTTAATCTGAAACAATATCCCATCCCCATGTATATAAAAGCAAGTACGTAAACAAATAAACACGATGCTTGAGGATGGTATAATAAAAATCGATGACACCGTATGTAGCTCCAATAGTGATAGTTCGTAAGAAAGACAATAAGATCAGATTTTGTGTTGATGCTAGGAAACTCAATAGCAAGATCATCGCTCGTCATGAAAAACCGCCGAAATTAGATGAAATGATGTGGAAGGTAAAAGGAGCTCGGATATTCACGAGACTGGATTTTACTGCGTCGTACAGGCAAATTGGACTACACCCAGATGATCTGAGAGATACGCGAATAATTTATGACAATTTGAGGGAGGCAGCAGCCAAAAGAAAGCTAAAACAGAAGCAATGCTTTCGAGGCGAGTATAAGGAGGGTGATGAGGTGTTAATTAGAGTACCTCAAGTGTCGTCAGTGGATAAGAAGCTATTTCATAAATTTTTCCTGTTGTATAAAGGACCGTACTGAATTTGTAAAGTATTAAAGCAAGAATGCCGCGATTTTGAATGATGAAAATGGACGGCAAATGGGAACATATAACTACAGGAACATGAAGCCGTATATGAGGGACGACACGCATGATTAAATATACTGGTCATAACAGAGATTTGTAAATAGTTGTAAATATTAGGTATAATAGTTTTTCTTTTGTTATTGTTTTGTCATTATGTGTATTTTGTCAGTTTGTGTAGGGAGTTTAATTTAAAGTGTATGTGTATTCAATGAAGTTAATGGGAGCAAATATTAGGCAGATACGGCTATTAGAATACCTGATGAAATGGTTATTGTTGGCACATTCCGAAAGAAAAATGTAAATAGTTTTAAGGCAGCAAGAAACAAGACCTAGTGCAGTGCAAAGTGTAAAGTGTTAATGTCGTTTAGTGTGAAGAAGCAAGAAGAAAGTGTTCATATGTCACGTTAAAATAAATTAACATTTATTTGGAGACAATATGGTGGAACATGCATTACGAAATATCACGAGAGCTAGAGCTTAGCAACGACCGTGAATAAACAATGTAGTTTTTGTTTTTTCTAAATGCATTAAGAGATGGGTTGATGCCGAAAGTAGAAACTTTGGGATTGGGCGGAGAAGTTTAGACGGTCAAATGTTATGAAAAAAATGAAGGTAGTTTAATACGAAGTCTTCGAGGGATGAATCATGCAGGAAGATTTCATTCTGCTCTGAAACGCGCTTCTGAACTGATCGTAGATATTTTCATGTGGAAGCAATATTGAAGTATAAATAGGAACTTTGTCGGGAGTGGTAATCAAGTTCGGGACTATGTCATAGGACGTAATCGGGACTGGTAATTTTGATAGTTTGAGACCAGCTTGGATAGGGCAGAAGAGGATTTCGTTGGAACTTTGGACTACGGCAAGATCGCAAGATATTTCGACTGAGAAGTCTACAGGGGACTGGTAATTTTGATAGTTTGAGAACTTTGTTAAATTTTGTTCTTTTGAAAAGAAAGTGATCTTTCATTTAGTCAATCCAAACAGTAATGAACTAGGAATAGAATCATTCTATTTCAGATTCCCAGCTGCGCTGTATAGTTACGGATCCTATAATCCTTTATAGAGGTAATAAGGATTATAATTATATCGTGACCCATTGACCCAGCAAGCCGGACGCTAAGATCTTTAGCAGATATAGATGT
Organism: Teleogryllus oceanicus; assembly: GCA_964035755.1. Taxonomy (NCBI): domain Eukaryota; kingdom Metazoa; phylum Arthropoda; class Insecta; order Orthoptera; family Gryllidae; genus Teleogryllus; species Teleogryllus oceanicus. The sequence goes on from CAXIVR010000005.1 coordinate 23,391,338, forward strand.
AGAGAGAGAGAGGAAAATTTTGGTATATCTCAATATATATATATATATATATATATATATATATATATATATATATGAATTACATCTTTTAAATTAATTACATCTTTTTTTTTTTGCTTCGATGTGATTAATTTTACAATCGTAATATATTTTTAAAAACTGTTGATTGTAAAAGAAAAAATAATTCAGTTTTCTACGTAATTCACCAAATCAAATAAGGTTTGATTGTGATAATTGATGTATTATATTAATTAATTGTTTTGTCGTTACAACATCATCTATTCTAGCACCTACTTTACGTAATAATTTATCGTGGAAAAAATAATTTCTTGATGTACCAGTGAGAAGTAAAGATGCTAAAAGTGTTCCATTTTCTTCAATAATTTCTTGAAGAAACTAGTAAGAATTAATACGTAAGTATTATTGTTTGTATGTGTAAGTATTAATATGTATGTATTGTAACTGCTCTTTTCCCCCCTTATATATATTATTATATAGGGATTAGCTGTTATCAGGTAAATTTATATTATCGTGGGTTCGATAAATAGGAATTCAGTTAAATACCAAAAATATTACGTAGTATTTTAAACCTCCCTCTTAGTAATTATTACAGGAAATATGATGTTTTCTACTCCTGTTGCTTCGGTTTCAGTTTCACTAATATCACCTTTGCTGTGACTAACAAGAAAAACAAAACAGAAAACAAACATTCACACTTGACACAACAATTTGTTATTATTAACGAAAGAACTTTTTTACAATTCTCTCCCCTCGGGTTGCATGTTCGACCGTTCCCTCCTTATAATTAATTCAAAAATATGATAATACAATTTAATTTTAATTATACCAAGACTTGATCTTCTTACATTAATCATCAAACAGAATTTCAATTAAAGCGTCCCCGTTTTACTTTTCTGAAGTCTCTGCTTTCTTGACCGATTCTTGTTCGTTCCAATTCCATTTACCATATTTTATGCTCCCTCGATGTCCATAACACCACACTCGCAAGTTTCCTTCGTCACTTCGTTTCCGTGTTCCGTCCGTTCTTTACTTCCGTGGTATAAATCACCTCCCACCTAGTCACGTTGTTTACACTCTGCCATTTTTAAACCTTAACTACGTCGACGTCGCGCAACCCTCTCTCTCGATCCGCTTGCTATCAGCATCAGGTCTGCTCTCTGTCTTTATCAACCCCCAGGTCGGTTCTCTTCTTTTGTTCATATTGTGCGCCTCATTTCATTCCGCGCACGAACTCCTATCCTGATTGGTTGTTTGTTCGTCCATGTTAATTTATTTATTCCTTGACCTTTGTCATCTTACTTCTTTCGTAAACTACTTATCCCATGGATTTTCTCACGTGTCCTTTCTTACTTGAACAAAACACTTACGTATTCTGCTACTCCCTCGTCAATCACTCGTATGAATATTTTTTTTCTTTTTCCTAAACGATCGCGTTTTCGCAACACTTCCTTCGGCCATTGTTGCGCTTATCGTGTTTACTGCGATATGTTACATTTATACTATTATCTCTTGTGATAAATCATCACAGTATGTAACAAGTAAGAATTAACACTAGAACGACGGGAGTTGGTTGCCTACCTAGAACGACGGCCACCGGTCAATTGACCGGTTGGCTTTTTTAAATGTTTGTGACGATGTCTAGGAATTGCGATGTGCCCTATCACTATTTTTAAATATTATAGATGATTTTGAAGTACATTGTAGCCCTAACAATTTGTTTTCTTTTGCGTTTGGTCTTACTTGTGACTTTTTGCTCGTTCAAACCAGTAGGAAAAAACGTAAATCATGACATTTCATGGACATTTTTAGTTTTATTGGAGTAAAAGTAAATTAAATTAGGGTTTTAATAACAAAAACATTTAATAAACACTTCAAACACAATTTTTACAATAATTTGAATGAACTATAAGAAAAAATATACCGCCAAACTTGAAGGTGGTACAAATATGGCTAATCAGGAGAACAGGTCAAAGTTTGCAGGTAAGTGCATCTTAACTTTTACAACAGGTAAGTCGCTTCTCACGAATTTATATTTGGTTTTTAGTTACAAACTATAATTAAAACTAGATTTCTTACTTTTGTGTTATCGTACAGAGTAACAAAAAATTTTACGAAAAAGTAGCAAGTTTTCAAATCTTTGCGGAGCCTTTTAGTTTTAGGTTCCCTCACATTTCTTGCAAATAGTTTGTTCCCTTTGACATTTACCACACACACGTTTTTTGCATTTGTTACATAACTTCTTTGTTTTGTTTTCATTATAGAGTGCGATTTGGCATGTTTTACGAACAGCAACATTTGAAGTTTGGACATCATTGGCATGCAACATGATCCTACTGTCTGCATAAGGTTTCGAGATTTCCTTCACAACTTTCAGGATGAAAATTTGCGTGAAATTTACCTGTTTCGCGAGTCATTTCGTGACTGTATCGACTCCACATTTTGTCTTATTGTAAAACAGTACAGTTTCTGGTTTCTTTTTTTCAGTCGCAGTGTTGATTTGTACACCGTGATGCATACTACTAAGGATAAGGACATTTTGTTAGATTTCGCTTGATAGCTTGTCAGAGTGATATCTTCGTGCTTGTACATAACAGAGCTAGAACGGACATCTTTAGATTTCTTCAAGGAATTCGTTACTTCTTTCCTATTGCGATTGAGCGTACCGACCAGACTAGTTTTCTTTTTCCTGAGGTCTTTTGCAAGACTAACGGAGGTAAAGAAATTATTCATAGTCACATTTCTACCCTTGTATTGGAAAGGCTCTACAAGACGTTTTACAACATTTTCGCCAACACCCTCTGTGCTAGGCCTGGTCTCATTCTTGCCTAGGTATGGAAAGGCATTGATGACGTATCTAATTTTAGCAATGGATGATATCTATACTTAAAAGGGCACCTGCATTTTGTTGGTAAAGCTGCTCATCAACGGTAATATTCTCGCCAGGTCTGTAGCATGCTAAACAATTTTCAACAAACTTATTCCAAAGTTCAGAAACTAAGCATAATTTATCGGTTGCTTTACGGCGACCACGACTGTCTCTGTCATCGAAACGCAAAAACCTCATGATTTCTTTGAACCGATCCCTACTCATTGTCTCTGAAAAAATGGTGGACCCCATTCTTTATCCCACAAATCACTTACAGAGATTGACAAGCTCCACGTGCATACAGAATAGAAAGAAAAGCGTCTAGCTCTGTTAGTGATAGTGTCCAGGACTCGTCAAGCAGCACTTGACGTGCCTCCTTTTCAATATAAAAATGCAGACATGGGCCTATATTCATGTTGCTTTCGACGTTTACAATAACAAAAATGATAATAAATGTGCATGGCTATTGAGAATAAAAATCAAATTTTGGGTTGAACATTACTCAACAAATTATTTATAAGGTTCAAAACTGATAAAAAGAAAACTAACGTTATGAATGTCAGTAACACACACACAAATACTAAACTATACACCGGTCAATTGACCGAAGCCGTCGTTTTAGGTAGACTCGCTTGTTTCTCCAGTACCACATAACTTTTTTCGAAACAAATTTATAAGATTTCACTAAAGCTTAAAATAATAAAAGTCACGTAATATCAAACTCATACATATACTAGTTTCCTAAATACGGCAGTTTTAATGTCTCATTCTTGTTCTACGTTAGCGTCTGAATCGAATTTAGACCGTATATATCGTGTCGCATTTGTAATTGAAATTTCCGACAACGTATACTTCATAAATATAATTTTTAATACAAATATACACAAATGACCTGAAAAATATTTGTTACAATTTTGGATTATCTCAGCATTATAATATAATTGTTGAGATCCAAGACAATTGACTAATTGTGATGGGAGATATCCACCAAATGAATTAACTAGAGGTGCTAGAGAATGGCACAGACTTTCTCGTAGTAAAGTTTTCTAATTTCCTTTTTGTGGACTGGTACGGCAAGTCTTGCCCCTCCTTCTTGCCTGATGCCATCTATCGTCACCCAAATTACATTTTTTGAAATATCGTTTTAGATTCCAAATAGGAGAAACCAAATATTAATTTAAGAATATTAAAGAATGCAAAAACCTCGTCCTAAATATCAGTTTTCAATGAAAAACTTGGAGCCGTTTTTGAGATAAATGACGATTAAGCATTACTGTAAATGCGAAATTTGAAGCTCTTTTTCACAGGAATCTATTGATGTTTCGAAAAACTTCAATTTAAGTCCTTTGAAGCACTTCCACTCACAAACGCAATAATGTTTACAAATCCATTGAAATTGGCATATTAACGGCGTGAGAGATATTGAAAGCAGAACATTTGTGTAATTTTCTAAAACACGAAAGAGTACATCAAAATGAACTTTACGTCATGTTAAACAATGCAATTAGCACTATTGGAAAATTTTGAAGACAAATTTTTGAGCCATTTTTCAAAAAATGGCGGATTTTTTCTCGTAATTTAGCTATTGGTTTATGCACTTTTCGCCACCAGAGCCCGGCAATGAATTTTTTTCCGCCGAAAAACACCGTTTTTTCTCGCAACATTACATAACTTTCTCTGTACTCCGTATATTACTCCATATATACTCAGTATATCGTACGTATAGGAGAAAGTAAAAATATATTTATGCATATTTTTCAAATGTTATATATCAATGGATTCCACTATTTTTGGATTTATCCATATTCACAACACCGCATTCGTTTTTTAATTCTCGTATACGTACGTATATAGCGTACTGGAAATTCTTCATATAAAAATTTTGGAATTCAGGTTGAATCTAATTCTTTCACATGTATTTATGATTCTGTCTTATATAATTTTTTAAAGAAGTAATATTTTTGTGTATGATGCATGCCAAATTTGTAATTTTCTGTGTTTTTAAATGGAGTAAGTATGTAATTTCTTATATGAATAATAATTATTTTATGCATTTTAATATTTGTAATTTGGGTGTTGTATTTTTTGTAACGTATTTGAAGCCTCCCCTTCTTTTTGTCTTTCATTTTTTCTTGGAATACCTCCCAAGAGTCATCTGCTAATTTACATTGGATTCTAAATTAGAATCCTTAATGCCACTCCACACCAAGGAAATTAGAAAAATTTGCTGCGAGAAAGTTTGTGCCATTCTATAGCACATCTAGTTTTATTTGTGGGCATGATAAATTGAGAGATACCAGAACCTTTCATTATCTTTTATTTCTTTAAATGTTAAAATATCATCAAAATTAATATCTTTAACATCTGGCGATAACGTAAATGTTATAGATTTCACTCTCCACATTTATTAGTAGGCGGCGGATTTGAATGAATTGTCATTTTTTTCCTTTTCACTTTAGGACAATGCCGTTTACCATAGAAATGCATTTTATGTTGTGACAAAAGAAATTGACCCATTTTCATAGGTCATTATTTTGCATTTGTTGTCGATTTTGACTAATAAGTCATTTTTTAACTTATTACGTCATGTTTAATGCATTTTTTGCTAATTTCGTCGATTTAAAGTCAATTTTAATGCTCAATGTCAACTTGCTTCAAATAATATTTAGGTGATGGAACAAATGTTCTTCACAGAATTACTCAGTAGCCTCTTCGATTTGTTTGTTCAGAAATTGTTTTGGCAGCCGCTGTGATGTACTTATTTTGATATATATCAGCGCCATTGCCGGTTCGGCCGATTTCGGGATAATTCTAAAGACAGAGATTTCCTGATAAAGGACAATCCAATCCAAAAGTTTTCAAGCGGAGTTCTTCGAACAAATGAAAGAAGCCTCGATTACATCAGGAACGTATCCAACAGCTTGAGTTGTTCATCCGAACTGGTTTTGATAAGATATTTTACGTCATTTTTCTTTGTTTTCGGGACGTTTTTAAAGCATTTTAAGAGCATTTTATTGATCATTTTTGGCAATGTTTTAGTTCATCAAAATCCGCTCCCTATTTATTAGCATTTAAAAAGTATATATTAAATTCCCCAATCAGGTTCTAGTCCCATACTTAATTTTCTTTTAGCAAACATGATTCCAGTGAGCGCAGTAGCAAACATTCCTTCTTTTAAATCAGCATCTTACCAAAATATTGTTTCTTTAGCTTCTTGTTGTAGTATTTTATCAGCTTGATGTCTAGATTCTAGATCTCTACATGCAGTATCATGATATTTACAAGCTGCATCAAGATGATGTATACCTTTATCACCTCAATCTAATATATTTTTATAATCTATACCAGGTCCACAATAATTATACCCAGGACGATGTAATTCAAATGGTAAATGATTAATTGCCCTATTTATAATTCCAGCATAATGTTTTTCAGATTTCCAAAACGTATGGGGTATACTTTACAAAAAATAAATGAGGTAAGGAATTCCTTTTAGATTTTGAGTAGTAAAATCTTGAAATTGACCAGTTAACATCTTTATGATACTTTTTCATTATAAATATTATCATTACCAGCTTTTTCTTCACCATGTATCACTAATAATTTATCTATGACGTCGTGTACATAATTAATCCAAACATATTAAACAGGTTTTTCATTATATTTTTTAATAGCACCCATTCCAGTTTTTGGTGATGTAACTCGTTTTGTTCTTTGCTTTTTTGTTCAGCACATAAGTCTTTAAAAATTTTATTCAATTTTTCTCAAACATTTGCCCAAACTTGATTAGTATTTGGGTTCATAATCTTCAATATAGGATTCTTTTAATTGAAATTTCTTTATTACTTTCTAATCTTCTGGTTCAATATCTGATAAACCATTCACTATCAATCATTCAAATTCTGATAATGGTTTATACTATAATAGGCCTAATAATCCATCAGTACTGAAACAAACTGTCTAATTTAATTTTTAAATTTAAAATCTCCTCTGCGTTTCTATTATTAAATATTAATTCAAAACCCATTCCAAATTTATATAAGAATATGGGCGCCAGGAAAAGATTACGTTCATTCTATTATTAAAATTAATCTTCAACTGTTATTTCCAATAAATTAATATCCGGATAACTGGGTCGATGGGTCTTATAAGAAATAATCGCTATTGACTGCTAATAACCGATTATTCGATCTGCCATCTGTACAGAGTGGCCGAGGAATCTGAAAAGCAAATATTCATTTCTAGCTACTCATTTGCTGGAATTGGCTAAATGAAAATCATCTTTTCTATTCACAGAAACTTGTAAGTTTATTCAATTTCCATGAAAGTTTCACTTGGTAACAATACGAAACGTACTTTCGGTCATGACCAGTTTCAAACCTTATACTGCAGTACCGTTTCGCGCGCTCTTGGCCGATGTCGCCGCGTAGAACCATTTTCATTTTTTTCCGGTGTCGATGGCTCCAGGTCCAAATGCCACCTTCTTTTCTTCCGTTCTGGCACAAGTGTACTCAAGTCACTGATCCTCACCGCCTCATAAGTTGATAAGTCTTAATTAATTTGCCTTTTAAAAGTTCCCAGTTCTTTCTACGCGTAAACTTAAAATATTAAAGTTCAGCAAACTATATCTGCATCAAATACTCCCAGAGCCGTTGCCGACAAATCCACCTAAGTTCACAATTCTAGATGCTGCACTCGAAATATTTCCAAGTTCCAATTTCCGCACCTTCCATCAATATTCTAAGTCCGAGAATCATACGCTCCAAAGTAAATCTTCCCAATTCCCAAACTCCCAACATCAATTATCTATACACGATCCGCACAGCACCACGGCATGAGTCGGAACGAATCCATATTCCCCTCTTTCAGCCCTTGAAAACTCGGTCCGTTATTCTACTGTTTCTTCTTAGAAAAAATTCCATGCCTAGCCAATCCCTGAATTACTTACAAATTCAACTAGCTGCGCCCCAGACTGTCATTGCTTTCTCGGCCAATCCCCAAACAGTTTACTTTGTCAACTAGCCGCGCCCTGTAGTTAAAAGCAATGAAGTTTGTTGACCTTGACGACAACTCGTCTACCATTGCTAGGCCGCCATATTTACATATGTCTCCCTTTAAAAAACGCAATAAAGTCCCACATATTGGTATGTCACAGTACCTTCATACAGTTTCTATTTTATAATAATATCATCGTTATTAAATTCAACTCTCGTATCACCAATATATTTGTATTCACCCTCAGGTCTGAAACCAAAGGGTATTATTAGCATTACTAAGATACTCAGCTAAGTGAGGTTTTAAATGTGTTTTTTTTTCTTTTTTCTTTGCTTTGTGTTCTATTCTTTTCACTCGTTTGTCTAATTCTAACCTTTTGGGGGATCTGGTGATTCATATATTTTTTTTCCAAATGACGAATCTGTTGGTGCTGCTGGCATTGGAAATAAATTATCATAAAGCAATGTTTTTAGATACTATTTGTATATTTTCATGATTATATTCATATTCAATAGATTGAAAAACTTGTTTACAAACATGCTGTACATTACCAACTAAATCATCTAATTTATCTACAACAGGTTGTTCTTCATTTTTATATTTTTCATATTGATTACGATCATGTTGTTTTCATTTTCACAATGTATCTTTTGTTTTTTACTTGTGTTCTCTTATTTGCTTTGGCTTAAACTTTGTAAATAATTATAAAACAAAAAATAAACCGCTCAACCGATATTATGTCTGCGTGTTTAAATAGACAGGATTTTATATTGCGTCTGTCTGTTTAAATATATATTAACAGACATGATTTTATAATATCTCTGTGTGTTTATTTATTTTATTAAAAACGATTTATTTTATTTCTCATTTGATCATTTCTCATTTCATCATTTGAGTTTCGTGTCATGTGAATTGTTATAAAATCAAATGGGTTTCAGTCGGTGACTTTTTCGAATCCGCACGTTTCGCAACATTTTTCTTCATTTTTTGAAGGTTTGTTAATCCTCTAGTGCCCCTTGTTACATTCACGTATCATGATTTTTTCTAGTCAACTCGTATTTATACCTTTTTGTATGAATTTGCAAATTTTATGTCTTCAATAGATAGAGACAACCTAAATGAAACATATAAGCAGTTTTTTTCATTCCTGAATACTAGATGTCGATTTAGCCGTGATCGCTAAGGTATTGTATTACTCTTGGCCAGGGTGTATATATGACTTGCGTTGGTTCGAATCCTCATCTAAAACCATCCTTAGCTGCTATATGCCTGTGGTTAAGTCGCAGGAAGTGGCCGGACTAAAGCAAACGATGGTCTGCACCGAAGTTGACGGGCCATGTGTAGCTAAAGCCTAACCAGCTGCATTTAAACTTGGGGTGCCCCTGGACACTAAACCCCATGCCGTTCTTTCTTGTATTCTTTAATTTTTTGAATACAGACAATGAAATTGAATAATTTTAAAGCATTTACTCCATTAATAAAAATACAACTACTTTATAATAAAATTAATATCATTACACAAAATCAACTAAAACCTCTCGCTGACTGGACACCGAATTGGTCGATGAGATCACCTCAGTATATTGATTTTAAAATTCCTCACTCTATTGCAAACAACGCAAGCGCATTTACTTGATATTCGATCATTTCTGATCTGAGGTAGTTTTTCACACGTTTCAAACATTAATAAGATCTTTCAGTGATGCTATTACTTATTGGTGTACAGACAGTCATCCGATATGCAGTACCAACATTGGAATACACCATGAAATCCCTATTTCTAATATTTTATTTATTGGAAGAAAAAAGTTTGAACTTTTGCAATTTTCGAAAAATCAGAATTTTCAACGAACATTAGACCTGCACCATTCACACTGTGACATACCCATATGTCACGTTAAAATAAACTAACATTTATTTGTAGACAATATGGTGGAACATGCATTACGAAATATCACGAGAGCTAGAGCTTAGCAACGACCGTGAATAAACAATGTAGTTTTTGTTTTTTCTAAATGCATTAAGAGTTGTCTGGATGCCGAAAGTAGAAAATTTGGGATTGGGCGAAGAAGTTTAGACGATTGAAAGGTCAGCTACACCAAAATATAACGAACGTATGGCTGGCTGGCTGGGTGAGAGAAGGACGGTCAAATGTTATGAAAAAAATGAAGGTAGTTTAATACGAAGTCTTCGAGGGGTGAATCATGCAGGAAGATTTCATTCTGCCCGGCATCGCGCTTCTGAACTGATCGTAGGTTCGTGAGAGGGAACGAGTACAATCTAGATAGTCAGAATTGGGTTATCAGTGAAATTTTAAGGACAGTGAATGATATTGCAGATATTTTCATGTGGAAGCAATATTGATGTATAAATTGGAACTTTGTCGGGAGTGGTAATCGAGTTCGGGACTATGTCATAGGACGCAATCTGTTTCGACTGAGAAGTCTACGAGGGACATCAACGAAGAATCAGAAGAGGATTTCTTGGAACTTTGGACTACGGCAAGCTCGCAAGATATTTCGACTGAGAAGTCTACGAGGGACGTCAACGAAGAATAGATAAGTTAACCGCGGTATACAATTCTAAATTGAAAGATATCTTGATCAAAGGCCTAAAAATTGTAAATTCACTAAATTGTTTGCTAAAAAGGTAAAATAAACTTTGTTAAATTTTGTTCTTTAGAAAAGAAAGTGATCTTTCATTTAGTCAATCCAAACAGAAATGAACTAGGAATAGAATCATTCTATTTCAGATTCCCAGCTGCGCTGTATAGTCAGCGGATCCTATAATCCATTATTAAGGTAATAAGGATTATAATATATCGTGACCCATTGACCCAGCAAGCCGGACGCTAAGATCTTTGGCAGATATTAATGTAGAGAAAATTTTGTATATCTCAACACCAACGTCCGTCGCACTATCCAACAACAAAATTTTATCAAAAACGATAGAGCCATTTTTCTAAAAATTTGGAAAATACCCCAGGGGCTTCATGTGAAGTATCTCACAAAATTGAAATACGCTTTAAATTGAAGGAACCGTGACATCAGCCAGATCGATTGGGGAATATCAATTTTGGAGAAAATCGGCTGAACGGTTTAGCAGCTAGCGTTGTTCACAGACGGACGGACGTTTTGTCGTCATTCGAATTTTCCGAATCAAGGAACCACAAAATAAGGATTCAGGCTACCATGTGTTAGATTATTTTTTTCTAAATTTATTATCTGGATATTTTTTCGTTGCCAGGGCCCTGTACTAAGAATTTTTCTGCCGACAATTTGCCGTTTTTTCACGCAGCATTATATTTCTCTCTACAACGGCAGCTGTAGTGAGAAAGTAAAAAATACCTTTGTGCAATTTTTAAGAAATAAAAGAGTACCACAAAATGAACTTTATGTAATTTTAAACAGTTCAATTAGCAATTAGTAAAACTTTACAGAAAAAAATTGAAACCTTTTTTTAAAAAACAGCGTTTGAGCATTTGTGAAAATGCGGAATATTGAGCTCATTTTCACAGAAAACTATTGAGTTTTCGAGAAACTTTATAACATTATTTAAAGAACATTTACTCATAAATACAATAATATGAACAATTTGCGGCGAATGTAAATACTAACGGAGTGAGAGAAGTAAAAAAATACATTTTTGTAAGTTTGAAAAAAAAAGAATAGATCAATACGGCGCTTATGTTATCTTATTGAGTTTATTTAGCTCTATCCCTACCAAAATTTTTAAAATATTGCAGCCGATTTTGAGAAAATCTTGTTTTTGTTATCTTTTAATATTGCGCGAAAATTACTAAAATTTCAAAAACATGTTCATGACCTTCATGAAAGAACTAATAATGGAGAAACATTTTACTTCAATGACAAATCTTTGTATTAAATTTTGTAGATGTAGGAACACTCCGAAACTATTTCAAACTTAACGGATTTTCGAAAATTCAGAGTTAACAGTGAAAATCGGACCCATTCAACCTTTATAAGTGCATTTCACTCTATTCATACAAGAAATTTTGAAGAAAGAATTTGGTGCAATTTTTGAGAAAATTTTTAAAATGTCGCAGGGACTTCCTGTAAACTATCTCCAAAAATTAATGTATGTTTTTCATAATCGCAAAGCTTCGAGTGAGGCTAGATCGACAGGGATTTATTCAGTTTCGTAAAAATTCTACGTATAGGCACTACTATTGTTCACATACACCAGACAGGCTGACAGACGGGCAGTAGGACGGACGAACTTTTTAAAAGAAAATGCTTTTTCGGTATCAGAGGACCCGAAAACGTGTATATCCCTTGAAATCTCGAAATCAATTTTCCACAGAATTACATAACTTTTTTTACACTACTTGTATTACTCCGTATATACGTGCGTACACGAGACAGTAAATGAATACGCTTTGTCATGCTAAAAGTTATAGTTCTAAATAAATGGAATTTTCTTAATTTTGTTTTATAAAGCCACACTCCTATCGTTCTTCGCGGGCTGGCAGTCCGAGCGCAAGTTCCCTTGTTGAATCAGCACGGGCAATTGTCATTCCTCTCAGTAAATAATTTTTGGAATAAATAAATATTTTGGATAAAAGAATTTTTGCCGCCCCCCCCCCAAAAAAAATTGGCCGCTCAGGGGCCAGTGCTCATAGTGTCCATGCCTAAATCCACCACTGTGTTTAACGGTTTTGATTCTTCTTATAGAAAAAAAGATCATCTAACCAACGATTAGCGCTTTCAAGCGCTCTAGTAGCATATATTTAGCAACACAACAATTGGTAAGCAGAAACATTTTGTTTTATTATGTGGAGACAAATATCATCAATTTATTAATTTATCTTATTAGCTCAGCTTAATAAAATCATTGTTCGCTTAATTATTATTAAATTTCTTCTCAAAAAACAGAAAAAAGTAAATCATTTATGATATAAATATGAAAATCTGCGAAATGAAATGTTTAAAAAAAATGTCTCAACATTGGGGGGGGGGGCAATTGCTTTTCCCCCTGAATCCCGCCTCTGCTACCATGTGTAAAATATTCTCTTACAACATCTCTTTTCTCTAACATGTTATCATCGAATAATACTAATGAATTTTCTTCATAATCATCAATACAAAACTCAATACAGTACTCAATATAAAAATTCCTGATTTGTTTCATTTAATACTTTGAAATGTGTGTTTTATTCCTCTGTAAATAGATTTTTTTTTAAATAAATATTTCATTTAACAAATGATTTTTAATTATTCCTTGTTCAGTTTTTTATAAAATGCATCATAAAGAAGTGGGCACTCCATACGTACAGTTCTAAAAAAATCAATAGTAAGTATGAGGTCGCGCCCTGCCAACCCATGCACTAACAAATAAGTTGGTCAGTCTTTAACATAAGATTATATTTATAAGATGTCAAGAACTATAAAAAGAATGATCGTCTGCCTGATTAGGGTTTCAAGAATTATAAGTATTCCAGATGTTCACTCTGCCCCCAGAATGGATGCGTGACAGCGAAACTAATTCAAATACGAGTCTTTCAACGACAAATCAGACAAAGATTGACACGGCTTTTTGAAAATCTATGATATTTTTTATTAAATCTGGACAAAAAAGACCCATGTTTCTTTATTTACCTGAAAATTGATTATTTGTATAGCTATGCCTATATTAAATTTTGGAATATACGCGTACCCCGCAAAATATGAATGATTGATGATCTTAACATAAAAGTTCCTGGTTTGTTTCATTTAATACTTTGATATGCGTATTTTATTCCTCTGTGTAATACCTTCTCAAAAATAAATTTTTCATTAAAAATTGTAATTATTTTTAAAATATGAAAATTTGTGTATGAACATCCCCACATAAAAATTTGGAAAAAAATAGGCGTATTTCTTATTCAATTTTCTACAAAACACAACAAGAAAAACTGGAGGTGCTACAGAATGGCACAGACTTTCTCGTAAAACATTATTTCTATTTACCTTGGTGTGGTCTGGCTTTAAAGTCTTCCTCTATTCTCTACCCAACTGCCATCTATCGTCTCCAAGAACAAATTTTTTTGACATTCTCTTAACTTTTTGCTTTCCTAATAGTACAACCGAAATAATCCTTCAAGAATATTAAAGAAGAGTAACTCCTCATCCGAAATAGAAACTTTCATTGAAAAATTTGAAGCTGCTTTTAATAAAATGATATTTAAGCATTACTGTAAATGCAAAAAAAGTATAAAGACTTCTAACAAAAATAATTTAAACAAATTCATGGAAATGTTAGTATTAACGGCGTTAGAGGTATTAAATAAACACATTTGTGTAATATTTGGAAAACCAAAAGGATACACTAAAATGAATTTTACGTCACATTAAACAATGCAATTAGCACTATCCATTGGAAAAAATTGAAGATGAAATTTTGAGCGGTTTTTGAGAAAATGGCTTTTGAGCGTTTCTGAAAATGTGAAATATTGAACTTGTTTTTTCAAAAAATATTCAAACTTTTGGAATTTTCGCAAATTCAGAGTTAACGGCTGCCCATTACACACACACACATACACACACACACACACACACACACACACACACACACATATATATATATATATATATATATATATATATATATATATTGAAACGCACCGCGTTTCCACCCAAAGAAACGGCGAGACATCAAGCAAGAACGCGGCAGAACGGTTGCAAGAGAGCGCTCGCTAGCCACGAAAAACGGTTACGGGCGGCGAGGTGTCGTCGGTTGGCCGACCGTGGGAACGAGGCCGCGAGGAGTCAGTGTCTGGCTGGCCGCCGGCGAGGAAGGACGTATCTGGGGCTGCTCCGCGATCGAAAAGCAAACTAGTATCGCGAACGAACGAGTGCAGAAAGATTAATTGACAGACAACTTGTGCGTGATAACAATCAATAGTCGATCGGACATATTGCCAAAGTGATAGCTGCTATTTGGAATAACACAGATCAAAAGACGTCGAGTGGATCGGAGAGTTGGAAAGGAGAAGCAGCGGAAGCGCAGCGCCTCACCTCGGCTGGTCCCAGGTGAAACGACCCCGGCAGGCAACGAAGGAGCGCGAGGCAACCCGAGAGTCCCCGACGCTCGTATGGGAAGAAGTAAACGGTAAATATTTCTCCGATCGATAAGATCGAGAGACTAACAGTGATTATGGGTTATATGAAAGAAAAGGGTAGAGACCACCATAGATATTGTATCATCAGTGATTTGTATAGAATTAATAAATAGTTCAGTTTATTTTGTTCACGGAACAGTGGTGTTTGATTAATAACCCCGAGCCCATTCACGAGAAAGAACACCTGTCCCTTACAAATAAATTTACTGAGAACAAGCCGGCCTACCCGGTACGTCACAATATATATATATATATATATATATATATATATATATATATATATATATATATATTTCGGTTCTACTATTAGGACACCTGAAAGTTCAGAAAAAGTCAAAAACTGTTCTTTGGGCGACGATAGAGGGTAGCTGGCAAGAGGATGGGGCATGACCGTCAAGCCTGTCGACACCAAGGAAATTAGAAAATTTTACTACGAGAAAGACAGTGCTATTCTATTGCTTCATTAGTTCCTTTCTCGTATACATACGTAGATACAAAGTAATATTCGTAGTCTAGAGAAAGTTATGTAACGCTCCGGAAAATCGATTTTGAATTTTCAACGGAAATACACGTTTTTGGGTCCCCTGATACCGAAAAAGTGTTTTCTTGCAAAACGTCCGTCCGTCTGTATGTCCGTCTGTCTGTTCGTCCGTCTGTGAGCACTACCAGTGTCTAAACCATGCATACGATGCTTTCCAAATTGAAGAAACCCCTGTCCATCTGGCTCGTACCAAAGTTTTGAGATTTTGAATAATTTCTGAAAATTTGCTTTTAAAATTTCTGATACTTTACATGAAGTCCACCGCACATTTTCAAAATTTTCTCTAAAACTGCAGCAAGTTTTTCTTTGAGCTTTTGGTAAAGAAAGGGCTAAATGCACTCTATAAGAGGACGTAAACGCCATATTGCTCTATTCTTTTGTTGTTGTTTTTTTTTTCAAAATATACAAAAATGTAATTTTTTGAGTCATCTCTCAGGCCATTAATATTTACATTAACGACGAAATTACATGTGATTTAAATAATGTCACATAAAGTTTCTCGAAAACTCGACATTTTTGTGAAAATGAGCTGAGAAGTCCGCATTTTTAAGAAAAGCTCACACGTAATTTTCTCAAAAACTGCTCCAAATTATTTCTTCAAACTTTTCGTACGGATAGTGTTGTTTGCACTGTTTAATATGACCTAAACGTCACTTTGGTGTAACTTTGTTTTTTCAAAAGTTACTCAAATAATTTTTTTTGCAGTATCTCTCGCACCGTTAATGGGCACATTTCCAGCTATTTGTATACATTATTACATTTGTGAGTGGAAGTGCTTCAAATGACTTTAAATAAAGTGTTTCCTAAACGCAATAGATTCCTGAGGAAAATAGCTTCAAATTTCGCATTTACAGTTACGCTTAAACACCATTTTCTTAAAAAAGACTCCAAATGTTTCAATGGAAATTGCCGTTTATGACGAGGTATTACTTCTCTTTAATATTCTTAAAGTAATATTTCGCTTCTACTGTTAAGAAACCGAAAAGTTGAGATACTTTTTTAAAAATGTTTTCAGCCTTGTATGCGCATGTATACATTTGTATTCCCCTACTAGCTCTTCGTCTTAACTTCACAGCCACAAACCGCCTCTGGTTTAGTCTGAAAGGGAAAGCAATATACATAGTATCAATCGAATCACTTCAGGGATCTTGTTGCCTTGGGGAATTGTTGAAAGAGTTTTGGCGCAGTAGGGCAGTGAACAACTCTATGAGGAATTTTGCGAAGTTGACCAATTAAATGCAAAATCACGCAAAATCTTATATTATGGAAAATCATATGCTTAATTAAATGCAAAATGAATGTGAAGATGTAAGATCTTATTTCAGGATAACTGTGATGATTTCACCCAATGATTGACACTCCACTATATCCACTAGGCTTCATCGTTCCAAGATATGAAGAATGTTCTTGATATTTACCAAGAAATCAACCCGAATGATTTATGAAAACAAAAGAAAAAGAGATCTACGGAAAAACAGTTTGTTTTCAACAAAAGTGTTCTCAGAATATGGTTTCATTTAAAGAGAAGTATTGAAAACTTTTGAGATGAATTAACGAGTAATCAAATAAAATATAAATTCCGTAAAGACTGTTTACTTTGTCCCAATTGCGGAATTCTCTGTCACAACATTAGTGGCGATTATTTTAACCGTACTAAAGGTAGACTTGTTTTGGTATATCTTTCGGAGTCGCCAGGTGTGACCCTGAAGCAATCGGCTTGTAGAACACTGGGTTCGAGCAATTATTTGTTTGGAACTGTAATACCGCAGGGTCGAAAAAACTGATTCTATATGCTTAGTGAAATAAAGTTATCTTTTAGTGGAATTTAAATTTTTGGCAATTGAACTTCACAAAAGTTGGCCTCATTAGTAATTTATGGTTCGCGTTGTTATCAATTGCCAAGAACAGAAGCCGTTATAACTTCATTTTGTTGCAATGTCTGCTTGTCGGCAAGCACCTGTGTTTGGGCGGGGCCATTCACCGGCTGTAATGTCATTGCTGTACACGCACAAGCACGGAGGGAATTTCCGGCTCGGCAAGGGGCTTTCCCGAACGCAAAGCGGCAAGAAGCAGCAACGACGCAAAGCGGATGCAACTGGCGACGGGATATCGGTTATCTCTGAAAAAAAAACTTATTGTTTCTGTTTGTCCGCTTTTTCCATAATTTATTATTTGAGCTGAATTTATTAGCTGAGCTTTAGCTTATAGCTAAGCTCAGCTTATAGCTGAGCTATAGCTTTATTAGCTGAATTTATTATTTATTAGCTGAGCTGATTATTATTGAGCCCTTATTAACTCAATGACGGTGCAAAGTTGCTTATGGAGAAGAAATTAAAGAATTAATATCCGGTATGTCGTCAATAATCTTCGCCTTTTTACTTTCTCGCTACGGAGTAGAGAAAGTTACGTAATGCTGCGCGAAAAAACGGCGAAGTTCCGGCTGAAAATCTCTTATTACGAGGCCCTGGTAACGAAAAAGTTAATAAATACAGTTGCTAAATTTAGAAAAAAGATCCCCTAACAGGTAGTGTAGCCAAAATCCCTGTTATGTGGGGCCATCATTCCAAAAATCGAAAGGGCAAGAGGTCAGTCAGTCCGTCCGTCGGTCTGTCTGACTGTAAATAAACCTAGCGGTTAAAACCGTTCAGACGACTTCCTCCAAAACTGATATTCCCCAATCAATCTCCTATCTACTTACGCAGTTTAGAGAAATTTTTTTGTTGCAGGACAAAACGACGAATTTTCGACACAAAATTCTAATTGCCCTACCCTAATAACGAAAAAGTGGATTATGCAAGTTGATGAATATAGAAAAATATCCTCTAATACGTGGTGTAGCCAGATTCCATGTTTTGTTGGTCCTTGATATCAAAAAATCGATTGATGGCAAAACGTCTGTCCGTCTGTGAACAACGCTAGGGGCTACACCGTTTAGCCGATTTTCCCCAAAACTGATTTTTTCTTTAAATTTTTGCTAGGGGTAGTGCCAAATGTACCCTATACGATGACCTAAACGTCATAACGCTGTATTCTTTTGTTGTTGTTCTTTTTCAAAAGTTTTAAAATTGCATGTTTGAAATGCGTTTTCTTCACATTATTACAGTTATGTGAACATGTGCTTTGAATAATGTCAAATAAAGTTTTTGGCTCCGTTTTCCAATAGATAGTGCTAATTCCCCTGTTTATTATGACGTAAAGTTCATTTTGGTGTATTCTTTTGTTGATTTTTTTTTTTTTTTTTTTTTCAAAAATTACACGAATGTAATTTTCTTGAAATGCCTCTCATGCCTTAATATGGACATATTCGATTATATGGACATCGATTTGTATGCATTATTACATTTGTAAGTGGATGTGCTTTAAAGGACTTCAAATGAAGTTTTTCGAAAACTCGATTCGTGAAAAAGAGCTTAAATTTCGCATTTACAGTAATGCTTAATCACCATTTTCTTGAAAACGACTACGAATATTTCAATGAAAACTATTTAGGACGAGTTTTTACTCTTCTTTATTATTCTTGAAGTAATGCTTCAGTTGTAGTACTAGGAAAGCTGAAAGTTGAGAAATTGTCAAAAAATGTACTTTGGGAGACAATACATGGCAGGTGGCCAGAGAATGAAGCACGATCTGAAAGCCAGACTACACCAAGAAAATTAGAAAAATTAGGTAAAACTGTGCCATTCTGTAGCACTAGTTTAGTTTATCCTGACGAATGTAAAGAGACGAATCCAATGGCATACATTTGTCATATGTTACATAAGAATTTTTTTAGTATTTTTAATTTGTTTAACTCGTGTTTAAAGGATATTTTGAATGGGTAACAGTTCGCCACACAAGGTCACGCAGCTTTCAAGCAACGCAAGTCAAGCAACGCAGCAAGGTTACGCAGCAAGTCACGCAGTCAAGGTGAAGTCACGCAGCAAGGTCAAGCTGCGAATGCGCGCTCGGGCAAGGAAAGCTGGGCACAAAAAAATCAAAATTATTTTTTAAAAAATGCTTATCTAACATACAACAATATATACATCATTGGATTCACCTTTTTACACTCGTCTTGATGGACTAAAACTAGTGGTGATTCAGAATTGCACAGACTTTCTCATATTAGTTTTCTATTTTCTTTGGTCTGGGCTAGCCATTCAAACTTGCCATGTACTCTTGCCATCTGCCACACTGTCAGAAATTTCTGCATTACTTTTAATGTAAAAGTACGTGAAAGTAATTATCATGTACGTACATTAAAGTTAATGTACGTATATACATTAAATTTAATTTACACATGTACATTAAATTTAATTTACACATGTACATTAAATTTAATTTACGTACATGATAATTACTTTCATGTACTTTTATATTAAAAGTCATGAAGAAATTTCTTACAGTGTGCTTTCTACTTCTCCTTCAAATGCAAATTCTTCTACTCCTCAAATGACGTGGCAACCAATTCAAATGAATGATGTTACACATTTACAAATTTCTTATCTTTCCTATGGAATATTGAAATAATGAATTGTAATTTAGAGGACAAATGGAGTCAAGTTAATTTGTAGTTAATTAGTACAGCAGTAATCCTGAATCATTACAATTAGGTAAAAATTAAATTTCGGTGCCACGGGCATTAAGTTATTGTAAAGATCATGGGTGACAAAATCCTTTTTATTTTAGTATTATTTGAACTCTTATAATACCCTTGGCATATAAATAACCATTAAATTGTGTAACAAATATTATCGAATTAATTTTACCAAAAAGTTATTTAAGGAATATGGAAGAATGAATAAATTTTACTTTCATTAATGAACAAAAATTTATTTTTTCAACAAATACAAAACTATCAGCACTTGAGAAATGAAAATTCACAACTTATTAAAATGTACTCTTTATTGTATTTTGTCCATATTTTTTGCCAATTTAAAAACTGCAGAATCCATTTTTTTCATTTTTTATGACCTCTTGCCTCCTTCTGTTGGATTTATTTTCATAAGTTCCCTGAAAGTAATAATTTTATTGTTAATAAATAATATTTATTAAGCATTACCTTTTTACACAGTTAAACAAATGACAATAAAAAGAACTGACAGATGCAATGGATTTGCTTGTACATAGGCACTGTACACAAAAAGGAGAAAGATACAGGTGCAATAAAAGAACAAAATGAGAAAGAAAATTGATTTAATGTAAAATAGAACTATTACTAATATTATTACTAGATGGTAATATTATAAATTTATAATGTTACCTATCTTCTTTGGTCATTCTAGAAATTACTAAATCAGAAAAACTATTTTGTTCGTAAGGATACAATCCATTCTCTATTTAACAATATCCATTTTGACAATGTTTTCTTTAATGCAGTTTTTCTGTTACTTAAAACTAAGAGAATTGCCAGTTATTAAAAATTTCAAGGTTGTAATGTAAGGAATTTTTTCTCAAATATTTTATCGATCATAATAATTTATTTAATGAAACATAATTTTTAATTTAACGCGTAATAATAATACAACTCTAATTTACCTTTGTATGAATTCGAGAGGTGATTGTAATTTTGCAGAATACGTATTTCTAAAAATGCAAATAATATTATCACACCTTCAATAACGTCTTTACAAAATACTGGAACTTTTGTTACAGGTTCACAGTTATTTACTTTGAACTTACTATGTAGCACTGATTTCCTCATCTTCAGTTTTTGACTTAATTTGTTTGGTCCACTGTTATATGCAATCAACACAATCAACAAATTATACACTTGCAATCTGCAGCACATATACATCAATTTTATATTTCATGAAAATAATATTATATAACATTATTTCATATTCCATGAAAATAATATATAATATTAATGATGAAAATAAAATTAAATAAATAATACTAATTAATAATCAGACTTTACCTTCACAAATCCAATATTCCTGAATTACTTCATTTTCTCTCGATGTTAACCGCCTACCGCTCTAAGAAACTGCTGTGATGAGAAAGGGATGTGAGGAATAACTAAAGCAATGTGGAATATCGTAAAAAGTACGACTACGTCATCACGATATTTCGTAGAAATGTTGTTTTAAAGGATAATGAAAGAGAAACAAGTAATCCAGAGAAAGGTGCGAATCTTGTCAACCAACACTTTTCTAGAATTGCGGTTGATCTCACGAAGGGACTAAAATCACAATATTCAACATCACATGCTTCTCAAAAATAATTTCGGCACGATGTTTACTTACGAAACGTCTTCCAACGAAATCCTCAGAATAGTCAGTAAACTAAAAAATAAATATTCATCTGGTTTAGATGAATTTCCGGAGCGTTTATTAAAAACGTGTGCACCTGCCATTACACACCCATTAACTCACATTTTCAATGCTTCCTTGTGCACAGGAATATTTCCAGATATTTTCAAAACAGCAAAAATTAAGCCACTTTTTAAAAAAGGGAACAAAAATGAAATTCAAAATTACCGGCCAATTTCTCTTTTGTCAGTTTTCTCAAAAATATTAGGGAGGCTTTTTACGAGAAGGAAACATTTCTTAGGAAAAACGAAGCGTTTTCAGACTCACAACACGGTTTCAGGAAATCAAAATCTACGGAAACTGCGATTTTTCTTTCCTTCAAGATGTTGCTTCGTCAATTAACCAAAATGAAGAACTCATTGGGATATTTTTGGATCTTTCGAAAGCTTTTGACGTTATTAACCATAACATCTTGCTCTCAAAATTACCTTCTTATGGAATTCGTGGTATTGCCCTAGATTGGATAAACTCGTACCTTAAACATCGATCTCAAAGAGTAGAAATACCGTACTGGCACAAAAGGACATTATTTACTTATCTCTCCAATTCTTTGCCAATTGAACGTGGGGCCCCACAAGGTTCGATCTTAAGTCCTATCCTCTTTTTGTTGTCCGTAAATGATATGCCCTCATCTATTAAAAATGGAAGAACAGTTCTGTTTGCCGATGACACGAATATTCTTTTCAAAAAAGAAACAATAAATAGTACAATTTTAGAACTTCCAAATTGGTTTTGCAATAAGTTAACAGTTAACGAAGGAAAACCGGTCTCGATGTAATTTTGCGTTTCAAATCGGCAATCGTATGCTCTATTGAAAATGAACAATATGCAATTAGCTGACATTAAGGTAACAAAATTTCTAGGTCTCTCAATCCAATAAAACCTCAAACGGAATGTAAATATAACAGAATTAAACACTAAATTAAGCTCATTATGTTATGCATTGAGAATTCTTTCTAATTCTGTCAATCTTCATGCAGCTCGATGCGTGTATTTTGCAAATGTACATTCCCGCCTGAGATATGGCATACTATTCTGGGGAAGCTCATCCTTTAGTGCCCAGACATTTAGATTGCAAAAGAAAATTATCCGAATAATGAAAACGTGCCATCCACGTGATCCCTGCAAGCCTCTTTTCATTGAGCTTGGAATATTTCCATTGCCTTGCCTATTTATTTACGAATCTGTAGTATTTGTCAAAACTGACTTACTTAGCGGTGCGAACATATTTTCATGTAATACTGACATTTATAATTACAACACTCGACGTAGAAATCATGTTCATCAAGTATCAGTATCAACAGCTCACTACAAGAAATGCACATTCAATACATGTACGTTACTTTACAACGCATTGACAGATGAAATTAAACAGTTAAAAATGGTACACAAATTTAAGTTTAAAGTAAAATCTTTTCTGCTGCAAAGGTGTTTCTATACAATTAAAGACTATACCTATCGTCAAAAAGAAAAATAATGTTTACTTTAACAAAATAATGATATAGTATAATGAATTAGTTTACATTTGCATTGTATATTTTTTTAAAAGACTTAAATACCTATAACAAGTAATGTACGTCAGCTTCCGGGTCAATGACCCCCCATCTCCATCGGGTTTTTTGTCCAGTTTCCCTGATCCATTGAGCAAATGCTGAGATGGCCCCTTGCTTTGCTTCTGAACGTAGATGTAGCTTAACTTTGCGCGCGTTTTTATTTTATTTTATTTTTTTAGCTTGCCTTTTGCTTGTAGTGGTAGTAGAGCTTAGGGTGAGTTCCTATTTTGTTAGCAATAGAGAAAAATCAAATCTGTTCGTTCGTTTACCGTTACAAATAAGTTTTTCTATAATTCGGCAACGAAAATATCTATTTTCTGAAATGTTAATCTCTCGCTTTTTTAAATTTATTATTATTATTATTATTATTATTATTATTATTATTATTGTTTCATCTTTCAAATATTAATAGTTAAATTGTTGGGAAGGGATTCTGAAACTCCAGAAAGCGTGCGCAAATGATTTTCTCCCCCATACGTCATATACAGTTTTTGACTGTTTTTTAGTTAATAAATAAATAAATATGCTTAATTAAATATGCTTCATTTACACGTTTCACACGTTTTCATATCAAAGTGATGACTTTTTTTTTTTTACACACGTTTTAGAAAAGACTACTATTGCTCTACCACATAAGAACACGATTGCAACGCTTCAGAATACGAATGAATGTGAAACACTTTGAGTACCTGAAATAGACAGGCTGCAAAACCCGTCACCCTTTGTCTCTCCTGCAAAAGAAGGAAGGGTTTGTAATTTCCTAAGCTCCTAAGCCATACCCAGAATAATCCCAGAGGAGAGCCGACCGCTGGCAAACGTTGCAAAAACACAGCAAGACCACGAATGAATATTGTATGTTCAAATACAATATTAAACTAAATGGTTTTGTAGAAAAAGGATAAATTATTGTACATAGTAAAATATAAAGCTCAAACAAAAAGTATATTTTAAATTTATAACACGTTAGTTTAAATAGTGGAAGAAAATAGTTTTAAGTTTTTAAACAGTATCTATGTTCCATGTGTTCCGTAATTATATATCAAATATGGGTGAATTTTAATTTAAACATTAACTTTAATGACGACATATATTAATCTCTCTTTCATGAAAAAGTACTAAGTTCTACGTACTGATATACATGCAATCTACATTGATTTTAATTAAAGCATTAAATTGAATATACAAGTACGGTAATATTCTCTTAATACACAAGGTACATTGATTTTCATGTACCGTTGTATATTAAATCTACATTGATTTTAATTTATGCATTAAATTTATTGTACAAGTACATTAATCAACCTTTAATGTGCAAGGTGGATTAATATTAATTTACAGTCGTACATTAAATTTAATGTAATTTCTGACAATGCAACTATCGCCGCCCAAAGTAGATTTTTTTTAAATTTTTCTCTATTTTTCGGTTTCTTAATTGTAGAACAGAAATATTACTTTAAGAAGATTACAGATGATAAAACCTGTCCAAAGCAATTTTAAAAATTTTTTTAAAAACTCTTTCATTGGAAATTTAATCTTTTTCATAGGAATCTATTGAGTTTACGACAAACTTCGAATTGCTCCCACACACAAATGCAATAATGAATACAAATCGTTGAAAATGTGCATTTTATCGACGTGAGAGATATTAAAAAAAATATATTTCTGTAACTTTTGAAAAAAAAGGGTTACAGCAACATGAACTTTATCTCATTTTTAAAAGTGCAATTTGCACTACCCGTCGAAAAAGTTCGAATAAATGTCAAACGAATAAATGAGGAGCTATTTTTGAAAAAAAATTGAAAACGTCCCAGAGGCTTTATGTAAATTTTGTTGTTTGGTTGGTTAGTGATTTTGGGCGCGTCAACAGCTTAGGTCATTAGTCCCGTAAGTGAAGTGCATGCTACTTCTTCAGGAGAAGGCTGTGATCTTCCCCCGCTGGATGGCGAGATCCGGCGCCAACCTACTGTCGGCTAGCGGGGTTTCCCCCTTACCAGGACTCTCCCACCAGCGGGGCACCGCCCCAGCCGGGATAAGCCCTAAGCTCCCGACCGTCAGTGCATGTTAGTGTAAGTGTGTGTTTGTGTGTGTGTGTGTGTGTGTGTGTGTGTGTGTGTGTGTGTAGTGTGTGTAAGGGGGAGAGGATAGGACAAGGAAGAGGAAGGAGAGATCCCGCGCGGTCCGTGGCCCATTTGTTAGGGTACTGCCCCGGCATTCGCCTGGTGTTGATCGGAGAAACCACGGAAAACTACCAATCAGAGCAGCCGACCGCTAGAATTCTCCTCCAGACAGCGACTGAATTCGACCTGGCTTAAAAGCTAGTGTCGTTAATCTCGAACCTAGGACCTCCCGGTCAGAGGCGCTGCAGTGCCATCAGTTGATGCACTGAGCTACCGCACCCGGGGGCTTCTTGTAAAGTACCCCCAAATTTTCAAGAATGTTTTTCAAAATTTCAAAGCTTCAACTGGAGCCAGATGGACAGGGGTTTCTTCAATTTGGAAAAATTGTATGTATGGTTTAGCCGCTAGTAGTGCAGTAGTCGCTAGTGTTAGTAGCCAGACGGACGGAGAGACGTTTTGAAAAGGAAAAAAAAATTGTATCAGGGGACATCAAAACGTGTATTTCTTTGAGATCTCGAAATATATTCTCTGCAGCATTACATAACTTTTTCTATACTACGTATACTTCTCCGTATATACGTACGTATACGAGAAAGTATAGTGGTAATACAGACTTTCTCGTTCTAGTTTTCTTATGTCTATGGTCTACGCTGGCCTTTCAATGTGGCCCCATCCTCCTGCCAGTTGCTATCGCCGTCAAAAGTACATTTTTTTTAAATATCTCAATATTTTGGTTTCCTAATGGTAGAACCGATTTATTACTTAAAGAATATTATAGAAGAGTAAAATCTTGTCTCATACAGCAAATTTCGTTGAAAAATTTGGAGCCGGTTTTAAGAAAATTATGTAACTGCAAATGTGAAAAACGGAGCACTTTTTCACAGAAAATTTTTGAGTTTTCGAAATGCTTCATTTGAGGTCTTTGGAGGCTCTGTGACTCACAAATGCAATTGCTGAAAACGTGCATATTAATGGCATGAGATATATTTCAAAAGAATAACATTTCTGTAAGTTTTGGAAAAACAAAAGAATATCCCCAAAATGAATTTTATACTATGTTAAGCAGTGGAATTAGCACTCTATTTTGGAAAAATTTGAGGATAAAATTTGGATCAATTTTTGAGAAAATGGCATATGACCGTTTCTAAAAATGTGGATATTTGAGATCATTTTCACAGAAAACTTGAGTTTTCGAGAAACTTTATATGATGTTATTTAAAGTACATGTTCTCGTAAATACAATAATGTGAACAAATCTCTGTTAATGTATATATTAACGACGCATGTAGCTGCTCTAAAAAGTATTATTTTGTAATTTTTGAAAGAAAAAGAAACAAGTATAGAGCATTATGGCGTTTACTCATCTCATAGAGTACATTTAGCACTATCCCTACCTAAAGTTTACTGAAAAAAGTTGGTGCTGTTTTTGGGAAAATCTAGTTTTGTCATTTTTTAAAAATTGCACTCAATATTGTGCGAAAAATACTAAAAGTTTCAAAAAATGTAGATGACATTAATGATAAAACAAAATATGGAAACAAATATGAAGGAAAAATCTCTATTTTCAATTTTGTATTGGAGGAAGACGCCGAAAAAATTCAAACTTTCGCAATTTTCAAAAATTTAGAGTTATCAGGGGAAATCGGACGTATGCCATCTTTATATCTGTATTTTACTCTATTTTTGCAAGAAATTTGAAGAAACTAGTGGTGCTACAAAATGGCACAGACTTTCTCAAAGTAACGTTTTCGAATTCCTTGGTGTGGTCTGACTTTACGATCTTCCCCCATCCTTTTGCTAGCTGCCATGTGTCGCCGCCCAAACTTATTTTTTTTTTAACTTTTCTCAAGTTTTCGGTTTCCTAATAATAGAACCACAATATTACTTGAAGTCATTTGAAGCACATTAACTGGCAAATGCAATAGTGTTTACAAATTGCTAAAATGTACATTTTAATTTGAATATAAAATTAGATGTTCTGATGAGTGATTTTAAATTAAACGTGAGTCTTGGGGCCACGAAGGCCGTCTTCCCAGAAGACAACAGTTGCGAAGATTGCTACTGAAAATATTGTCCGTTTAATTTAAAATCACGTCAGAAAATCTAATTTGATACTCCAATTACTATCAAATACTAACATCATCATTGCATTCGATCATCGTATTCCTCAAATCTATCCATTGCTGATGAGAAAAAAAAACAGAATTCCATTTAAGAAATCAAAGATGGTTACATTTTTCAAAAATTAAAAATATTTCAAGTATCATCTCCTCGGAATATTACTTGCTCCATGATTCCGTATTGTTGAGCGAAAACTGCACTTCGAAATCGTGAACCGTTTAAAAATTATGGGGATGGCTCATAGTTGGTGACACATTCTGTACATATTTTACATTCACAATTCTGGGTCTACGTATTTTTTCCGCACTTCTGGAAGAATGGTTGACGTCACTCCATGGCGTGTGATTTCTCAACGTGGCGGGCGCTGTAGCTCGGCCGTGTGGCTGCCGCGTGAGCGTGAGGCGCCGAGCGGAGCAACGCGGAAGGAGGCGGGTCGCGCGCTACGTCGGCGAAGGCGTTCGCCCTCACTTTCCCTGCTCCCCGCCCCGCCCCGCCCCGTGCCACACCGCGCCGCGCCGCGCCGCACCGCGCGCAGCTGGCGGAGAGAGAGTCCGGGATGGCGTTGCGCAACCGGAATTGCGCTGTGTTATAATTGCTCCTGCAAGTGTCAGTGGCTCTCCTGGAAACGGTCGCCGGTCATCCAGCGCCGCTGTCCGGGACTGAGTTGCCGATAGGAGAGTGGGGGGCTCGGTTTGGGCTAAAAAGAAGAAAAAAAGACTGCGTGCGTGCGTGTGTGTGTGCGCGCGCACGTGGTAGTAAAATCAATGTCCAAGGTTGTTTTCAGCTGTAACTTTGGCGCCGAGCGTAGTTGATGGAAAATCATTTTTCATTTTTTTTTTTTTTCACAATATGCAACGAAAACCTCTGATAAAAATTTCGATACAAAAAGTCGTTTTGTGGAGTCCCGATACCACAAAAATGGATATTTCTTGGTCCGATGTGTAATAAATTATTTCCTCTAACACGCTGTGCTGTCTTGATTTATGGGTCCGAGATACTTAAAAATTGGTTGACGGCAAAACATCTGTTCATCTGTCTCTCTGCCCGTCTGTTCGCCTGAGTCCGTCCGTCTGTCCCTCCATCCGTCTGTCCCTCTGTTTATTTGTCCGTCCGTCTGTCCGTCCATCCGTCTGTCCGTCCATCCGTCCATCCGTCCGTCTGTCCATCCGTCTGTCCGTCCATCCGTCTTTCCTCCGTTTGTTTGTCCGTCCGTACGTGGTCAACACTAGTCTACCTTACAGACAATTTTTTTCCACGATTGATATTCCTCTACTAGTCTGGCCCAACCCGTGTCCCTAGAATTTTAAATGAATATTTTGATTTTTGGAGGTATTTACATGAAGTTTCATCAACATTTTAATTTTTTTTTTATAAAAACTTCATTTTTCTATCATCTCTTACGAATATAAGAGAAAGTATTGTAGTCGTGCGCCGAAAACGGGGAATTTGTGACAATAAAACTCATATTGTCGGGATCTAGTATCGAAAAAGTGGATAAATCCTGATCTTGAAAATAGTAAATTAGTTTCTCTTACATGTGGTATAGCCAGAATCCATGATTTGTGGGACATTGATACCGAAAAATTGACGGCAAAGGGACTATCCGTCCGCCTGTGGTCAACGCTAGCGCCTAAACCGTACAGCCGATTGTCTCCAAAATTGATTTCTCCGATCTCTGTGACGTTTTAAAAGTACTTTAAATGAAGCCTCAAAAACATATTCAATCTTTTCTCAAAAGAGGCACCATTTTTTTTAACTTTCTCCTCGAGTAGAAGAAAGGTCGCTTAAGAGAATGCTCCAGGTCTCATGTTCGTTAGAATCCCTGATTTTTCGAAAATTGAAAGAGTGCGATTTTAGGGGGGCGTCTTGTTACAACTACAAATTTGAAGACAGAGCTTTTTCACTAATAAAATATGTTCTTCGAAGACAGACCTTGAAATAAGATCGTGTTCTATTTCGCGAAAATATGAGTAGTTTCCGTGTAATTTTGCGCAAAATATAGGTAATTTTAATTTTTTAAAAACTGCTCTCAATTTATTCCTTAAATTTTCTACTCTAATGTATCAAGGGACTGAAAAAAGTTTGTTGCTATTACCATTTTCGGTGAACTCTCCGCACTTTCTAAAATCGCCAAAAGTCAACATTTCAAAAGAACAAAATTTTAAAAAAGGTTTTTACCTTAGACCAATTCTGTTGTAAAAAATCATTCCTTTAAAAAAGGCCATGTACAAAGTTTTTGAAAAAACGAATAATTTTCTCGTAATTTGTGCTTAAAATTAATCCAAATTAATACGAAAAAAGCATTGTTTCAAAAACCGCTTCATTTGTTTTCTTCATTTTTTTTTCAGGGATAGAAGGAACGTCGAAAAGAATAGAGTGGGTCTCATTTTCAGTGAACTCACTGAAATTTCTAAAATTTCATATTTAGAAATAATGCGAGAAGGTATGCGCTGTTGTAAAACCACTAGTTTACTTTCTCACTACTGCTTAGAGAAAGTATTGAAATGCTGCGGGAAAGAAACGGCGAATTTTCGACAGCAAATTGGTAGGACGAAAACGTGAATAAATCCTGCTTTTATATATATATATATATATATATATATATATATATATATATATTTTTATATATATATATATATATATATATATATATATATGTGTGTGTGTGTGTGTGTGTGTGTGTGTGTGTGTGTGTGTGTGTGTGTGTGTGTGTGTGTGTGTGTGTGTGTGTGTGTGTGTGTGTGTGTGTGTGGTGTGTGTGTGTGTGTGTGTGTGTGTGTGTGTGTGTGTGTGTGTGTGTGTGTGTGTGTGTGTGGGAATCAGATTACTCGGGATTTGGTTTTTAAAGTTAATAACTACAATTACGATAAAACTCTTTACACGGATCTGGTCAACCATCAGCACCGTCCTCCTGTTGTTACACACACTGCCTGTCCCGCGTGTCTTCTAGCAACTCCCTCATCTCTTCCGCTTCTACACTCGCGCTCTCTACTTCCGCTTGTGGGAAACCCAGAAAGTCATGATCAGAATCCCACACACACACACAATATATATATATATATATATATATATATATATATATATATATATATATATATATATATATATATTAAATTACGTTCTCTAACGAGTTGTGTAGTCTGAATCCATGATTTGTGGGGTTTTGTTACCAAAAAGTCGACTGACGGCAAAACGTGCCTGTGGTCAACTCTAGCGCTTCATATGATTGTCAATAAGTTTCGGGAATTCTCAATAGTTGTCTGCGGTGACAGAGAACTGTGACAAATTATTATCCCTGAGCGAGGCTCGAATCAGCGACCCTCCCTTCCAATCCACTGAGTCCGTACCCTACATTTAACCAGTTCGGACATCCGGGTCGAACAGGAAATTTGCCCTTCTATAATAGTCATAAGCGCATGGTTGTTTCAGTTCTAGCATTAGGCAACCGAAAAAATGTGAAAATGTAAAAAGCGTTCTTTCGACGGCAAAAGATGACGGCTGGGGAAAGAATAAGACATAATTTAAACACTAGTCGAGATTCGAAAACTAATTAGTCCGAAAGGATCTAGCATAACTAGTTTATTTATTAATTTATCAGACGTTACATATGAGGAGAAACTTTAATTAACAAATTTCGTGCAGGTTTTGAGAAAATAATTTTTTTTATAAATTGATTAAATTTCAGCGAAATCAACTCGTTTCTTGAAAAAAATGTACATCGCCTTCTTTAAAGAGCTGATTTTTTCCAATAGAATTTGTTTAAAATCGCTATCTCCAATTTTGTAATTTTTAAATGTTCACTTTTTGGCATTTTCGAAAAAAAAAGAATAACGGCAAATGGGACTAGCACCATATTTTTTCAAATCCCTTACTACCTAAGAGGAGAAAATTTAAAGAAAAAATGGAGCTGTTTTTTAGAGAAAAAATTGCCTATATTTTGTGCGAAATTACACGGAAACTTCTCATATTTTCGAAACATTAAACCTGAACCTATTCAAAGATCCGTCTTTAAGGATCAGATTCCATTAAGGAAAAATCTTCAATATTACAGTTGTAGGAAGAAGCCCAAGAAAAACGCTCTTTTTAAATTTTCAAAAAAATCTCTGATTTGTTCCACTTTCAAAATGTTTCTCAACACTTCTCGCTCTCCATGCAACATGGCGGACAGCATGTGGTCTGTCTTTTCAAACGAAGTGCCTATGCTATGGTCACGTGATTCGTGACGCGAACTGGTGATGCGCCAATGAGCAAATATTCGTGCACCGGAGTAACTTACACATGTTATTCCAACATGTTCCACCCTGATTTCGAGTCTCTGCGTCGAAATACTTTTTGCTGGGTGAAACACTTTTGCCTGTTCATGTAGTAATTTAACATAGTGGAACAGCAAAAAATAATGCGAGAAAGTATGTTGTTTTAGTACCCTAGTTTACCATACGTTATTACTTGCGAGGGGACACTTAAATGAAACAAAATTGGTGCGGTTTTCGAGAAAATAATATTTTTAGAAATTGTAAAAATTTCAGACAGCAATTTCGCGAAATCAACTCGTTTTTTGAAGAAAGTATACATGACCTTTTTAAAGAGCTGCTTTTTACAACAGACTTTGCTTGAAGCAATAATCTATTATCTCCAATTTTGTAGTTTTGAAATATTTTTTTCAAATTTTCGAAAATATGTCGAGTTTGCCGAAAATAGGAATAGAGCCTTATTTTTTACCGCCATTTGTTACATACGAAAAAACATTTTAAAGAAAAAACGTGGAGTGGTTATTGGGAAAAAACCTTCCTAAGTATATGAGGGCATTAATTAAGAATATTAGGTTATAAAGAGAAGTGAGGCATTGTGCAGAGAATATGTTGAGTAGAGAAATAATGAAGGAAATGTTTCAAGTGTTATAGTGAAGTGATGTGAAGTGCAGTAAAGTGAAGGAGAGTGCAAAGCCAGGGCAGGGCGGACTTAATTACGCAAACATTCAGTGCAGTTTTATATCACAGCCGTTTCTTTTCTTTTTCTTCATGCAATTTTGTTTTATGAATTATCAGTTTTATATTATTATTATTATTATTATTATTATTTTATTATTATTACCATTATTATTATATTATTTGCATGAAATTGATTACCTTATTTATGTAAATAACTGCCACTGGGTTACACCCAATTGCAGTCTAAATAAATTTATCTTATCTTAATCTTTAAAATATTTTTTTTAGAAATTGCATTTAAAAAGGGTGAAATCGACACTGTTTTTCAAAAATTGTTCATGAACGTTTTTAAAGAGCTGATTTTTTTACAGCAGACAAGGACCAACAAAACCCGGATTCTGGCTACATGTGTTTGAGGACTTTTTTCTATATTTAGCAACTGATTTTCTTCCCATTTTCGTTTCCAGGGCCTGGCATTAAGAAAATGAAACTTCCCATTTTCCGGCACACGATTCAATAACTTTCTCTTCTTACGAAGTACCTTTGGTCGAAAGTTATTTATTAAAGATTTATCAGATAGTAATTGTCTTAGAATGGTGTAGGTCCTATTTTCGTTGGAATTCCTGATTTATCAAAAATTGAAAAGTTAAATTTTTTCTGTGCCTTCCTACAACTAAAATATTGAAGGTAGAGATTTTACTTTCTCGCTATCGCTTATGCAGAAGAGGAAAAAGTTATGTGATGCTGTGCGATAAATGGAGGATTTTGGACAGAAAACTCTTGTTACAGGGCCCTGGTAATGAAAAGTGAAAAATCCATTGCTAAATTTAAAAAAAAAATCCTCTAAATCGTAGTGTAGCCACAATCCATTATTTGTGGGTCCTTCCTACCGAAAAGTAGATTGTCGGCAGAAACGTCTGTCCGTCTGTTTGTGTGTGAACAACCCTAGCGGCCGAACCGATCAGCGTATTTTCTTCGAAATTATATTCATTAATCAATGTGTAGCGGCCCCTCGAATTTGAAACTGATAATTCAATTTTAGGGGGTACTTTTCATGAAGTCCCTGGGACATTTTCAAAATTAAGAAACAGACACCATTGTTTTTTATTAAATTTTGTTATCGGATAATGTGAAGGACATTTAAGAAATTGGTGCATGTCTCATTTTCGTTGAAAACCCTAATTATTCGAAAGTTGCAAAAATTCAATTTTTTTTGCTGTTTTCCTACAACTAAAATATTAAAGATAAGAGTTTTCCCCTTTAATGGAATCTGTTCCTTAAAGATAGATTTTAAATAAAAATCAGGTACATCTTTTTAGAAATTTACAGTATTTTTCGCATAATTTGACGTGAAAAAGAGGCAATTTGTAATTTTGTTTAAACATTTTTTTCTCAAAATCGTCCCCAACGTTTTTAATTAAATTTTGTTGTTGGGTAAAATTGAAAAAATTCAATTTTTTCGGCGTCTCCCTACAATTACAATTATGAAGATAAACATTTTTATTAATGAAATTTCTTCATAAAAACAGATCTAAAAATAATTCCATGTTCAGATTTTTAAAAAACATGAGTATTTTTTGAAACATTGTGTCAAACAGGAATTTTTAATAGTCTTTACACATTTTTTACTTAAGAAACCTCACATTTTTTATTAAATATGGACCTTATATAGCGTAAAGGACGCTTAAGAAAACGGTGATTGAAATGCCTGATTTTCCGAAAATTCAAAAAAATTAAAATTTTTTGGCATCTTCCAACAACTAAAAGTGTGAAGAATCATTTGTTCCATAATGAAATGTTTTTATTAAAAACAGATCTTCAAATAAGACCATGTTGAATTTTTTGAAAATATGAGTATTTTTATGTAATTTGGTGACAAACATAGTTGGCAGCTCCGAATTTACTGCACTTCGTGAATGTAATTCTATGCAGTTGGATTCGTAATTTAGAATATCTATATTAGTTCATATTTCTTTGCTCGTTTCTTATATTCGGGCTTTTGTTATACATTTACAAACTGATCTTTTAGAAATTATTTAAAACATGTTTGAAATATATGAAATAAAATTGCTAGCCTTCAGGGAATATCAGATTGAAATGCAACAATTGCTCGCCAACAATGACTCTGGAGCTAATCCCTGTTAATTACAGCTTATTGTTAAGACATGGTTTGCCTTTATGAAAAGCAGTAATAATTGACAAATTTGTGTTGATATTTGCTTGAATATACTTAGTTTTTGCTCTAAATGTTGTACGATTTGTAATGAGTTTTACAAAAAATGACTGAGATGTGTTAATTCGGAGACAAGGTGTGGTATAAATAGTATTACGTAACTATTACTGAAGGCGAGAAAGCATGTGCTGTTTGAGCACCACTAGTTTTCTTAATGAAATCTGTTGAATGAAGAAAGATTTTGAAATAAGGTCACGAACAATTTTTGAAAATTTGAATAGTTCTCACGTAATTTTACTTGAAATATAACAATTTTTTTCTCAAACGGCACCTATTTTTTTATTAAATTTTGACCTCGGATACGGTAAAGGACGCTTAAGAGAATGAAATATAAATATCTCATATTCTCAAAAATTCAAAAATTGTTCGGCATCTTTCTACATCCACAATAAAATAATTTTTGTTTCTTAATGAAATATATTCACCAAAACAGAGCTTCAAGTAAGATCAGGTTCCATTTTTCGAAAATATGATATTTTGTGCGTGAAAATATAGGAGGTCTTTAAATATAATTGAACAAATTTAATACTTAAAAATTTTACATTTTGAACAACTATTTTCTTAGAAACGGCACCAAATTTTTAATTTTTTTTTCACGTAGTATATAGCAAAGAACGGTAAACAATGTGGTTCTGGCCCTTTTTTTAGGCCAAAGTGGTTCTGGTCATTCTCTATATATTCGAAATGGTAAATTCGAAGTTCACGGGCTTCTTTTGTGGCGGTTATTACACAGAGCGCTCTGACTAGCAAGTAGATACATTTCATACATGTAACTGTTATTTATATTTGTATTAAAATAGGAAATGATAATATAGTGATATAATTTACGTTGGATACAGTTCCTAATAAAGCACACAATTATTTAAATAAAGATTGTCGCTGAACTACTAAAAATATTATTACACAAGGTACCTAGAATGTATTATTACATACATAAATGTTGGAGTTTAAATATTACTCATCATTACTAAAATAAAGTAAATTGTAAACTAATGTTTTGTTATATGACTGCTCTCCGGGGCATCTATAACTGTTCGAAAACGTTAATTATGAAGAGACTAATTATGGATTTGTTTAGTTGTAAGTCTTCATTTAAAAAGAAAATGAAAAATTTCAGAGTGAACTTAGGATGAACTTGGAGACATTGCGAAAAACAAACTTATGAATTGGAAATTAAAGCGATAGTTTTCAAGAACGAACGGCTCATAAGAACTTTCATAAAAGCCACAAGACTGAAAACAAATTCAATTTATGGCAGGAATGGCGTTTTTGGAAGAATTAATCAGAAAATATGCGCCCATTATTGCCATTGCCCGTTGGAGCATGCGCCCATTGTTACATCGTTCATTGAGACGTGTTGATAAGAACAGAAATTGCTGTTTTAGCACCACTTTTTTTTTTTTTTTTTTTTGCGATTAGTGGAAAGAATGCTTTTTCGTGGGGCTTTGTGAACTTTCGAAAACGCAAAACTTCAAATGTTTTCGGTGCCTTCCTACAATTAGAATATTAAAGACAGAGATCGTTTCTTGCCCTACCGCTTACTTTGTACCGATAATAATAATAATAATAATAATAATAATAATAATAATAATAATAATAATAATAATATCAATACCCTCTCTCCCATAATCTTTTACCAACCTTAGTAGAATCG
Organism: Teleogryllus oceanicus; assembly: GCA_964035755.1. NCBI lineage: Eukaryota > Metazoa > Arthropoda > Insecta > Orthoptera > Gryllidae > Teleogryllus > Teleogryllus oceanicus. The sequence continues at coordinate 23,427,777 of CAXIVR010000005.1, forward strand.
AATAAAATAGCGTAATAATAGCAACGAACCCGGTTGGCACATTCTGATAAGCGGAAAGGTTCGTCCGCAAAACAAACTATTTTGCATCGAAACCCGAACTACAGGCTAATATAGACCAGCTGTCGAAATAACCAACCCCCTTCTTCTCGCATCCACCGAAATGAGGGCTCAAGTAAGTGTGCTAATAATACAAAGAACAAGTAATGATGTAAAAACGTTCGCAACAATGTCCTTGAGCAAACGCTGTGCGGCCCAAGTATACACTCTCTGGTGCGGCCGTCACTTTGTGCAGGAGAGGGGGGCGTGATACAGCGGAGAGCAGGCGCGCCGACCCTTGTCGTAGGTCGGGGAATGACGTCTCAAGGCTTATGAGATTCGCTGCCAGAAGAGGCACTACAGAATATGAGTATTTTTTCTGTAATTTGGAGACAAACATGCTCCCAATGTACCTGCTCACCTGCTCCCAATGTACTACGCTTCGTGAACGTAAAATGAATGGTGTTGCTACGCAGTTGGATGCTTCTTAAGTTAGAATTTATATATTATTTCATATTTCATTTTATTATTATTATTATTATTATTATTATTATTATTATTATTATTATTATTTATTATATATTATTTCATTTTAAATTACGTCTTTTAATTGTGTTAAATGTGAAAACAAGTAGATGATTTCGTTTTGCTTAAGATGCTTTTGATGAAGAGTAATGCATGTAAAAACAGAGTAATTTTGATGAATATAAAAATATTATATTTAATTATTACATTTTTCTATCCATTTTCATCTTCTTGTTAGTGGTATCAACTATGTTAAATTGGCAAAATGTGTATCCCATACGAATTAGCGTCATTGTTGCTTGGGTGCATTTGTACCCCTTGTTGTAACGCCGCACTGATAACAAGGCGATAATGATGGCTGCCTTTCGTTAGCGTTAATATAAAATAATTCTTTAATATATTTGGAGAATATTACAATACTATAGTGTTTGATAATTACTATTATATATTTTTCGATCTATTTGCCTTTGTATCGCCATCGGTATCGTATTCTTTAGTAACGTAATTATTTTACTTTCTCGCATACTGCTTACGTAGAACATTGTAAGACTAAAAAACCCATTGGATATGTTCTTGAGTACACTGCATACCTAATACAATGAAAGCCAGAAATATAGATGGTGGCGATAGATGGCAGCTGGCAAGAGAACGGGGCAATACTAGTAAAGCTAGCTCACACCAAGAAAATTAGAAACCTTTACTACGGGAAAGTCTCTGCCATTCTGTATAACCACTAGTTTTTATAATTATAAGACTGTCTTCGATATCATTCTAAGTTGTTGTCCATCATTGCGAGAAAAGGTGAAATCAATGTTGTCAGCAATAGCGTATATTTTTCTTGGGAACTGAATTTTCAAAGATCATTAATGAAAATGAGAAAAAGGATTCCTGATAATACAGACCCTTGTGGAATACCTTTTTCATCTACTGACTGCAACAGTTACTTAATTTGATTATTTGCCCCCGTTCAGACAGGAATTGTTTAAACCAGTATTACACCTCTTTTTCCTTAAGTCTCCATTTTTGAAAGAATTTCGTGATCCACCACAATCGATGTCATAATCGTTGAGAATATCGAATAAAGAAATATTAAGCTTTTTGCGTTCTATTTAACAAGACCCATGATAATATCATGATTGCCCTAACATATTGTAACAGAGGTTTGCTCGTTGATATCTCTTATTCACCTTCATAATGAGGGAAAATTCTCACCAATAAATGTGGTGCCAAACATTACCTTTCATAAAATTATGAGTGAAAGTTTCCGGGCTGGTAGGCCGTGGTCCAGTTGGCATTGAAGAGCCAAACGTAGCGACAGTCGCTAGCCAGCCGCCGACCCGGAGACTACCCCGACGACGCTGCCGCCACTGAAGATGTCCACCGCAGACGTGGACGAAACGTTTGGCTCTTCAATGCCAACTGGACCACGGTCTACCAGCCCGGAATCTTTCACTCATATTGACTCCGGCCGTGAAAGCCTACGATGCTTTCATAAAATTGTCTGAATTTCGTTTTACGTCGATCTTGATGTGAGAGACTCCTTTCATATTTTCCTTCGTTTTGCTGTCATTTGGATATGATAACATTTCTTTTGAAAAATCAATTATTTAATTGTAAATTTGTATTAGTTAAATAATACAGTTGAAAAAATGCCACCGCTTTAATAACTATTGCTGTTCTCTCCTGAATATAAGCGAGCATTGGCAGGTTATGTATTATCAGATAGTGCTGAAGGCTTCTTTCCGTGCCTGGCTGCGGCGGAAGCAAGCGAAATTCTGTCAGGAAGTCGCTGGCACCGCGTTATTCCCGTTTCCGGAGTGCATACCAGCTGTTTGCAGAGCTAAAATTGTCATTCAGTTTCGTGTGGCGAATGCAAATTTCAGTTTAAAATAATACCATTTTGGGAGTTTTTATTTATTTATTTATTTTACGTCAAAAAAACAGTTAAAAACTGCGTATGACGTGCTATGGGGAAAAGTGAATTGTGTGCACATTTTCAAAATTCTGTGATCCCTACACTAAGTCATATACTACTTAAATTTTGAATTTTTGAAAGGGAGAAAAAAAACTCCCATGTAATAAAATATATTTTCAAGGATAAACAAGCAATAAATTTTAAATTTTGAAAGGGAGAAAAAAAAACAAAAAAACTCCCATGTAATAAAATATATTTTCAAGGATAAATAAGCAATAAATTTTGAATTTTGAAAGGGGGAAAAAAACAAAAAACTCCCATGTAATAAAATCTATTTTGAAAGATAAATAAGCAATAAATTTTGGCTCTTATTACTTCCTGCCGCGACAACATGGAAACGATAATTTGAATAATTGTATTTCCCACTGAATTCTAGAAGACGTGCACAGAAAATGAAGTTACATTTATGTCCAGAAGGAAACCAAGGGGCCATCTCAGCATTTGCTCAATGGATCAGGGAAACTGGACGAAAAACCTGATCGAGATGGGGATCGAGATGTTTTCGTCTCTACTTTTCTTATTTTCTTACATATTTGATTTTAGTTTTCTACAAACTAGACTCAGACAAGATAATATCTTTGTTATAGTATTATATTATTATAATTATAATATTATAATATCTTTATTATAGAATTATAGCTATTATATTATAATAGCTAATATTCGTTGGTTTGAACTTGACCACTCATGTTCTTATTTATCTTTGTATTAGTCTTTGATTTTTCGCTCAGCCCCTTACTTACTCTAGTTTCAAATGAGACCATTTAAATTCCTTGCTTCTAGAGATTCAAAACGCCCAGAGGATCGGAGAGCTGTCCAAAGGAAGAGTGAAACCGCATGCGCATTTTAAATAATGGGAAGGAAAATATTTAGCCATTTATGTAAATCAAAAATACAATCTGACCTCTGTTAGAGCCGACGTGGATGGCCGAGGTGGCTAAGAGCGAGTACCGACTCAGCGCTTCGGTCCGAAGGGTCGCGGGTTCGAGTCCCGCCTTGGGCATGGTTGTTTGTCCCTTGTCTTTGTATGTATGTGTTGTCGCGGAGGGCCTCGCGTTCTGCTGACCCCAGATCAGAGGAGCCCGCAAGTGTGTTGGTGTCTAGTGTATGGTCGAATATGCGTCCCATCGGGACGTAAAGGGTAGCCGGCTGTCGGCTGGATAAAAACCCTAGAAAGAAAGAAGAAGAACCTATGTTAGAAGCCACAACCGCGGAAAAAGAAACCCCTGAAAAGAAGCTAATGACTTTCTAATTCATTAATGGAAACGAGAGCAGGGCAAAAAGACACTCGATCGTTCTCGGCGACGAGACTAGAGCGCAGAGACCGCTATATCCGAGAATGCTAGCCATTATGGAGAACGAACGGTACCGACACTAGACCTGTCATCGGAGGGTGCCTTCAGGCACGGCACACACCTTCCGGTATACCGGTGAGGTTTACCTGAACAGGTAAACCGGAGCGCTCGGCCAAACTGCAGAGGCCAGAAGACCTGGGCAGACGACCGGAGAAAGAATCCAAATGAAATTCTTTCTACCTACGCAGGCGTGTGGACCTGAGCTTGAGTGAGTCACTGGCATTCCAGCACAGTTTTTAAGTTAGTTGTGGCTAGTATCTTGAGTACAGAGCGTCGGTCGCCTTTGCGTGTTAACTAGTGTCTTTTCTGTTCACCATGTCAAGCCTAAAACGAAACCAAGTGATCGAAATATTGCGGTATTGTAATGTGGTAGTTGTAAATTTCTTCACTAGCGGAATCTAGGTGCACTTATTGAAAAGACTTCATAATGTTAATAGTAAGAGGACAGGCGTCGTCAGCTACAAAAACGTAAGGGGTGTTTTCGAAATTTTCCGTAACATTGAATAGCTTTGAAAGTTTGAGCTTATTACTCTCTAACTTTTCATAAACGTTAGTATTCTGAAGAAAGTCTCCTTCAGAAACCCGTCCATTAGTTCCAAAATCCACTCAAAAGAACCGATAGTTAGCATGAACTGTTGCAAGAAGTACCACATTTTGACTGCTTTTGAAGTTAAAGTAAAAAAGATCTGGAATTCTCTAGGGGACGATTTCTATATATTTATCATCCATGGAATCAAGGCAATGTGGGAAATTCCATTTATCTTAAAATGTTGTAGCAATAACTAACTAACTAACTAACTAACTAACTAAATAAATATATGTCTTTATTGGTGGCGAGGCTCAGGCCATTTAGCCTGCTCTTCCGCCTGACCACTTTCAGAATTTATATTACAATAGTACATAATAAAGGAAGTCATTCAATGAAAAATACGCACGCAATTTGGGTAAAGTTTTTCACATGGATGACAGGAGTGAAAGCGAGGGAGGACGAGCTTGATAGGAAATCGGGAAAGAATCGGGATGAATGGAACTGTAGAGAGAAAGGAAAGAAAAAAAGAAAGAAAAGGAGAAAAAGAATCAGTGAAATGTTAATAAGTTCTGTTAAGTGGTTCATTGAGGTTTTGAAGAAACTAAAATTGCGTACGTATTTTTGAATTACCTCTAGAAAAACTAGAAGGGAGGGAATCTCGTCAGCATACAAGCGAAGACACATCAAGTCAAGGGTTCAAGCCTTGAGAGAAACTGAAAACACTGAGAGATAATGATAAATGATTTTGCGTATATTTCATAATATTAACAATAATAATAATTATTATTATATGATAAAGTGGCGTAAAACCATTTGGTTCTTAAATAAAGTTTAAAAAAATTAAAAATGCGGATATAATCAATTTATTTTTAGGAAATGTTAACAGTTAAAGTTTCATTTGTCAAAATAAAAAATTATTGTTGCCTTGACTATCGAAATTAATGCAGAAATGCATCACAGGCGCTATGTTTGAATTGGACGTTTTCAAGTAATAGCTGAGATGTTAGTAGCGCGTTTCCAATTACTTTCCAATAATGCGAGAAAGTATGTGCTGTTGTTGATCCATTCGTTTTAATATGTAAGTGGTTTCCATATAATTGTTTTGTTGCTGTTGGCATATTTTTGCTTTGAATAATTTATCTCTCTGCTGAGGGTATTTATGCAATATTTTCAGTAACATAAGCAGACGTCAAGTGGTGCATATCTTGTTAAGTCCTATAGTTTGGTGGATACAACCGTTTAAGCCAACTAGGCAACTAGACATTTTTCCCGCAGTAGTAATTTGCTTCGTAAGGACTGAAGGGTCGGTGAATTGTTTGATGCATACATTGCTCGAGAATCGAAATTATATTTATCGCTGTCGTTTACTTCGGAATCATATCTATCGGTGTCTTAGCTTTTGCAGAGGCAATCTAAGTTTGCGTTGACCCCAACCAACTCCCTTTTCAGAATTATAGCTATAGATAAGATGAGATTACTGAAGAGATAGCGTGAAAAGTCTGCAGGAGACAGTTTGTATCGGGAGAATCGGAAGTACCGTCTCTCCGTAAATATCATTCTCGCTCGGATTAAGTGTCTTTCTCATTTGCAGGATTACATCTGGTAGATCCACTTCATACATAGTCGGCAACTAGCACAAGTCTACACATACTACTATGATCTGATTCTTTAAAAGACTATGATTTGTCATAATTTACTCCATGGCCGGGGCCTGATTTACCTACAAGGAAAACAAGCAGTTGCTCGGGGGCCGCCATCCCTGAGGGGCCCCGCGTTTCAGAAAAATATGAGAAACATAATTTTGTAACATAAAATGTATTTAATCTTTAAACAAGTAATAATATACATAAATAATAAACCTAATACATAAATATTAATATACGTAAGTAATGAATCTAATACATAAGTATTAATATATGTACAATAATTGTACATATATTAATACTGCACTTAAATTCGGCCCTTTACCCATGGAAAATTATTGCACAATCGGATAATAGCTTTTTTTTAATTTTATGACTTCTTGTGTGGCATTTCTGCCTTTCATGGGCGTTTATACATGATTTCAGTAACTGTAGGATTCAGGTCTTCAGGTCTAAATGTCATTTATAATAAAAAGAAAAATAATCTTGGCAAGATTTGTTTTGTGTGTGTGTGTGTGTGTGTGTGTGTGTGTGTGTGTGTGAGAGAGAGAGAGAGAGAGAGAGAGAGAGAGAGAGAGAGAGAGAGAGAGAGAGAGAAGAGAGACAGACAGACAGACAGACAGACAGACAGAAAGAGATACAGAGAGAGAAAGAGACAGAGAGAGAGAGAGAGACAGACAGACAGACAGACAGACAGACAGAGAGACAAAGATTATATTTTATAATATTTAAGGCGGCTTGAAAATGTCCTTAGGATAGCGTGAGTGGTTGTAATTCTTACCTAGATGGTAAGTTGCTGTAGCTGGGGTTCTGGTTGTAGATCATAAAAGTTTTTTGAAATGTTGATAATATAGTCCTCAATTGATTATATTTTTAATTCTCTACGTAATTGTTCATTGCTTATAAACCATGGAGCTGTAGTAACTTTTCTGAGGCACTTATATTGTATAATTAGTATAATAATTGAATAATAGCTGACATAAACATCTTGTTTCCAGGTCAGCGATTGGCTAATAATGGCATAATTAATCATGAAGAAAGCAATAGAAAATCACATTGTTTCAAAACCAGACTTAACGAGGATTCGATGGAATCGACATTCTCCGGCGATACGTAACCGCCGTATTATTGTTTAGTGATGCTCAATTTCTTGTTAATATAATTCGAAATAATTTTTATTAAATTAGCTTGTTCAGAATTTTTGTTTCATTCTTGAACTTTTCTCTTTATTTTTATTCTTAATTTTACGTCATAATTTGGAGGAGACCACAATTTGTTTTGTCGATCATAATGTATTGTCCACTACGTATCGTGACTACTCTTTTCTTGTTCGTTATATTTTAGTTATCTAAAGCTGGGTTTTGCAGATACTCCGCGCGAATAAACACCTCGCTGCTGATTCCGCCGGTATCGGAGTGATAATTATTCAACAGTGCCAATATTTCATTCACAATAGTTGTTTCCAGCGTGATAGAGTGAAACTAGAGTACCATCGAGAGATAGGGTTGGAGGGAGCAATCTCCGGTTTTAGCCAAAGACCAAAAAGTCGCTGTTCATTCATTGCGCTTTAGCAATTATTCTGTATTTCAGAAATTTGCATTTTGCCCGAAATTTCTCCGATAAGTAGGGATGATATTGACATCAAAACATCTATGATTTAAAACATCGACATTCAAAATAAAAAATTGATGTTAATAATAGCGTTGTAGAAACAACTAGTGGTGCTACAGAATCACACAGACTTTCTCGTACTAGTTTTCTAATTTTTTTGGTCTGGACTAGTTTTTCGATCTTGCCTCATCCTCTTGCCAGCTGCCATCTATCGCCTCACAAATTACTTTTTTTTAATTCTCATTTTTTCGGTTTTCTAAAGGTAGGACCGAAATGTTTCTTTAAGAATATTATGGAAGAGTAAAACGTCGTCCTGTAGGGAAATATTTGGTGAACAATTTGGACACGTTTTTAAGAAAATGCCCTTTATGCATTACTGTAAATGCGAAATTGGAAGTTATTTCTCACAGAAAATTTCTAAGTTTTAGAAAACTTTATGGGAAGCCATTTGAAGCACTTGGAATCACAATTTAAATCGCTGTAAATTAGCATATTAACAGCGTGAGAGATATTTAAAAAAATTACATTTGCATAATTTTTGAAAAAACAAAAGAATACAGTAAAATTATTTTGAGTAATCTTAAACAGTGTATTTAGCATTATCCGTACAAAACGTTTAACAAAAAATTGAAAGTCGCTTTTTAATTAATGACGTATTTCTAGTCCCCTTGTATAACGCTGTCATTTGTTGGCTACAGCGTGTTGCATAATGATATTCATTACAATACAGTTTTCATTATGATTCAGGTTCTTGACCAATCACAGAGAAGTTTACAAACCAATTATTGATACTTCAATAATCATTGAGAATTGTTCTAGTAAATGTTTTGTTCGATTGCGTACATTAAATTTGCTTTTAATGTTATATATGTTAATTCTTTTATTATCAGTAATTTTTACGTAGAATATTATTTAAAATAAATTGGATGTAATTTTACTTTGATGCTATTTGACTAGCCAGTGGTAGTGGAAGAGGGAACATTTGACTGACGTTAAGATCAGAACGCAAGTTCTTGTGTGTTAAATGTTGCTGCCGTGTTTTTTTGTCCTTAAAAGCCGGCCAATTCTTTAGTTTGAAATGTATATTGAATCAGAGTTGGCGCCTCCGGAAATAAGAGAAAAAGGGGAAATGGTGACTTCGGAATTATACCCGCAACTTTTGTTGTCTCTCGCAAGCGGGCAGGTCAACCAAGGCCCCCTGCGGCAGGTAGGGTAGTGGTCCGCTAGGTGGTCTTGGCTGAATCCTGCATGTCAACTGCGACGAAACGATTCAACGTAAAAGTTTAACTTATAAAAGTTATCAGAAGTTGTAGAAAAAGTACCGTATAAAACTCGATGTAATGGATATTAATACACTCGTCATCATTACATCATTGTTTCATAATGTACAGTTAAGAGTTTCTCAACTTCGGAAATTTGAGCTCGTCTTCACCGAAGACTCATGAAGTCGTGAGTTTTCGAGAACCATTATTAAACATCATTCAAAGCACATTTACTCATAAATGGAATAAGAAGAAGAAATTGCCACTAATGTAAATATAGATCAACTCAAAAAATATCAGATACAACTCAAAAAATTATATTTTGTGATTTGTGAAAAAACAAAAGAATATAACAAAATGGCATCTATGTCATCTCATAGAGTACATTTAGCAATATCGTTACCAAAAGTTTAACGAAAAAATGTATGGCCGTTTTTGATAATTTCTTATTTTTATTAATTTTTAATATTGCGTATATTTCAGGCAAAATTGCGGGAAAACTACTAAAATTTTCAAAACGCTGTACACGGCCTAAATGAAAAAACTCATTATGGAAAACGAATTCAATCTGAAGAAAAAATTTCTATCTTCAATTTTGTAGTTGTAGGATGTCGCCGAAAAACAATCGATATTATGTAATATTCAAAATTCAGAGTTAACAATGAAAATCTGACCTATGCCACCTTTATAAGTGTATTTCACTCTATTCTTACAAGAAATTTGAATAAAACTGAAGTGAAAATATAAAAGTGAAAATAATTTGAAATTTGATATATTTGGTTTCTTTAGCCTTCTCGGTTATTAGTTATACAAAATATGTATTTACATACTTTGCTTACATCTATAGGTATACTTTGTTAACGATTTACAAAATTAATTTTCTACTTTTATGTATTTTATATTTTTCCTTTTAAATTCTTTTTTCGTTTAGTTAACTAAATATGCTCATTAATTCCATGAAAAATCGTTGATAATCTCCATGTTAATAGCACGCGTGCAATTAAAATAGAAACTGGCAATTATGTTTTACATGTAAAACATTTGGTCTTAGAATTACGAATGTAAAAAATGTAGTCGTCAGTTGTGTTTGCCAGTTCTACAAAGAACGCTGTAGCAAAACTGAGTCTAAGATGACTAGTTTTTTCCCCAATATTTATACATATATTCTCTTTTATACCTGTCTTTACTTTTCGTGGGAAGGAATGTGTCCTTGCCTTGGTCTGCTTCTAATATTTTATCCATAATATGTTTAGTACAATTTTTTCACCATAGTTTCCATTTGCAAATATTTCGTCAAAACAAGAACAATGCAAGGCCCACTAAAATAGATATTTTTCACATGCAATACTACGTCATGAAATGCATACCTCGGGTGGAAAAGATGCGCTTGAAATTTTAAAACTTTGAATTCTTTGTAAATGGAAACGGAAAAAAATGTGAACGTAATATGTGTATAAAGGGGTATAATTGCACTCATGGTATATAAGAAAACTTGCTCCTATCGTCCCTCGTTTTCTTGAACATACCATTCATGCAATTATACACCTCTTTATACACTTGTTTTGTTAATTATTATAATTTGTTCAATTTTTTTATTATTATAATTTGTTATTATAATTTGTTCAATTTTTTTATTTCTAATCCTAATTATCTATATAAATAAAAGTGAATCGCCGAAATGTATGTAAGCGCATAACTTCCGAACGACTGCACCAAAATGGATAATTTTTTGTGTGTATGTTTGTTATTGTCAGGACAAGGTTTGTATAAAAGATGTTTTTTAAAAATCGAACATAATTTTTGTTTAATCTCATATTATGAAAGTGAATGTGCGAATGAGACAAAAGACTGAGAGATCTTCAATATATTAACAAAACATTGACAGATTTACGTTCAGTTGTTCAGCCAGCAGTTGATAACTTCAAAAATATTGACAGTATGGATAGATTGACATTAATTCACATAGAATTACCGTTTCTTTCGCAACGCAAAACAATTTCGTATTGAAACGCTCTCCGTTTCTGCCAAATTATTTCTGCAACTGGTTTCCGAATTTATATCAATTTTGGGCGCCAGGAAAGGGTTGCGATTTTAAATTTCCCACAAACACATCTAAAGGGAAATAATTATCCTACTAGCTCTGCCGGTTGGGTTCTTACGAAAATAATCGTCGCCGATACTTACTTTCTTCCTAGCAAACGATCATTCGATCCGCTCTCCATACGGAAGAAGGGAGGCATCTGAAATTTGTTTCTGGAAAGAAATTATTAAACTGTGGATGGCACAAGATGCTAAAGAAATGATAATCACCTTTTCTTTTTCAGAATGAGAACGTTATAAGTTTATTCATCGATGAATCCTTTTTAACATAAAATGTCACCTTGGTCATGACCGATCGTAAAAATTGTCTATAGCGCTTTTATTCTTACTAATTTAGATATCCATGCGCTCTTGGACGATGAGACGAGGAAGAATCCACTGCTCCGACCAATCTTCTCTCTTGTATCTTGTTCTCGGTCCGCTGCCGGGTCAATGTCATCAACTTATTAATTGTTTCACTTACTTCTCTAATCTTTGCCACAGATGGGCACTAACTCCAAGACTGTCACGTTTTACTTAATCCACGATACACGAAAGTCTATTTCTTCTAATTAATTCCTCCAACTTTTATTTTTAATTTCAATGATATTTTGTATTATTAAATCTAATTTGCTTTCTAACGTACTATTAATGTTTCCACTTGAATTTCCTTCATCGTTCTTATTTCTATCATTTTGAACCTCATATTTTTCTCTATCCCCATCAAAATTTACAAGCTCATCTCTAGCATCGAACACTTGGTGTTTCTTACTTCAACTACTATGGAAGTATTTCATACATTTCCTACAATAGATACCCTCTGAAAATATTTCTTTCTTACACCACCACAATTCGCAACCTTCACTTACAATCCGCCTGTTAAGGCCGGTCAGCTCCACACTGTCCATTCAGCTCGGCCCCGCCGCCGCGTCAGCTACTTCCGAGGCTTGTAAAATGCCATTAAATATTATTGAATGTTCTTCAAAATCTCAGAGCTTTGAGTGAAGTCAGATCGATTGGAGAATAATCATTTTGGAAAAAATCGTACGAATAGTTTAGGCGCTAGTGTTGATCACAGACATACAGACGGACAGACGGGCGGACGCATGTATTTAAAAAATCTCTTTTTTTATATGAAGGACCCACAAGTTTTGGAATCTGACTACATAACGTGTTAAGAGGGAATAACTTGCTACATATTAGAAGAGGATTTATCGACATTTTCTGTATCAAGGTCATACAATACAGGTCGAAAAATCGGCGTTTTTTGCCACAGCATTACATAACTTTATACAGCGTATTTTACTTTGGGTATACGGACATATGCGCGAGAGTAAAAACATGTAGTAGAACCGTTGAGAAAAAAATTTCGAATTTTTTTGCAGGATTGAGCCTTTTTTATCACTAGGTTTTTGTGTATCTCACTACAGTAAGTCGCCCCAATTTGAATATCGTCCATACATTCGTCCTTAGTAGTGGCGGATTTACCATTTTCGAGGTCCCAAGCTAAAACATTTTTGTGGCCCCTCCTTTTACAGTTAAAAATATCGTTTTTGAAATTGGAGATTTTAACCTTTTTAATCAAAATTAATTAAACAAATAAAATATACTTTCGAATAATAATGTTATTCAAATATTGAATTTAACTAGTGGTGCTTATAACAGTACATTGTGATATACCAAAATGACGAACCATTTTTGTTTACAAAGATGTCATTTATATGAAGTAGAATATAGGGATGTCAAAAGACTATCGCCAGGGCGGTGGATACGTGACAAGTAAACAACCGGCGATAAAGGTCATTTTCGCTAGGTGAATAGGATATGGAATAGTATTGCTTTTTTTTTCTTTTTTTTTCTTTTTTTTTTTAATTGGTTATTTAAGGTCGCATCAACATCTTAGGTCATTAGCGACCACTATTGCTGTTAACGGTATGGTAACTATGTGGATGAAACGATATGATGATGATAAGGGGTGAAAGGACGAACACAAATACAACCATGCCCGAGGCGGGACTCGAACCCGCGACCCTTAACCTCCGAACCCGAGATCACTACGACACTACTGCCTTAGCGATCTCGGCCACCGAGCCGACAGTATTGTTTTTGTTAGACAAAAGAGGATGAAATGGAGTTCTGATGCTTTGGGTTTTAGGAAGAACAGGGACACTCTCTAGCAACGCGGTTAATGAGCGGGTCGGCTCCTGACATTTTACCAAGTCGAGGAAAGACTTGGATGGACAACCAAATCCGATGCAATAACTTGTAGTATAATTAAGTCTATTAAGCTTTGCTGCAAAATTTCTATTAAGCTTTGCGGATTGCTTAAAAAGAAATATATCTATACATTGAGAAAACTTTTTAAAGAGCTAATATTGTATAACAGACTTTCTCTGAGGCAAAAATCTCTATCTTCAATTTTGTAATTTTGAATTTTTTTGCCATTTTCGAAAAAACAAGCAATACCCAAAAATGAGACTAGCATCGTATTTCTTACCGTCCTTTATTACATATGTGGAGAAAATTTAAAGAAATAATTTGGAGCGTTTTTTTTAGAAAAAAGCTTCCTAAATTTCAAGTCCAAATTACGCAAGAACTACTCTTTTTTTTTTTCAAAAAATTGGTGCAGTAAAAAAAAAGACTCAGGCAAAAATCTCTCTTTAATCTTGTTTTTAAAATATTTGTTTGCAATTTTCATACAACCGAGCGATACCCGAAAATGGGAGTAGCACCACATTTTTTATCATACCTTATTACGAAAGTGGAGAAAATTTAAAGAAAAAATTTTGAGCGGTTTCTGAGAAAAAATGTACATTTCAAGCGCAAACTACTCCTTTTTTGTTTTAAAAAATATTGTGACCTTTTTAAAAGACCTTTCTATGAGCTAATTTTGTACAACAGACTTTTCTGAGGCAAAAAAATCTATCTTCAGTTTTGTAGTTTTAATTCTTTTTGCTGCAACTTTCGAAATATCAGGAATTTCAAGGAAAATGAGATCTGCAAAACGTTCTTCGCACTATTCACAACATAATTTAATCAAAAATTTTGTAGCCATTTTTTTGATAATTTTGAAAATGTCAGAGAGCCTTCATGTAAAGCAACTCCCAAAATTAAAATATCGGTTTCAAATCCCAAGGGCCGCGACATGATCCAGATCGATTGGGGAATATCAATTTTGGAGAAAATCGGCTGAACGGTTTATGCGGTAGCATTGTGCACAGACAGACTGACAGACAGACGCTTTGCCGTCAATCGATTTTTCGTTATGAAAGACGCACAAAACTTGGATTCTGACTACGTCACGTGTTAGAGAAATTTTTCTATATTTAGCAACTGGATGCATCCACTTTATTGATGCCAGGGCCCGGCAATTAGAGCTTTTGTACCGTTTTCCGGTGCACGATTACAACACTTCCTCTTCTTACGTTAAGTGCGAGAAAGCGAAAAATTATAAAAATCGTCTTTATTATAATATAATAATTTATTTATCCAACTATCAGCCATATAATATCTACACTACTGACAAAATCTGACTGAAAATGTATTTTACGTGATTTTTTGTTCATAAAATCAGAAATGGTACTCTCGAAAAATAAACCTCAGAGCGCGTCATTTTCACTGAACCTTATTGGTAGTGAATTGAGTTCGTTTTGTCCCATGGTAGCTCGGCATTCGATTTTAACTCTTTTTGAGTTTACTAAATAAAGGACGCACTTATACGGACTAAATTGTATATCCTATTTTATTATTTTAAAATGTTTGTGCTTGAATTAGCCAAACATCGGCGATATGAAAAGATGCCATTTGAATCATCCACTCTAACGGATTTTAGCGAGACGGATTTTGTCACCCATTCGACAGGTTCAAAACGTAATAGGAGAGAATGATTATGCCGGTTTTGAATAAATCTAATTTTAACTTCAATTGCGTGTTTATAATTTTTTATTTTTCACTGGACTTAAACAAATTATTAATTTGTATATGTATATTTTCATAGATTTTTTTTAGTTACATTTGCAATTTTGATTAATAATTCTTGTGGCCTCAAGCTGTAGCTTATATAGCTTGACGGTCACTGGTCGTTGGTGACAACGCCACTGGTCACATTACGCTGAGTCGATGCATTAAGAGAGTGTCCGTATTAATACATGCGGTCCTCGCTTATCTGCTGCTTATCCCTCCCCTTCTTTGCTTTATCAGCAGAGGTCACTAAGCCGGTTGGCACTTCACAATCAGCGAATTATTGACGCTAAGCACAGAAAGGCTGCGAAAATTAATTACTTCTATGAGGGTTTCTTGGATGTAATGGAATGACGCGTAACGATACTTTCTACAATTACCATTTAAAATAGTAAGTGTTCTAATTTTACCCAAATTGGGAGGAGACAGTAAATTTATTTCAATGGTGGAATGGAGTATTTTGGATTTAATTTAGGTTATGTTTTGTTTGGTTTACTTCGTTTTGTTTTATCCCTTTTGTAAAAATTAAGTTATAAACGTCTGCTCACATTGGTCGTAAATAATACCGTAAGCGGGGTTTGCTTTGTGACAATTTTCGAGGATTCCTTACTGCCAGCGAAACATTTGAGAATGGTGTATAAAACGAATTCCTGATTTTAATTGTTCTATCTTTGGTCTACGCCCTGACATCACGTCTTAATAGAAACCAATAACATCCTCTGAGTTATTTTCAATAATAAATGTCACAATGTTAATGAGAGGTTACTTTGTCACAGGGCTATTTTTAGCTTAAAAATACACATAAAAAGTATATTGGCACGCAGTTACCCCATGAAACATTTATTTAGCAATATATTGATATATAATGTGGCAATTGTGTTAATATACAACGTCATTTCAATGTTTTTAAAACACTTTTATGTTAAAGGATACAGTCATTTAACTCTCTCACATTGTAGAATCCTCTTTTGTCCATTAGCTTCGGGGGATCTATAGTGAAGAGAACTTCCTTCTTTGAATACAAACTTTCATCTTTCTTTACAGACTATCTCCAGTTCTTCTTTGTTTTCTCCATGACGCTGACCATGTATCCATCACATTGCACACCAGTGACTTTTCCATGGTAGAGCTGCCCCTGAAAGGCAACAGCTATAAATTCTCCAACTTTCAAACTATATTTCTTGTAATGCGCGCGCCAGTTGGCTAATATCTTTCTGATCAGTTTTTCTTTTTCATATTGCAGGATTGGCCATAGATGCCCGTAAGGGCAGGAATGCCCGCACCGCAGTGCCGTAAACGTACATTGCACTTTCATGCGTTCAAAGAACTGCACAAATTAGCTCTTACTTGGGGCTATTTAGAACGTCGGCAGTAAACTAGTCCGACAGCCAGCAGGAGCTGCACAGGAGAGGAGTCGTGTGACCCAGGGGCGTCGGGGAGCCGGGCGAGGGTATTTGTGGTGAAGCGGAGATGGCTACAACTGGCTGCGCGTGGGCCGAAGAGACTGGAGACTCTCTGCCTCGCGTATCCACGGTGCTGTAGCAAGGCGGCGCCACGTCTGGCCGAGAGTGGCCGTGATAGTTCCGTTCTCAGCCTCGAGCACAGAAAGAGAGAAAAGAGAGAGAAAGAGAGAGAGAAAGAGAGAGAGAGAAAGAAAGAGAGAGAAAGAAAGAGAGAGAGAAAGAAAGAAGAGAGAAAGAAAGAGAGAGAAAGAAAGAGAGAGAGAAAGAAAGAGAGAGAGAAAGAAAGAGAGAGAAAGAAAGAGAGAGAGAAAGAAAGAGAGAGAAAGAAAGAGATAGAGAGAAAGAAAGAAAGAGAGAGAAAGAAAGAGAGAGGGAAAGGGAGAGAGGGAACGAGAGAGAGAGGGGGAGAGAGAGAAAGAGGGAGTGAGAGAGAGAGAGAGAGAGAGAGGGTGCAGAGCATCTTCAATGTGGGAGCTGATGGAAGAATGGAGACCATCTTGCATGATTGCAGATGGACGCCGATGCAGAACCTGTTGCTTATTCACAGGCATTATCCAACTTATGTAGTGTTATTTAAAATAAATTTAACAGCCTCATTAAGGCATTCCTCTGAATAATTTTGATAAGGACGAGCACTCACCATCTTATGTCTTCTAAACATAAGATAAACATAAACCGTCAAAAAGACTTACATTTACAATATGATGTAGCTAACATACGTATCTTCGAATATACGAAATTTGCCTGTATTAGTTTGTAACTGTACGCCACTCCTCAGAATAAAGTTTGCAAGATATTCGGCGCCAACGCAAAATGTTTACACACACAGGCCAACAGCGCGGGATTCAAATACATGGAAGCTTCAGGCTCTGGTCACTAGGTAGCTTTGTTCATATTGTCTATAGCCTGGCTACCGTCAGCTGCTTTCTCATTACCATCACGGCGCGCGATTCAAAAATTGGTCCGAACATGAAATAATCATGTTCTCCACTTATTAATCTCAATTTTCATTTAAAATATCTATAAATTTTAATTTTCTTTTATATCCAGGTTTACTAATACCAAATTATCTTCTGAAGTCGTTGGTACTGCCGACAACTGGATCCACATGTTTTCCTAGCACGTTCACACAGTCTTTCGATAGACCAAAATAATTCTAATTATTACACTTCACTTCATAATCACTAATCACGATTTTAATGAAATGTCATTGTTTTTCTTTTCACTTAAGAACAATACCGTTTAGTATAGAAATTAATTGTGTGTTATGGCAAAAGGAAAGGACTCTTTTGTGTGCCTTTTGTGTTATTTTTTACCTTTTCTCGTCATTTTAATGCATTTTTTGCTGATTTGATAGATTTTAATCTCGTTTTAATGAAACTTGCTACAAATAATATTTACGAGATGCAACAAATATTCTTCACAGAATTCTTGAGTAACCTATTCGATATCTTCGCTCAGAAATTGTGATGACAGCCGTTGTGAGAACGTAATGTAAGGTTTGTGTGACGTTTATCAGCGCCATTGTCAGTTGGGCAGATTTCGGAATAACTTAAGACAGAGATTTACTTGTAAACAACAATCCAAGCCAAAAGTTTGCAAGCTGAGTTCAATCGAACGAATGGGAGAAGCCAGAGTTGTTCATACGAACTGGTTTTGATCACATTTTTTACGTCCTTTTTATTTAGTTTTAGGGCATTTTTAAAACATTTTAATAGTACATTATTTATCTTTTTTGGCTATGTTTTAGGTCATCAAAATCCGCCCTCGAAACATCTCCATCATCTTCATCTTCACTCCAGCCTTCCATCATCCGATCAGAAACTACGTTCTCCTTTGTTAAGGGTCGCTTAAACGATCTTCGGGGCCTGTAGTTTTATTAACATGCGGGGCCTCTTTTATTAATTTTTCGAATTTTTCCAAGACTTAGTTAAGCTTATATGCCAGCATTATATTTGGAGTAAACTATTATACAGATGTGAAGGATGGACACTTTTACAAACAAACAGGAGTCGTTTGGAAGCTTGTGAAATGTGGTTATTGCGAAAAATATTGAAGGTTCCTGGACAGAAAAATTCTAATGATGTAAGTTTAGAAAAAGTTAAGGAGAAAAGATCCCTTCTAAAAACCATTTGGAACAGGAAGTAAAATTCTTTGGACACATTTTCAGTCAACCAATTCTTAAGCACAATTTCAGACTAAAATAGTTGGAAAAGGAGGAAGAGGGAGACCTAGAACGAAAATTTTAGAACAACTTCAAACCGATCTACACTTCAGAAATTATTCACGGGTGAAGAGGATATCAGAGGATAGAATATTATGACGGCAGCGACAACGCACTTTTTTTGCCTTTAGGATGATGATAGTTAAACGCGTGGTGTATGAAATAACTTGAATTCATTTCCGATTATAATTTTTTTAAATGATCCTTAGCGAAACATAGGTTTTGTTAATCAATATTGAGACAGTACTGTACATTGTCAAAAAAGTCTTAAAAAATGTAAATACTCGAACCCAGATACGAGTAATTTGGGCCAAGTTCTGGATCAAAATGAAGACATTAGTACATTTTCTATTACATAAATAAGATTTTAATGTTAAAAGTCAGTGTCTAAAAGACATTGATGTTAAAAAAATGCGTGCTTACAGTTTAAATGAAATGTTTTTCATTTTATCAAATTGTCGTGACCACCCGCGCGCGTTTGAAAGACCCGCTGCCGAGCTACGTCAGCGGGGCGTTACCGCCCTCGGTCGGAGAGGAAGGCGACCGTTGCGGGCCGGCCAGGGCTGTCCGCGCGCGGCCGTCACGCCCGAGCCAGCGGGTAGGGACTCGCCACCGCCCCTACTCCGCAGCTAGTCGGCGGGCCGCTAGCCCCAACAGGCTATAAGAGGGCTCCGACCTGACGCTAGGACAGCCAGCTAGCGACGGTGTTGGCGATTGTGTTCTGGCGAGTGGTTTGCGGTGTGAAGAGTGGTTATCGGCTACGACGGTGACTTGTGCTACGGAAGAGGAACTCTCTGGTGAATATTCAACGACTCGGCTGCTTTTGGGACTTCTTCTGGACAACGGTGAAACGGCTTCGCATTTGGCACACTCTACGGATACGGAACTTCAGCTATTGTACCTGGTTATTGAATAAAAATCGTTTTATGAATTTTGGTCTTTGATTGGATACGACACAAATACTTACAAAAACGTTTGAAAACTTTTTTTTCAAAAGGATCCTTTTTTTTTAAGGATTATCGGAAGATATATTAGATATAAACTAAATATTACAGATATAAACTAAACTGGTCAATTTCTTCAGGATGATTCAAATGGTTTAAATATTCCAAATAAAATTGAAAGAAATATTTTATTTTCAAAATATTAAATTATAAACATTCAATAAAATGACAATGTGATTAATTTTCAATCTTGATTCAACTTTGTTTATCTAATTAAACGTGTACATAATTTTGGAGTAGTAAAACTCATCAATTATTCTTGTATCAATGTTTTGAGTACTTCGATTTCGATACTCATCAAAGAAAGAATCTTCAGTCGTGTTTGGCTCATATTGGCTCCTATTTCACTTTTGTTTCGTTTTACTCATGTTGATAAATGATTGTATTAAGAGTGAGGGTGAAAAATTCGAAAATGTAATTGAAATCGTGTGCGAAAAGCTTTAAATAAACATTAACGCCGTAAATACGAACATAAGAGAGTCAGCTAATTTTTCTCCGATTAGTTTATGCAGTAACAATGTATCCAAAAAGACAATTAAGTTTCAAATGGTTGCAATTTAAAACTAAAACAATGTCGTTAGCATTGAAAATTAAACTTTAACATCATTGTACATATTCTTAGGTTTTAGTCCGTTTTTACTTTCTCTCTAGGGAGTAGAAAAAAGTTATGTAATAATGTGCAAAAAACGGCGAATTTTCGGCAGTAAAACTCTTATTACAGGGCTCTGACAACGAAAAAATGGATAAATCCAGTTGCTTAAGTTTTTTGGGGGGATGAGGAATTCTCTAGCACGTGGTATAGCCAAAAACTACGTTTTGTGGGTCCTTGATACCGAAAAATCGAATGCCGACACACATCTGTCTGTCCGACTGTCCGTCTATCTGACCGCCAGTGAACAACGCTAGCACCTAAACCGTTCAGCTGATTTTCTCCACAATTGATATTCCCCATTCGATCTGCCTGATGTCGTCCCTTGAATTTATAACCTACATTTTAATTTTGAGAGGTACTTTACATGAAGCCCCGGGGACATTTGCAAACGTCTAAAAAAAATAATATGGGCCCATCGCTTTTTTTATTAAATTTCATTGTTGGATAGTGTGAAGGACATAAAAAAGAATGGTACAAGTTTCATGATCGTTAAAACTGATTTTTCGAAATTGAGAATATTCAAAATTTTTTTCGGCGTATTCCTACAAATATAATTAGGAAGATTCGTTAACGATAGATTTTGAAATAAGGTCATGTACAATTTTTCGAAAATTTGAGTACCTTTTGCGTAATTGTTTGTAAAAATACTGGGGAGAAATTACGTGCTGTTTTTGCACCACTAGTTATTTCTCGCTAACCTTTACGCAGTAGAGAGAAAGTTAGGAAATGCTGCGCCAAAAAAACGCGAATTTTCAGCAGAAAAATTCGTATTACAACGCCCTAGTAATAAAAAAGTAAATAAATCCAGCTGCTAAATTTAAAAAAATCATCTAACGTGTAGTGTAGCCAGAATCCATATTTTGTGGGCCATTGATACCGAAAAGTTCATTGACGACAAAACGTCTCTGTTCATCTGTGAACAACTCTCAGCGGCTAAACCGTTCCGCCGATTTTCTCCAAAATTGATATTCCTCTGTCGATATCGCTGATATCACGGTCCCTTGAATTTGAAACCGATGTTTTAATTTTGGGGGTACTTTACAAGAAGTCCTTGGAACATTTTGGAAATTAAAAAAAAATTGTTCCATCGTTTTCCATTAAATTTTGTTGTTGGATAGTGTAAAGAACGTTTAAGAGAAAACTTCCTTGAAAACTGATTTTTCAAAAATTGGAAAAATAAAAAATGGCATCTTTCTAATACTAAAAAATTAAATATAATGTAATTTTAAAATAAAATCTGTTTCTTAAAGAAAGATTTTGAAATAAGACCCTGTAGAAATTTTCGAAAATTTGAGTATTTTTCACATAATTTTGCGTGAAGTATAAACATTTTTAATTTTGTTTAAACAATATTTTTCTCAGAAACGGCTTCATTGTTTTTGATGAAATGTTGGAAAACATGAACGTTTAAAAGAATAGTGCAAGTCTCATGTTAATTCCATACCCTGTTGTTTCGAAAATTGAAAAAAAAATCGATTTCTTTTCAGTCTTCTTTATGAAGATAAACATTTTTTTTAATGAAACGTTTTCATGAAAAACATATCTAAAAATAATTTTATGTTCAATTTTTCAAAAGCATGAGTATTTTTTGTAAACTTTTATGTCGAACAGAGGTAATTTTTATTTTCTTTACATTTTTTTCCTTAAAAACGGCACAATTTTTTATTATTATATTAAATTTAAACTTTAGATAACGTAAAGGACGCTAAAGAGAATGGTGCAGGTCTCATGTTTGTGGAATGTCTGACTTTAAGAAAATTTTAAAAAATCAAAAAATCCGGACAAGGTTCAAGTAAGAGCGTGTGCCAAAAAATAAATGATCACAGCTAAGTGGGAGCAGCATCCCAGGGTGACATTTCCGTTCGCACGTTCGCAATAATATCGTTTCACTCCTGATATTCCCATGGTGGAAAGAGATGGGTGGACCCTCCGGTGCATTGATCATTGCTCGATCTGCGCTGCACCAGTTAGCTTCACCAATCACAACACGGGTACTTTGAAAAGCGAGACCAGACGCTGGTTATTTTGCATGGAGAGAAAGAAGTGCTGAGAAACATTTTGAAAGTGGCAATTTTAAACGGTGACAAACCAAAAATAATACGATGAAGGAGTAATTGAAATAAAAAATGCATTTTTTTAAAAGTGCTAATCTGTTTCAATGACTTGTAACTGTGATAATTTTGGCTTTTAAAATTCCCAATAATATTACGACACAGAGTGGTGCCTGGTACTCATTGGCTGAAGTCGGATGCGCAAGAGCATCCGACTCCCTCTCTTTCCACCATGGATATTCCGTTTGAGTTTCGTACGTAATCGATGTTACACATATAAGATTTCGAGTTCATATGTCGTAATTGAATCTGTTTAAATATTAGTAAAAACTTTTGTTTAATTCATATCTTGGAGCAAAATTTAAAAGTTTTGAACTGATACAATTGGTTTTAATTTTTTTTACTGTCGTCCACATTGTTTAAAAATCTGAAAAAATATTTATTATAGAATATTATGAGACACTATTCTAGGGAAAACCTGAGACCGTACTTGTCAAGGTCATCGGGTCAAAAATCATTTTCATTTTTTTATTAGAATTTGGAGTCAAAATGGTTGACAAAAATACCTTCAAAATCAACTATTTTTCCCCGACTCTAATTTCTTCAGTCTGATACATGCAAAAGAAGCTGAGAAAAAATAAAACATGAAAATCACGCTTCTCGCATCTCTGCAACCGATTGCCCTAGGAAGCTGATTTTGTGGGAATGTACAGCACTTTTCACTATCTTTCATATGAGCATCGCGATTATTGATTTGGTTTGGGGGCACTTTTCACCGCCTTATTCGGTTATATCCTTTAACATAGAACTAATAACTTACTTCAAGAAATTTGGAAAGCTATTACGATATGTTTCATTTCTGAAAATAAGAAATGACCACTGTTCCAGGCTATCGAAATAAACGCAGGTATCCACCATAGCCGTTTCCCTTGTATGGGTTGGGTTTCAATTAAACTAGCATTATTTCTAATACTTTACATGAAAAAATTGAAAAAGATTAGTACTATTAATTTTTAAGAACATTTTTATTTGATATTACTACATACGCTGCCTTGGATAGTGTTTAATAAATACTATTATTTTTCGATCAATTTTCATTTTTTTGCGAACGCTATCAGAATTGTATTATTTATTAACTTTTAATTATTTACTTTCTCGCTAACTGCTAAAACCAAATTTTGTAAGGCTAAAAAACTCATCGGATATACTCGTGAATACATTGCACACCTTAGACAGAGAATTCAATGCCAGAAATATATTTTCATTTCAAGTTTTAAATAAAAATCAATTTCTTGAAACTATTTAATTTTCGCACCAAATGTACAATTTCAAATGAGTTTTACAAATAATGATGACTGAGATGCGTTAATTTGGAGAGAAATTGTGTTATAGATAGTATTATATAACCATTACTAAAAGCGAGAAAGTACGTGCTGTTTTAGCACCATTAGTTTACAATAAGTTCAGAAACCTCATCTTGGGCAGAACTTCTTTTGTCTTAGAAAGCACGAGGTCCCAAAAAGCGCGGGCCCGTAGCATGTCCTACATGTGCTACTAGGATAAACCGGGACTGCCTTTGTCATCACCAACGTACAGTTACTGCATGGATCGTATACCTAGGAAACTGAAAACTAGTGATGCTAAAACAGCACATACTTTCTCGCCCGTGTTTTCACACAAACTTACGCGAAAAGTACTCAAATTTTCGAAAAATTGTACATGGCCTTATTTCGACATCTATCTTTAAGGAACACATTTCGTTACAGAAGAAAATCTCTATCTTTATAATTGTGCGTAGTTGTAGGAAAACGGGAAGTTGTAGGGGAAAAAATTTGAACGTTTACAATTTTCGAAAAATCAGGGTTTTCAAAAAAAATGAGACTTGCACCATTTCTCTTAAACGTCGTTTATACTTCCAAAAACAAAATTTAATAAAAAACAATGGAGCCACTTTTTTGAAAATTTGGAAATTATCTCACGGGCTTAATGTAAAGTACCACCTGTGGTCGCTAATGACCTTGATATTGATGCGACCTTAAAAAAGTAGCACACAAAATTGAAATATCGGTTTCAAATTCATCTGTCATATCGTCTGGGGAATATCAGTTTCGGAGAAAA
Source organism: Teleogryllus oceanicus (assembly GCA_964035755.1). Taxonomy (NCBI): domain Eukaryota; kingdom Metazoa; phylum Arthropoda; class Insecta; order Orthoptera; family Gryllidae; genus Teleogryllus; species Teleogryllus oceanicus. The sequence continues at coordinate 23,452,264 of CAXIVR010000005.1, forward strand.
TAGGCTGAACGGATTAACTGCTAGCGTTGTTCAGACGGACAGACGTTATGACGTCAATCGACTTTTCGGCAACTAGGACCCCCAAAACATGGATTCTGGTTACACCATGGAGTAGATTTTTTTTCTAAATTTGGCAACTGGATTTATCCACTTTTCGTTACCAGGGCCCGACAATAAAAGTTTTTCTGCCGAAAGTTCGCCGTGTTTTTCGCGCAGCAGTACATAACTTTGTCTCTACTCCGTAGCAAGAAAGTAAAAATCTGTGGAATGTGAATAGAGTGTCAAAGATATCAGAATGAAGACTAGAAAACCTACTTTTGCTTTTTGGCCTTACTACGCACTTACGTAACGAAGAGAAGGTATTCTATTGCTGCTGCGTAAAACATTTTCTCAACAACAACAAAAAACTTTTGGGGAGCCCTAGTATCGAAAAAGTAGATAAATATGACATCCACTAACATGTTGTGTAATTAGAATCCATTTTTGTGGGTCCTTGTGTCCAAATATTTAGTTGACAGAGAAACGTTCATTGCTCGTTTGTGTGGTCAACACTAACTTAAACCATTCAAAACATTTTCTCCAAAATTAATATTCCCCTATTGCTTTTGATGAACTCGGGATCCTGCGAGTTTGATCTTGGGATTGGGATATTTTGATTTTGAAAATATTTCACAGGAAGCCTCAAGGACATTTTCAAATTTTTCTCAAAAATAGCCTCGCATATTTTTATCAATTTTTTCCTCTTATAGCGCAAAGGACACTTAATAAAAAGAAAATATTAAATTTTCGTTGACTCTTTTAGTGTTCGAAAATAGCAAAAGTTCAAACTTTTTTCCGCGTCTTGTTTTCCAAGTATATTGAAACGCTCTCCGTTTCTATTAAATTATTTCTGCAACCGATTTCCGAATTTATATCATTTTTGGGCGCCAGGAAAGGGTTGCAATTTTAAATTTCCCGCAAACACATCTAAAGGGAAATAATTATCCTACTAGCTCTGCCGGTTGGGTTCTTACGAAAATAATCGTCGCCGGTACTTACTTTCTTCCTAGCAAATTATCATTCGATCCGCTCTCCATACGGAAGAAGCGAGGAATCTGAAATTTGTTTCTGGAAAGAAATTATTGAACTGTGGATTGCCCAAGATGCTAAAGAAATGATAATCACCTTTTCTTTTTCAGAATGAGAACGTTATAAGTTTATTCATCGATTAATTCTTTGTAACATAAAATGTCACCTTGGTCATGACCGATCGTAAAAATTGTCTATAGCGCTATTATTCTTACTAATTTAGATATCCATGCACTCTTGGACGATGAGGCCAGGAAGAATCCACTGCTCCGACCAATCTTCTCGCTTGTATCTTGCTCTCGGTCCGCTGCCGGGTCAACGTCCTCCTCAACTTATTAATTGTTTCACTTACTTCTCTAATCTTTGCCACAGATGGGCACTAAGTCCAAGACTGTCACGTTTTACTTAATCCACGATACACGAAAGTCTATTTCTTCTAATTAATTCCTCCAACTTTTATTTTTAATTTCAATGATATTTTGTATTATTAAATCTAATTTGCTTTCTAAAGCAAATTGCTTTCTAATTTCTTTGCTTAATTTTTTTCTCCCTTTCAAAAATTCAAATTTAAGTAGTATATGACTTAGTGTAGGAATCACAGAATTTTGAAAATGTGCACACAATTCACTTTTCCCCATAGCACGTCATACGCAGTTTTTAACTGTTTTTTGACGTAAAATAAATAAATAAATAAATAAATAAATAAATAGTTTCACTTATTTCCCTATTCTTCGCCACGGATGGCCACTAACTCCAAGACTGTCACATATTGCTTAATCCACGATACACGAAAGTCTATTTCTTCTAATTAATTCCTCCAACTTTCAACGCGATAAAACAAAGTTAAAACATAATTAAAAGATAAAAGTTAAAGATAAAGATAAAATTTAAAAGATAAAACATAAACTACAAGATATGTCTCGAGCCTCTCTTCCCTGCTCTCACGTCTGTATTTTCTTAAAGTTCGATTTGCGCACTCTCAGTGCCAGAATTATTCAAAGTTCCAAATAGAATTACGCACACAAAATATATAAGTCCTCACTGCTCAATTATTTCCCGCAAAATTCCACCAAGTCCCGCATCCATCATTTACAATAACCTCTGCAGTACGATGTGCACGGTACGCGATCTAAAGCTCATCTCTCATATTACAAAAAGTTCAACCCTCGATAACTTTCATACATTCTTGTCTCTTGTTTTACAAAACAATCTCCAGTTTCCTTCTACGTCATACCCCATTACTAGTTTACCACCAATCCTACATGCCCTTATATCACAATCTCCTGTCCGTTACTTGCCGCGCTATGTTTATTTACTTCCGCTTCCCTGGTTGCTAAGGAACGCCCTGCCTGCATGCCTATGACCTCAACATTTACACTTTTTACGAAGAATTTAATAACTTTTTGTCCCCTATTCCCATCAAAATATTGAGTGACAGTGTGGTATGTCACAATATATTGAAGATAGTTTTCCTATGCCCTCTTATAATAATAAGTATCTTTCGCGTATTTCGTAACCTGATAAGTACTGCAAACTTCTTACAATTAGATTTTCATAACTTTGTTTACATGTAACTATGGTTTCACTTATTAAAATATTCGACGTTTTTAAAAGATTTTTTCCATTATTTACAAATTTTATTTTTATTAAATATTATGCTTTTTCTCACTTACATTTTATAGCGGAGCTTTTGATCTGGCACAATTTTCAAAACATCTTGATGAGAAGTAGAAAAACGTTCAGTTGAATTAAATCAGTTATTAAAAAAATATTTTTCATTCAAATCAATTTTTTAAATGATCGCCACGTTTCACGAAAATGACTTCAAACAAAGTAACCATTCCCCACGTCCCCTAGCGTAACGAAACAAAGGATAATTTTCCATCCACCGCTGACAATGGTCCTCGTGCAGCACTTTCCTCTGGGGAGACTAAAACATTCCGTTGAATATGAAAGGAAGTTAACGAACGGTCAATGGTGCAAGGAAGTATTATTCCCGCCTACCGAAGGCAAACAACTTATTTAGCAAACCTCACGCACGACCTGGCACGTGCAGACGCTCAGGGCCACCAGGGCACACTGGGGCCAAATCCCAAAACATCACTCGCTATATGAAAACGGAATTGAATTTGACTTGGTGTTCAAGGGATTATAACTTGAGAATTATGATTCCGAAGTTCAAATTTGGAAAAAAATGGTTGCAATACGACGGACTAAATATTTTTAAAAATTGATTAAAATGATATCAAATTTGTGTTTAAATAGTGACATATTAAATGTCACTGAAGTTGACGTAAAGAGACATTCTATGAATTTCCTTGCTGTTTCTAAACAATATTCTTGACAATAGATAAATGAAGGTCACTCCACTGCGCGAACCGTTCAATAACTAGAATAATATAACCGGCGTTGCCCGTACTATTTATTTTAAAATTGTTTAGAGCAATTTTTCCCAACCTGTATCACCCCGTGATACTCTTAACTTAAGCCATATTTAGTCGCGTCACTCTTGATATACTATTTTGCATATTAACTATTATTAAATGTTTTTGTATGTTTTCGTCTTTGTACATCAGGACAGAACTATAAATAAATAGAAAAGGCGTGTTTTCACCAGAGAAAAAAATTAACACTAATATACATATTTTCATGTTGAAAACCAAAAAAAACAAACAAACAAACAAAAAAAAAAAGTAACATGTTTATGAAAGTGACGGTACACTAGCAAAACCCGGCAGACGTTGTCCTGATCTCTCTTCCTTCATTCCCTTTTTCCCTCATTATCTCTCCCTCTTTTTCCCATCTCTCTTTCCTCCTCGCTTTTTCCCTTCCTCTTTTATCCCGACCTCTCTTTCCCTCTCTCCTGTTCTATCTCTGTTTCTCTTTTCCCTCCTCCCTTTCATCCTTTCCCCCTCTCTCCCCATCATATCTCTCTTTCCCTCTTTCTCTTTTCCCATTCTTTCTTTTCCCTCCTCTCTTTATCCACTTTCTCCTAATCTTTTCTTTTTCTTTGCCATCTCCCTTTTACTATCTATCTTTCCCTTCTCTTTCCTCTTTTTTCTCTCTTTTTTGCTTTTTCCCCCTTTACTTTCCCCTTTTTTCCCTTTTTTTAACTTCTTTTTCCTCTTTCTTTTCACTCTTTCCTTCTCTCTTTCTCTGTCTCGTCAACACTGTGCAAACACGTAAGATCTCTTAATTTAATAAGATGGAAAAATTTCCTTCAAGGATGGTACGGTTGTAAATGCCTTCTGATGAATAAAATAAACCATCTACGAATGAAAGGGGGGAATTGGGGTTTATATCATGCCGCATGGAGTCATCTCAGAAGATCGCTTTGTTTATTATAATACAGAGAATTGCATCACTTGGTATTGTTGTGTTCCGACTGATACATTAAAATAAATGACGATGGTTGCTGTGTATTGTATATTGTGAAATATTGATACATGTTCCAAATCATATGAAAATAAAATATTTTTTTCGCTATCATTAGCTATCATCATTCAATATTTCTAACAATTTGCCCTATCGTTACTACTATAATTGCCAAGAAGGGAAGGAAGATGAGGGAATGATTGAGCGTCGCTATTTTCTTAGTTTTTGTAATCGCGGGGCGGGGCGGGGCGGAATTTGTATTCTCAGTGTATCAATAATTTCTTTTTAAGCAATCCACAAAGTTTAATAGAAATTACGCAACAATGCCGCATCGATATTTGAGAAGCTAATTGTTGTCTAACGTCGAGATGATGGCAGTGATACAGCTGTTATAGTCGATCCGCTGTTTCCAAATAAACCTTTCAGAAATGATTTGAAACCTATTTGATAATCCATATTTTTTGTCGTGGTTATCTCTCGTGCCCTAAGCGAACCAGTGCTCACAATAGCATGATCCGTACAGCGTAATTCATAGGCCGAGAGCCAGTACTTCCGTTTGCGATGAATTTCGCAGCAGTTTTTTTATAAATTACCCCTCCGAATGTCCGGTGAGGTATGGTTTACACTGTTATATACAGGAAAGCGAAGTGTAGATAAATAACTGTTCTTTGACAATAAGTTCATTAACAACAAACCCCAATCCAATAGTCGGAATCCAGAGTACAAAGCCAAATCAAACATATACCAGTAGATGCCCCTTTCGCAGCGCAGTAGTCACAATCCACAAGATTCGTCCCTAAAGCAAAGCCACTAGTCGTCACCAATAACTTCCACTAAACACAATCGCTAATTCAGCAACGCGCTCTAACCACTGGCATTACACACTGCTGGCTCCCGAGAGCTAAACTTGTGCAGTTTTGTGAACGCACGAAGAGCAATGCACGTTCACGCTACTGCGGTGCGACCATTCCTACCCTTACGGGCATCTATGGCCAATCCTGCAACATGACAGAAAAAACAGATCAAAAAAGATTTTAGCCAACCGGCGCGCGCATTGCGTGTGCAGTAATTCAAGGCTTATATTTCAAGTCTCATTTCGCTGTTTCAGATTTCTCTTACTCCAGGAACTGCTTGGGTCGCTTATACTTTGCCCGTTTGTCGGGTTCGTATGAAGCGACCTCAGAAATGAGTGTTACACTGCTGGCTCCTCCGGCTCGGGGCCCATATATACCCCCCGAACCCTGTTCGCGAGTCTATGTGCTTCCCGCCTCTGCGGCGGGGAAGGTAGGGGTGGGCCTTCTGGTGACTGTTCATTACCTGCCCCGTCCCCGGTCCGGGAGCGTCTCCGGGGCAGCCACAGTGGGCCGCACCTCTCGTGTGCGGCACAGGATGCCCACCTGACCCGCCTCCGAGGGCACAATGTTGTATATACGGCCCATTTAATATCATCTGATTCATTAAAAAATTGACTGCGTATCAAGAAAAAGAAAAAGGTACATTAACCGTAGAATTTCAATAACTTAAAGAAAACTGTGCCTGCGAAAGTTTTTCCATAAGAGCCTGTACTAATTTAAATTTTTTTATTCGAAAATTAGGCCCTTAAGAGCCAAATTGTTTCTTAATCATCTAAAAGAATAGAGATTTTACTTTCATTTAAAGTATTTTTGGGGGATAGTTCCTTAAATTACTACATACTATCTTAAATTTTATTTCCTGCGCGTCGTTTGAGGCGGTGACAACATATTAAAAGACGGTAATAAATTAACTTCACACTAGAACGACCGACGTCGTCTTTTTGACAGCTACAACATATTCAAATAATATTATCTTCATTGAAATTAACAGTAGGTCATTGTTATTACTTGACTTTAAGTGCATTTATGATGTAAAGTGTATGTGAAAATTTCGAAAATACGACGAAATTACGACGACAGGTAATTCACAAGTGAACCACCAGAATCTTCATAATTATCTCGAGGTCAATTGCATATATTATAATTATTGGATTGATATTATTAGCCAAGTGAAAGTACATAGTTTTGACAACGCTGAGCTGGCAACAGTGCGTTGCTCACTTCTTGGTTGAATTGGACGTTTTGAAATAATAGCTGAAGTGTTAATACCGCAGAAAAGGCAATATTTCAATATTACGTAGCTGTTTCTAATAACGCGAGAATGTATGTGCTGTTGTAACATCACTAGTTGTATTAGAGTTAGTAAACTATTGTTTTAATTTTCTTTGCAAGGAAGTTATATTGTTAAGAGTATTTACATTGAAAACACGAACTTGTTTTTCAATGTCTCTCCGGATAGCAAATACGCAACGAAGGACAGACATCATTTCCGCCTGCAGTAAAACTTACTGAAATACGTGGAAGACGTGGCGTTGGAGGAAATATAGCGATCTTTTTTTTTTCTTTTCAAATATTAACAATGCTTAAGTATTAAAGAATTTTGGCGCAAAAAATACATAGGCCCATTTGAAAAAACACAGTCGTGCCAATATCTTACAAAGTAGCGAATGTACGAAGGAGTGCAATGAAACGAAATGTGTTGGAACGTTTCTCATAATCCGTAACAAGTTTTCAGATACTGAATCCTGATACCTCCATCAGTTTCGAAACGGCGACAATCTTATGTGCCTCACGTATTATATTGAGAATATATTTTTGATCTGTTGCGTAAACATTTGTGTAAATTCGAAGGTATTTATTACGATATTGGTAATATGAATATTTTCAGATATTTCGGTTGACGCCGAGGACGGCAACGACCAGGATCGCGACGTGGACGGCGACGAAGATGTACAGCAATAATGAGGAGGCGACGACAGCGACGAAAACGCTTGTAACACTGGGACTTTAAATAAAAAAATACGACAAAGATCGTGTTTCACGTGCTTTGTTCGAGAATTGTAAAGTATAGGAAGTCCTTGGTTTTTCATCACAGTAAACCGAAGGAAAACATGACAGGATAAATAAGACCAACAGAAAACTACGGGAGTTAAAACAGCGTATACCTTCTCGCACTATTGATATCGGTAACGTCATATTATAAAATAAGAAAATGCAAAAGGGTTTCCAACCAGCAAAAATATTTTTGGCAAATGATAGCAGTTAAGCATTAATTATCTTAATGTTTACTTACTACCTACTTTACCGCTTACGCAATAGAGAGAAAGTTATGTATTGCTGCGGGAAAAGTGGAACAAAAACTCTTATTGTGGGGCACTAACAACGCAAAAGTGGATAAACCCAGTTGATAAATTTAGAGAAAAAATTATCTAACACGTGATGTAGCCAAAATCCATGTTGTTTGGGTCCTTGTAAGAAGAAATAAAAGATGTCATCTTCGTCAACAACTTCGTCAGAATTCCCACAATGGGTCCTTGTAACCGAAAAATTGGTTGACAGCAAGGGTCTGTCCATCCGCATAAGAACATACCGGCTAAACCGTTCAGCCGATTTTCTCCAAAATCGATATTCCCCTATCAATCTGATGATGCCACCCCGGAAATATTAAACCGATATTTTAATTTTAGGGGGTATTTTACATGTCACCCTGGGACATTTTCAACATTTTCAAAAAAAGGCGATGTATGGCAGCTAGCAGCTGCTATCAATCGCCGCTCAAAGTATTTTTTTTTTTTTATTAGTGATTCCGAGCGCGTGAACTACTGAGGTAATTAGTCCCGTAAGTGCAGTTCATTTGTTTCTTCGGGAGGTGGCGGTGATCTTCCCCCACTGGATGGCGAGACCCGACCTTCCGGCGACTAGCGGGGTTTTCCCCTACCAGTATCTCCCACCTACCGCCGACCGGCGGGGTTTCCCCTAACCAGGACACTCCCATCAGCGGGGCACCACTCCAGCCGGGACAAGTTATAAGTCTCCGGCCGGTCTTCTGGCATGTGTGATAGTGTAGTGCGTGTTCGTGTAAGTATGTGTGGGGGCTGACAATAGGATGAGGAACGGAAGATCGCGTGCGGTCTGTGACCTGTTTGTTAGGGTACTGCTCCGGTATTCGCCTGGTGTTGATCGGAGAAACCACGGAAAACTACCGATCAGAGCAGCCGGCTGCTAGAATTTTCCTCCAGACAGCGACGGAATTCGATCTAGCACACAAGCTAATGTCGAAAATCCTGCCGGTGCACCGGCAGGACACCGGTCCTAGGACCTCCCGGTCACAGGCACTGCAGTGACATCAGGTGATGCGCTGAGTCACCACTCCCGGTAATTTTTTAAAATTTTTTTAAACATTTTTTTACGTTTTCTCGGTTTTTCGGTTAAAAAAATAATAGAACAGATTTTTTTACTTGAAAAATATTTGAGCACAGTAAAATCTAATTCTATATGGCAAATTTAAAAATTTGGGTTGTTTTTAAGAAAAGGGTTGAAGCGTCACTATAAATGCGAAATTTGAAACTCTTTTTCACAGGAATCTCTAGAGTTTTCGAAAACCTTCATTAGAAGTCACTTGAAGCACATTTACTCACATATGTAATATTCGCTGGAAATATGCATATTAACGACGTGAGAGATAACCATTGTAGAATTCACGACCATTAATGAATTACGAAATGTGATTCACAGGATTGGTCAAATAATGAAATTAGTTTGCCGTTTCGAAATTTATAATTCCTTCATCAGGGCTGCAGTAAAAAAAAAACAAATAAAAAGCACTCAAAACGCAATATTATTTACAAATACGCCAGATTCTATCTCAATCAACACAAGTAAAAACCCAAAATAATATAAAACCAAAGTAATATAAATGCATAACCCAGTATGGAGTGGCTGTAGCACACTGATGCATTGTATATTTGGTATTTGCTTTTGCCGTGAAAATGGGACCTGCCATCTTTATATGTGTATTTTACTCTATTCTTACAAGAAATTTAGTGAACAAATTTGGATCGGTTTTTGAGAAAATTTTGAAAATGTCCCAGGAGCTTCATGTAAAAAAACCCACATTTTAAAGAATGTTTTTCAAAATCTCAAAGCTTCCACTCGAATCCGCGCTCGGCCAGATGGACAGAGAGTTCTTAAGTGTGGAAAAAAGTGTGGACAAGGAAGAGGAAGGACAGATCGCGCGCGGTCCGTGGCCCGTTGGGTAGGGTACTGCTCCGACATTCGCCTGGTGTTGATCGCATAAACCACGGAAAACTACCGATCAGAGCAGCTGGCCGCTAGAATTCTTCTCCAGACAGCGACTGAATTCGACCTAGCTGAAAAGCTAGTGTCGAAAATCCTGCCACCATCAGGAATCGAACCTAAGACCTCCCGGTCAGAGGCGCTGCAGTGACATCAGTTGATGCACTGAGCTACCGCTACCCGTACGAGTTATTATAGGTGTGCCATATCTGGCACATAAGTATTCAGAGGAACTTTTTGTATTTGTAACTTGAAATATATTGACGTGCATTTTTATTTACAGACCAAGAATTAGAAAACCTGGTAGAGAGATTGGGAAATGGGTCTGATTTGTCTGATTGTGGATCAGATGATGAAATTGATGAAGAATTGTTTCTTTCCAACGTGAGAATTGGTGCAGACCAAGATGATATAAACGTTTCAAATGAAGATGATTTTATACAAGATGTGGAGGAGGAAGAGACGGTAATGGAATTGTCAGATAATTGTAATAATACTGTCAGTATGTTCACTAGAAGGTAGATATAAAATGGAAAAGAAGAGCAACCACACATAATCCTATTTTTTCTTTTGTTGAAGATACTCCAACACAGCTAAATAAATTGCCTGACCCTATTGCGTATTTTGAAAATTACATACCACACGATTTATTTGAAGTTATGAGCGAGATGACTAAATTGTATGCTCATCAGAAAGGTTCTGTATTTCCTTCTACTAACCCGATTGAAATAAAGCAACTCTTTGGATTGCACATGACAATGGGTTGTCTCAAGTATCCAAGAGTAATAATGTACTGGAACAACAATCTAGTAAAATTTATTCAGCTCAACAATGAGCAAGAATACATTTTTCAAACTCAGATCGCATCTTCACTTGGTCAATAAATTCCAATTCCAATTGATAACAAAGATAGGTTATATAAAGTACAACCCATTTCTGATGCTATTCGATCTAGATGTTTGGAATTAAATATGGAAAGAGATCTCTCAATTGATGAGCAAGTGGTGCCTTTCAAAGGGCAATTGAACATCAAGCAATACATGAGAGGAAAACCCTCACCGTGGAGAATCAAAATGTTTGTTCTGTGTGGAAGTTCGGGCTTGATGTGTGATTTCTAATATACCAGGGTTCCACAACAGAAATAGAAGAAGATGCCAAAAGAGCATTAGGTCTAGGGGGTGCAGTAATATATCATTTGTCACATCGAATACGTTGGCATCACCTGTATTTTGACAATTTCTTTTCTTCCTGTAATGTCTTGGAATATTTGGAAACTAAATTCGTGTTTCAAGATTCAGAAATCCACCATTCATACCAGACAGACAATTCAAATCTCTTCCAAGAGGCTCAAGCAATTCTTTGCATTCCAAGTGCATTACACTTGTGAAGTGGCTTGATAATAGCCTTGTTTATATGGCATCAAATTTTCAAGGTGTTGGGAAATGTGATAAGGCTAGAAGATGGGACAAGAAAGAGCATGCTACAAGGAAGTCGATCGACCAGAGGTTGTAAAAATTACAATCGATGTATGGGAGGAGTTGACAAGCTGGATCAAATGCTTGGCTATTATAGAGTCCTCATAAGGTCCCGAAAGTGGACATTGAGATTGATTTTTATGCTGTTGATCTAGCAGTAACAAATTCTTGGCTAGAATACAAGATAGATGCAGAACAAATCAATACCCCTATGCGGCAAATTTTAGACATGCTTGATTTCAAGTTGAGAGTAGCTGAGTCTCTCGTAAAAATGGGAGTTCAGTGCCAAAAAGAGAGGAAGGCCCAGCAAGACTCCACTCCACCCCCTAAGAAGGTACGAATAGATAGAAGACCAATTCCAGAGGTGGCTTATGACAATGTGAATCATTTTCCAGAATGGACAGAAGAGGAAGGAAGAGTAAGATACAAGTGAGAAGGCTGCAAAGGAAAATCCTTTGTAAAATGCATCAAATGTTCAGTACATTTATGTCTGAATAAAGACAGGAATTGCTTCCTTCAATACCACAAAAAATAATTTTTATTGCTATAATTTATTCCATTTGTTAATTCTTTAAAAAATAAATTAATTTTAAAGATAAATTGTTATTCATCTTTACACACCTACGTAAAATAGCATTTAGAGTAACCGGGAATATTCCGCAATTTGCACCCATCCAGTCATTATGTGCCATATGTAGCACATTCTGTAAAAATTACAATTTTATAAAAATTGAATAAAATTCATATTATAATGGTTATTTAAGGCTTATTTTCTTGGAAAATTACGAAAACATTCTTTTTTCCATGGTAGAAATTAATTAGGTACTGAGAGGGTTAAATGCCAGGAATATGCATGATGCATACCCGATGAAACATCTATTCGATTTCTGAGCAGAGTTATATGATTCAACTATTTTCTCAAGAATTGGTACGTTTCAAGCTTGCTCGCAAATTCCTGTAAATCACGCTGATAATGATAAAACCAAGTTTTCGACGCCATTTGGAAATTTTGGTTTTAAATATATGAGCTTTGGACTTCCAAACGGCGCACAAACTTTCCATTTGGGCCAACCATATTGAGTAGAAATCAATGATGTACTGGCCTTAATACCAGGGTGATGCAAATTATGTAGATTTTAATAACTCTTGTTTACCAAGTCACGTACGGTCTGATATGGATTATCGACGTCACAGAACTACTGTTACTACTGAATGGTACTACTATGCAACAGAACATTACTGCTAGCAATATTAATTTGTTCTAACTAAATTGACCAATAATTAGTGTTCTTGAGAATTTCCTTAAGTTTTGGTCTGTATGTTGATGAGTTCTTCCGAAATCGGTAAAAGAAGAAACGTTAAAAATTCATGATAGAGCATCAGCTACGACATTGGGTGGTATTAAAAACTAGCAACTGCTCATTAGCATCTGTTAAAACTTAGTAACAATAATCTAGTTAGTGATTAAAGGTGGTCAAACGATTGACAAACGAAAGCGCACTTCAAATTTCGGTATTTTAATAATTTAGGCAAAATCTTGTATTTTCGTGGAAGTGTGAAAATTTGTTTTTGATCTAATTTGTAGACGAAACGTGGTAAAATTTTTCTAAAGGGTGGACAAACGTGGTCAAACAATGGAAAAAAAGCACATAAAAAATAGAAATTTACAATTTTTTCCGGGCCAAGTTCATGGGGTCTAATTAAGTGCGCTTTTAGATCTAATTTGACTGGTCTACTCAAGTTTCGTTTTGCCGCCAATTTCATGAGGCAAAAGTTACGCTGGTCGCGAGAATTAACAGGTAGTTCCTTGCCCCTGACCACGGTATGATGTATGTTGTATCTTGCGGCGCGTCCACACGATATATCTTAGATCTTACACCGTGCCCCTGACTCCCAGCTAATCCCCTTATGTACTCTGATTTAAACTTAGTGTCACCTCATTTAAACTTGGTGTCAGAAGCTGGAAGGCGAAGGCGACCTTATCATCTAATTGAGAGCTACAAATGTAAAAATTTAAGTTATAACGAAGCTTTCGATTGGATAATGTCCCCCTCTCCATCCAAATCGTGACTGTAAAGTGCCACTTAGTTTAAATTGGAGTATTGACGTAATTTTGCACGTGTGTACACACGTTGTCTTGCTGAATTGGTATAATTTTATTTTGTTAAAGCGTTCCTGAGTGAAGAGCATATAACTACCGTGTATATACTGTTTCAGATAATATTACCAGAGTGTTGAGTGTTTGAGTGTTGTATTGTGTTGTGTTCTACGCAACAGTTTTGAGAAGTAGTATAGCAATCGAAGATGAAAATTGCGAGATATAAGAAAGTTCACCGTTATATGAATTTCTTTCGAAATAGTTACGGATTTAGGCTTCCCTATCAAATATTAATTGATGGGACGTTTTGTGTAGCTGCTAAAAAGGTAGGTGTGACAATTTAGTACCTGTCAAATGAAAATCCAGCTTTTTAAATACTATGTTAGGTTATGAGAAAATAATTGTTAAGCTTCAAGAATCACTAAAAGGTTTATTGTTATATGAACTCTACATTTATGTTGCCTTGAATTGTGTCGTAACAGAACTTCTGTCTTAGAATGCTGTTATGGCATTAACTACACAATAGGTAGTAGCAATTACATCTACGCTGACAATTTGCATTTCAGGGCAAAGTTAACATAGCTGAGCAGCTTCCGAAATATTTTGGTGGACCTGTCAAAATACTTACCACGCAATGTGTTATATTAGAAACAGAAAAATTTGGTAAGTTCCCTTGTCTGTTACATTAGATTATTTCATCCGATTGATAATGACATCATATATAAGTGAATTGTGCAGCTCATCAACTGGAATGTAGATATTCAATCAGGACATTAAATTTCAAAAATACTGACAATATTATGCTTCAGTTTTGTTGGTTGTGTCCCAGTTGAACAGCTTTCAAAGGCTCTTAAATTCAAATTGGAAAATGGTAAACACTTGTAAAACATATAAATCCCTGCATCAAATATGTAAATTTATAGAATATAATGAACAAAAGATACTTTTACATACACTATGCACAATGATACATAACTAAATCAAAGTATCCTTACATTCATAATACTTCAGAATAAAAATGTATAAAGGCATACATGTACATAAAGGAAAATTGCCTAAAAAACATGATGTGTGAATGCAATCATACAATTAACTACATGAATTACATTAGTCATCAGATGTACTCATTTATATAAACAATATAGATAAAGAAGCACTCTTTTAGGAGATTCGCTTTGAATGTAAACTTTTTCAGTATATGCCATATTCTTTTTTTTTTTTTAATTATTTCAAATTTGATATAATACTTAATTGCCTGAAAATGTAATTTTTTAAAATCAAGTAATTCCTTAAAATAATAATATTTCAAATAAATTGTCCTTTTTTTGAATCTCTGATTCTCAATTCTTAGAGATTTTTTTTCTGTAACAGACATCATTTATTGGAATATAGACTGTATTTTTGCTTGGAATACAAACGATACTTTGCAAAATGAAAGAAAGAAAATATGATGATTGTATTTAAAATATATGTAAAATTCTTAAAATGAGGAAACACAAAGGCTGCCTTTTCTTGATTAAGCAACATTATGTACTGATTTGTTGGTATATAAGATTGTTAAATGTTCTAAAAGTGTCTCTATAAAAGAGATGTTTTGTAGAAGTGTAATTTAGCTTTCTCTCTCAAAATTATTTTTCAGAATTGGTATCTCTTGTATCTCAGCAAATACTTCTCTTTTTTTATCTTGATGTCATGAATCCTAATTTAAGTAATCTTTTGTTATAAAAACAACTAATGCTTGTGTGTACTATAAGTACTGATGGTGGGGGGATCATGTTTACATAATAAATTCTTCTGTACACATAGAATATAATCGTGTATACTTGGGTTTTTCTAATGTGGCAGCTGAGGGTACAAGATGTCACTTGATTGCGACTGTATCAAGCAGTGCTGCAGATCAAGCAACTTAAGCGGTTAAACTGAGAAAGACGTAAGAAGTTGAATTATTTTCCGAAAAGTTGTGCTATATTTCACGTTGAAGATAATACCTTCAACTGCCTCATTAGAAAATCCCAATAATAGTCTTAGATATTCTTGTATAGTGTTCTATTACGAAAGAATCCATTCCCCTTCCATATGCCCATGGCCCTGGTATGTCTTTGAGGTGCTTAGACATAGTAATCAGAGAAACTGATAGATACAAAATTGTATGAAAATTTAATAGCTTTTTATTGAGTACCTACTATTTAATCAATGGCTAACTTTAATATAGCCCACTCCTTCCAGAACCTCAGTTATAGTTTGGAATCCATATGTACTTAACAATGCTACTTAAAATTTTCATGTTTATTTAAGAACTCATTGTTTAAATTCCCTCTAATATTTTCCTGTTCTATTAATGTAATTATTACTTAATACAACAGGAAAACAGTAGTTCCTTAATTCTCTAAAGACTTAACCAAGTTGGAGTTCTACAAATGCAAATGACAATGTTGTTGATCAGTTCCTTCACACTGGCTTCAAAATTATTTTTAGTGTAACACTTATCAAATTCAGAGGGGACGCCAGCTTCCAACCTTCGGAGCCATGAAGACAACTTAGCAAAAATTCTATTTTTTTGCAAACTGAAACATTGGCTCACTACAAATGAATCTCTACAAAATATTTTGATTACAAAAACATTTATTAACTTTTGTAACTGTCAATTTAGACAGCTAACTGTCAAAAATTTGGCAAGTGACTAGTTAAGGATGTTCACAAATTTAGCAAAATAAACATTGGTTATTACTGTTCCATGCTTAGTTTCATAACAATGAAAGACAAAACTCATGAGAAACCTGACTCCTAAAACCAGATGTCTCTCATTGCAATTCCAGAATTACATCATTTTCAGTGAGCTGCAGAATTTTGTAACAGCCACACAAGAATCTTGGAAGAGTTGCTTGTTACTTGCACTGTGGCTTCAGTTGGTATATGCCTGTGAATTGATTCAAATACACTATCAATATGTTATATGTATATATGTTACAAATTTTAATGACAAAATTTTGCATTGTGGGAAGAGGTTTTAAAATAACAATTTTAGCGTTCTTTGTCTGTAAGTCATTGCACAGTCATATATCAAAAGTCCAAGTCAAATAATTTGTCATTAAGTTTAAGCACAAAATTTAGATTCTTATTTCCTTGACATTGAACATTTCAGTGACTTTTTTTATCAATGAAATAACCTAATCCCTGTCCATTCTTAAAAATCTGCTAACTTTTGAAGTGCTTCCTTATACATCTAGAAGAGCAAACTACCTTCTGGTTCATCTTAGCATATTCAGCCACTGCTGAACCATTCTATTCTAACCGTTCCATTCTAACTGAATCCTATTTTTTTGTTGATTTGTGGAATGATTTTAAATTAGTTCTGCCACTATCTCACTTAATTATTTCTTCCCTTGTTCTTCATATGTATTCTATGTCCAGTGAAGTGACTTTTGTCAAGGCGTACATTTATCACATGAACTTTTTATAAAATCTTATCAGACTTCCTGTTATATGTGTTTTTTCTTCTCCAAATTCCTGTTAACTTTTTTGTCTTCGTTTACACAACCATTTCACTAAATCATCACTACAAGGAACTCCAATATTTAATAAGTTCGTCTGTTATTAAATAGTTGTTATTATTTTTATATTTTTGAACATAACGTTTCTTGAATGTGTGACAGGAAAAGAGCTGTTTAGTGCACTGGTGATTGTAAAACAGTTCAAGCATCATAGATGTGGGCATGAGGGAAAACCTATTCCTGCTTTTGAGTGTCTTCTGTCCATGCTGGGTGCCAAGAATGAAAACAGGTACAGTTGCAGTTTTGGCTTCATAATTAAGTTTATTGAATTCATCTGCACTTACATTCCTTCCTGTAAGTTGAATTATTTTCCAGATACATCATTGCGACACAGGATTTTCTTCTCCAGAAAGCTGCTAGTCGTATTCCTGGGGTTCCTGTGCTCTATCTCCACGAGCAGACACCGACTCTTAAGCCACCGTCCGAAACTAGTACTCGCATGGCTAACTTGAGCGGTCGCGAAAGGTTTGAATTTAACTTCTTTATTTCATTGGGTACCAAAAAAAAAATTAAGACATGATAACTTTGTATTTTTGTTGAATTTCTGAAGCCCTTTATTTAGGTTTAGGTATTTGCAATTTTCATACCTGCACATACTATTTATAAAAAGGAATCAATTTTGTCTGAGAAAAGCCATTAAATTTACATTAATTAAAAAGTTCAATTGGTTATTCTATTTATCTAATTGTGTAGAAAGTGAGGAGACTTTTGGCTATTTCATGGAGTTAACTGTGTTTCCGAGGCCTCCAGTTATTTAAAAAAGAAGAAATTGTCAGAAGTCTCAAATAACTAAATTTCAAAATTTTTAATATTAATCACCCTTTTAAAATTTGAAATTTCATCAGGAAAAAGGATAGGAAATATCTTTAAAATTGGATCACAAGTTTATGAGGTCAACCAAAAACGCATTTTCATCCAGTTTAGTGACGGTTTACAATATACTACTTGACTATATCTAGATGATAAATAGTCTTCTTTTTGTTGCACATTAATTTTTGAATTTTAGATGTTTTGTACAGGAATGAGAGTAGAATTATTTTAGTATAATTTTAATAGAAAGAATTTTTAAAGACGGGAAATCTATTGTCAAAAGGAAATAACGTATCTTTGAAAAATGAGTTTTTGCATCTTGTACAATCGAAAACGTACATTGAAACAAGACTAGAAACTAAGTGGAACTGAATACCTCTTAACAGAATCTAAAAGGAACTTCTGTGTATCTCTGAGTCTATTTATGCTTTTATTAGTATTACAAGATAGTAAAACATATAATACATGAAATCGTATTGTATCATACAAATATGTAATACAAGTCTATGCCCAAAGAAAACTTACAGCTTCCTAGACAATCCTGCTATTTTATTGTAAGATATTTAATTTTTTGATATTAGGAATGGGAAATGTTTGGCAATTATAATGCCCTATGGATAAATAATATATTTTTCATGACAATCAATGTAGCCTCACTAGATATATAACCTCCACATCCTAATCCATTACGTTAGTCTATTCCTAACATATTTGATTTAACTTGAGAAAAAATTAACAATTAAGTTCCTGCCATATTATATTGGTAGTAAGAATATTGTATTTTTCATTACTTACGTGCTCATTGTGTGTTAGTGTTGAATTCTGTTAAGTGGTGGTGGCGAAAAGTAAGTACTTGTGTAAGTTATGAACACATTTGTCGTAGACGACAAAACAGGGAGAATGACAAGACTAGTCAATCGAAATCCCGTCATTTGATGCCAGTGTATGCGCAGTATAATTCTCCCCAGAGTTGTCATCTTACGTTTTTCAAATCCATGACTTGCAAAAACTGTCTAATGTAATTTTGACATGGACTCGAAATGCATGAAATAAACAAATCAGCAAATAAATTCAATTGCCATGTCCCCTGATTCAGGGAAATCAGATTCAGATAACCAACCAGTGGGCACCCTTTTCTTTTGAACCAGGACAATTTTACTAAAAATACTTGCAGTTTAGGTGCTTTTACAGTAGTTATTTTATTTATGTATCTTCTATCCCTACAGATTTGCTGTGAATGAGGTACAGAGGGAAGCACTACTGGCCAACAAGAAGCGCCTTGGTATTGAGGAGGAGGTGCAGCCAGAAAGGAAGCATAGGAAACGGATCAAAGGGCCCAACCCTCTTTCTTGCAAGAAGAAGAAGAAGGAAAAGAAGCAGCAGCAGCAGCAGCCGCCCCCACAATCAAACTCCTCTGACAGCATGCCAAACAATGTTAAGCGCAAGCGCAAGAGAACCAAAATACCACAGCACATCAAGGAACACTTCAGAGAAATGTTGAATAACAAAGATTAGTAAATAAATTGGTAATTGAAATTTTATTAACTTCATTTTTCTAGTCCTGAGATAGATAATACAAAATTCTCACAACCTTCACAAAGTCCAAATTCATTTCTCTGTCCTGTATTTCAGTATTTAAATTTTCAACAAATTTTTTTTGACATTATTATTGAACTATTGAAGAATATATGCATAGAACAGAACTCCCTAAAGGACATGCTTTACAAATATTTAACTATCACAGTTTTCAAAAATTATCCAAATTCATAATCGTGTAAAACATTTCTAAGGAAAAGCAAGAGGACTCCTCTTCCAATAAATAGATCGTTCATTTAACCAAAATCCATCCACTTCATTTGGATACCACTAGATTTAATTTATAATTTGTTAGAAATTAAATTTAAATTCCATTATGGAATATATCCTATTGCATTCAAAAACAATATTACTTCTAGCGGAAAATGTAAATTAAGCCCCCTTATATCTGTTCTTAATGTAAAATTATTAATCGTGTAAATCTTACCCTGTAAATACATATTCATTTAACTTTAAATAACAAAATACAACAAATCATATCTGACAATCTTAAGACTGAAATGTCAATTAAAGATTGAAAATGTCTGTTTTGTACGATAAAGTAGACACTTAGCAATTTTGTTTATAGAGTTCTATTTGCTTTATAATTCGTTTCAAACCAAAATATTTAGGGAACATTGGAAAACTATTCTAATGAATCACTGCTTTCTTGGAGAACAGATGTGTCAGGTGTGTACACTTCCTTGGTTCCTCGCTCTATACTTCGCTCACCTCTGATGCTTTATATGTACGTTGGATGAATAGTTTGACAGAGACCTGTACTAATTGGCAAATTGGACGTAGTTCTTGCTGATAGTCAATTGTCTGAAGTACAGTCTTATGTTATAGTTTAGCATGATCTGAGAATACAGTAGTCTGTAAAATCTGAGCATTGAATGTGGTGAATGTTGCGCGCTAGATAAACAGCTGCTTTAATTTCAGTTATAACATAAATATTTGTTAGCAAAGAATTCAAAATGAATTCTGAATATCACCTTGCAGTTCCTGTGCACCTGCACACATCATATCTGACTTATTATACACGACTGATATTGTATATGTGACTCAATAAATACTAATATTATTATTTTTACAATCCTTGGAGGTTATTTATTTAATTATGTATGGTAGTACTAGTAACACTGATAACAGAATATTAATGATGATAATTATTATTTCAAATACAAATTGTCGATGTAAATAAAATTGGATGTTTGATTTCTGAGGGAGACCTTCAAAAGGAAAGTCAACATAAGAGAATGCAGGTCCTGTTACATAGTTGTGCCTGCAATCGTAGCATTTAATAGAGCATACATTTATTATCCTTAATTATACACAAATCTTTTAAGTAAATTAAATTGGAGTGTATAATTTCAAACTCAGTCATTTTACTCACCAGTTTTTATGATTTTCTGTGTAATTATGATGTGTCTGTACAGAATAATCTCTGCACCACGTTCGAGGTTTCCCGGAGGTTCAAAAATTTCTTCAAGCATTCTTAGGCTTAGGCTAAATTTTTTCCAAATTCTCATTTTGTACCTTATTGAAAACAGGTTGGTTTTTTTTTCTCCATCTCTCTCTCTCTCTTTTGTACCATCTCCCTTTCCTACCCTTTACACAAAATGTAAGTATGCACTCCTCGCATGCTATGCGTATGCATGCTCGGACAACGCGTGGCGAGGCTGATGTACCGGCCCCCAACCGCCCGCTCGCTCGACTCCCGCACTGACAAAGCATACCGGCCGCTTCCTCCGATCCCATACTGAGAACACGTCGCGAGGCTGATGCACCGCCCCCTGTCTCCGCTCTTGAACGAACAACGCGTGGCAAGACTGATGCATCGGCCCCTCCCACCGCTCTTGCACTGACAACGCGTGGCGAGGAAGATGCTCCACCCGCTCTTTTCGCCCCCGCACAGAGAAGGCGTCGCGAGGCTGATGCACCGCCCGCTCCCACAGCTCCCGCACTGAGAACGCGTCGCGAGGCTGGTTCACCTCCCCCTGTCTCCGCTCTTGAACGAACAACACGTGGCATGACTGATGCATCGGCCCCTCCCACGGCTCTTGCATTGAGAACGCGTGGCAAAGCTGATGCACAGCCTTCTCCCTCCGATCCTGCACTTAAAACGTGTGTCGAGGCTGATGCTCCGCCAATCTTTTCGCCTCCGCCTGAGAGACGCGTCGAGAGTCGGATCCCCTCGCCTCATCTTAGAACACGTCGAGGCTAATGCACCGCCCGCACCCTCAGCTCCCGCGCAACGAGTGGCGAGGCTGATGCACCGACCGCTCCCGCTCCGAGAACGTGTCGCGGGAGAAAAAGAGAAACTGAAAAAGTCAACTAAAAACCAAGCAAATGTAACCGTGTGCAAAGCGGTCCAGGGCAGCATATGTGCCTTTTTTCTAGATAAATGAGCGATTAAAAATCCTTGCGAACTCATCCAACACTTGAGAAATCAACTGGAGTAGCCGCTGCGATCTCAAATAACAAATATTGAGCTTAATATAAGACCCAGCTCCTTAGATTATCAAAAGCTTAAAGAATTTCTAAGCGCATACCATTTTCACCGCGCCACCCCGAAAACACACCACTGGTTTATGATTAGAGGCCTTGATCGCAACATTAATTGCGATGAAATTAAAGCCGAACTTACGTAGAAAAACATTATACTTCACCATGTCAGTGAACTCAAACGCAAGATAGGACCGTAAAACTTTCTGCCCCTTGGCACCTACCCAATTGAAGTAAACTACTACCAACTAAGGGAAATTCGCAACATTAAATATATATATATATATATATATATATATATATATATATATATATAAGGTAATGCAGAATTTACTTAGAAGAACCGCGTGAAGGCGAAATAAACCGCAAAGCACTTCATGCCTTCTGCAGGGACACATCAAAGATGGGTACCACCGACCTGCCCGCTGCATGCCTAGCACTCTTACATCAGAATGTGTAGCCGACACAAACAATCCAAAACCTAAATGCGCGAACTGCCAGGAGGAGCACACCGCCAACTTTAAAGTATGCCACGCGTATTCAGACGCATTTGAAGCCCGTCAAAGAATGCTGCAAAAAATCAGGAAACAAAAGAACTGCCCGCCGCAATTATCGCGTCCCGCAGAGCATTACAGATAAAATTCGCAATTCAAAACCACCGCTCCGCTAGGCGCTACGTTCCCCTGGCAGATGCAACACGCCGTACAGTATGCCGCTGGCGCGCCTTTCTTTCTAGGGCTTGTATCCAGCCAACAGCGGTTACCCTTTACGTCCCGATGGGACGCATATTCGACCATACACTAGACCAACACACTTGCGGGCTCCTCTGATCTGGGGTCAGCAGAACGCGAGGCCCTCCGCGACCACACATACAAAGTCAAGGGACAAACAACCATGCCCAAGGCGGGACTCGAACCCGCGACCCTTCGGACAGAAGCGCTGAGTCGGTACTCGCTCTTTGCCACCTCGGACATCCAGATCGGCCGCTGGCGCGCCTAATTTCTTTAATCAAGGGAATGAACCTCCAGAAAGTTATTTCTGGAATTAAACCGTCATTACCATCCATGAAGGATCAGGCGACATCCTTAGTAAAGTTCTCAACGCAGTTCAGACCGTCGCTTCCCTTTTTTAAATGCCCCCCTCACACACACATACATACACAAAACCGGCTCTACCACATAGCATCTTGGAACGCAGGGGGAACTGTGTCCGCTAGCAAAACTGACTTAGAGAAATTATGTGAAGATTATTCAATAGCCATCCTTCCGATACAAGAAATTTTCCTGACGAAAAAACGTTCATTCTCGCTTAGAGGCTACCATATCTACCGCGATTATTCAATAGCCATCCTCCTGATACAAGAAATTTTCCTGACAAAAAAACGTTCATTCTCACTTATAGGCTACCATATCTACCGCGATGATCCACCTACAGGCTGAGGCGGGACCGCGATTGCAATTCGGCGTGCTCCCTCGCACGCGCGCATGAACACACCGAATTTACAAACAGTGGAGGCCACCACAGAAGAAATAGGCACAGCAACGGGACCCGTCATCCTCATCCCTGCCTACCGAAGCACATGTCGGCATCAATTCATATCGGACGACCTAACTGCGCTAGTCTCCTTAGGCCAAACAATACTGCTCGAAGGCGACTTAAACGCGAAATGCGTCGAATGGGGCTGCAGATGCAATTCGCAAGCACTCGACAGTCTAGATCAATTTATATCCCACCCTCACCACACTACCATCTTCCGGCCCTACTCGCTCAATCCATCAGAACCAAAATATTCTATCTGAATTACATTCCGACCACCTACCCATTATCTGCGCAATCTATCTTGGCGCCTATTCTTTCTTCATATCAAATTCTAAATTCACTACTAACTGCAACGAATATAGAAATCGAATAGTTCATAAAGTGCATCCCTACGACCATGCCCCCGCCTCATCTCTCGAAATTGACAGAGCAGTAGAAAAATTCAACAATCAACCACGTTCGGCATATAACCGCTTCACGATAAAAACAGAAATTAATCGGAAAGACGCTCTACCATCAATCATTATTTATCAAGTTCAATCCAGGGGACGGGCGCAGAGAAAATACTACCCGCCCAGAGACGCGAAAGACAAGACCGCTTTTCAGCGCATTAGACGAAATGTATCTCTCCTCTTAAGCCCACATCGCGAAGAAACGTGGCAAAACTACATCAAAATAGCAGACATCAAAGATCGGACTAACCTTTGGAAACTACAGATGACGATCCGTAAACCACAAGAACCAGTGACAGGACTAAGAGATACAGAAAACAGTACGGCAACATACGATCCGGCAAGAAAAGCAGAAATCTTCGCCAACGTATTAGAAGATATATTCACGCCGACCCCCATAAGAAGCTACATCAGAGAAAACGGAGGTTACATGCGTACAGACGACAAAAGACAACACGACGAAACGGTAGATATCGGTAGCCTCACGGATAACCTTTTCATTAAAGACGAAATCAGAGAAGTACTAAAAAAAATTAAACGCCAAAAAGCTAAAGGACCAGATGAGATAAATGCAAGCATGCTCAAAAGCCTCCCCCACAGCGCCATAAAAATACTCCTGCAAATTTTCAACGCTTTCATCACAATCAGCTATTTTCCGGAAATACAGAAGCACGCCACGGTAATTCTGCTAAGTAAACCCGAAAAGAATCACAGAGATCCGAGAAAGTACCGCCCAATAAGCTTATTATCGCAAACGGTGAAAACTTTCGAACGCCTTCTGCTACCAAAAA
This sequence comes from Teleogryllus oceanicus, assembly GCA_964035755.1. Classification (NCBI taxonomy): domain Eukaryota; kingdom Metazoa; phylum Arthropoda; class Insecta; order Orthoptera; family Gryllidae; genus Teleogryllus; species Teleogryllus oceanicus. The sequence goes on from CAXIVR010000005.1 coordinate 23,476,656, forward strand.
TCAATGCACATTTAGACGCTAACAGCACCATTCGCTGCACTCAATTTTACGGAAAGGTCATTCGTCGGCACTTCAAGCTTTCCGCCTGGCTATGGATGCACCTTCATCGCCCACATTTAATCAAATTAACCACCGCCTTCTGCTAGAAAAATGCAAAAATCTCCTTCCAATCCACCTATACCTTCTTCTCAAAAGTTATCTCCGCAACAGAAGTTTTCAAATTCGCTATCAATCCCACATGTCATGTATAAAACAGATTCTCGCCGGCGTCCCGCAAGGAGCCGTGCTCTCTCCTATTCTCTTCACACTATTCATCTACGATCTACCTACCTTCCCTCTAGTCAGCGAATACTTATACACCGACGACGTATCCTTTACCTCTAAAGTTGGACAACTCCCACATTAATAAAACGCCTACTATTCGTAGCAAATTCCTTTTATCATTGGTGCTCTTTAAACGGGCTCACGATAAATTTAGAAAAATGCCAGGCAATCATCTTCACGTGGAGTGGGAAAGAAAAGCCTTTCCCGATTGAAATAACGTGGCGGGCTCACATCAACTACCGAGAGGTCATTTTTGAAGAAAAATTAAACTGAAAGGAACGTTGCAAAACAGCATCTAAAAATATGGGGTCGCAGATAGCAAGAATTGCACCACTCCTACAAGCCAAAAACCTAAGAAATAAGGCGAAAATCCTTCTCCACACGGCGAACATACGGAGCGCAGGAACTTATGCTTACCAAGCATGGGCAACTGCAAGCAAATCCAACCTGAATAAACTTCAAAAATTCAAAACCATTTTATCCGCGTCGCCTTTAGCCCCGAACTCGGGAGAACTACAAAAAACTTAATGACGAAAAACAAACTCCCAAACATCCAGACACATTTATATGAAACTGCCATCAAGGAAATCACTAATATTTTCTCTACAAACTCTACTTCCCCACTTTTCCAAAACCATGTACAGTACTATTCAAAGCAATCTGACAACGACCGCAAAACACTACCAATGGACGGACGCTTCCCTAGACCACCGTAAAATAAAAATCCCGACTCAGAATAGCCGCAAACTTTAATAAAAAAACTTTTCAATATATAAACGCCTTATACTTCCACTATACTTCAAAATTATCTTTTCCAAAATAAAGTTCTTCCGGAAACCGCAACTGCACGCTACCCGGTTACCGCGCCTGGGGAAACGCAACAAACACAACAGGGGACGCTGAGCCGCCCGCAATCGCGAGAGGCGTAAGGCATACAACGGAGAGGGGAAAACAAACAAACAACTAAAACACAGGGCGGAAGAGTGACTCATGGCGTAGGCCGCCAAATTCTCAGTCACGGGCCCACCTAGCTGGATTCAGTACATTATCTGCTAAAGAGTTGTCCAGAATGACGTCACATCGTTTGGCGGGAAAGTGTTGGGTGGAAACCTCTGCTGTGCGCGTAAGCGATTCCTAGAGAGTTACTAAGTTTTTGGCTGTATTATGTCGTTGTCGAGATACATGTGTCTTGTCACAATTGTTATTTACAATTACGTCTGCTTTATTTCGGTTTATTTAGGTTATGGCTGAGAATTTCGTCGAAAAATTGGATTTAAAAAAGCATTATTTTATCAACACACATCAAGTTGCTACCTTTTCCTTTTATAAACGGTTCGAGGTAAATATTATCATGACCGTAGCGATAAGGCTCTACTTTATAATAATAATTTGGTTCCACTTGCCCTTTCATCGGTTATGAAAAATAGCAACGATTTTCGAGCCCCTGCTATTCGGGTAGAAGTGACTCCTTCCGTATATTTTTATAAACTGTCGACTTTTAAAATATTTAAGAAAATTGTATTAATTATTATCATTGAGAGAAATATTACATACATTAAACTTTAATAATAGGAAAATATCCAGAAAGTTCATAAATACTCCCTAAAATGTTCGTAATTTTTCACGGAGTGAAGGATCTTTTTAAAATTTAATATAATTTAACTATTATTTTTTTCAATGTATTAATTGTAATAAATATATAGTTATTTAAAAATATAAATCTTTAGTTTTTATCATATTTTTCAAAATGTTTGCAATTTCTTTTGCCGAATTTAATTAAAATCACCAAATTATTTATTTATTTTTATATCTTTTTTGGCAAGTTTTAATGAATAAATTTTAATGAATTAACCCGTTTCTTAAGCTGGCTTTACACTTGCAAGAAAATGGCGAGCAATATTATTTCGCAAGAAAAGTTGCTAATGTAAACATTGCGGCAATAAATATTTCTGATGTTGACAATATTTCTTGCTAGATATTCCGGTCGTAATGTAAACACGCGTGTTTCCGTCCTCGGAAAGATATTGCCGGCTGTTGCTGGGACTAGAAATGGAATGAAGTCTGAGCAAGATATTGCTGAAAGAAGACAATGATGGCCACGGTCAGATGCGCAGGAAGTACTGTTAAGGTAGTACATAGACGTATTATTTTGAATTGTTATATGCGTTTTTTCGTAAAATGGGTGTGTGAACAAGGTTTAATAAAATAAATGAAGTAATAAATATTACAATTCCTCTGGTTGATTATCGAATGGTTCAAATTTTGGTTTAGCTATCGATGCTCCCTAATTATTAATTTTGTTACGTTAAAAATTATCAAGATTCCTAATATAAGATTTAGAGATTTTAAGATTAATCTACAATACATCAACAGTAGGTAAAGGACATTTCAAAACTTAGAAAGAATTAGAAAGAATTCTCAATGCATAACATAATGAGCTTAATTTAGTGTTTAATTCTGTTATATTTACATTCCGTTTGAGGTTTGATTGGATTGAGAGACCAAGAAATTTTGTTACCTTAACATCAGCTAATTGCATATTGTTCATTTTCAATGGAGCATACGATTGCCGATCTGAAGCGCAAAATTGCATTGAGACAGTTTTTCCTTCGTTAACTATTAATTTGTACAAAACCAATTTGCAACTTCTGAAATTGCACTATTTATTGTTTCTTTTTTGCAAAGAACATTCGTGTCATCGGTAAACAGAACTATTCTTCCATTTTCAATAGATGAGGGCACATCGTTTACGTACAACAAAAAGAAAATAGGACCTAAGATCGAACCTTATGGGACCCCATGTTCAATTGACAAAGAATTGAAACGATAAGTAAAGAATGTTCTTTCGTGCCAGTACGGTATTTCTTCTCGTTGAGATCGATGCTTAAGGTACGAGATTATCCAATCTAGGGCAATACCACCAATTCCATAGGAAGGTAATTTTGAGAGCAAGATGCTATGATTAATAACGTCGAAAGCTTCCGAAAGATCTAAAAATATCCCAATGGGTTCTTCATTTTGGTCCTCCATCGGTTGCGTGGAAGAACGATGAACTGTCCTGTATTATCTCCCTAGACTTTTCTCCCCAAGGAAAATTAATCTTTTCTTTTATTATTGGGAGTATTTTTGATACCGTAGGCACTTGCTTTTCCCGGACATAAAAATTGAAGACAGCATTTCTGATAACGCACATGTCAAATTCATCGATTTTCACGGCGTTGTGACGAGTCACTGTTCTTTTCTTACCAGGTGAAATTGGTCGTCTTTCAGCACTTGTTTCATTTCGTCTAGTATTTTCTTTGCGAATTGTTTTAATACTACTTACTCCAACACCCGTGTATGCCGTTGCTCTTTCCGTGGATTTTGTCAGAGGAACTAGCAGATGATTTTGTCTCTTTTCTTTATCACACGCCTCAATTACACTAGCTATGATCTCCCTACCTTCACTATGAATTGCCGAATTCCATTTTCCGCTTCGCCATTTCGCATCTAACATTCGCGCACTCTGAAACCTCCGAATCAAAACTGAGCTGATGTTTGCGAAACCAATGCATTGACCAAGCACGCGCTGGCCCTTTCCTACAGCCCATGTGTGACTCAGGGACGTCTGTCAAACAAATCCTACAGCCCATCACCTTATCGCGATCCCTCTACCCCGCGGAGAAACTTAGACCCCTCTCACAGGGCCGGAGAACTCGGAACCGAACTGTACACTACCACATATTCCGGGAGACCGGTCGAGAGCTTAGAGCTTGCCCCGGCTGGGGCGGTGCCCCGCTGGTGGGAGAGTCCTGGTTAGGGGGAATCCCCACTAGCCGACGGTAGGTCGGCGGCGGATCTCGCCATCCAGCGGGGGAAGATCACCGCCATCTCCCGAGAAAAATCACGCACTACACTAACGGGACTAATGACCAAAGCAGTTGAAGCGCCCCGAAACACGACAAAATCAATCCATCAAAAATATTTATATGCGATTTTTAAACAAACCCATACTTTTATAGTCAAAGTACAAATCGTCATGTCTCCGTGAAATTCTATTTCTTTCGAGACGTCATTTATAAAGATTGGTTGAGTGTGAGAGCCACAAAAGGTATCTACACTATCCTTCGTTCTCCCGTAGAAAAAAAGCTGATGTAAACAAACCCGCGGTATTCATCTGCCTTGCTCGGATTCTCAATCGCCGACTCCGCTCGCACTACTTTCGGTCACGCGCGCGCGGTATAAGTATACAATCAGTGGTCGCACGAAAAGAGAACCCGACTTCTTCAGAGCACTTGGGCGAAAATTAACTTTTCTAATACCTCCATACACGCATCTTCACAAATATTAACAGAAATACTTGAGTAAAACTACTCACATCACCCTTAACTATAAATTTGCTAAGTTAAAGTTTATAAAAATATTTACAAGATTGAAGTGAGCAAGCGAATGTCAATATCGAAATTACAATTATTTCGCCTGTATTAATTAATATTCACCTTTTAATCACACGCAAACAATTTACTTACGATCAGTCTGCTTCAAGAAGAGGTTCAATTTCTTCCATGTCTGAAGTAGATGATTCGGTGCTGGAAGAGGAACGTTCGGTGATGACCATTTCGGCCACGACTGTCGCTGAAGCCATCTATCTCCCACATCCTCTGTTCCTATTTAATAGTATACCTAAGTGCCACTACACCTGCATTCCGGCGTCACTTTAGAAATACCTTGCTCGAGAAGTTCCAAAAAGTCCAATTTCTTTAGATTTTTTTTTGAGAAAAATGAACAGGCGTTTTAGTCTTTAACAGCAAAAAGCTTATATTTCATGCCGATGAAGATGTTTGGAATGCAGTGGCGTGTGGTGACCTCTTTTTTCTAGGGAAGTAATTACATTTTAGATAATTTTTAATTCTTGTATACGTAGTGTAGAGGAAGTTATGTAATGCTGCGGAAAATCGATTTCGAGATTTCAACGGCAATACATGTTTTGGGGTCCTCTGATACCGAAACGGTTTCCCCCCCCCTTTTTCTCCCTTCCAAAACGTCCGTGCGTCTGTGAACACTACTAACGCCTAAAGCATGCGTAGTAATTTTTCCAAATTAATTTGTATACAATATAGCATTCGTGAGTAGAAGTGCTTCAAATTTCACATTATATATGCAACTGGGGGATTGCTTCCAAAGGCGAGCTTGACTGAATGAGCCTGCGCACGCCCACCATACGTGCCATCATATCGGCTGATCACAGCATTCCCTACGAGACGCTGGATGCAGTCAGCCCAGTACTTCCAGAGCTTTACAGGCGAACTATACCTTATCTATTGGTGACAATAACAATTACACGCTCATTTTGAAAAGATAAGATTGGACGTGCCCTATTAAAATTGTTTTGATTTGAATTATGAGTAAATGATTCTAAATTACTAGTCAAGTGGTATTAAAATATAAGATATCCTTGGAAATGATAGGGGAAGCAATGCTTCCCTTGCTTCCATGGAATAAACACCCCTGTTGGAATGCCATCTGTGCTCACTGTGAGCTTTTACCTTCAATTGATTATTGTACCAGAGGGAGAAAGTAAGCCATGGGTCAAGAAAAGTTGCATGGGCAAGGGCCTCTGTTGTAGCACCTCTAATTTAATTTGACTTTTGTTTCAAATAACAAATTCTTTTGAATGATTCTATTTCCTAACAGTACTTGGCAATTTGTGTACACCACCACCATTTACAAGTTATCAATAGTAGACCCAAAAATTGACTGAATATGGGGACCCCGGGATCTAATGACGCTGAGCCCCTGGCCAAAGGGATAAAAGGCAACAGATGATGACTGACCGTATTAACAACCCATTACTCGATGTGCTTGATGCTCCAGAATGAATGTGTTGCAGAGGTGCAACAAATTTTAAAAACTTTAAAACAGGACCATGCCACATAACAGAGAAGCTCATCAAATGGTGACGGTGTTATGCCTTATTATTTCATGGCGAGCTTATTGTGGAGATGTCCCACTCTGGTTCTAACCGTCACATATCACAAACTGAAGAGGCAAGATTTCATTTTGTACGAATCAGTTTATTTCTCAAACAAATCTACATATTACAAAACAGCAATCACACATTATCTCCTGAAGAAAAATATCAACATCACTGTATGAGTCTTTTTTAATTTTACCACACATCATTGCAGTACATGAAGAATATCAATTTAGAGAACCTCCTGTAAAAGAAAATTCCTTATGTGGGGAATGCAAACATTTCATGGACCTAAAAAACAAATGTCCAACTTTTACAAAATAATTATTAGAGGACATGCCCACGCAAACAGGGAAAATAAGATGCTTCCTACTTGGCAGTACTGATAACAACTAAAATACTTTAACACCAAAATTAAGTTCATGAGAAACAACAAACCAGACAAAAAAGTAATCCAATAAAAGTTGTAACAATGTAAATTCATCAACAACTAGAAATTTTCCTTAATTTATTTTGTTTGTAAGGACATACACTGTTTATAAAAAAAACTTCTTGAACTATATCTTTGTCTGGCTTAAATTTAAACAAGAGTCAACAAAAAATTATGCATTAGTAAACTTTGTTTCCAAGAAACTTTTGCTGCTTGAGACACACTTTTCTTAAAACAAATTAAGTTATCTGAAAAGTCCTTTGCAGCAGCTATCCCGCCACCCCCATGCAAAGGACATCTTTTGGTCCTACATCCTTTCTCAATGCTCCTCCCACTCTCCTACAGTAGGGTGAGAGTCCATTCTTCAGCCATGCTCACTGCCGGTTTCCTTACAACCAATAGATGAGCTGCACTGTTGTACGATGCTTCTAACACATTTGCCCCCGTACCTAAACACACACATTATGTACCTTGTAACAATTCCAGCAACTGAATTATTGATAAAGCTGATGTTCAACAAGAAAAATTACTCAATTCCTGACAATTTGCTTACCTTTACTTTCTATCCTCGCTTTAGAAACCACAGATGGCCACCCTATGACAACTACTCGTTCCAGCCACGCTTTGGTGGGGAACTTGCTATTTTTGTCAATAAATCTGCAGAAAAATTCAAATTTATAAAAAACATTAATTAAAACTACATACAAATTTAACTTAAAAATCAAGAATTTTCCACCACACAGAATTGTGAACACTTGAAAGTCTCTTCCACTAAAAAATCTAGATATACACCTGAAATGCAAATATGGAAAAAAAGGAGAAGAAAAAGAAAAAGGAGAAGAAACAAGAAAAAGGAGAAGAAAAAGAGAAGAAAAAAAAGGAGAAGAAAAATGAAAAAGGGGAGAAGAAAAATGAAAAGAGGAGAAGAAAAATGAAAAGAGGAGAAGAAAATGAAAAAGAGGAGAAGAAAAAATAAAAAGAGAAGAAAAAATGAAAAAGAGGAGAAGAAAAAATGAAAAAGAGGAGAAGAAAAAATGAAAAAGAGGAGAAGAAAAGAAAAGAGGAGAAGAAAAAAGAAAAAGGAGAAGAAAAAATGAAAAAGAGGAGAAGAAAAAAGAAGAAAAAAGAGGAGAAGGAAAGAAGAAGGAAAGAAGAAGAACCAACGCCAACTTGACAAAACAATATTAGCAATGATCCATCATAGAATGAATCATCCATCATATGAATGATCTATCATAGGAATGAAGAGAAACCTGCAAAGTCAGAATTTAGTGGAACCGTTTAAGCAATCGGATGAGAATGCCTAGTCGTAGGAAAATAGCTATACAAAGGAATGTTATGACAGGCCAATGCCACTCATGCCAGAAATGATCTTGAGGAAGGATTATCGATAAATAGCAACAATAATAAATAAATGAAAATAAGAATGAGCAGAGTTTTTTTTGGGTAAGGTATGGAAACATGGTCAATTGCAAATGATCTTGGCTGTCCAGGTGACGCAGTGTCGAAGGCTTTGTTGCCGACGTTTCGACCATCTTGTCGTGGTCTTCATCAGGGCTGTTGTGCGCAGGTGTGGTAGGGGCGCTTGGGATTATATAGCAATGGGGGCCGATGTGATTGGCTGGAGCAGCCGGCCAATCGGAAGGCCGCCACTCAACAAAACAAAAACAATAACGACAAGATGGTCGAAACGTCGGCAACACAGCCTTCGATGCAGCGTCACCTGGACAGCCAAGATCATTTACATGACTCTGGCTGCAGAAGCCTACGACTTCACATCGTCAATTGCAGTTGGTACTGAAATGGGATGGAATTCAAGGAAACAATCACAGTCATCTGCAGTCATGGAAGTAAAAAATTGCATCTACAATGTCCTAGTTTTGTAAATCCATAGACCTTGCGTGAATGTTTTTGAACTAAATTCAATAGACTTTAATTATTTACTTGTTTTCTGAGTGAATAACAATTGCATGCGAGTTGTTATAGTTTGGTGGAGTGGAAGTCCTGTTCATTTCAATTCTGTGTTCACTGTTACACGTTTTAAAAAAGCTTCAGCTTGGAATAAATATGCAAGAACCTGCAACAATGGTCTCACTTTAAATTCTGAAATATTACGGTTATTTTCAGAAAAGTGGTATGTTACTAAAATTACAATACATCTTCCAGGAAAGTATTCAGTAATATTTTAATCTTTAAATTAATTCTAAATAGTGCTATGCACTTAAAATAGAAAACTGTGTCTATTGCAACCCACTTAATACGGACATTTTTGCATTCTTACCTTAAGGAAGTAATGACCAAAAAAATATAAATTTGTATTTAAATAAACTGATGAGAGAAAAAATAGTAACAACATGTAAACGCAATGCACCAGAACTCAAAATTACATTGAAATATGAGGTGGATAGCTTGATTGGGGTTCAAAAATGAAAGTTAAAGTTAAATGCAATAGATAGTAATTAAACAGAAAATAAGGAACAATCGTGGAAGAATTACAATAAAACCAATGAAGATAGGGAAATAATCACTGCAACATGTAATGTTGACACTCAAAAATATTATTTACTACACTGTGAAAGAATTCTTTCTTTACAGCTTCAAGGATTTCCAAAAGGTCTGTAAAACCAAATTTTTCCTTTTAAATTTTTCCTTAAATTTAAATCCAGGTATAGAATTTCCCTTGCTTGTACTCGTAGCTCCAAAGAGTCCTTCCCTGAAAAGCAAAAAAAAAAAATTGAAAAAGGAAGGAAAAAAACAAAGGACAACATAAAAATCAAACAATTTGAAAGGTGAAAAAGAAGACTTTATAAAATCACAAACAAAGTTATTCTAAAAGTAGCCGACTCAAATTACAAGGAATGAGCTATAAGAAAATTAATAATAAAGTATTCCCTTACATTACTATGCAAGCAGTCATATTTTTTCATTTCATTCTTTACATGCATTCCATTAATGAAATGGGGGCAGAGTAATATTTTTTTCTTTACATTCTTTATGTTTGTAATCAAAGTCTTGCATTTAATTAATTTGCATTAGATACATTTATCAGTCAGAAAATTGAAAAGATATTATATGTAGTATTTATTACATTAAAAATAATTCCAGACTCAATAAAGTAACACAAGTATAGACATAGCCTACTAGAATAGGAAGTCACTTGTCGGCAATGATTAATGCCATGGACACTGAAGAAAAGCCCAAAATCAACAGTGAGAAGAGAACTGAATGTTCTTGAGTGCAGATGTAAAGTTGGACCAAGCGTTTTTGGGCAAAGGTAAAACAAAATGCTTTACACAGAGTTGTAAAAAATTGAGTAGAGCATTTTAAGCAAAAGACATAACGTTGTATTGGCGGAGCATTAATTGATGGTAGTTCTGTGAGAAATTGAATGGAAATTTTGGGAGAATCATCATACCTGGAGTTATTGGATTTACTATACTTGAAAACAGTGAATCAACCTTATGGGATTGACCTTTAATGAAGGACATGTGCTGATTTCAAACTTGAAGACGACATGTACAAAGGTATTGTTATTAAGATCGTGAATTTGGCTAACATTTTCATTTTCGTTTTACACTAATATGCCTAGAGGCAGCATTTTGACTTGTAGCAGTCTTAATGCCCTTATAACTCTTTGAATGTCGAATTTTTTGCTTTTGGGACTTTTCATCACTTTTATATTAAAAAATCTATTTCATGAAAAATAATTGTCTTTCACTAGAATGCTTGGGAAGCATCATTTCGACTCTTGATATTTAATAATGGTGTAATACTTCTATTATATACTAAATTATTATCTTTAATAATGTTATAGTGATGTTGATAATTATTTTTGCAATTTTTCTTTTAAGAAGTCCATTTCGCTCCAATCCTGTACCTTTTGTGCCATCTATTTCAACGCTGAACATTTTTTAAAGGTCTCTTCGAGTACTTTGGATACCTTCTGATGAAATATGCAAGCACTCCCTCCAGTTTGCTTTTTTCCTGGCCCTTTTGTTAAATACAAGCAAATTCATGAGTTGTTCCCGGTACAGCTAATAAATCAATGAATTTTGAAAACCAAATTATTCTCACATGAAAAAATAGCATTGTTATCACAAAGCTTGAATGAAAAAATATGTGCTCAAATAATTCAGAAAAAGAGAAATGTTCTAGATTAGAAGATAATTTTTGTGTGCAGGAGGGCATTTTGGACTCCAGATGATGTGAACAGATATATTAACTATTTTAGACACTGCCTTTTTGGTTCTGCCAATTTTCGAATTAATAAGATGGGTTTGAAAATAAATCACCTGTAGATTTCACTGCTTTCATCTGAAAAATTATTTTGTATTAGTATGAAGTAATACCTTTACAAACTGTAGTCATATTATCAATCAGAGGAAGAGAGTTGATATACTGGCATTTTCCTTCCAAACTTGATATATATACACAGGTCTCAGCTGAAAACTGGACGAAAGCAGCAAACAATTGTGGCTTATGGGGGGTTGTCGCTAAATTGACACGTTATGAATTAATATTTTTTCTTCATTAAATAGAATCATTACATTTTAATTCACCCTTTGAATCAGAAACGGGGTCTTTTAGTCTCAGCCCTTCTTCATTTTGCAATTCTCAAAACTATTATGTTTTCGTAGTAATCTCCGATCCATTTTTTCTCAATTATACTACACGTGTTTTGTGACATTATGATATTTTTTCACGATAATATAAACAATTTTTATAAAATTGTCGTAATTCACAGAAACGGGTCTTTTCAGTGAAGTGCCAGGGGGGTCTCCACTGGTATTTCTTGGGACACCCATCTTTTTAATATATTAATTGAGAAAATTCAATTACTTCCATTACTTGGCGCCGTTATATACCTATCTGCGACTCGAACACATTCTGTAATTTGACGCTAAAGGCTGATAAGCCATCAAGCGCCTTCTAGGAATTGGATTGTTGGTCTGACTTAACTGATGTTTCTTCTTCAGCAGCAGTCGTTTCAAAACCTCAGTTGTGCATGTGCATTGCAGTAAATCTACTAACATGGGACAGCCGGCTTTACTTCCCCTCCGAAGGAAGGCTTACAAAGGATTTTTTCGTCCTTAAAAATCCACGGCATCGATTGGGTTTGAACCCGCTAACTTGAGTATAACAGCCCGAAACGCTAACCGTTACACCATTGCCACCGCAAACTGTGTGTGACATGCTACAGGGTGAAGTGCATTCAGTGAAAGTTTTCTAATTCTGAGATCCCTACTGTAAAACACATACAAGTTGAATTCTAAATACAGAAAGGAGTGAGAGTTTTTGCCAAGAATTGATAATAAAATATTCACTCTGCTATTCGCTATAGATCTGAACCCTTATCCCTCATCAATACCTTCAAGAAAGAACATACAATACTTCCTGCTATGACAACAAGAGACCCAAAAATGATAATCTGAATAATTATATTTCCCACTGAACTCTAGAAGATGTGCACAGATAGTGAATTTACATTTACAGTGGAAATACCAAAAATATTGCTGACACTATTATTATTAATTTGTAATTAACACAAATATCTGTTCAGAAGTATCTATTAAGGTTACATTTTTATTAGCACTAAACTGAATAATGTCATCAATATTAATAACACTAAGACATTGAGATATTTTATTTTGAATCATTATATACTGACTTTAAAATCGTTCATGGTTGAGATATCTAAACCTAGTGACAAGATAGAAGGATTATCACAATACAAAGTCTTTCGTGACAGCAAGGCTGATGGAAGCCAAGCATGGTTGGCGAGGGAAACACATGCATTAAGTGAGGGTTGGCCAGATTCATAGTACCACAAACTGGTTGTTGTGGCCAGAAAAACGATGACATTGCAAATTTAGTCCCCATTCTGATGGGACTCTGACAGTAACGAAAAACCTGAACTTTCAGTGGTTTTCACATTCACAAGGAAAGTTTACAACAGTAAAGCATTTATAATCTCTTTAAATGAAGGTTATTTTCCATTGAAACATTAGAAAATATAAGTGCAAAATTCACACTCTACATGCCACTCACATTCACATCCAAAGCCACCAGGAGAGTAAACGGGTCATCCAAAGTCAGGGAAGCTGCCCTACGAATTCTCTCTTTCTTAGGTACTATAGTGCCTCCTCTCTGGAACACAGGGATCTGAAACAGCAGATTAACACGTCATCTACCATCATCCACCTTAATGGCAACCATCGAGAGAAATTATAATTGCCAAAAAGTAACCAATTTACATCAGGGTACTTATTTTCTAGCATTTCTATAGTATCGTAGTAAGGTAACACATCAGTAGCTACAGGCAGGTATTACTTTTCTTGAACGATGATCTTGCTTCCCCCTCCCTAAAACGATAAACAAATGAAGACCGAAGCGAGCACTGATTACATTCCAAACACATCTTCATTGGCACGTATGAAAATATATTTACAAATGAAACCGAGAACTCCTGGTCATATTTTTCTAAACAATATCTAAAGAAATGGCCAAAGCAGATCCAGATCCATCACAGGAGATACCTTGAACTCCTGGGATAATTAGAACTCAATTTAATGAGAAAGTTGCGAAGGCATGACTGATATTCCAGAGATTGATACTGCTTCATAAAATCTAGTGGCCGATTTAACTAATATCCATGGAGGTTATAATATATGGAGGTGACATTGGCCCCAGAAAGTGAAGCCAACCGTGGTGGGCCCGCCATGTTTTTTTGACCAAAACATCAGAGTGCATCTCGGTGTATTCGAGCTTGCTAGTTAAAACTAGCAAGCAAGTTTTTCTTTTTGTTTATTGCTTTGCCGCGAGTTATTTATTTTTATTCCTGGGGAAAAAAAACATTTAATAAACTTTTTTTTCCTGAGAAATAAATTGTTGGGCGGTATGTTTCTCAAGGCGAGTATCTAACGAAAGGGCCAGATGTAATTGCACATCGTAAACCAAAGCCTATTATTATTATCATTATTATTATTATTATCATCATTATCATTATCATTATCATTATTATTATTATTATTATTATTATTACACATTAGCAGCTGCTTTTCACCCTATAGCTTTTTTAAAAGCTTCAAGCTATTTTTATAAAATTATTTTGCTTTATTTAATAATAATGTTACAAATGTAAACACTGCAATAAATCAAACAGTTCATCTGCAAAAATTATTTTTATTATTTGTTTACCTTACTCACGAGAAAGAAAGAAAAAAAAAAAAAAAGAAAAAAGAAAAGAAAAAACGGAAAGGAAAAAAAGAAAAAAAAAGGAAAGGAAAAAAAAAAAGGAAAGGAAAAAAAGAAAAGAAAAAAGGAAAGGAAAAAAAAAAAGAAAAGAAAAAACAACTTTAAAGCATATTCTCTCTTTGAATGGCCTATTCCTTAAATCTGTATGAAATGTTACATTAATTATAAATATTTATTATTTTTTCAAATAAAATAATGAATTTGCAATTGAAAAATATTTTTAAAATGTTTAAATTGATTTGGTTTCAGGAAAACTAAATTTGAGTAGATTTATAATTTTATTCTTGTCTTTGAATTTCACCTGGGTTTCATTATTGAATCCAGCATGCTTCTGTTCAGGGTAATTTGAATTAAAACTTATTATTGGATTTGCTGTGGCAATTGGTTACTATTTCCTTTCAGAATTTTTCAAGACTCTTTCCATATAAACAAACTTACTTTTTTTTCCCCCCCAATCTCAATTTTAAAATATTGTATTTTCTCATTCCCATGAAGTGAAAGGCAATTGTGTTTCAAGAATACATGTCATCAAGCACATAAATTAAATTCTAATCAGATTCACACAAATGAAACAATATTTAAAATATATTTCCTCTGCCATTTAATGAATTTTGGGGAGATTTAACATTTTTCCCAGATCTGTTTTGCATTATTCTCTGATTATTTCTATTTGATAATTACAAATAATTATAAATAAAACATCTTCCTTACGGAAATATTAAAATATGAAAAAAGAAAATAAAGAGGGTGGAAAGGTAGATTTCAGGCTTTTTGGTCACACTGTTTAACGGGTAGCCTAACTGAGCTTGCAAGGGGTTGGCTTCATTTTCAGCAATGGGAAAGGTGGCCACGCCACCCCCATATGTTATAACCTCCTTGCTAATAACCCACTCTACTCTGTATCAACTGTTGTCACTGCAGCGCCTCTTATCGAAAGGTCCTAGGTTCGAGTCCTGACGGCGGCAGGATTTTCGATACTAGCTTTTCAGCTAGGTTGAATTCAGTCGCTGTCTGAAGGAGAATTCTAGCGGCCGGCAGCGTAAAGAAGAAGACGAAGCGGAAATTGATGAAGAGGAAGCGGAAATTTATGAAGCAGAAATTGAAGAGGAAGCGGAAATTTATGAAGCGGAAGTTGAAGAGGGGGGGGATGTTATTAAGCGGAAGTTGAAGGGGAAGCGGGATTTTATGAAGCGGAAGTTGAAGAGGAAGCGGAAATTTATGAAGCGGAAGTTGAAGAGGAAGGAAATTTATGAAGCGGAAGTTGAAGAGGAAGCGGAAATTTATGAAGCGGAAATTTATGAAGCGGAAGTGGAAATTTATGAAGCGGAAGTTGAAGAGGATGCGGAAATTTATGATGGGAAAATTGATGAAGATGCAGCGGAAATTCATGAAGAGTAAACTGAAGAGGATGCATACTCTGATGAGGAAGGGGCCCCTGATAAAGAGGAAGGGGCCCCTGATAAAGAGGAAGGGGCCACTGATAAAGAGGAAGCGGCCACTGATAAAGAGGAAGCGGCAACTGATAAAGAGGAAGCGGCAACTGATAAAGAGGAAGCGGCAACTGATAAAGGAAGCGGCAACTGATAAAGGGAAGGGGCAACTGATAAAGGAAGCGGCGATTGATAAAGAGGAAGCGGCGATTGATGAAGAGGAAGCGGCGATTGAAAAGGGGAAGCGGCAACTGATAAAGGGGAAGCGGCAACTGATAAAGGGGAAGCGGCAACTGATGAAGAGGAAGCGGCGATTGATGAAGAGGAAGCGGCGATTGATGAAGAGGAACGGCGATTGATGAAGAGGAAGCGCGATTGATGAAGAGGAAGGGCGATTGATGAAGAGGAAGCGGCGATTGATGAAGAGGAAGCGGCGATTGATGAAGAGGAAGCGGCGATTGATGAAGAGGAAGCGGCGATTGATGAAGAGGAAGCGGCGATTGATGAAGAGGAAGCGGCGATTGATGAAGAGGAAGTGGAAATTGATAAAGGGAAGTGGAAATTGATAAAGGGGAAGTGGAAATTGATAAAGGGAAGTGGAAATTGATAAAGGGGAAGTGGAAATTGATAAAGGGGAAGTGGAAACTGATAAAGAGGAAGTGGAAATTGATGAAGACGAAGCAGTAGTTGATGAAGTGGAAATTTGTAGAAGCAGAAATTGATGAAGATGAAGATTTTGGGGTTGAGCTGAGGGAGAAATATGTGTACATTGACAAAAACAATGAGTAACAGCTTCTTAAATCCACTGTGTATTACGATTTCATAAAATGTGGAGTGGACATTCTGGGGAGGTATTTCTGGGGAGGCTATGGAGACTTTGAAATTGATGAATTCTGTGAAATATAGATGCAAAAAAATAGCTAACGCAAGTGTATTTTTTTATTTTGGATTTAGCTTCCATAAATCCATAAAATGAGTTCAAATACAAGTCAGAGGAATGTATATCATGAGATTTTATTTTCAAATTGGTCAAGAAATTCGCATCCCCTTCCCCAGCAAAAGAAATTAGTTCTCCTTTTCGATAAACAATCCAAACAAATTCTAATTGAAGAACATGCGAAATCAACTGGTCAGTTAAATAATAAATGAAGGAGTAAGTGTGTTTCATGCACTTTTGCAACCTATGCAGTGATATCAATCAATACACATGAGACCATTGTGATTATGGTTTACCAGTGTTTGCCAACTGGAGAAAAAATGACGTCAAGGCAGCGTTCCCCTCCGTGAGCAGACACTCGGAAAAACAGTGTGAGTAATGGGGGGAGGGAAGCATTGTCAGACTGCTGTTGCCAGTCATGACAACCTTGACCATTGCAGGTGTGTCAGGTAACACAACCACTTACACCCATTTTCTTTCAATTTGGGTAGAAATTTTCTTTTTATATATATATATAGTGGAACAATGAAGAAATGTTTTGGTGTGTTTGAAAGAACTGAATTATGTTAAAAAATTTGTACCTACTGAGTTATTTATTACACAGCTTTGCAACCCACAGAAACCCGTGAAATAAAAATACATTCTGAGAATTAACAGATAGCCAGTGATCATGAGATGAGTAAAGGATTTTGCAGATAAGAGATTATGGAAAAGGTACTGAAAATCATCTTTTACAACATTTTCAAACCAAATTGGGCATGAAATAATCAAACTTGGGGTCCATAGTCTCCCATGTGACCCCTTCCAAGTATTTATTTGTTAATATGAATTATTGTTTCAGTGGAAACTAAATTCTTTATATTACATAGAAACGTATAAAATATTATCCTAAAATGTTAAATCTGTCTACAAAACTTATGTAAAGAATGGAAGTGAAATTATTGTACTGGTTATGATAAAGATTCGGATATTGCTTTCAGTTATGTAATCATCTTATTCTATTATTTAATTTTTCAATTGTTATAGAATCATAAACATTCTAAATAACAATTACAATTTAAAAATCTTTAATTATCAATTTTCCAAGTGAACCTTTTCCCCTACACTTCCATACATCATTGGGTCACGATGCGATTGCTGCAGCATGGGTCATTTCCTTTGCTCTATGGCTCGGTTCAGAGCAGGAAAGCAGATTTCTGTGACATCACTGAGCATTGAGTTAGCAAGCACTGGTCTACAGTCTTTCTAGGTAATTTTTTTGATGTCCAGTTCTTTTCAAATTAATCTGACTATATAAATCCAGACCAGGTGGTCAACATTTTTCCCAAAAGGAAAATTTAACATACAGCTTAGATATTTTTTCATAATTGCAATTAAAATACCTCCTTCTCTACTTACTTGACTGTTTCAAACATTTTTGCAAATTCTATAAATATTACAATTTGATAATTTCAATTCAGAATAGATGGTTCAAATCAGAAAAGTAGTCATTTAAATTCTTAACATTTGTTTATCCTTATTCATGTTCAAAACCCCCCAAAACAACCATTTTCTTGCCAAAATATTGGAAACTAAAAAATCTCACATTCTTAAATCTCAAAATTTATACCCCTTCGTGTTAAAGGTTATTCTCCAAATCAAATGAAATTCTGCAGTTTCCCCTCTTTTCCTTTTCCTGCTCACTGAACTCATGTAACAGCAGGAAGCACTACACATTTTCGCTTTAATTTTTTAACAACTATCTTCCTGTTTAGTTTACTTTTATGCTACTCGTGAACATGTTCATATTCAATTTTTTAAGAGATTTTTAAAATACCTTGCGCATATTGACAGGAATTTTCTCTATACGTCCACCAGAATTTTTACTGCTAACATGGAATGCTTCATAGCTGTCCATATCATACCAAATCTGTCCAGGGCCTGGGAAATAGACTGTCACACTTATGGCTTCAGCCTCCGTTACAGGATGAACAAGGAGTCTATCACCTAAAACAGAATTAAGAGACAACTGATACAAAGAGAAAACTGGTCAAGAAAGCATAATTTAAAACCTGCAATGCAGAAGTTTCTAAGAAGTACAGATCTCAGACATCTTCTAATAAATAAAATCTTACACACAAAACATGAGCAAAATAAAAACACTAATTTTTACATTGGCATAATCCACTCTTGCACCTATTTGCAGGAAGTGCTACCAACTTTACTTAGAAGACACGTGGGCCAGGCATAGGTAACACCTTGTGGAAAATGCAGTCAGACCCTTAATGTCATAATAAATATTTGATTTCGTGCATCATGCATTGTGCAATGTTGGTCAACATTAAGCAAAACCCCATCGGACAATTTAATTCATTTTCACTCTTTAGACTGCATTAGGTTTGTACTTTTCTTGTGGGTATCTTTTATCAGAGTTTCTTGCAATATGGATAAAGTGAACAATGTTCTTGAACAACACAAAACAGATTGCTTTTGCTCATCTACAGTCAGTAGTGCATGAAAATCTTGCATTAACTTAATGGCCCTTTCAGCACCCATTTAAAGCTTCCAACTTTATAAATAACCTTTGAGCTTCTAAATATGAAGATTTGCTTGTCAGGTCGAAGAACATTCTTGAATAAAACGAATATCCATCTTCAGGCAAAATAACAGATATCAGCTATTGATTGACACAAAAGTCAGCTATTGTTTCCAGTGAAATGAAGATTGAATTGAATTAGATGTATTGTATATTAATGAATTAATAATTAAAGAACAGTCCTCAGGATACAAATGCGCTTTCTATATTACCTTATTTACCCGAATATAAGATGAGATTTTTTTTCCAAAATATCTTTGTAAAAAAATGTGGGGTTGTCTTATATTCACAGATTAAGCCTAGTTGGTTAGGGTTTAAGTTTTAACATTATATTTGTGTTTATATTCTCGGCATCCACAGCGAATTTGAAGGCAAATTCAGCCCAATATTTTTTAATAGGCCTGTAAAGAGAATTTCAAAATGAATGGCATTGTATCAAATGCAACGTAATGTGAAAATGAATACCAAGAAGTTGTTGCATGAAGCAGGTTTGACGAGTCCACACAGAATCTTGGTTCGACACCTGGTGAATATGAGGAGTTAAAGAAACCAAGGCCATCAACAAGTGCACGACAGTTAGAAAATCTGGTGTCACACATAGGAAAGTTCTTAGGTGGGTCTGATGAAAGACTATGTACAACACCAATTTAAACTGCAAACCTTTCAGAGAGGCCAAAAATGTCAGAAGATGTCACAGCATGGAAGGAGGACCAAAAAGAAAAAAAAACATTGATACATGTGAAGATGATCAAGGGTAGTGACAAAAACCATGATGATGATGATGATGATTTTAAGAAACAAGAAAATGATAGTTCAGTAATAAGGTTTAACATTCTTACCAACAAGGCAATTTCCTAGTCAATAAGACAATTTGCAATTTTATTTTGACTTAATATTAGCTAAAAATTTTAAAATTTCTCAGAAGGCCTCTTCAAAAATAGGAGGTTGTCTTATAATCAGAATCCATTTATATTCAGGTAAATGAAGTATTTTCCATCCAATTCTCCACAAAAAGGAATATACCACTCTTCCATGAGTAGATTCTCTCTGGCTAAATTTGCTAACCTTTTGATTTTGATTTGTATGTCTACTTAGTCATCATCACCATCATATGACAGACAATTCTTGTGATAAATACCACATATGATATCTAAATTTTTTTTACAGCTGCTTTTGAAATTGTGGAATCTATCCTTTCATGTGATTTTAGAATTTTTTAAAAGCAGATATCTTGAAAAGGAGCTTTTACAACTGCACAGCACTGAAGCCATGGTTTGACATAAACAGTTAGAATCAACAGAAAGACATTTTTAAGGATTACATCGTGTATTTTACATTCAAACACACATTGTAAAATAAGTTTGTGACTGTGATGATGGTAGGAAAGAACACCAATTCCCTATCCAAATTTTCTTCAAGAAAGACTCATTTAAAACATCAAGTGTTTGTTGCAGGTGTGTCTCTGCAAATAATTTGTCTTCGATACCCCCGTTTGTTAACACATTCCAAATAGCGTTAGTGTGCTCTTTACTACAATTCCACAATTTTGGAAACCCGATGGGCAGCTAACTGTCCCCAAATGCAACTCTAATTGGAAGTCTTCCTTCTTTTGGGTCCCTTGTATGTAATGTAGGCAACAATTTACCATCCCAATGAACAGTAAGAATTTCATATAAATTACTCTTAAAAGCAGGTTTAATTGCTTTTTAATGTCGTCTCTTCTTGTGTCTGATTCGAAGAATATAAGATTTATTAATAGAGAGAGTTCTTTGAGTATTGTGGCCAGGTGCCACTGCTGAAGGATGTATACAGAATCTTTTACACTCACTGCCGACATCAATCTAAACCATTAATTTAGGAGTAATGAAAATTTTGTGCCACATCTTGCAGCATTTTGTACCGATGTACTTTCAAAAGTCTTTTCTAAATATTCACCAACGTACAACGTACAGCAGAAGATGTTTCACTGTTGTTTCTCTTTCCTTTTCTCTTCATGTAAAGTTCTTAGTCACACCTTTTCTTCTTTATCCATGAGATTTTGGTCTACTCCTGCAAGATAGCTTTTACGTACCGACTCCTTCAGCTGAAGTTAAAACATCCTGTCTTCATCCAACATATTAATTTGTAAAGCATTCAGATATGCAATATCAAATAGATTGGTAAATTATTTTTAAACTTTTGTTCAAAATGCTTAAAAATAGCTTCACACTAGTTTGCGGCTTTTTTTTTTTTTTTTTTTTTTTAATTTTATTTTCTCCACTACGAATACAAGTTAATAAGTTTTTGTGAACAATGCTGATTAGCTTGTTGGAATTCTTGCTTTCTCCCAATATCATGCACTCATGAACCAGAAGTTTAGCACTGTTAATTTTACTTCCCATATGTTATAAAATAAAACTTCAAGCACTTGTTTATTTGAAAGTAAGTTGTGGCCAGTTATTTGGTGTTTTATATTAATAATTAATATTATTTCCTATTAAAAACACACATTCTTTGGCACTGCATATGTCACCAACATATGACATTATGTTAGATTAGCTATCTGTAAATATGTATGACACGATCAATTAAAATTCATTTACTGTTAGTCTCGGACCTGACTCAGTGGTGGGTGGTAGGTCTGGCGTGTTCATCATGCAAGTTTGTGCTCAAGTTGGCACGAACGCTTCAATGTCAACAAAATTTTGTTTGTTGACATTGGAACTGTTGGAAGAAATGTTTTAAGGTCATTCGAACAAAACTTGAGAATGAGCATTCAAAAATTTCAAAGTCAGAAAATAAAGGACACTCTAGTAGAGTGTCCTTTATTTTCTGACTTTGAAATTTTGCCCCAAAATGGGAAGTTGAAACCAGTTGTCCTACGTAGCGACAAAATTAAACAACCTGAAGACTGAATTACACACAAATTCCTTAGCTTCTCTAAGATTTATTTATTGATTTATTTTAGTACTTACATGAAATGATAATGTAATCATTCCCACTTATTCATGCCACCCATACCATCATCATTTTGACATTGTGTGGGCTTAAAGGGACTTTTATTACAAACATGGAAGCCAGAATGTGTGCTGCACACGTGTGATGTGGAGTGAAAGAGGAGAGTTTGCATGTGAATGGTGCACTTGTGTGTGATGGTCTGTCTGTAGGATGGAGTGGGCATGCAATGGTTAATTAAGGTGATGATTCCAAGAAATTATTCATTACCCACCTAGCAAATATTCGTCATCAATAGCAAATGTGTCTGTCTCTGTGGGGAACTGGGCCCACAGTGGCCGCATCACTGGAGCCCCAGTGAGCTCGTGCTCCCTAAACAGAGTGTACCACAGTGGCAGCAGAGAGTAGCGTTTGCGGAGTGCCTCACGGATCAATCCAAGGGACTCCTCACCAAACAGCCAAGGTTCACGGCGCTTCGTGTCAATATGAGCATGAGATCTGAAGAATGGCTGAAAAGCTGCTGCCTGGAGAAAATACAAGAAAAACAATAATATAATTAGTGTAAGATGAACTATTTGAATTACTCCAATTAAACCAATATAATTAGTGTAAGATGAACTATTTGAATTACTCCAATGTCATGGTTGTCAAATCCTCATTAGTGGTAGAAATAAATCAATGGTAGACATGAACTAGAACATAACAATGCTTGCTCTCTCATAGCATCAGAAATATTTATGTAAAATTATAATTATTTGAACAATGAATGGCATATAGTATTATTTTAATCATCCCTCACAAATCTTTTCAACAAACTGCTTGAAGCTCACAACACAATTACCAATTACTTAAGTGTACTAAGATCTATTCTTCATAGGGGAATGTTGGAACCTGTTGACTTCAATATAGCCAATAGAATGAATCTAAACAACTGAATTCCTTTAAAATAATAATTAATATGACAAAAATACCTGAAATAACGTCTTGCTATAATTTTTGAACAGGGCAAGTTTCAAGACAATACGCAATTTTATTTTGACTATATAGTAAGAATTAGTTGAAAATCCAAATAATTCTCAGGAGGGCTTTTCTTATTTAGGGAGTTGTCTTATATTCAGTATAATAAAAGGTATTATAATATTGCAACACCTATTCACTTACATTTCAACCATCCCTTGGAAAACTGAAAATAACTGTAAATTACCTGAAAATTACTAATACTTTAAAAGAAGCGTAATTGAAATGATTTCAATATCTAATATCGAGAAACATATTGCATTATGAAAAAAATCTTGAACTTCAATATTAAATGTTTAGAACAGACTAGAAAAAAATTAAACTTTTGAAATTTTCCAATGTCCAGAGGTTTCAATTGTAATGAGACCTATGCCATTCTATGTTCTAAATAAGCAAAATTTTCTTTTTAAAAAGTTGGAGTTGATTTTAAGAAAAATCTTCAAGTGTGTGTGTGTTGTTGCTTTTTGTCATTTATTTAACTCAAAATTACACAACTGCAAGTTTAAAAAAATGTTTACGATATTTTCAGATATCATTAAAAAACTAGTGGTGCTCCAAAAGCACATATTTCCTTGCATTATTTTTAAATTTACATTTGTAGAAAATTCAGCGTGTTCAAAAAAAATGAGACCTGTTCCATTCTTTTAAGCAACATTTCTATCCATGGAAAATTTGAAGAAAAAATTTGGAGGGGTTTTTGAGAAAATGTAATTTTTTTTCCAATTGCATTTATTTCAAGCCCATGTTACATGAATCCTACTCATCTTTTCAAAAAACTTGATGACTTTTTTAAAGAACTCATTTTTTGAAACAGACTTGGTCGAAGGCAAGAAATCTCTCTTCATTTTTGTTTGAAATGTTAACGTTTTGCAATTTTTGAAAATACAGAGTTCGCTGAATGGGACTAGCACCATATTTTTTACTGTCCCTTCATACACAAGTCATGAAAATTTAAAGAAAAAAAATGTGTAGTTTTAGAGAAAAAAATCGTTTTAAAAAAATTTAAAATTGCCTGTATTTCACGCAAAACAATACAAAAACTATTCATATTTTCAAAAAAAAAAAAATTGCACATTTCCAATTTTCAAAAAAATTTGAGATTTTAACAAACTTGAGATCTGCAGAATTTTCTTAAGCATCTTTTATGCCATTTGAGGACAAAGTTAAAAAAATTTGGTGTTATTTTTAAGAAAATTTTGAAAATGTTTTTGAGGCCAATGTAAAGTGCCCTCAAAAATCAAAATATCACCTGGAGAAAGAATGGAGGAAAATCATTTGATTCCACTTGACTACTACCAGGATATAATAATGTCACATGCAGAGTCACTGTTCCACTCTCCATGATGTAAAGCCTATGGCAATGGGGAGGATAGAGGAGAACGGGGTTCAGTTTTAGAAAGTAAAAATCTCACATGCTGGGTAGCAAGACTATTCAGTGTCTTTTAAAGATTTCCATCTTCCCTCATCAAAAAGGTAGATGTAGACAGATAATCTGTAAATTCGAAATAAATAAATAAAAAAAAACACTCACCCTCTCTCTCACATATGCACATTCACTCACTCTCTCACAGGCATTTTCTCTTATTCTCTCTTTTGTTAAGGAAGTTTTAAAAATGCAGCATGAGCCTCACATCAAGTATCAAATTGATTCTACACATCATTGTAGTACATTACTCTCAATTCATTCAATTTTGGTTTCAATTTATTAAACAAACATAATAAAAATGTGCAATAATAATTTAACCTATTTCTTCTACTGTCTTTGTTTTCTCATACCTGATACCAACGAGTGATTAGTTCTGCATCAGGAGATCTGAAGAAGCCTCCAATATCGGCTCCACAGAAGGAGATCCCCGCAACAGATAATGATAAACACATGGGCACAGTAATACGCAGATGACTCCAGTCAGCAGCGTTATCGCCGGTCCAAACTGCTGCATAACGTTGGCTGCCCGCAAAATGCCCTCTTGTTAAAATAAAAGGCCGTAGTTTGCCTTCTGATCGACGGACAAGACCATCAAATGTTACTTTGGTCTAAAACAATGAAGAAGAATGTCCAACACCAATGCTTAAGAGAACAGGCACAAAATCATGACATAAATATACTGAACAAATTCTTTACAAATTTTGCATTTCTCCCAGGCATTCTGGAAGTCAATTGATATGCACAGCTTGTGTGGTAAATGCAGACTATACACAAAATAAGTAGTTTAAATATTAAAAAAGTAAATTTTAAGCAATAAATATATAAAACCAATTTCATTAATCATTGTTTCAAACAATCATATACTAGTTGAATTTGGTGAAAATGTTAGCCAGCATATAACTGTTAACCTAGGCAAAAATTTGAACTGCGTTGAGGAAATTCTTAAAGAATATCAGTCTAGTAAAAATTGTAAGAATTGAATGTGGAATTGGAAATACAGTGATCAAAAAATAAAAGATAAACTAGATCATTATGATAATCAGCATAAATAGAAAACAGTTTCTTGAATATTGAATGAGAAAATGCATAAGCTCTTCTGCTTCATACTTACATTGAGTAAAGCATAGATATTGTGAATCTCACGATGTTCCCATCCACCATGATGAACACAATCCTTGTGCATTGTGACTTCAGGACCACTAAACACAGATGGTTCATTCATATCATTCCAAATGTAAGTGTCTTCAGTGGAACCCTGAAAACAATTGACTTCAATATTTAAAAATTCATACAAGGAAGTACAGAAACATAATTTTGAAAACAATTTCTTACATTAGATACACCACAGTTATTTTTAAACAACCAACTGCATTAAAGACTCTGAATTTCCCTTTCCCAGACTTCTAGTAACTTTTATTCCTCTTACTTTGTCTTTCCTCTCCTTTATTTGCTTTGTCACAAATTCTCCTCACTCACACCTAACCTATAATCTGCTCCTCCATCATCTACCAACCTATCTTTCAATACCTTCCTTTGTATTTATCTAATGAGTTTCTAATTCTTCACCTTCTATTACGGTGGAGGGCCTCCAGTCTTTCTTCTTTCATGTTTATTCAATAGCAAAAAAGGGGAAGGGTTAAGTTTACAAACATTAGTGGGAATGCACAAAGGGAACAGTATTCAGAATAGGAGATAACAAGACTGCCTACCTGTCTATTGAATTAAAAAAATTAAGGGTATTCTACCTTGAAGTTGTCCAGAGAGTAGCGCTGTGCATAGTAGTCCTGCACTGCAGGGTTGAGGAAATCCAAATAGCTGGAGGAGCCTGGCCAGCACCACCCTTCAAAGTCCCTTCCGTCCTTGTTCTTCACATAGTAACCATTGCTCTCTGCATCATTATGCAAAAAGTACGAACCATCACGTTTGATATGTGGATCAACAATCACCACCAACTTCCGGCCATGAGCAGTCAGATTTTGAGTCATTTCAGTTGGCTTAGAGAAACGTAAGTTATCCCAAGTGAAATATCTGCACAGAACAAATTAAGTTACTAGACAAAAAGTTGAAAAATAATTATTGCTGAATTACATTTGACCTAAAGAAATGTAATTCAGGATGTAACAATACAATCTACATAATCGTCATGAAATAAATATAAACTTTTTCCAAAGATATGTTAGCTATATTAGTCATTAATTCATTTTGTGATTGTTTACAATTCCAGTTTCAGAAGACAGGCCTGTAACCACAATGCCACCTGGGTCTCAAAACAAAATTACTGATGAGGAAACTCCTATTCAAATTCTGCTACGAGGTGTCTTTTAGGCACTATGTTATTTTAGTTGCCGTAAAGGTATCTTAGAAAATGGATTACTTCACTTTTCTTCTGAAGGAAGGTATGTCAATTCATGATTTTCTGCCCTCAAAATCTACAATTTTATGGACTATGACACAAAAAACAATTGTGCAATTTAATAGTATATAATTTTTTTTTCCTGCAATCTAATTACATGAACACATTCCCCTCATATTTCTCAAATTTCACTTCTTTACGATTATTAACTTCGTGGAAGTTGCTGACTTATTTCTACTAGCAAAATGCTGCAAGAAATAGAATTAAAAAATATTTTTTTCTGTTATTGACACTCACTTTTTGTTATCAGTGTATTCAATATCCAGCCACATAACATCCATAGGTAGATCATGCTCATCAAATTTGTTTTCTACTATTCGCACATCATCTTGGTCATTATAATTCCATCTGCACTGGTGATAAGCAATGGCAAAGTACTGAAAGTAACAAAATATATGAATTACAGGTTATTTATTCTTTAGTCACTTCTGAGTTAATTGATGTTTTATACTCTTAAGAATTCAAATTAAAAAAAAAAAATTGAACAAATTAGAACATAAAAATAATAAATCAAAATAAGATAAAGGTACACATTTAATTTCATTTGGAGGTTAAACCTGGTACATTTCGACATTGTCTGTTCCCCAGGAAAGGTGGGACTGCAGGGAAAGATGGGAACTGATGAAAGATGACAGACAGTATAAACGATATCCATTTCTTTCTACTTTGTCCCAGAATGCATGCTGTGCAATGAGTGCGAAATGTTTTAGAAATATCTTTGAATCAGATGTCACAGGGAATTCTAGGCTTCCCAGTTGCTGACTTTGCAACCTAATCAGCCTCCACGTTATTAGCGATAACATTGTGACCCAGGACCCAACGAAGAGCTATCTAATGTAGTGAGACATAATGAAACTAGTAGAATTGTAGACAACTGATCCAAGGAAGAAAGAGCTAGGAGTGTCTGAAGTGCACAACTGAATCTATTGCATATACTCACTGTGAGAATGTGCAAATTAACCAGCTAATTTACAATTTAGAGATTTTGAACTTTAGCCGTAACATACTTACAACAGAACTAAAGGTACAAATCCTACCTGGGGCAGTGGAGCAGTTCCTGTGAGCTTTGTGTACTGTCTAAAGACATCCAGAGGCCGGGGCCCCAGGTTGAAGAAGACATCAATGATGCCAGTCTCAGACATGAAGTGGGCATCAACTTGTGGGGTGGGGTCTGAACCAGACACGAAGTTCACAATGGATGACACCACAGTCTGATCACCAGAGCTCAAGATATCCACCCACGTTTCTGCTGCATTCAACCAGAGCACCCCCACTGTTCGTGCAGGGCTGCATCACAACAAATAGCTTTACTTAGTGTTGTTTCCCAATAAGCAACCCAATCGTTACATGGGTCACCAGGAGCGTTTTTTCATTACTAGCTTGTTTTAATCTTATAAAAAAGAATTTCCTCTGACAGGAACAGGCATTACATATAATAAGAATAGTGTGTGTTAAAAAGTTTCACCTTGGGACTATAAATGAGAATTTTCTCTGCGGGTAGTGTGATGTGTGGTAGGCAATTTAGGGTTGTTTGTTAGTGGTGGTGCTTTGAGAACACTGTAACCCCCACTCCCACTCCAATGTGAAGTCTAGCACATTTTTCCCTTAGTGGGTGTGGCCATGAATGTGTAAATTAACATAATACTTTATTTGCAAGTAATTACATCTCTAACAGAAAATTCTTTAAAGAACGACGAGATGACTATGTTTCTTCCATTGCAATAGTTGGGTGCAACTTGTCATACTGACTTCGACACTTTAAGAGTTAAGTTCTTGGAACCTTCTCCAGTGTCCACTTCCTCCTACACCTTCCTACATCTCTCCTTCCTTTGTATCTGTAGTCCACTACAAGTGCTGAGAGCCTGTTGACTGGCATCCTTCCTAGATGTTCTCGCCATCTTTTCTAGTTTCTCCAGCAGTGGTTCTGTATAAATATTTATACTATAAATTTGCCCGACTACCTCAATACATCACATAGATATTATTAATTTACTATGTATGTACCTATCTATCTATGTGGTGTATTGATATAGTCAGGCAAATTTACTGTATAAATATATCAGTACATTACATAATATGTATATTAATTCCATTTTGTTATAATTTAAGCACACTCTCATCTATAAGAATACATTTTATAAATTTCTTTTGTGTCATTCTTTTAGAATCTTTATTTATTTTTACCCATATTGAAAAATAATTTTGTATGGGATTACCAAAAAGTGATCAGTTTACATTACAACTTCTTTTAACTTCTGTGTCTTCTATTAGTTTTGATATTCTGTTGTTTCCAATTATAATGTGGTCGGTCAATTATGAATCTACAACCAAGTGCTGACCATGTGAATTTAAAAATATAATTTTTTAGAAGGATTTGCTATGTACAGTTTGTTTAAGGCTGCATATTCTTAATTTTTCTACACTGTAGTTTTTGTACACTTCCCCTCCATTTTCCTATTTCTTTCCATTCTTCCATTTGCAGTAAACACACTTTACCAATTCTCGCATTTAGATTCCCCAAGTGTAGTTATATCTTATATTTACTCAATTTTATAAGTTATCTTATATTACCTCAAGTTTGAAATCTCTCCCTTTTGACTTATTTTCATGGGCTTCACCCACTGCTGCTGTAGTGGCAGATTTCTTGGCCTACTTTACGCACGCGATTCATTGCCCCCACCCAGCAAGGAGCTATTAGTCATCAATGTCACTGCAGCCTTTGCTGCCCCTTCATTCTCCTCCTCAGTGAAATTGTCCCGTACAGAAACAATAATTTTGTCCACTTCTTTGTCAATGATCATGTCTGTTTACACATATTTCGCTTCGATTTTCTTCATGTGTTCACGTACTTCTTACATTGATACAGGCAATATTCAGAAAATAACCTAAGGCATACATTTTCTTTAACTTGCAGAGGGGTACTGATGTTTTGTTTAGCAATACGATTCTTAATGTAACCCCAAACTAATTCGTTGGGATTGAGATGGGGATGGTAAGAAGGAAGCTTGATGTTGAGGCCACACTGCCTGCGAATAGTTGTCTTAGAAACAAATAAGAACATTATGCCTGTGAACTTCACTTGAAATTAGGCCTACACTGACACAAGACACTGCACAACACTCAAAGACAAACGGTATAGGTCTGAGGGGACCAGGGGCGATGTTTCCTACACAAGTTTCTTTTACTGAACCTTAATACATTAAGAATCAGCATTTGCATATAGACAGCTGAAACTGTTTTGATTTGGGTGGCTGACACTGGGTCTGTGTGTTGGGTCAGGCACAACAGCCTGCCTGAGCATTCAGACCCCTCTCTTCTCTGGTTGTGAAGTGCGAGTAAAAGAGCAATAGTTTCAAGGGAAGTAGCAATTGATAGTAGGAGTCACCCCTCCACGCACACATGCATTTGCAGGGAGATTACTAAATTGTTCTGCTACAGTAGTTTCAATTCCAAAGCAATCATTGTGCACAGGCAGGCTGTGGTGCTTGACCCAATGCATCACAAGTAAATCATTTTACATGGGTGGGTGGCTTGCTAGCCCCCTCTGCCAAACCTCCTGCCTGAGGAGGGGGGAAATTACTTCAGACTTCCCTTGCCCTAATGGGATTACCTTCTCCATGGCTTTGATCATCTCTCCATTTGGGAGAATTCCTCACTAGAAAAGTTGAAAGTGTCGGTTCATTCACCTTCTTGCTCTTGTTGCCTTCTTCCACCCTAGAAGTTGTTGACTATCCCTTGTCTGTCTTTGAGGTCCTCTTCTAGGGTACTTCTTTGCCTGGCTCCTTTCTGACAATGTGTCCAGCAAGGAAGGTCCTACCAGTGGCATAACTCGTCACTGAGGTGTTAATCATGTGAGGGGCATTGAATAACTACCTGAATAAGAAAACCATTACAGAACTGAATAGATTTTTTATTATTTTTCTACATAATACCCTTGGACCTCAATGCACTTTGATCACTTCTCCAGTAACAATGTTAACCCTTTTGAAAAAAATTATTTAGGCTGCCCTGCAAACCTGGCTGTCACTACTGCTTTGACTTCATTGTCATTTGAGAAGATATCAAAAAAATTTTTTTAATGTTTCGGAACAAAATATAATCAGAGGGAGCCAGGTCAGGGCTGCAGGGTGGAAGATTGAGCCGCTAGAACCCGCAGGCTCAGATGAGGTCTTGAGATTTTGCCAACACGTGCAACAGTGCATTGTTGGGAAGAAGCAGCACATTTTAAACGAGCTTTCCACGCCTTCTCACCTTAATGGAATTGTGCAACGCTATTGTGGTGTTGGCCTCGGTCTTTCCTGTTATTGTTGTTTTATGTGACATGAATTCCAGCAGGAAAAGTTCTTCAACATTCCAAAAAACAGTCGCCATCATCTTGCCAGCAGATATTTGTGCTTTGCATTTCTTCTCACTGGGTGAAGTTTTGTGTTTCCACTCCAGAGATTCCATTTTAGACTCAGGATCTCAGTAATAAACCCATATCTCATTACCAGTCACTAAATGCTGAAAAAAAGTTACTGGGTTCGCATGAAGCAGATCCAAGTTCTCTTGACAAGATTGATGCTGGACTTGCACATTGAATCACACGCAATATTCTCACTGCCAATATAATATGTGTACTAAATTGACACTACATAAGTCTCATTTCAAGGCATGTAGCAGGAGACACAGGCTTGTTTTGACTAGCCTATTGTTGCATGTCACAATGGAGTAGATATATAATATTCAAAGTTCTTCATATCTACCACATTATCAGCAACTCAAGTAAAACATTTCAAACTAAACCTTCACCACGATTTTCTTGGTTCGTGGTATAACAATGGTCAAATTCTTTCTAAGTAATAAATTTGTTTATTTATTTGGTTAGGATATATAATTAAGGTAAAACATCTTTATTAGTAATTTTTTTTGTTGTATTAAGAGATTTTTACGCGATATTTACCATTCCTCATGGTAAGAATACCACTGCAAAGGACAATAATTATCATTTTTATATTAAAAATATTTTTGCTTAACAAGACCTAATAACTATAAGTAAATACATTCACACACAAATCTCAAATAAAAAACTAATGTGTTCTAGTGAATTTACATTTGAATTCAATATTTGTATCATATTTTGCCTAGGCCAATAAAATAGATTAAATAGAAATATTGGCTCTGA
Organism: Teleogryllus oceanicus; assembly: GCA_964035755.1. Lineage (NCBI taxonomy): Eukaryota > Metazoa > Arthropoda > Insecta > Orthoptera > Gryllidae > Teleogryllus > Teleogryllus oceanicus. The sequence goes on from CAXIVR010000005.1 coordinate 23,508,513, forward strand.
TGGAATACTTTTAAATTTCTTACAGATACCTAACTTCATTCATATATTCATATATTTTCATATATTTGAAAAGACTTTTTGAAACATTTTTATGTATTGTTCTCTGTTTTTAGTTTCATTGCGAGTTGTCTACTTTAAGTAATGTATTGTTTTGTAATTTGTCCATAACTGTTTGTTTATCTGCATTATAATACAGTACAGCTCATTGTCTGTACATAAATCAAATAAAATAACGATTCATAGTGGGGTTCTTTTAGGAAGTATACCTACAAAAAGCTCTGTCATAAAAATAAACACTCAAATTTATAATGAAATGTCTTTCAATTGCAGATAAATGAATATGGATTGATAACTAGCTGATGTTAAACGTCTACCTACCCATGAGCAATCAAGAATGGAACTGAACCATACAGTGCCATAGGATTCCACAATTCATATTCAAAAACATCCAAGTTATATAGGCGATAGGGGTCAGTGTTCCTGCAAGAAAAGTTCAAATAATCATAACCATATCACATCTCTATAATTACCAAAAATTATCAACCATTCCAAAAATGCCAAATAAAATTGATTTTAAATAAAATAGGTACTACTGCACTTTCATTTTCCACGAATCAGAGGGTCGGGCAGGAACACAAAAATTGCAGAGACTTATCTGCTGGAAAGTTTGTGCATCAGGAATGTTTGAATATATGGATGAATTTGCTCCAGATAAAAAGAAGTTTAATGAAAACTAAACTTAGGTTGGTCAATAAAGATTAATTACAAAGAAACACTATGGAAAAAACTAACAGAAAGAAGACCCGCTAAAAAAAAAAAAAGTTAAGGATGTTATCAACAATAGAATTAACTACAAGAACTTATCTAAAATACACAGACCATACTTGCTTAAGAAAATAATTATTTACTTAAGAAAATAACTGATTGAATCAAATAATCATACTTGGTTGACTTGAGAGCAAAAGAGTCTGCATGCTCCGGAATGCCGTATGCATGATGAGCGCCAACGAAGGAAAAGTCCAGAGCCACAGCTGCAGGCCCATAGGGTTTTGTATCATGATGAGACTTGAAATTTTCCTCCCAGGCACCTGGGTCTGCTTCAATGTCCTCCTCCTCAGCTGCCACAGCTTCCTCTGCGGCCCCCGCACCTTCCTCTGCTGCTTCCTCTGCCTTCCTGCAAGACATTAGCTTTCAAGCACAAAACACAATGCCTCACAAAAATTACCTCTTCTTAATGCTTCAAATCTTACTTTAGTCATTATCAAATCTACTATAAATCCTTCACAAAAATGTTCTTAAAAATATTCAGTATAACCATTAAAAAAAAAAAAACACAAATCATGAAGAAATGACAGTGTTTATAAATGTATTAAATATGACAAATTCAGGGCACAGAAATTTTGTAATGATTGGTAAACTGAAAAACTTTCACAAATTCAAATTTTCATTTATAATATTTTGTATATAAAATATAATTATTTTATTTGTTATTCATATATTTATTGTTATTTATACAATTCAAACAAAGGAGTTTTGTTAAGAAATGAATTTAAGCACCCACCAAATTTGTGATTCCAAGTTCTCAAGCTACCAAGTTCTCAAGCTACCAAGTTCTCAAGCTACCAAGTTCTCAAGCTACCACCTGTTAGCTATCTATTCTTCTATTAGAAATATATTCTTCAAAATTAGATTGTCAAAGGTCATGTACAATGCTTTCAAATTGTGAGGAGCTATGTGAAATAATGGCCATTATAATAACATTTTCTCCATTCAGGCTGTAAAGGGGAATGAAGAAACCAGCTCAACTTACTCTCCTTTGTGAGATTGCACAGTCAGGTAAATTTGAAGCAAATATTTTAAATTGCACAGCTCCAGAAATACGCAGTAAAAATTCATTAAAATATGAATAGTAAATAATAATATCAAACAAAAATCAAAATCTATGTTATACATTCGGAATTTTAGTGATCTTATTCAAGCAAGAATCACACAAAGAGGACACAAACTACAAACTACTTCTCACACATCTCTTTGAGAAAAATACTTACGGTTCCGGTTTCTTTCTATAATGTTCAAATTTTAAAAGTCCACGGGCATTGCTGCTGATAACAAGCTGTCCATGGGAATAGAGGTCAACACGGAAAGGCACAGCAAAAACTTTGGCTTCATTGGCACCTGCCTGAACAGTCACATGGTCTCCAGTCTGTTCTATTATTTTCAATCTGAAATGCCCAAGAATAATGTACTAGGTCAGAGGCTGTCTTTAATCTTTAAGTTCAACGACTTTACATTTTTTGGAACTTCACACAAAATTAAATTTGATAAATCTATTGATGATAATTGCAAGTGAAAACAGATGTAGTTTTCTTAAAATTGCCAACTGACTTTCCAAACATACTATCCTGGAAAATATTAGGTTACCCAATTTAATTAAACTAATATTGCTTTAAATGTCCCAAGTTGGGTCACTTTATATATCTTCTATATCTATATGCTAAGTCTGGCATTGTTATATGATTTATAAAATAATTAAATAGTAATGATGTTTTCAAAAACGTTTATCTGAAATAATTTACTCGCTTACTTCCCAGAAAGAGCAGTGGTAATGCTTCTCTGAGCTAACTCAACTGATTTTGTTCTTTTATAAACAATAGTTATTCATAAAATTTTAGTTACCTGTATCTACAGTTTGAATTAAAATAATATTTTTTTCATATGATTAAGTGCATTGTGCTCTCTCACAAAAAGTTCCAAAGAAAATTTGAAACTTTTGCACTTTTAAAAACATCTTTATCGTATTTTTGTAAACTTGACAAGATTTGATTCCAAATTACACCAAAATCGGGATTATTTTGAAAAGCCTTTGCACAACATCATGAAAAACCCCCAATATGGATAAAATCAATCAACAATATCTCTAGCGTCAAGAATGAAGGTATACAACAGTATTCAACTTTTGCAATTTTCAAAAATCCACAAGTTTTAACAGAAATCAGACTTAGCATTGTTATAAAAATTCAAGCAAGCAATTTGAAAACTTTTGGAGCCGCTTTCGATAACATTTTGAAAATATCCTAAAGGCTCCATTAAGAATCCCTCAAATTCAAAATACATTTCAATTGTAGTGCATCAAGTTTGGTCAGAGGGATCAAGGAACATACTTTTTCTCAGAGAAACAAATATATGGACAGATATTTTTAAGAAAAATCCTTTTTCAGTATAAGGGCCTCCAAAAGGTTTCCAACAATTTCAGATAAAGTGGAGAGTTCAGTACAACTTAAGGAAGTTGTTTAAACTGGCAGTTCACACTGTTGAGGTCAATTCTGCAGTGGCGGGAAAGTACAGAGGCTTTGAGGGATGTCTTTCGATGGTAAGGGTAGTGTTATACCCTGCGCCGAGTTCATTCTGTAGCATTACTGAAATTTTAAATTTATTGTGTTTCTAGGCACATCAATTGTGAAGGTTATAAGTCCCAATAAGTGTAGGGCTTGTTTCATCATGGGAGGTGGCTGTGACCTTCTAGTGGATGGCAAGATTCAGTGCCGACCTACCCTTGATCTTGAGAGATTTTCCTCTAACCAAATATCTGCAACCAGCAGGGCACCGCATCAGTCAGGACTAGTTCTAAGTTCCTAACTGATATCCCAATGCGTGCACATAAGTGTAAGTGTAAGTAAGGGGAGAAGATAGGTCTAGGAAGGCAAAGCAAAGAACACACATTGTCCACGTCCCATTTGTTACTACACTGGCATTTCCCTGGTGTTGATTGGAGAACCCACAAAAAACTATCGATCAGAATAGCCTGCAACTAGGATTTTCCTCCAGATAGCAACTGAATTCAACCTAGCTATGTAGCTAGTGATTTAAGTCCTGCCACCATTGGGACTCGAACCTTACGACCTGGGTCAGAGGCACTCACAGGCAGTAGTGACAAACTGATGCCCTGAGCCACCTGAAGAGGTCACAAATTTTTAAACATATGTTCACTTAGTGAAATCCAAGGAAACCGTAAGAAAAATGTAACTGGATTTTGTGAAAAGGACCAACAGATTTTTTTTAAAAACCTGTATTTACCATCCAACAGATTTATAACGTGTTTTTGGAGTTTTCATAAAAGTATTTCCACATATATGGTGTTGGTAAGTACACATTGCACTGACTCGAAGAGGTTTTACTAAATTTACTTTCACGCAGTGCCCCATGATTTTCTACAAGTTGCAATTTCAATTTATATTACTTCTTTGGAATCATAGGGGAAATAAAACAAATTACTTAACTATGAAATTCACTGTCAGGAATTGTTGAATAAAGTATTCCGAAGAATTCTAGTGGGTATCTGAGAAACATTAATTGACTTTTGTTTTATTTTTCAATTGCATCATTAAATATGTTCTATGTTTCTTTATGGTGAATATTCACAACAGAGAATGATGTTAAATCTATTTTGTTATTACTTCTACGTATTTAGTTTATCAAAATATAGAAAACTAAAATCTTAATCGAATATATTTGATTATAAATAAATAGAAACATGATTGGCATTTCACATGGTCAATACACAAGTAACTGATCTCAAGTTAGCTACATCCATATTTTTTTAAACTTCTTTTATAATTTTATTTTTGTTAACTTTTTTTGTAATTTGTAGTGAATGCTTACAAGTAAATAATAAATTAATATAAAAACTGTCTTCAAAGTATACATACGTGTCTAATTCTGGTTCACCAACCAGAGCAGCTTCCACCTCATAACGTGGCCTGATTGGAGATAATTCAGATATTTTCATGCGAAATGTTTCATCTTTTATTGCTGACAATTCAAATTTAAATTTTGCTAAGTTATTATAATTGACTAGTTCAGCACTAATACTGGATGACCCCACAGACAGGGTGTTGAGATGGAGCTGATAAGGAGACTGCCCAGGTTTCACTCTTCTACTTCGTCTGAAAGTACAAAAGAATGTTTTAAGAAACTTGATTAAATTATAAATACTAAACGTTAAGGCCATAAATGTAGTACTTTACCTGCAAAAGCTACTTTGTTCACATGTTTTAAAGTTATTACGATCTACAGACTGAACTGGATTGCACCCTAGTAAGACAATTATCAGCCACAATACTATTCCGAAACATTGCCTATAAAAATAAAGTAATAAATGATATAACAACATGAAATAAAAGTACAAATCCCTTAAAGTATATATTATTACGTTATATTTCTACATAACAGTACCAATAACAGAAACGATATACTAGACGGGTATTGCAACGTAAATAAAAACACTGTCATTACCGAAAATTTTTCATAATGCCGGTTCGGCTTTTCTGTGTACTTTCAGCTATGCCCACTTCCTCACCAACTCTCTGACACCAACACCAAGCACAAGCAGGTGCGGGGGCCGGGCATTCGAGTCCGCTCGTCAGTCGTCACCAGAGAGTATAAAGCAGTCCATAGAGACCAGAAAGTTTGCTCTTGTGGCTCTATTCTGATCTCTCTCCGGTATACGGTAGTACTACGCCAGGAAGTGACTACTATGTTCCTCGATAAAAACACGTCACGTCAAAAAGAATGACGGCTGGAACACGTAGTCTACACTCTACAGTCTCACCAACATTTTAATTTTTTGTTCTAGGAAAAGCAATCAATCTTTATTACGATACATTAAATCAAAAATATTCGATTTTTTATGGTGAATTTATCTTGATTAATATTGTCAGAAGAAATACATGTGGTTTTCTATCCCAATGTACGGATACAACGAACAATAAATATTCTGTTAATATTACTTTTTATGAAACTGTCGTATCTTGGGATCAAAGTTCGAGGGAATCTTTTGTTCTAAATAATTTACATGAAAATAGTGTAAATTATGGTAAACACTTGCATGTTTTATGAATAATTTATCAATTAAATTAATTATTCGATTAATTTATCAAGTTAACTATTTGACTTATTAAGTTAAAAAAATGTAATTCTTACTGCAGTCTCCATGAATTTCAAGACAGACTTTGCTTGACACATTGTATAAGTATATAAACAAGAAATTATTATTATTATTATTATTATTATTATTATTATTATTATTATTATTATTATTATTATTATTATTATTATCATCATCATCATCATCATCGTATCGGCCAGAGGCGGGAGTAAGGGGGGGTTAAGGGGTGGCAACGCCCAATGTTGGGATAAATTTAAAAAAAAATATTTAAACATTTCATATAGCGGATCATTAAATTTATAATATAAAATATTTACTTTTTCGGTATCTTGAGAAGAAATTTAATAATAATTAAGTGAACAATAATTTTATAAACCCAGCTAATAAAATACATTAATAAATTGGTGAACTTTAGTTCAGTAATATTAAATATACATTGGATAATGTCCAGAGTTTAATTAAAAAAACATCTTTCAATTATATTGCTTTTAAACTTTATTTACTTTGAAATTAAATGGATGCCTAAAATCGTGAATTATAACACTCGAATTAATTCTCAAAAAGAAAGAGTAGAATTTCCCGTTAATTATACTCATATGATGGTACTCAACATGATAATCAAATTAAATTTAAAACAAGCAGCTACAAGTTTTTATATAATAAATTTTTGAAAAAAATTTACTACAAAATAAATTGTTTAATACACGCATACTGGATACTGCTTTTATTAATTTATTAATAGTTTTTTAGTTTTATTAATTAATTTCCTCTCGGCAAAACACTTCACCCGGCATTCACCTGGTCTTCACATGAACCTTACCGGAAAACTTGCAGTCGGTAACAAGCTCGCACAATACATCAACTCCAGTCCTACGCAGTCTCCTGCCAAAAATCCATCCTTTTCACCTTCCTTACGTTCTCCACCCCCACCCTTATTTCGAACCCTCTTACCTCCTCTGAACCTACTCCCATTTCTCCCATCCCTCCTACCAATTCATCCTCCTACCAATTCATCTACCCCTGATGCCCCATTTTCCTCACAGCCTGTCACTGCCGGGACATATTACAACCTTCGACCACGCACTCGAAGTAAAAATGGAGTAAATATATAGCAACTACAGTCAGATGCAGTAGAAAACTATTCGTGTAGGTACTTACAAAAGATAAACATACTGTACCATAATGTTCAATCCCTTTCAAATAAAATTGAGTTTATCGAGGCAGCTCTACAGAGCGATCTAAATCAAATGGATGTTCTTGCTTTTCAGAACGTTGGTTATCTCCTAACGAACATAGCATTTTCCAAATTCCAACGTTTTACCTCGCAAGGCTTTTATTGCAGAAAGAGAGAATCGCATAAAGGTCCCACATATGGGGATTCTCGTATTTACGTTAGAAATAACATTGATTATATCTCCTTGACGTAATTAAATGTGTATTCCGTTGAAAATGTTTTCGAAATTTCTGTTGTACATCTTACTTTGTTAAAAGTGATATTACTTTGCATCTACAGACGTCCAACAAAGAGAGCTACAGATTATATTTTGTTCTTAAAAAAACTGAAGATAACACATAACAAAGTCAGCTCTTTTGAATCCATTATTTTATGCCAAGATTTTAAAAATGATTTTCTGATCGAATCTTGGGAAAAAGAACAGTTCTTCAATGTAATTAATTCCTTCAATATTACAATAATGCACCTACACGGATCACACTAAATTCGATGATGGCAATCGATCTATCTATTTATTTATTTATTTATTTATTTATTTATTTATTTGTTTATTATTTGTTATTTGTTATTTATTATTTTTTTTTATTTATTTATTATTTATTTATTATTTATTTATTTGTTTTTTATTTATTTATTATTATTATTATTTTTGTTATTTATTATATTATTTTTATTTATTTATTTATTTATTTATTTATTTATTTATTTATTTATTTATTTATTTATTTATTTATTTATTTATTTATTTATTTATTTATTTATTTATTTATTTATTTATTTATTTATTTATTTATTTATTTATTTATTTATTTATTTATTTATTTATTTATTTATTTGTTTGTTTGTTTGTTTGTTTGTTTGTTTGTTCGTTTGTTTATTTATTTTACGTCCAAAACAGTTAAAACTGTGTATGACGTGCTATGGGGAGAAGTAAATTCTGTGCACATTTTCAAAATTCTCTGATCCCTACACTAAGTTATATACCGTACTACTTGAATTTTGAATGACAAAAAACCGCCCCCATGTAATAAAATCTATTTTCAAGGATACATAAGCAACAAATTTTGGACTCTTATCCATGATGTCCGTCAACGAATACGTCCTGACGCGACAACATGGAAACAATAATTTGAATAACTATATTTCCCACTGAATTCTAGAAGACATGCACTTATATTTATTGTGTCAGTGTTCGTATTTCTTATAATGGCAAGAATTTGTGCATCGTGGTCACTGTATCCTAAATCTTTGGTTTCAACTTCATATCGAGCAGTAGTTTTGTTAATTATAATTTGATTGTTGATTCAATTCTCAATTTAATTAATTCCTTCAATTTAGACATTACAATTAATGTACCTACAATTCGATGAAGGCAATTGATCAAAGTATAATTAACAAAACGATTACTTGATATGAAGTTGAGACCAAGATTTAGGATACAGTGACCACGATGTTAATGCAGTTTTCCATTTCAAATAAACAATTCTGTGCTCCATTGGAAATGAACGGTGTACCATTGGCTGATGTTAAGAATACAAATTTTTTAGGTCTCTCAATTCAGTCAAACCTCAAACGGAATGTCTATTTAAGTGAATTGTCCATTTAAATGAATTGAACACAAAATTAAGTTCATTGTGTTACGCGTTCACAATTCTTTCAAATTCAGTCAGCCTTCATACTGATTGTTGTGTATATTTCGCGAATGTTCATTCCCACCCGAGATATGACATAATATTCTGGGGAAATACATCTTATAGCTCCCATACTTTTAGACTACAAAAACGAATTGTACGAATAATAACCAAATCCCACCCACGTGATTCATGTTAGCCTCTCTTCATTAATCTAGGAATTCTACCATTACCGTGTCTTTTTATTTACGAATCAGTGGTGTTTGTAAAAAATGACTTGCTCAAAGGCGGGAATATATTTTCAGAAAATGCCGAAGACTATTACTATAACACTCGACGTAGAAATCATATTCACCAGGTGACAGTATCAACAGCTCATTACAAAAAATTCACATACAATTCATGTACATTATTTTACAACACTTTGCCAGATGACATTAAACGATTAAATTCAATAGAAAAGTTTAAACCCAAGTGAAATAGTTTCTGCTGCATAACTGTTTCTATACAATTAGAGACTATTCTGAGCATCACAAGAAAAGTAACATTAATTTTAACAATGATACATAATGCATTATTTAGCCTACCATTTGGACTATATAAATGAGTATAAACAACCTGTAACAACTATTGTAATACAGCTTCCGGGTCAATGACCCCCATCTCGATCAGGTTTTTCGTCCAGTTTCCCTGATCCATTGAACAAATGCTGAGGTGGCCCCTTGTTTTGCTTCTGGACATAAATGTAACTTCATTTTCTGTGCACGTCTTCTAGAATTCAGTGGGAAATACAATTATTCAAATTATCGTTTTCATGTTGTCGCGGCAGGAAGTAATAAGAGCCAAAATTTATTGCTTATTTATCCTCTAAAATAGATTTTATTACATGGCAGTTTTATTTTCTCCCTTTCAAAATTCAAAATTTATTGCTTATTTATCCTTGAAAATAAATTTTATTACATGGGAGTTTTTTTTCAGCAAAAGTAAATTCATAAAGAGTATACAGAATGCGCGTTCAGAATGTTTTTGCAATTTGAATTTGCAATTTTAATTTCAGTGTGAATGATATGTTGTTTTCTTTTTTTTTTTTTATTGGTTGATTTTTGTGTCACGTAAAGGTTATTTGCTGATGTATATGTGTTTTCGGAGGGTAACGATGATGGTCATATGTTAGCTATTCAATGTATTGGGAAGGGAAGAGGGAGAAATAATTTTGGAGATCAAAATAAATGAAGAAATAGTTGTGTTGTCAGTAAAAATTCTGAAACAATGCGTTATAATTTAGTAGATAGATGCTCCCCCGCACGCACACAGGTACCATGCTGTCGCTTCTGTATAGAAGCAACCACAGATTCACGCCAGTAGTGGAATCAGAGTAAGTAATTGGCTAGCCGACGGGCAAGGTTGAAGTCCAACAGGTGCAAAGATATGTGTTGTTAGCCAGGCGCCCATATTTATTTGGCAGCAAGGATCAGATAGAGAGAGGATAGTTAGATACGATAGAGAGAAGAGAGAGAGAGAGAGAGAGAGAGAGAGTAGGTAAACGGAAACGTTGACAGCCCAACGTGAGAGATATATCATTATTCGGCAGCCCAACACAGGGTTAAATACGTTTCATTGGCAGCCCAACGTGAGTCGTGGATAAGCTGGTACTAGTATATCATGCGGTGCGCAGGGTAGAAAAAGGTAGCTGTTAGTAAAATGGAAACGCATAGCGGAAAAATGATCAGCATACGTGACACGTCGGATTCTGAGGCAATTTCTGCTCGCGATGAGGGCGAGGATTACCAATGACTAGATGAGTTTGAAGTAGAAGGGGAGGAAAATATAGCGGTTGACGAGCAAGGGGCAGCTGTGGGCCAGGTGACAGCAGGTGAAGCTTCAACGGAGGAACGAGGCACGGCGGAACCTACCCTTTCTATGCTGTTACGTTTGTTGACCGAAATGAAAACCGACAATGTTCGAACGGCCAGGGACAACGAAGAACGTAGTGCCAGGCTGGAGAGTAACTTGCAAGGCAAGATAGAATGTAAATACGATGAGGTTGCGGAACAAAACCGAGGATTAAACTCGGCGCTGGGCAGGTTGCAGGATGAGCTGCGGTCCGCCGTGTCAAGCATTCGGGAGGAAGTGGGCGCGTTCAAATTTGAAACGATCGCGCGGTTTTCCCAACTAGAACAGGAAACGAAAGCAATGGAAGAGAGAGTAGAGACTCGTTTCGCTGTTCAGGAAGTTATTAACCAACAGTTTAGTTCAAACATAAGCGAGGTGAAGTCGGCCGTAGACACTTTGCAGCAATCGGCGCAATTGCAACAGGTGCAATTATCTGACATCGGCAAAGGCGTTCAGGGAATTAGAGACGCATCGGTACGGCAGCGTTTAGGGCAGCTAGAAGAATCGGTGAATGGAATAGACGAAAACATCGTTTACCGTGCAAGGCGAAATCGATAACCTGAAATTGACAGGTGCAGGGCAGGCAAGGGAGGTCGACGATGCGATTTTGCACAAAATAGCTGAACTCGAATAACAGATGTATACGGCGTGTAGATCAGCCGCTAATGGTAACATGGTAGGGCACTGGTAGCATGGTAGGGCACGTTAAATACGTTTCAATTGTAATGTGATAAATGAAGAAATCAAGATTTTCCAAGAAACTTTAACAATATTCATTTAATTTAAGTTATGTTGGATTTGTGTTTGATTAGAAGAATATTTTACAGAAGACGACTGTGTGTCTGAAAATTGTATCAGAAATTTAATGCTCTTTACGTGATAGAGCAGATAACTGAAAGTTAAAGTTAATTATTTCAAGTTTTTAATTGAAAAAAAAAAATAACTAAATCATGTTCATAAAAACGTAATAATTTTAGTTTCATCTTAATTATATTTTTCTGCCTTTTACTGTCAATTTCATAACATGACTAAAAATTTTATTTTAACTGAGAGCTTAGATATTATCGGAGATTGAAATACCCTGCCCACAGTAGCTGTGGATGTGGTAGCTTGTACTAATGTAATTATAGATACATTGCGTTTCCAGCATGAAAAGCAAGCAAATGAATGCGTGTTTTTTGATGGTTTGCCTTCATGGCTTTTTGATGATTTGCCCTAGTGGACATTATTCAAAACACATAATTAAGATATTGACTTGGTCGGCAGTGAATACATTTTTTAAAATTACATCAAGTAGATCAAAGACCAAATACTTTAAAATTGTTGAAAGTTGTAAAATTTCACGGGATAATTTATAATTTGATAATATTGTATGTGTTAATGTGACCGATTTTTTGTAATAAATATATGTGACTGAACTTTTTGCACCTACATTATGATTCGTATATAACCCACTACCTTTATTATGTTTTCACTACATTCATTGGAATAATTTTAAATACTTGGGGGTCTCAAGTATCTGCCGTATGCTCTTAAGATCACTCTTAAAAACTTGAAGGTAAATGTATTTAAAACGAATTTCTTACGGATTCTTGAAATAAATATAGTACTTAATTTCAATGATGTGAACATTAAATGAGGACATTTTTACTTTTGTAATACTTTTCCACAAAAGTAAACACAAATGAAGTAACTGGAAATAGTATAACTGGGAACTGCGCTGATGTCCGACGTCCGGACTATCTATGATGACGTCATTAATCAGTGTGGAGGCTTTCTATATCCAGGGGGAGTTGGTTAGGCCAGCACCCTCTCCACAGGAGTGTGGAGAGGGTGCTGGTTAGGCCCGCAACAGACTATACTCGGGGGTTTTCTAACGCGGCGGCTGAGGGTAGTATCTCCAAGATAGAAATTGGCACGAGTTTTTGCGTCTTACTTGGTTCTGCCGCAAGATGTCGCATGATCGCGACCGCATCAAGCCGTGCTGTAGATCAAGTGACTATAGCGGCAGGACTGAGAATGCCTCAAAAAGTCGTGCCGAATTCCATCTTGGAGATACTACCCTCAGCTTCCACGTTAGAAAAACTTAAGTATACACGAGGAATGCGTTGCGAGAAATGTGCGCCGAGAAATCTGGAAAATCAAAACAAGGGACACTTACTGACCCCCATACACTAGAAAAAGTTTTCTCGTTCGCCTCTGCGGAGGCAAAAGAGTTCCTCGCTCGAGTCGGTCAGCGACTCGCAGACACATTTCTACTCCTTCATATTTTATACGACATTTATGGCTTCGCTGCAGCAATGCATAGAACTGAGTGAGGTTATACTATTTAGCAGTAAAAGACATGATAAACAACCAGTTTTTAATTGTTTACTTGAATTTTCTCTTTAAACGGAAATGAATAAGAAAAATATTGTGTGAAAGATATTCTTACTTGTATGAAACCCGTTGATAATGATCAATATAAAAATAAAAATTTGAAGCAAGAAACTTGAAGGGGTACCTATTGTGACGGTCCGATCAAACGCGTCACATTGTTTATAATTTATTAGAAAATAACATGGGATTTTCATAAAAACAGTGAAAATAAATAGGGTTTAATATTCTGGTATAATTATGTTCATGTTCATGAAAAAATTTGGATGTAGAGGTCTCACGACCAGGTAACTTAGCAGATTTTTTTTCCTGGGCATATTTTGCTGCGAAAAAAATTCTCACCCCCCGGCATGGGAGGGTCTGTAGCGTCGCGTGGTTCGGCGCCGCGGCGTCGGGCCGCGCCGGGCCGCTTCGGGGAAACCCGCTCTAAGCCGGATGCAAAACGGGGGTGTAAAGCGGCGGCGCCTCGCCGCGCCGGCTGGAAAATCCGTAGGAATCCCGGCTGGAAATTCCCTGAAAGGGACGCGCGCGGATGCGAGGCTAAGAGATGTCGGTTGCAGCCCTGGAAGGGCTGGCCAGCGAGCCGTATGACGCCCGCTGCTTGTAGGGTGGGCGAGCCAACGGATATTTAAGGCCGCGCCGACAGGCGCCTCGCGGGATACGCTGGGTGTCGAAAGACGAGAGGTATCTCCAGTGCTATCATTGCACGTGATCTTCGGGTCGAAGATCGGTTTGGCGACAGGCCATGTAACTGGTATAGTTACGGGACTCTATGTCCGACAGCTTCGCACCTCGCGTTGCTTTTTGCTGCTTTCGAAGCAGTGGTTCTGGGCGAGGCCTAGGGACGGTCGCGGGGTTTCGCGGCTAAGAGAACTGAAAGGTTGCCAAGGGGTTAGATTTTTGTATTGTAATCTTTGTACATTAATTGTAAATATACTGTAAATATATTGTAAATATCAATCAGAACAGTCGTCTGTGTTTTTCATCCTAGTACGTCACAATATCATATTTGTGTTGGTACAGCCTTTTTTAAGATATTGTTCTGTTTGTCCAATATAGACTCGATGAGACATTATTCTGTGAGAAAGTGATGAAAAGATTTGATGCAGAACCCTTTAATAAACTTTTTCAATTTATTATATCCATTATGATCTACCCAAAATGGCCCAACTTCACTGTTTCTACCTGAAAAGAAAATCAGAATCCAATAGAATTTTGAACATATAATTCAAGCATAAAAAGGAAATACTGTGTAGCAGAGATTCTCAAACGGTACAATTCTCTTGGAGGATTGCACCCCTTCAACATGAATTAGGTATCAGACTCAATTTAAATAATCACAATTATTCAAGGTTTTTCCTGTGACCACTTTTGCATTTAAGGAGTTATTGTATCCTTTAATTATATAATACCTATAATTCAAAAAAATTATGTTATTTATAGAAATTGAATAAAGTAATTAATACAAATTCATACTTGATAAATTACATGATTAATAATTATATATAATTTAGATAATATATAATATAGATACGGGCGACGTACTCGCGATGTCCGCCATTTTTACGCAGATAGCACCTTCTGCAACTAGTGACAACTTTGGAATATCGAAAATAATGCTTTGTAGTACGCGTACGCTCACGAGATTGCAACAGCAATACAATTCCTTTGCATACTATCGTTCTACATTGAAATTTAACTTTCGAAGAAAATGTCAGTTAGCACCATTTGCAGGTGACTCCTTCAATTGTCTATCTTCTTATTCACCCCGCTCCCTGCCTCCTCCCGCAGGCGCACCGCCCTTTTTTATTTTTCTTATGTTGGTAGCCATACCACACCAGCTGATGGGACGTCACAGGGTCACGAGCGACGCTGTTCACGCCAGCTGGGCGAAACTGCGGTTTCTTTACACCGGATGTTGTGTTGCAGAACCAGCACGGGACGTCACGAGGTCACTGTCATTGTGACTTCACGTCAGCTGTTTGTTGTGATGCAGAACCGGCACTTTCCATCTACTTATTCGATACACTTCTCGTAACGTTCAAAACAACGAAATCATCACTCGTCACAGAAATACAATAAATCTTTCAGTAGTTAAATTAGCAGTGATATAATATCGAAAATAAACGGAACTGTTTATAGGTTTTTACACTTAGCACCAACTTGTAAATCTGAAGTTCGTTTAGGTTCCAGTATCCCTTTAAAATTCGTAATCTGTTGGTTCGTAGCAAAAAAGCAGTCGAAATTATATTATCAGCTAATCTGCATTAACCTTTTTCAGCAACCTTTAATGCTATTTACTTCAAATAATGTTTACGAGAAGCAACAAATGTTCATCACTGAATTCCTGAGTAGTCTATTCGATTTCTTCGCTCATAAATTGTTGTCAGCCGTTGTGATTACATACTTCATAATCTAAGGTTCCTGTGACGCCTGTCAGCGCCGTTGTCAATTCGGCCAATTCCGCGATAAATAAAGGCAGTGATTTCTTTGTAAACAAGTGTTCAAACCAAAAGTTTGCAAGTTGAGTTCACTTGAAGGAAAGGAGGAAGCCTTGATTACATCAGTAACAAATCCTACAGTTAGAGTTGTTCACCTGAACTGCTTTTGATCTGTTTCTTAAAGATATTTTTCTTTGCATTTAGGGCATTTTTAAAGCATTTTATAGATAATTTTGGCAATGTTTCAGGTCATAAAAATTCGCCCCCTAATTATGAATGAGCAGTTGGCCTTACCTCTTGTCCTCAGAAATGCCCTGGGCCAGGGCAAGTTACTATCATAGGATAACATCCACCCGCTATCTATCTATTACACTCTGTAACTTAATCTGTATATTACTGCATAACAGGTACACTGTATAACAGAATCATCCACAGCGTAACAAATTGTCGCTTAAGTAACGATATTATTCCAAGAGTTTCTTCGTGCAAGTACCAAGGAATCCATTTCGATTGTAACCGTCACGTACCTACCTACTTCTTAGTCGTACGCCGAATTACTAAAGTAAATCTATCATTTACTTATTTCGTGACGTGTGGTTACACCGTCACGCAAACCTGGGAATACCTCAATTAATGGATAAATTCCCTATCGGTGGTGGGTTCGTCTTTGCTAAACTAATGATCACATAACAAGCAAACCAATTTTGTAGTTTTAAATAACAAATAACATGTATTCTCTCAAATAAAATCCTCTGTACACTGTAGTTCACATATCCTCCTATGTGCTCACTTTTTTGTTTAAACTATGGTAGCTAGTTCCCTACCTAAACTGCAGTTTTCACTAAAGCGATAATGACTTTGATCGACATTTACAAGAAACAAGCAACAAATACATATGTACACTTCACAAAAATTATCACTTAATGAAACACACAAATCACAATTCAAATAATCATCCTGTAAAAAAATACATACAAACAATATTCAAAATTCACTAATACCTTTTAAATCATGAATAATGTTACACTCAATATTCACATTTAATATTCGGCTTTTACGTAGCCTTTCAGTACAAAATTCTGTTTTACGTCTTTTGACTGTCCATGAATAATATTTTAAAAGAAATAGTTTAACGGCTTTCACTCCTGTTCAAAATTTTACATAGGCAATTTCTCTTAAATGATTTCAAACAGCATTAAATCAATTATATATGAATCTAGATAAATAATTATGTACAAGAACGACTTTTATCATTAAACACAAGAATTATTCTGATCTGATTCCTCGTACGACTGCAGAAAAGAAATAAATTTACTGGTTATCAAGATCAATGTTCAATGAAACTCTGTTCTCCCTTTCTAAATTCAAAATTTAAGTAGTATATGACTTAGTGTAAGGATCACAGAATTTTGAAAATGTGCACACAATTCACTTTTCCCCATAGCACGTCATACGCAGTTTTTAACTGTTTTTTTGACGTAATATAAATAAATAAATAAATAAACTTGCCCGATCAACGTCTGTTACTGAGGGAAGCTCACATTGCAACGTTTTAACTAGTACAATTATAATTATATCTTGAAAGTTTTCCAGACTGAAATTTAGTGAATGTTCTCTCTGTTTTTCTGTGACTCACGACCGGCGAATTCCCCAAGCTGGTCCCGCGCTGTGTAGACGGCTGTCGAGCGATGCTCACGCCTCAAGGTCGTCGTTGTTCTGCGACGGTCTGTGCGCTGCCTATCGCGACGGAATCGGAGTATTTCCGAGCGCCGTCTCCTCGTTGTTCAGCGATGTTTAACCACAGCTTACACAGAGGCGATGATCGCATCAGAATGCGAGTCCAAAACTCCAAATTATAACTTCGTAATCGCAAAAGTCGAGCCAGTTGTTGGATAAACCATACTTTTCAGAATTGTCAAAATTCTTCAATAGAATTTCCGAAATGAAATCCCAAAAATAAAAATAAAGTAGAATAAAATAAAAGTAGAATAAAATAAAAGCTAAAAGCTGTAACAAAGAAACAGAAACATGCCCTATGTTACAAAAATCCTCCATTTTCTAGCAACAAGAATGCAGCAACGTTGTTTTATAAATTCATTTTGGCCTACTA
Source organism: Teleogryllus oceanicus (assembly GCA_964035755.1). Taxonomy (NCBI): domain Eukaryota; kingdom Metazoa; phylum Arthropoda; class Insecta; order Orthoptera; family Gryllidae; genus Teleogryllus; species Teleogryllus oceanicus. The sequence goes on from CAXIVR010000005.1 coordinate 23,526,142, forward strand.
CCACTGTAGTTCTTTCATTCGTTGCATTCTTGTTTAATATTCATTTAAAATTTCATGTAATCCCTTGACATTTCACAGTAAGTAATTCCATGAAAAATATTCAGACAATTACCTTTTATTAAAGCTTTTTTAGATTCCGGTATTTTCCACGTATCCCTCGTCGATTGTGTGGTGGACTTGTAGCCTTCTATTTACCTCGGCGACTCGAACAAGAAAGAAAGACGAACTCTTCCGACACAAACTTCATGCCACGTCCGTTCATGCCAGAATGGCTCCTATCCCGTAAGCACTACTGTCTGTTTATAATATCATCTCCCTGTTGAAATCGGGGTGAGCAATGACACATGTTTCGCGGAACATATTCTTAATTGTCTTGAAAGTGCGATCATGATTTTCGTTCCACGCCCACTTCTGATTTTTCTTTAAGAGCTCGTATAAAGGGCCCACGATCACCGGGCAGAACCGATTGTAGTAAAACATTCCCAACATGGTTCGGAGCTGTCGAATATTACGTGGCGCCGGTATTTTCTCTATCTCTTTTAACTTTTCCTCTTTCATGCGAATACCACCTTTCGATATTTCGTATCCTAGAAAATCAAACTTGTCTACACAGAAATCTGTTTTTTCCAAGTTCAGGGTTAAATTGTTATCAATCAATATCTGAAAGATCAATTCTAGATCATTTAAATGGTCTTCAAACGTGCTGGACTTAATAATCATATCGTCGACATATAACGTCGCACGCTCATCCAGACTTGGTTGCAAAATACGGTCGAGGCATTGCATGAGTGCTGCACCGCTATTTTTCAGTCCGAAAGGTACTCGGGTGAACACATATGTGATTCCTTGAAAGGTGAAACCCGTATATTGTTGATCCGACCGGGCGATTTGCATTTGCCAGTAAGCGTGGCGAAAATCAGTATTGGTGAACCACGCACAACCGCCAAAATTTAATAACATCTCACTGATTCTGGGCGGCACGTCGCGATAAGGCACCGTTACCGCGTTCAGCCTCCGCGCGTCCAGACACAATCGTATGCTACCGTCTTTCTTTTTAACTATCAAGATAGGATTCGTGTATGCCGTGGCCGCCTTCCTTATAATCCCGTCGTCTAACATCTGCTGAATTAGTGTTCGCAGCTGGTCTCTATACGCAATCGGAATTGGGTAATTTTTTGCTTTAAATGGCGTATCATCTGTTACCTCGATTCGAAATTGATATTCTTTCACGGGCTCCTTTCTTTTTTGAACACGTTTTTAAACTCTCGTCTACCTTTTCTCTCAATTTCCTCAATATCTCATTTTCTTCTCCCATCCTACACATTTATTTCTTCGAACGCCTTTCCTCCTCTTCGTCCTCTATTCCTTCCTCCCTCACCTCGACCTCTTCTTTCTCCCACACATTCTCACCGTTGACTTCAACTCGCCGCTTTTCCATGTTCACAACTACCCCATGCTCTTCCAAAAAATCTACGCCTAGTATGAAAGGATATATCAATTTCTTCCAAAATCACATCATAGCTTCTACCGCCAATCTTCATTTCAATCATCACCTGCTATGTGATAGGATGCGATTTATTCCCCCATGCGTCTACTGCTCTTGTATTACTCAAGGCAGCACTAACACCTCAACATTTTTCCTCACTAATTCCTCATATGTTTCCCCCGCTATCACAGACTTCACCGATCCAGTATCAATCAGCGCTCGACTCATTATCTGCCCACACTTGACCTTGATTATTGGTTTTCTCTTTATTACTATACGACCTCTTTTCTAGTTCCATTTTCTTCCGTTTCTTCTACCATACTCGTAATCACAGGGATCGCCTTTTCGTTGTATTCCGGGTTCGACCTGGGATCCCGTCTCAAATCGAACTCCCGGTGTTTCCCGAACTAGTTGCGCCAGGTATGCCGCGATTTCTGCCCATTTCTAGCGATCGCGCTCGCTGCGCCGAGCCGCTCATGCCGAGGTCTGTTACAGGCGACCCTGAGCCGGTGCGTCGTCGTTCGTCCTGCTTCAACGGGGCCTCGCGACCGCCTTTCTCACCCTTCGCGTTGCCTACTTGCTGTCTTTCCTTCGTACTGCCTTCTTCGACTACGTGAATCGCATTAATATTTGAACTGCCTGGCTTCGCATTCTTGCTAGCATTCTCGAACGTGAGGTCGTAATTTCCTAAGAGCATCTGGAAACGTTCCACCGTTCTAACTTCCACACTTCTTAACAAATTCTGTATGCTAAGCGGGAAATGTCGCGTCAGAATGCATATGATTTCTTCGTCTGATACTGGCAGAGAACATTACTTTAACGCCGCGATTTTCCGGGCCGCATAATCGCGCATTGTTCCACATGAATTTCGATAATATGAGCTCATTAACCCTTTCGCTGCTAACGACGCCTTTAGGCGTCCAGATTTTCCGTGCCCCGTGTGCTAACGACGCCTATAGGCGTCCGCCCGGTTTTGCTTCTGCTGTTCTAATGACGCCTATAGGCGTCTTGTACTTCGCGCGGTTGTCTTTCGCTCTCTGCTGAATGGCGGAGGGCCTGAAGGACATGTGGCGATATCTGTTCGATTTGTAAGGGTTTGAAGTTTAGTTTGAACTCTCCTAGAGTGTGCTAGTATGTCAATTCTTCTCGCTACGTGTACAAATGTTTGTAAACTGGTAGGCTGCCGCGCGGCCTGCGCGCAGTGGTCTTGCCTTTCCTGAGGGATTAGCGCGCATCTTGAAGGAGGCGCTTCCCAAATGCCCATTATAAAACCTCCTCTGTGGTTTCCGAGTATGGGGTACCATCCTCACTTAGTGTTGAGATTTCTGATTGTGAGTGTTCTTGTTTTTACGCGTTACTGTACGAATATTGGCTTGTTTTGTGGACTTTTCTTACGGTTTTTGGATTACTACAATTACACGGATTTTATTATTGACCTTCTGCATTGTTTCTGGACGTTTATTTTACGGATACTTCGCCAGTGCCGGTCCAAAGCCCGGATAAAAAAAGGATGGGAAGTATGCGCTTTGTTCGCTGCCGCGTGGGCCACCCTTACAGGGTGCGCCGGTCGGAACAAGGAAACTGCGCCGCACACAGCGGTCGCCGGCCTGTGGGGTGACTCAGCACCAGGGTGCTGCGCGCTGGGTAGGGTCGTAGCAGTGAAAAGGTTAAAGAAATCTTGAAATTCATCTGCTGTTCTTTTCCCCAATACCGGTCGAGAAATCGAGCTACAAATTCGTCGAACGTGGCTGGGTACGGGCTCAACGTTTCAAGCCATGCTTTCGCGTTGCCTTCCATAACTTGATGCAAAAGCATTGTTTTATGGCTTTCTCGGACATTCGATAAGATGAAGAAATTTTGCAACGCCTTCACAAACGCGTTCGGGTTTTCGTTCGGATGTCCCGAGAATTTTAAAGAATGAGGGATATTAATATTTCCTCCCCTGCATGGGCCTCCTCCTTCCACCTTCGCTTCGGCTCCCTCCCTTAACTTCCTGATCTCGTCTTCTACCTCCTTCAATTTTCGGGTAGTTTCCGCTTCCAGCTCCCGTTTCGTTCCTTCACGAACTTCTTGAACTAGGTTACGAATTTCGCCTAACTGTACACCGTGATCCCTGTTTTGCCTCTGCAACTCCATCGCCAAGGAATGCATTCGGCTCCCGACTTCCGCGTGTCGCTCTTCTACTAAATTTCTGCATTCCTCGACCCGCGCCGCAACTTCTTGCCGAAGCTCGTCACATTTACCACCGACCTGTGACATCACTGACTGTTGGAATTGCTCTAATTTGTCATTGAAAATTTTGGTCTGATCGTCGATTTTACGCGACTGTTCCTTTCGCGACTGCCCTTTGATTTCTCGCGACTGCGCTTTAATTTCTTCCGCTAATCTTTCCCTTGTTCGTCTGCTTTTCGCGACTGCTCTTTAATTTCTTCCGCTAATCTTTGCCCTTGTTCGTCTGCTTTTCGCGACTGCTCTTTAATTTCTTCTGCTAATTTTTGCCCTTGATTTTCTACTTGTTGACTAATGTTTCGCGCGAAGTTTCCTAACAATGCCTGCATTAAATTTCTCATCGCGTCTTCTTCTCGTCGCTGTTCTGGCTGTGGCGTGCGCTCTGTCGACTCAGTGCGATCTGCGGGCGGCTCGGCTGCTGCCTCTGTCTCGTGCAAACCTAGGTTTTCCATTCCTTGAAGAATCTCGTCCCTTCCGTCTACCTCACTATCCTCATCACTCCCGATCTGCCTAGGTTCCCTATATTCTTGACTTCCTGCCATTCTTATTCTCTTTTATGTCTGCCTTGTACACCTTTACTAACACACTTCCCTTCCAAAATACAATACAAAACACTTTACTGTACAAAGAAACACTTGCTGTAAAAGAGACACAATACACAACACTAATACAGGCCACAAAATTGCTCACTTTTAATTCGTGTCTAGGGTTCTCCTTTGCTTACTCGATTTTAATCGATCACTGCCCCACAAGTATGGGCGACAATCATATAACACGCCCACCTACTTCCTTCCAGCCGGTGGCGATGAAGCGTGAATGTAGCGATGAAGCGTGAATGTATGAATGCTCGTGAAGCGAGCTTTGAATTCTCAGGAAGCAGGATCTTTCGGGTATGAGAAAGGTCTGAACCTCTTTAGGACGCTACGCCTGGTGTTTAAAGCTACACAGTTTCCCAACAAATTGTCGCATAGAAGGTGCCAGTTCTTTACCTCGACATTTCCTTCCCGCTCGCCGTCAGTTAACCTTGGGGTGTTCGGTCGCTCGCAGTCCTCGCCACGTCACTTGACTGGTTCGATGTCCCGCGGTTACACCACTTCCTTCGCTCGATCTCAGGATGCCGCCACACGTCCAAATTCCAAACCTTTCTCTCGTCCTCGGGCTCGTACCATCCATTGATTGGTCCAAGTCCTTCTCGCCTACGCTTGAGTGTTAGAGTCGTCCTTCTGCCGCCTGCCGCGTACCCGTTGCTCGCGCTACCAGTTTTTAATAACTAACGTGCTTGAATTGACTACTTCTAGCACTCGGCCGACATACCACACTTTGAGCGTGCGTGGTCGTGGCGTACAAAATTAAATACTGGATTTCGTTCAGAGTCCTTCTGCGCGAATTTACTTCGATTATGAAACTATTTCAAGTTCGAGCAGTCACATCGCTTGCTTACTCGCATAATGTTAGTGCAAATACTGTACATGCTCTTTGCTTCTGAATTCTATCATTTATTACCGCGTTTCTTAAATCAGCTTTACTTAAGGAAGTAAAATTATACTCCTGCACTAACCAATTACTACCGCTGAAGAATTTAGTTGAGTCGCCGTCGCTGTCGAAGTCGTAAGAGAGCTCTACCGAAGTGCGTCACGGTATTTAAGCAACTCCGCCTGGGGAAAAATTTCTGGAGGGGTGAATTTTCTCCTCCTTCGCGCCCTCTCGAGAAAATATCATCCGCTGACTTTGGACATCGGAGTGCGAAAACCTGCGGGTAGATGTCGCCTTCTCGGACCATCGCTCCGCCTCGTACCCTATTTCTCAGTTCTTTGGTCTTTTCTAGTGGCTTATGGTGGCGTTACGGGTTCGTATAACCCCGTGACGTCACAATATATATATATATATATATATATATATATATATATATATATATATATATATCGATATATATCATTCAAAATCGATATATCGATATATCGATTTTGAAACAGCAACCCTTTGAAAGAAAACAATTGACCATTGATAAGCGTACTATTAAAGAATGATTTAATTAATTTACACCGTAAATGATGAATGAACACTAACAGTATCTTACAACACATCTAGAGATCACATTTTTTCATTTAAAGAAAAAAAATACTACAATCCGTTCAGTAGAAGCTCTAAACGAAGCCATGGCAGAATACCTTATTTTTTGAAATATATAGATAGTGAAGTGAAGTGCGTTGTTCATTGTATAAACACTTAGTGCGGCTTTATATGATAGACGTTTCTTTTCTTTTTCTTCATACAATTTAATGTTTTAAGAATCATCAGTTATTATATTATTGTTATTATTATTATTATTATTATTATAGCATTATTATATTATTTGCATGGCATTTATTATCTTATTTATGTAATTAACTGCCTGCCTGTTACACCCAATTGCAGTTTAAATAAATGTACCTTTATCTTATTCATCCATGTTACCACAGAATAATGTGATGTGATGTGGTGATATTACTACCTTCGTGTCAGCACACTATGTTACTTCCTTTGTATCGTGTCTTTGTATTTTACTTTCAGTTATATTTTTATTTTGTTTCTTAAAGAACAATAATAAAAACATGAAACACAACCTGTGATGATGGAAGAAAAGAAGACAGTTCTTCTGGAGAATTTTATATATTAAATGGAATTGTCAAGTCGGCATGCTGCAAACGCTCGGAAGTATTTCGAAGTTGCCGGTTTAGGTCAGGGCATGGTGGAACAACGATTTTAGGAGAAGAAATAAAACATTCTCTATTTCTACTCATAAGAACGTCAACAACACCAAATCATAATTCCCACAACGATTTTTCTCGATTCTCGTTGATCCATTCCATTCAAAATCGATACGGAATTCGACACATTGCGGAATTCGACAGTATCGTATTATTCGTAGTTATTGCCCGCCAAATGTGTCCATTGTACGACAGAGTGATTTGTCTGTATGTGAGAATTCTTACCCAAGCAACGACGAACTAGGTGCTCTTGTCTACAATTCATGCGTGCTATTTAATGCCTCCTTAGATTGTTTTTACCCAGCAACTTTGCATAATGAGTGTTTCTCGAAGACCTATGCGTTATTGCCATACAGAGGGTCATACAGATGTATGTTTCTCGGATGATGGAAAGTAATGTCACTTCTCATACTGGAATAAAAATTTACTTCACTATCATCAGCCCATAGCATTCTTCTTCTTACTCTTATTGTCATGTCTTGTTTTATAGATACATCATTACCAGTGGAAATGATGGTGATATTAGAGTGTGGTGTGGTTTAGAAGATGATGATCCAAATTCACAATGTGTGGGTGAAACAGCATTTGCAGTTGCATTTAAGGTATTGTACTGATATTTTCTTCTCATTTTAGCATTTAATTTCAAGTACATGCCGTGTGCACCAAGTTGTTAAATAATGAAATTACATTTACTTTACATTATATTTACATTACATTATAATTACATTTACTTTTTCCTGTTAGGGTAAAACTTTATTTGTGGCAACTGATAATAATAAGGTTCAAGCTTACACATTTCCAGAACTGGAGAAAGACGGAATAATTTGTAATTTCACTGCTCCAGTGACACAGATTGTGATAAGTAATGACAGCAAAAAAGTCATTTGCGGATCACGGTATGAAGACAAGTAATTATGATTGTATATGTGCGTTTTCATTATTCATATCCATTAAAATTGTTTTTTTGTAGGGATATGACAATACAAATATGCGAGATGTCATCTAACAACTATGAAACACTCTCAGGACACACAGCTCCCATTCTTGGTGTGTCAGTTGATCCAGAATTAAAATACCTGGTGATTACATGTTTGATTTTGTAATATTTAGTCTGTTTTTGGAGACAAAATTTTTGCTTTGTTGTACATATTTATTCGTGTTCTTAAAAAACCTTTTTTTGGTGTGATTTTTATTCATTTACCATGATTTTGAAGGCATCATCTAGCTGTGATGGAACAATTAGAATATGGTCATTAGAGACACTCAAATGTGTCCATATTTGGAGTTGTCTACCAGAATGCAATTCTTTCAAAATGGCCAAATGTCTTGGCAGAACCTCATGGTTCCCAACAAGTGGCAAATTCATTGCTGTTCCAGATAACACATCCATTGATTTATATAAGAAAGGTTCTTGGGAAAAAATAAAATCTTTTTCGGATGATCGAATTTTAAAGGTAAGTACAAAGAAGGTAAAACCTCACATAATTGCTGGAAGAAGAATACTTGCTATGCTAGGTTTAATATATTTGAATGCAACAATTAGTAAATTGAAATTTAATTTTTTAAAACTAATTTTAAAACTAAATAAAAATGGGAAAACACTACTAAACTTGCTTATTCAATAACCTGTTGATAACTAATAGTTTTTTCAAACATAATAATAATTATAAGCATATGTGGAAAGCAAGAGGTACAAAATCTATCCTAGATTACATAATAGCAAAAACCTATTAAATTATGTCAAGAACACGAAAGTATACAGAGGGACTGAGATGTACAGACCATTATTTGGTAGAAAGCAAAATTAAATCAAGCATACAATGCACAAAAAACAAGACAAAGAAGAATATTTCACCAGCTTAACACAAGGTATACCTTCTAAAAGATGAAAGCATTGGAACACTATATGAAGGAAGATAAAGAGGAAAATGACAAATGGTAGAGAAACAAAATATCGAAACATTTTGGACCTCACTTAAACAAGCAATGCTTGGAGCCAGACGAGAGTATAGGTTACAAACCATTCTAGAAAATAAATTGATTCAGAACATGGGACAGTGACTTGATGGGGATACTAAATCAAAAGAAACAAGCATCTAGATCTTACTTTCAGAGAAGAACAGTGAAACATTACATTGAATGTAAAAAACTAAGAGCCAAAGTAAGACGTATAAGCATACACAGACCGGAAGAAACCGGAAAATTTATCCACAGTGTAGAAAAAGACCTCTATGGTCCCTAACAAATGGGTTCCAAAATTTTGAAAATGTTGCACATAAACATGGAAGACAAAATCACACTAGACTGCGTCACTGAAGAGAACTGGATAAAACACCACTCTACCCTATGGAACAATCTAGATCCTAGAACAAATAAAGATATAGAACAAATAGATGATAATAGTGACAATGATAATATGGACACCCTCTTGCGTATTGCTTATTTATCCTTGAAAATAGATTTTATTACATGGGAGTTTTTTTTTTTTTTTTCTCCCTTTCAAAATTCAAAATTTATTGCTTGTTTATCCTTGAAAATAGATTTTATTACATGGGAGTTTTTGTTGTTGTTTTTCTCCCTTTCAAAATTCAAAATTTATTGCTTGTTTATCCTTGAAAATAGATTTTATTACATGGGAGTTTTTGTTGTTTTTTCTCCCTTTCAAAAATTCAAAATTTAAGTAGTATATCTTTTAATATCACAGATTTTAAAATGAAATTCTTTTCCATATCATTCATACGCAGTTTTTAACTGTTTTTTTGACATAAAATAAATAAATAAACTCTTGAATATTGAAGATCTAGAAACAGTATTAGAGAAATCAAAAAATAGGAAAAGTCCCGGATCAGACGAAATCAACCTAGAACTTATAAAATACGAAGGAAATGAACTAAAAGCAACATTACTAGAACTTTTTAACATGGCAAGAGGAAAATACCAATAGAAAAGCAAGAGAGTTTGGTCATGAATATTCACAAAAAGGGCTCAAGGAAGAGCTGTGAAAAACTTTATGCAAACATAATGCGAAACAGACTCTATGTAATAGCTGAGAATTTCATGGGAGAACAGTTTGGGTTCGAGAAAGGAAGTAGCACAAAAGATGCCATCTTCACATTACAGATGATAAGAGACAAAAGAAGAGACAGAAAATCACTCAAGTCCCAAGTTAGATCACCTCATTGATTTACTTACATTAAAAAGTTTAAGCTTTGTAGCTTAGTGGTTATTGAGATAGCCATGAGTTGGTGTCTGCAGAGGGTTCAAATCCTGCCATGGGCATGCTTTGTGCTCTGTTACATGGTGGGATTTTCCAATCCACCATGCATCTAACAAAATAACCACTCCTTTCCTTTCATCCCCCAGCCCAATCATGTGTGTGAGCGAGAATGATTGTCAGCGGACAGGTGGAGGGTGTGCTGTCAATGGCTTTATGAGCTGTGATATGTGAGCCTTGTGACCACCACCTCCCTAACTATAAAAGATTCCAACATCACCTGTGGGTCATGGGCCACAACGGTAAGTTGGTGTAGACAATAGACATAATGCCAGTGAGAGGGTATGCTCCTCTGAATGTTCACATGGCTTATACCTAATACTGAGGGCAGGTGCATAAGCCTTCTCTGGATTGTTAAAGGTTAATGGTATTAGCTGTTAGCTGATAAACCCCAACGATTATTGAAAAGTTTAAACTTGTTCAGCACAAAGTTTTGTTATTCACACCTAGGAAGTTATATTTACTTTTTCCAGGAATCTCTTTTCTTTAACTTCTTAGGTTGCTAATGCACTGCTTAAACATTAAACTATATTTTAGTATCTTGTATTTCTTTGTTTTTAGCCAATTTCAATAGCTCTCTTTTCGTGTTGTGGTAAATATCTTGCGGGAAGTACCATTTCTGGAGAAATTTGCATATGGAACATTAATCAGACAATGTGTGTAAGTTACACTGAACATCCTCGACACTACACCATCACTGCAATGGCATGGAACCCTGCTAATAATGGCACTATAGCTTTCTGTGATGCAGCTGGCCAACTGGGAACAATTGAAGGAAACTTATCTTTGGAAGCAATAGAGGTATGTTGATGAAACAACTTTTTACTTCTGTGAATGCATAGGCAAGAGAAAGTTATGTAATGCTGCAAAAATCTATTTCCAGATTCTGACTTAAATGTTTTGAGAGTCCCATATACTGAAAACTTGTTGCTGTTTTCTTTCTTTGAACAAAGCTTGCACCTAAGCTACACATGGCATTTTCTTCAAAATACTGAAACTATGATATGGTTGATGTCTCAGCCTCATGAATTTGAAATGTATCTTATTGCTCCAAATGTTTTATTTAATTTTTTGCTTGAATAGAGCAAAGTTCACCAAAGAACCTGGAATAGATCCAATTCTCTTAAAAACCTTTGAAATTTCAAAAATTGCAGAAGTTCAAAACTTTTTTGACCCTCTCCTGCAACTACATTATTAATATTAGAGATTTCTTACTCAATACAGATCTTGAAGTCTTTAAATATTTCATGTGTACTATTTCAAAACAGTATGTTTTGCGTAATTTTGAATTATATTATAATAATTTTGCGTCTTAGGTATCACCACATATCATCTGTAACATTACAATTTCATATTAGCAAATGTACTGCATGGTATGGGAAGGGGTAAGATTTTTACTTTGTAAAACATAGCACTAAAGTTCTAATCTCAGCCCTGTAATATGTTTTTTCTTGAAACTTTTTGTAAGAATAATTTTGAATTTGAAGTTAAAATAACCAGTGTAGACACTTGCTTTTGAACACTTTTTTGCAATAAGGACATAGTATTTGGACATAAAATACACCATTCACTGTTTATTGAGCAGGAAAACGCTTTAGAAGATGAACAAAGTTATCGACAGCCTGTTGATGTTGATGAAGATGGTGAAAATGCTATTTCTCTGGATAAAATTAAATCATCAGTTTCACAACCCTTTTTGGAGCTACAAAAATTTGAAATTGATTCTCATAGTATGAAAGGTACGTGTTAAATTTTATAAACATGAGAATACAAATTGCCTTGTGTATGTTGTTCACAACTTATCAAAAATGTATTGCATGTAAAGCACCTCTTGGGACACTTCTCACTTTCATTCAATTCTTTAGTGATACTTTCTATAAAATTTTCAGAACAACTCAATTTTCTTACTCATATTAAGGTTACCCGGGGTAAAATGATACGTTCACTTAAATAAGCATGAAGTGGCAAATTTATGCTATTAATCGACATCAAGTTCCTTGTGTGCCCACATCCCATGAAATCACTCACAGAATTAATTCCAGCATCCTACTCCTGAAGCACAGGACTCCCACAGACATGTTTCTGAAATTTGTTTCTCCCAGTGAATAATTTTATATTGATAATCTAAAGACCTTTCTGATTCTAGGTGATGATGATGATGATGCTGAAAGTAAAATGAGCGCTCCTACTTTGAAATTACAGCTCCCTTTCCAACCATCATCTTCACCAGCTCACCTTTTGGATAGATATATGGTATGAAGTTGTATTTTTTTATTTCTACAAAGCCTTTTTGAAAGTTTTTAAACATTTTCTTTTTATTTCAAGGTTTGGAATTCTGTTGGCATTATACGTTGTTTTAATTCAGATGAGGAGAATTCTATAGAGGTTGAATTTCATGACTCGTCATTACATCATGCTCTTCGTCTCAATAATTTCTTAAAGCATACTTTAGCATCTTTAAGTGAGAAGGCTGTGTTGTTAGCTTGTGAAGCTCAAGACACATCTCCAAGGTGAGGGTATTAACATATGGATCTCAGATATTAATTTATGAGCTATCAGGCGTATTGCCCAATGAAGTGAATTGTAACTTCATAACAGCTTTGGAATGATTTAGAATATTGTGAGATCAGGAGATATATTTTCTAAGCTTCATTCTTAAATAAAAATAGAGAAGAATATTTACAAACAGCAAAGTATTTAATTCTTAAACTCAAATAATACATTGACATCTTGACATTAAGTTTGAAATCAATAAGAGACTTTTTTGCAGTAAAATAGTGTGTGTTCTCTTGAATTCCTGGGATGGATCACGTGAATGGAGTGTGGAGCTTCCAGAAGGAGAGGAAGCATTAGCAATTGCGTGTGCAAAGAATTGGGTTGCTGTTGCTACTGACATCCGAAATCTACGATTCTTTACCATTGCTGGAGCACAAAGAGAAGTTCTGTCTCTACCTGGTCCTGTTGTGTGTTTAGCTGCCCAAGACAACATGCTGATAGTTGTCTATCACCATGGCTCAGGTAAGTGTTCTGGAGGAAAACACACACATGCATGTGCAAACACGAACATGCACACAGATGTACTTATCCATACACAATGTATGTATGTCTGTATGTGTGTGAATGTACATGCATGCAGACATATACATTCACACACACACACAGTAGGAACAAGAGCAATCTGGGTGGTGAACACCTTGGATAATTGGCACATTGGTTAGTACAAACCCTGTACATTTGAAGTTTGAATGTAGTAAACTGATGGGATTTCAAGATGTAGGCAGTGTTACTAGGTAGTATAATCAAAAACAAAAGAAACAATTTTTATTATACTCCTGTATATTAAAATTAAGAATTTAGTGTTCTAACTTTCTTGCCTTACGAATTCTTCATAAGAAGTGAACGTTATGTAATCTTGCACCGGAAAACTGCGAATTTTCACCAGAAAATCTTGTATAGCTGGCCTCTGGTATTGGATAAAACCTGTTGCTAAATTTAGAAAAAAATCCTATAACTTGTGGTGTAGCCTAAATCCATGTTTTGTTGCTTCTTGACACCAAAAAATTGATTGACGGCAAAACGTCCATCTGTCAGTTCGTCTGTGGTCAACGGTAGCGCCTAAACTGTTCAGCCAATTTTCTTCAAAATTCATATTCCCCAGTCATTCTGGCTGATGTCGTGGCTCCTGGAATTTAAAACTGATATTTTAGTTTTGGGGTCCTTTAAATTGAAACCCTTGGACATCAAAATTTTCAAAAAAATGGCTTCAAACTTTTTGATTAAATTTTGTTGTTGAATAGTGTGAAGGATATTTAAGAGAATGATGCAGGTATCATTTTTGTTGATATCCCCAATTTTTTGAAACTTGCAAAAAGCAATTTCAAAACTACAAAATTGAAGATATAAACTTTTGCCTCAAAGTCAGCTGTACAAAATTTGCTCTTTAAATAAGGTCATGAACAAATTTTTGAAAAAAACAATAGTTTTTGCGAAAGTTGTGCTTGAAATTACGGAAAGTTTAGTGTCTCAAAAACCCCTCCGAATTTTTGCTTAAAGTTTTATCCACATATATAATAAGGGATGGTAAAAATTATGGTGCTTGTCCCATTTTTGGGTATTGATCAATTTTTTTGAAATTACCAATAAGTGAACATTTGAAAACCACATAATTGAAGATAGTGATTTTTGCTTTAAACAAAGTCTGTTATAAAAATCAAAAATCAGTTCTTTAATAAAGGTCATGTAGAAATTTTTGTAAAAGAAAAGAAAAAAGAAACTGATTTTGCTTAATTTGTGTCTACAATGTATTCAATTTCTAAAAATATTATTTTCCCAAAACCTGCACCAAGTATTTTCATTTAAGTTTCTCCTCGTATGTAATAGCGTATTGTAAATAAATAAAAAAATAAAGTAGTGGTGCTGTAGAATGGCACAGACATTCTTGCACTTGTTAGTTTTCGAATCTCTTTAGTCTCAACTATCTTCTGGATGGTCTTGAACTCTTCTCAGCTGACATTATTTGCTGCTGAAAGGACATTCTTTCACATTTTCTCAATTTTTTTCGGCTGCTTAATGTTAGAGCTGAAACAACTATGCAATTATTACTATTACAGGAATGACAATCCTATATTTCCCTGGTGGCCAGAGTGGCTACATGTCGGGTACAGACTCAGCGTTTTGGAGGGAAAGATCACTGGTCGGGGGTCTCAGTGATAATTATTTGTCACAGTTTTCTGTTTTACAAGAAAATGATTGAGAATTCCATGAACTTAAATGAAAACTACTTGAAGCAATTTTAATCACAAATATCATTAATTAAGGTAAATCAACTAGAGTGTCTGTATGTAATTTTCGTATTTTGTCTTTTAAAGAAGTTTTCAACTCTCGTGTTAAATTTGTAAAAGGTATGTCCCATCAAATTGCTGTCTTTCTGTGGACCTGTATGAACCAATTTAAGAAAGCTAATGATTATATCAACATGATATTTAAAATTCCATTTAACCAGTACCCATGGGACCTACGTAAGATATCTCTAACAGTTCCGAAATTATTATTCTTATTATGATTATTACTTTCTCGCCTTACGCTTTACAGCACAATACTTTCTCAGAACATTGTTAACTTTTCTGTTAGTATATTATGTTGCTTCATGAACAAGCAAAAGAGTTTTCAACCGGCAAAAATTATTTTCAGTGCCGAGTTATGCCTTCTCAGTTGCATCTTTTTCTGCCCAGGGGACACTTTTTTCACATGTTATCAATTTTTCAGCTGCCTAATGCTAGAACAAAAATACCATTGATTATTATTGAAATGCCAATCCCTGTGGCTGAGGTGGTTAAATGACAAGTATTGTTTCTTCCTATTCCTTTTCTTAATTACCCTTTACTTACACACACTTACATGCACCACACTATCACAACAAGTTAGGAGACCGGTCGGGAGCTTTCTGCTGTTCCTGGCTTGGAGGATACCCTGTGGTGGGAGGCACCTGTTTGGGGAAAATCCCACTACCCAACAGTAGGTCAGCGCTTGATTTAGCCATCCAGGGCAAAAACATGCACTACATTTGGGACTAATCAGCTTAGAAATTGGCATGTCCGCAATCACTATAAA
The DNA here is from genome assembly GCA_964035755.1 of Teleogryllus oceanicus. Lineage (NCBI taxonomy): Eukaryota > Metazoa > Arthropoda > Insecta > Orthoptera > Gryllidae > Teleogryllus > Teleogryllus oceanicus. Next base: position 23,541,488 of record CAXIVR010000005.1, read on the forward strand.
TCAACCTAACAGCTCTCAGTCCATGTGTGGACAACTGTAGCTTGTGAACCGTTCAGCCGATTTTCTCCGAAATCAATATTTCCTGATGGAGCAATACAGACTGGAGGCTGTGGTATTTTCTAATGTATATTTTGATTGTTGATGGGTTATTTTACATAAATGAGGCATTTACCTTTTTATGCCTGAGATAGATCCATAGGGCTCTTGTGTGGACAAGTGGTATGAGTGCCAACAAGTGAACTCTGAGGATCTGAGATCGGGTCTTGAAGCGTGAAAAAAATTTGCTGGTTGAAATCACTTTTGCTGGTTTATGTAGTAGTATAATATTGTGGAGCATTTACAACCAATACGAGAAAGTATGTACATTGGCTCTTCCACTGGTTAATATTTATACAGATAACATGATCAGAGCATGGAAAGTACAGGTAGATAAAGGAATTCATCTAGGGAGAAATGTTTATTTTAACCCCTTAAGATATGCTGACGACCAAGTTATCTTGCAAGATAGTGAAGACAAGCTACAATATGCATGCGTATTTTAAATAATATTGCGAAAATATACAATTTTAAAATTTCCACCAACAAAACAAAAACAATGGCTTTTAAAGGCAAATTCCCAGTTATTTTAGAAGAAGTGAAGAATTTTAAGTACTTAGGATGCTATGTTACTCAGAAAAGATATAGATTTTGATGATAAATTAAATAAGTTTAGAAATATATGTAGAAATATTTACAGGAATTTAAAAAATTACACAAGTAAAGATACACAAATAAAGTTTTTTAATACTATTGCTATTCGTGCACTTTGGTATGGACGTGAATTGAAAGTAATCTTGGAAAAAGATAAAAGTAGAATTCAGGCAGCAGAAATGAAATTTTTAAGAAGTAATCTAGGATTCACCCTTCTTGATAAAAAGAGGAATGTGGATATAAGAGAAACGTTAAATGTCACACCTGTGTTAGATAAAATACATACTAATAAGAAGAAATGGTGCAAACATTTGGAAAGGATGCCGAATGAGAGATTGCTGGCATTAGCTCTTCAATATATTCCACAAGGAATAAAAGATGTAGGCAGGCCAAAGAAAACGTGGACACCGGAACAGGTTGAAGCATAATCCTTGTTGGTAGAAAAAGAACAAAAACAAGAAAACAGGTTCAAATTTTTTCTTTAAACTTTTGGTAGGGATAAAGCTAAATGCACTCTATAAGAGATCATATACACCTTATTGCTTTATTCTTTTGTTTAATCAAAAATTACAAAACTGAAATTTTTTATGACTTGTCTCTCACGTCGTTAATATTTACATTAGTGACAATTTGTTAACATTACTGTATTTATGACTACATGTGTACTCATAAATACATATATAATGTCATATAAAGTTTCTCCAGTCATTAGTTTTCTGTGAAAATAAGTTCAAAATTCCGCATTTTCAGAAATGTTCAAACACCATTTGGCTCCAAATTTTTTCTTCAAACTTTTCATACGAATAGAGCACTTAAGATGATGTAGAATGAATTTTGCTGTATTCTTTTTTTTTTTAAAATTATACAAATGTTATTTTCTTGAAATATCTCTCACGGCATTAATATGCACATTACCAATGATTTGTAACTATTGCATTTCTAAGTTAGAGTGCTTCAAATGACTATAAATGAAGTTTTTTGGAAACTCAAAAATTTTCTGTGAAAAAGAGTTACAAATTTCACATTTACAGCAATGCATAACGCCATTTTCTTAAAAACGGCTCCCAAGTTTTCAATAAAATTTGTCATTAAGGACATGGTTTTACTCTTCTTTAATTTTCTTAAAGTAATATTTCAGTTATTCCATGAGGAAACTAAAAAAGTGACAGCAGCTAGCAAGAGGATGGGGCAAGACCGTAAACCAGTCCACACTGAAGAAATTAGAAAGCATTACTATGAGAAAATCTGTGCCGTATAGCACCACTAGTTTATTTGCTTTCTTGTTTTGCACTGATTGGTTTCTCTGAGTGAAGAATACCTGATTGCTGCCCAGAACATTTTTTTTTTTTGGCCCTTTCATAAAAGTCAAAGGAGAATAACACCTCAGATGATAATGTGGATAATAAATCCTTGGCTAATGGGGACCAATACATTATTCGTGGTAATTTGGGATTTTATACAATTAAAGCTGAAAGAGTGACACAGGGCGAGAAACTAATGGACATTTATTCCTACTTCACTCTCTCTCATCACTGTACAGCCTTCTAAAAGTGTGTAGGTTGCTTGTGGAAATTATTGAGAAATCTTCATTAATAATGGAATATGAAACTCATTTTGAACTAAATTTGTTCTTTGTCACTGTTCCTGTGGGATTTTCATTTCATGTAATTGTTTGGTATTTATTTTAAATTACAAGATTTTGACAGTGTTTAAGAGCAAAAATACCATGAACAATTAAAGAAACTTAGTTTTAATAAAATGCTAGAGGCAATCTAAATTGGGTAGAGGTTAATTTACAAAAAAACTTGTGTTCTGAAATAAATTATGAGTTTTGCTTCCCATTGCATTTAGTGCAAGAATTGCTGTACTGAATCAGTTTGACTTCCTCCCAGGCCTGAGTTTTGCTCTGCTGTCTGTGGAGAGGCATGGAGTGGCGGTCCTTGTGCCATTTCAGCCACTGCCTCTATCTCCCCAGGCAACACTGCAGTGGCTAGGATTCTCTGATGAAGGTACTCCATGCACTGTAGACTCAGTTGGCATATTGCGTGTCCTCTCTCCTAAGGGCTTCTGGTTGCCCCTTTGCGACTCTCAAGCTAAGGTAAGTGGTAGAACATTTGTTCTGATGAAGACCTAAATGCCAAAGCCAGATAGAATTGTTAAAATGCAGTGGAAAGAAATAATAAATATTAATCATTATACTGAAAAGAAGTATTGAAGATGATGGCTACTTAATAATGATACTATTTTATGTTATTTTGACTAAGGAGCATTTTCATCATTGGCGGCATCAACTGCAAGTTTAAATAGTGAAAACCATTTTCTTCAGCGTTTGTGCATAGTTTGTTTAAAAAAAAAGATGGTTTAATGTTGAATGACTTGGATAACCCAGCAATTTTTTTAAAATTTGTATTTATCATGATCTTTATGTAAATCTATGTATTTTAATTTTTTATATGTCATCATGTTATTGAGAGGTATTTACTAACTTATTAATAAATGATTTGATCTTTTCAGTGCAAAGGAAAATCTGATAATTATTTCATTATTGGATTAAGTGAAAAGTATCAAAATGTACGGTGTATTTTGTGTAAAGGATCTCATTATCCTCAAACTACCCCTCGGCCAACAGTTGTGGAAATACCATTGAAGGTAAAACTTAAATAAGATGTCACAGATATTTAATTGCCATTTGGAGATAAAAACAGGGTGATTTGTAGAGATGTTCATTTGCCACATATTACCTCTCATTCTCGTGAGAAAGGCTGAACGTGAATGGGGCCCATGAGAATCTCGTGCAACGAGAATGCATTCTTGAGAACGAGGCAACTTGATAATCTCGTAGCTAGGGCCTCATATGGAGGTGAATGCCAATCGTTTTTGTAGATATCAATGAGCTCGTGGAGAGACATAGAATCCTACGTCTGGGTGGGAAGCATGTTGACATGAGATACTGTGTTGCAAATTCATCGAAATTCTCAGAACAGGTGTCCTCTTTCCCATGATTTTGAGTTTATCACATAAGATGATTTAGTTTAAATTTGTCCCTCACAAAAACACGCATTAACACTCGGGAAAATAATAACACAATTTCAGCTATCGTAAAGCAGTTTTTCTGTAATATTTTGTAATCCCTGTTGTTGTTGGTTTTTTCTATGTGTGTGTGTGTGTGTGGGGGGGGGTGCGTGTGTGTTTATCGTTTAAGCGTCAAAAGAGTGCCACAATTGATAACTAAAATTGTAACAAAAATTGACAATGAGCACTGCTGAATAGACTTATCTGCAAAAAACAGAAGCATTCAATTCAAAATTAATAATTGAAATATATTTAATTTTCACACTTTATTTATTATTCTTTTTACATTAAAAAAACTTAAAAATACATCAAATAAATATTCAAAGACTTTGTAAACTTAATAAGAACTTGGAAAATAACATTTTGTAGCCGTGTTTGTTAATTTATAATTAAGCTTTAACTGACAAAACAAAGTTAAAAATAATATGTTCAAAAACGAATTAACAATTACAGTTATTATTTCATGTAACTTTTACAGAATTGATTGTAGTACTGCTTCATTCACAAACAAAACATCCAGGTCAAAACATCGGCTTTAATAAACTGATGTTTAAAACAGTGTTTTTCTTAAACACCTTGCAGTGGCAACAGTTGTTTCTCTGATCCATTTCAGCCCTTTTTCACTTTTCTTATGCACCGACAAAATGTAAAAATGTAACATATTATGTAAACGTTTGATTATTGTGCCAGGAGTGCAACTAAACCAGTTAATTAAATTATTTTATTCCCAAAAATATTACTCAATATTTATACCGTGTATTTTCAAAACTTCACACATGAAAGCAAAAGAGATGTACAGAAACCTCATCAAAACTCTAGTAATTGTCATAATAACCAATGTAATATCAAGCAAGGACTTAAGCATTTTATTAAATTTGAAATTTTTAAAAACATACTTGAAATTTCGACTTAGGTCTGGTCCTTCACGAAAAATGTATACACTTTCTATTAATTTATTTACAGGAGTGCAACATTATTTATTTATAACATTTATTATAGATCTTTTTAATTTCGTGCAAGGAGGAAATCCTTACTCTACACTAAGCAATTTTAACCACGTGCCTCTTCCAATCCTTGGCTGGCTTGGACCGCTCACGAGAATACTCTGTCCCTACGAGATACGAGAAACTTGCGATCGGCCACTCTTGTTGCCTTCTCAAGAGAAAGAATCTCTTTCACCAGAGCATTATCTCTACCTTCCATTGGTGGTTCCCCCTCCGTGGCCCCATTCCCTTCTTGAGCCAGCGAGAATGACTCACAGCTCCTACAAGATATGAGAGAGAATATTACTGGTTTGACAAATTAGAGGGCAAAATAAGTAAAACAAATTATTAAAATATATAATTAGAGCATGTTGGTGAGTCAAAGTGATTTGCTAATTTGAGGCAAATTTCTGGGGAATTGTGATCTGCATTTCTATGTTACTGTTAGAAAAAATGTCCTAGTCTCATATTTTCTCACAGTTATTGTGTTGTACTGGAAAAATTAACTTTGAACTTTGTAACCCAATTAACACTATTTAATTTGAGTATTTATAACTTGTAAAACATGAATTTCCAAACATAATGTGTGATAATACTTCAATTTTATTATTATTTATTTGATAAAGGTTATAAGTCCTCCAGAAATACAGAGAACGATGGATTCTATGCTCTAGAATATTGTAAGAAACTAATTTTTCACATTATTTACAAAAATATCAAGAGATGTTAAGAATAAAACATCAATGACTTATATATTATATTTTGGATTGTAATTCTGGGATACTACCAGGCATTGTTAGGAAATTCATGTTAAAACTCGCAAAAGGTTCTTGGAAAACAAAAGATAAATGAAGAACTTGTAATAGTTTACATTAGTTTTGTATTTATATAATGATGTAAAGATCATTACAAATTAACCTATTTATAAATATGTATATAAATCACACTTTCAATACATTCATTTACAATTCACAGCCTTAAAAGAGAAAACACTACTCTCATCCAACATTTATTTACAATATCTATGTGTAGAAGAATGAATGTGTGTATGTTTCAGCCTACCTGAAATTGCGTATAGATTGCTAGGATAAGGGCTTGACTACCCTAGGGTTGGGAGTGGCTTGGGGTAACATGTAAAATATAAGGAGCATATGCTACCTGTAGTCCATGTATTGAGGGCATGTGGGCTGGGACTGTCTAATAAATGAATATGATTAATAAATGGTGAGGAAACTCTGGGTATTTATGTAATTATGTAATTTTTTCTTCATATTATTAATAAAAATTATGTATTTGTTATAGATTTTTTAAAATTATATATATTTTTTTAAAAGAATGTCTGCATTGGCAGCCGAACTTCTTAACCAAGCTCTGTGTAGTCGCACAAGTTAAGCATCTTGAGACACCATGGGTCCCTAAATGGGTTGTCTTGGAACCCTGGATACTAATGGCGCTGAGACTCTGGCTGATGGGGATAAAAGACAATGACTTACAACTTGACATATGACTGACTGTATTCTAGGAGAATTATACCACATTCAACCCTATAAAGGCTTGGAATGTTCTTACAAAAGTAACAGGAAGATAAAAAAATTTTTGAATAGTTGAAGAAGGAGAAAACTGAATATTCAGTTGTGCTTTTTTAAAGTAGTAGGCTAGTTGCAGTTGTCTACAAAGGATATATTTTATTTAAATAATAAGATATCCAGAAAGGAAAACTCTGATGACTGATTATTTACATATGTAAATAATCAAGTACCAATTTTAACAAATTTTATCACCTTAGTTATAAGGACCACAATAAAATTTTGAAACCTTAATTCTTATCAACTAATACAAACGAGATTATGGCTAAATAATTGTGTACGTAACTGATTTTTGTAAATTTTATTTTAAGGAATTGGGTTTTGAACTAAAAGATGGCTCTTTGAGTAAAATTGTTGTGGAAATGTTTATACTGATATATTATTTCCATTGCAGATTCCATTTTGTGAAATCTCTTCTAGTGAAAAAAAGTGTCCTAGAAGAACAGTTCTGGCGAACACAATCAATATTTGATGCTATTGATAGTATGTGCAAAGTTGACATGAGTTACCAGAGAGAAAAAGAAAAGGCAGAAAAAACTATTAAAGAAACATTGATAAAATTATTTGCTGTAAGTCTCTGTAAACAAGATGCCATTGCTTTTCTATAGAAAGAATGAAATCTTACATTTCTGGTATTTTGTTTATAGCTTGCATGTAGGAATGGTCTAGAACAGAGAGCATTGGATATATGTAGAATGATGCCATCAACTCAAGTTGTTCAATTTGCAATGAAGTATGCATCAAAATTGGGGAAAATGCAGCTTGTGGAAAGAATCAGTGATATGAGTGATCAGATCACTTCTGGTCAAACTGGGCACCTAACTGAATCTCATTCAAGGTAGTCAAATGCCTGCCTTTCTAAGTTCTATTTTATTAAACGTAAACAGTCACCAGGAATAACTGTAAGCCTCTGTACTAGAATCTTCACTTTGTACGCCTGGTAGATGTATGTGGTTTGTGTAATGTATATTGATCTTTATTATCATTTTCAAGGTTCATTCTCTTTAATAAACTTTCGCTCTACAAGAAAGAGTCTGTTAAAGTGAATAAGAGCAGAAGCGAGGATGAAGATCCATTTGCTTCTCAAGAAAGCAGCACTGGTGAATATTTTTTTAAAGACCTTTTCTTTGTTTCAATTGCTGAGCTTCAAATACTCATAGCTCATTGTTGTTCTGCAGGCAAAGAAAATATTCTTCTTGCTCTTAAGGAAAAAATTAATAGCCCAGCCAATACGCCACCATCATCAATCGAAAAGAAAGTGAACCCTTTCAAGAAAAATGTGAAAGGAGTTGATTCATTACCAACTACTGAAGTTAATGGAAGTAAAGATGTAAATATAGGTGGGAAGACTCCTAATGGTGTGGTTCCTTCATCTACCTCAAAAGTGAGAATCATTTATCATTGTTTCAAAACTTTATTTATTTCTTTGTTTCTTCTCTTTCCTTATGTTGTGCCAAAATGTAAGAATAAAAATTAGACTTCCAATATAACTAAAATGCAATATTTGTACCTTAGTTATCTGCCTAGACATTTCCCCCCTCTTCTGCAAACATATTAAAAATAAACATTATAAAAATTAATACTATAATATTGAGTAAGATGTGTCAAATTCTACTATTCCATAAAGTCCGTTTTTAAATTGATTATGTTTCTTAAAGGGGTGACATTGACAGTTGTCATCCCCTTCCATTTCTCTGGGATAAAAATGTCATTTTTCATTGCTTTTGAAAATATGTATTTTTATGCAAGGGATGAGTAAGTGGAGTATTTCTGTGAAATACACAGTTCCATAAATTTTACAAAAATAATAATGGTAATAAATGATGTCAAAATATACCAAATCAGTATAATAAAATATGTTCTCTCATTTGTCATGAATTAATCATTTCTCCACTTCTCTAATTATTTTGGGAAATCAAGTGGTCTGTTAATGGACAAGGCTTGAAGAGATCTGGGAGAAGGTCTTCACTTTGTATGACTGATTATAGGTGAAGCAAACTGGATTGTGGGGCAAGTCTCCTAACTCTGCTGGATTATCTGGTAAGAAACCTACATTTCCCCTGTGGTTTGAGATGGAGAAAAGTGCGCTTCAAGAGGAGTTCCCAGATCTGGATAGTCGGGCACTTTCTAGTGTTGCTGTAAAACGGTTTAAAGAAGTTGTCTTGAAGAAGGTATGTTTTGAAGGTTTGAACTACAGTAAAACTTACCCAATGCGGAATCTCAAGGGTCTAGTATTTTTTTTTTCATTAGACAACATTCCATTTTATACAAATAAAACACACCATTTGTGAGAATTGCTGTATCTGTTCACATTCCGCATTATACATATTCTTCATTGAGCAAATTTTACTGTAATATTTCTGTTTTAATGTACCTCTTTTTAAAAGTGTACTCAGACGGGACTCCATTAACTACAACACTATTAACTGAGGTGAATTTCATCCAGAGTCCTCAAAAGGGACTACATGCTTGCATCTTTTCTTATATTTTATTGAATTAGTTATTTTAATTTACTCAAGTATAGTAAAAACATTTTCAGTGATATGTCAATTATATTTCCTAACAATACTCCTAAAATCTTATTTATTTATTTTTTTATTTTTTTTTAATTGGTTATTTAAGGTCGCATCAACATCTTGGTCATTAGTGACCACTATTGGTGTTAACGGTATGGTGAAAGGACGAACACAAATACAACCATGCCTGAGGCGGGACTCGAACCCCTGACCCTTTGGTCCAAGATCACTACGACACTACTACCTTCGAGATCTCGGCCACCGGGCCGACATTATTTTATTATGTTCCAAGATTAAACACATTTGCATTATCTTAGCAGTAGCAAGGCATGGCATTTTGTGTAGTCATTGCAAGATTTGTCAAATATCCAGGGATATCTTTCTCAAGTGACTGGGAGATGTTGCAGAATTTTTTTTTTTCCTGTTCCATTCTTTTAAACGCTCAAACAAAGATCATTCATACTAGTCTCCATGTATTCTGAACACCTTATGCCTACATTGAAGTTAACTAGAGATGCTACAGAATTGCACAGACTTTCTTGTAGTAAAGTTTTCTAATTTCCTTTCTGTGGATTGGTACTGTATGGCCTTGCCCCTCCTTCTTGCCTGCTGCCATCTATCACCACCCAAATTACATTTTTTTTAAATTTTCTCAACTTTTCCATTTCCAAGAAGTAGAACCCATATATTAACATAAGAATATTAAAGAAGGCTAAAACCTCGTCGTAAATACCAATTTTCATTGAAAAATTTGGAGCTGTTTTGAAGAAAGTGGCATTAAGCATCACTGTAAATGCGAAATTTAACAATTTTAAAAAATTGCAAATGCAATAATGTATACAAATTCATTGAAATATGCATATTAACGGCATGAGAGATACCGGGTGATCAGTATAAAATGCAACCCACAGCAGGCAGAGCGAAATTCACTGGCAACCATGTTTGAGGGGGTCGGATAGCGGCTTGTGGTTTCAAGCAGGTAAACTGACGGGAAGTACGCTTAATACTCTCTCCCACTAACGCTACCCTCAGGAGGAGAGCAGGTGACCGCCAAGTACAAAGAGAAAGGCATGCCATGTAAAATATACATTGAGGTCAATTTAATAGTAAACTTTGCTTGTTTTAGTTTCATAACAAGATACATACGCTCCAAAAATGTATGTTTCATACTTTACTGTTTTAAATAAATACTAACAAATTATAAATTCTGATTCACAGAACAAATGTTCATTGTTCATTATTATTATTATTATTATTATTATTATTATTATTATTATTATTATTATTGAATAAGGTTACTTTAAATGTAATTAACTAATTAAAATATAATAAAAATTAATTTCTCGATTTATTCTGATACGTATCCACCTTTACTGTTTCTTTGAAAAACAACAGACCAATTAATCTGCGTCGATAAATGGCACACCATACTCCAATCTTTTTTTAATGCAATGGATCAAACACACCACCTGTCTCACGATAGCACTTCACTAACTGAAATATGGTACTCTTGTTCGGAATACTCAGATGAAAATTTTTCTCTGAAAGCTGCCCGGAAGATCATAAATTTTCTTTTGTAACTTGACTATTGAGTCAAATTAAATAATGAAGGGCAGGGTTAGTCTTTCTGCACAGTCAAAAATTTCTCTGAATTTATGTGAACCAAGTATTTTTTGTTTCAGTCATACAACAATATGTTCTTAAAGTTTCTTATAATGCACTACAATCAATAGTACTCTTGACAACACATCTAAAACTTAGTAAAAGTGCCCAGGAATCAGGGAGTACCCAAAACCTCACCATTTTGCTCACAAGATCATACTGAGAGTTCAGATGTGTTTCAATTTTCAAATGTTCAAATTTGTTTGAATTCTGATGATTGATTCTGATTTTTGATTGAATTGATTCTGAATTTTTATTGTATCTATCTAGTTTTTTATTATTTTTTTTTAACCAAAAAATTGTTTTTGCCATTTTTTAAACGAATGTAAATAAAATACAAAATTGTATATTATGCTTCATGTTAGTTAGTCTGACAGACTGAATCGTTTTTCTCAAGTATTTGAGCATAACAAACTGAACTTGTTCTATCATGAGATGAATCATGTATGTTTAATGACCTTTTTCCTTTTGCAGGGTTCGGGAGCAAAACCAAAAGACAGTTCACCCAACTTATCAGATACTTCCCAAAATTCTTTATCTGAAAGTTCCCAAAACACAGAGGCAGATATCGATCAAAGTTCACTCGTAACTAGTTTACAAACTGATGCAACTGAGGAAGTCACAACATCAAGCATTAGCGTGAGTGTTTGCCATAGTTGTGAATTTCAAATTTCTCAAAATATGAGTGGATTAAACTGTAATTGAAATATGTCATTGATGTATTTTTGTGACAGTTTCAATATCACTATTTTGAAGGCAAGATTTTAAAGTCATTACAATGAATATTTAATATTTATTCAGATGTTTTGTGAAATCTTTCATAAATTCATGAAATTTTTATCTGTGTAATTAATCTCCATTAAAATTTGATTTTCCTTTTTCAGAGTACTGAAACAAAATTTGATATTGCATCTGATGCAAAGAAAAGGAAGTTAAATGACAGTGGTAATCCAGGAGGGAGTTTTGCATCAAAATTAGCTAAATTTACATTTAAAAAATGAGTTTGGCTAACTGAATGAAATGAGAGCAAGACTTAATTTTTATTGTATCTATCTAGTTTTATATATTTTTTTTAACCAAAAAATTGTTTTTGCCATTTTTTAAACGAATGTAAATAAAATACAAAATTGTATATTATGCTTCATGTTAATTTGTCTGACAGCCTTAATCGTTTTTCTCAAGTATTTGAGCATAACAAACTGAACTTGTTGTTCTATAATATACTTTCTCATATTGGTATTAGGTTTGTAATATAATACAGTAAAATCTAGTCCGGAATTGTACGGACACAAAAAAAATTCTGGTTTAGGGAGGCTTCCATTTTCTACAAGGTTGTCCATTTTATGACATTTGTGATTTTGATATTTCTGCCCTGAAAGTAGTAGGCCTTAATTACATGTCTTTGTTATAATTATCAAAATACAATAATATATAATGTTTTTATGGAAGAAATCAGCAATAAATGAATATTAAACACTCTTCATTGAGAGCTTCTGAGATGAAAAATACACAACACAATACTGCCTTGTGGCTATATTCGCAGTGCTTGCTGACTCTACACACAATGTGTCACAACTCAGAGTGCTATGACTTCTTGATATCTCAAGCATTCATCTGGTGGAGAGGTTATGATTTTCATCATGGGCAGGGAGAAGTGAAATGAAGCCATTTCTATACACCTTCCCACACTCAAGTCTGCAGAGAGGGAATTTCCCTAAGGCCTACACCTTGAGAGGCAAGCAACTGTAAGGTCAAATTCTATTCTGACAGCTGAAGCCCCTCTCCTTCAGTGTCCAACTGCCATGACTAAATTGTGACACTGGGATAGAGAATTTAAAACAGTCTTGCAGATACATTCATTTCATTAAGAACATTTCACGTCTCATCAAATTGCCAGAAATTCCTGTTTACAAAGACTTTTCCTGCAGGACATGAAAAACCATTCTGTTTTCATGTTGAGGTTTCGTTTTATGCTGTGTAAAATGACATTTAACTTCATGGGCTGGGGAAATTTTCCAGTTAAGACAGGTTTTTTACGCTGTAGACAGATTTTACTGTATTACAACTTCTATCTGATTAACTTATCGGCCATCATTTGAAGCATGACCATACTTTCTCTATACTAATTAAACGAAAAATTAAAAATGATGTTCTTTTTCTTGAGCAAGTCAGTTATTTGCAATAATAGAATCATTCCACGTCAAGTCACATAAATGTAAGGCAAATTTGACCTTGATGTTTCAAATTTTTATTCTCGCACTTAAGAAGAAAAAATTATGTAATGCTGTGCAAAAAAAACTGCTAAGTTACAGCAGAAGAACTATTACAGGGCCCTGAAAATTGGATAAATCCAGTTGCTAAATTAAAAAAAAAAAAAAAAAATCCTCTAACACACAATGTAGACAGAATCCACGTTTTATGCGTCCTTGATACCTCGTCTGTCCGTCTGTGAACGACGCTAGTGGCTTAATTGTTCAGCCGATTTTCTTCAAAATTGATATTCTCCAATTGATCTGGCTAAAGTCATGGCCTTTTGAATTTGAAACTGATGTTTTAATTTTGGAGGATATTTTACATGAAGCCCCTCAGACATTTTCAAAAAAATAGCGACATCAATTTTAATTAAATTTTGTTGTTGGATAGTCTGAAGAACGTTTAAGAGAATAGTGCAGGTCTCATGTTGATTGAAAAGTCTGATTTTTCGAAACTTGAAAAAATTCAAAAATTTTTCAGTGTCCTCCTACAACAAAAATATTAAAGATAGAGATCTTTCCCTTAATAAAATATGTTCCTTAAACGTTGATTTTAAAATAAGATCATGTACAATTTAGCGTGAAAATAGTCAATTTTAAATTTTTGTTTAACAATTTTTTCTCAAAAACAGTCCATCATTTTTGATGAAATTTTTTGGTGGATAGTTGAAGGAGTTTAAGAGAATGGGTAGGTCTATGTTGGTTGAAAACCCTGATTTTTCAAAAATTGAAAAAATTTGAATTTTTTTCAGCGTCTTCCTACAACTGCAATTATGAAGATAATTTTTTTTTTTTAATGAAAAGTATCCATCCAAAACATCTTCAAATATAGTCAAGTTGAATTTTATGAACATATATTTTTTGAGTAATTTGGCAACAAAAATTGTTGACCGTTCCCAATTTACTGCACTTCCTGAACTTAAAATGAATAGTGATGCTAAGCAGTTGGATGAGCAAGTTAGAATTTGTATATTATTTTATATTTCTTGGTTTGTTTCTTCAAGCATTTGCTATAAGTATAAAATTAATCTTTTAGAAATTATTTAAAACCTATTTTAAATTGCGTCCTTTAACGGAGTTAAATGTGAAAACGAATAGATGATTTCACTTTGCATAATACGATCTGGGAATAAAAAGTAATGCATGCAAAAGCCGAGTAATTTTGATGTACATAAATATATATTTAATTATTGTATTTTTTTTTCTCTATTTTCATTTTCTTGCTAGTGGTATCAACAATGCTAATTGACAAAATGTGTATCTCATACGAATTAGCAGTCTTTGTTGCTTATAACCCATTGTTGTAATGCCACACTGATAACAGAAGGCAATAATGACTGCTGCCTTTGCATTAATATAAACTAATAGTTTTTTTACGGCTAAAATACATATTGTGCATTGTTGGTATTCATGTAATTTTCTGTGATTTATGTAAATTTGCCTACTCTTCTAGTAATTTTGCTTGAAAACACGGGGGAAAAAGTACATGATGTTTTTGCATCACTAGTTAAACTTGTTTTTCTGTAAAGACTACTGTATAGGCAAAAATATGTAACATCATTTTCCACTTTTTTCAAAGATCGTATTTTGGAACAATATTAATTTTTCAAAATTTTTTGAAAAAATGTTTACAGCACTAAAGTTAATTGCTTAAACACATATTGTAATTGTCACAGAAACTGGATAAATTTGCGACATTCAGAAACAAAAGATGCTCCTTTATGTGATATATCTATTGAATTCATTCATTTTTTTAAAATGCATTTTTTGACATTTAAATATCATGTTATAAATTTCTTTCTTTAGCAATTTAAATAAATTTTTTTAAAATTGTATTCTCTAGTTTTTTTTTATGTCTGGTAGGTTTCAAAGTGATCTCCAAGAGGATTCTGAAAAATGAAATACAATAGAAATTTCTACTTGCTGTTGTGCTACAGCGTTGCCAGTGTGTCACCACCGAAGCATTTGTCAATCAGTAGTAGATATTTACTAGGGGGCCAACTTTAATGAATGTCTTTTTTTTCTTTAAAAAAAAAAAATGCTGTTTAGTATAGAAATTCATTTTATTATGACAAAAAGAAAAAATTACCCATTTTTAGACTTTTTTTTGTATTTTTCCTTGATTTTGACTAAAGTCATTTTTAATGCATTTTTCTGTGATTTCTTCAATTTTAATATCATTTGTACTTGCTTCAAATAATATTTATGAGATACAACAAATGATCTCCACAGAATTCCTAAGTATCTATACCTAGTAGCCGATTCGATTTCTTTGCTCAGATGTATTGTCAGCCTTTGTGAGTATGTAATCTAAGTTTCCTGTGACTCCTGTCAGTGCCTTTGGTGGTTCAGCCAACTTCAGAATAACTGAAGACAGATTTGCTAAACAATATATAGATAATGTTCTTCACATTATTATCAGTTCACTCAAATAACTTTCTGGGAAATAGGTTCCTAACAGGCCCTCCCCCTTTCCCTCAGAGTTGCAATGCCCCTTTCCTTAAAAGGTTATGAAGCAAAGAAATGCTATTTCTGCACATTGCAGAAGCATAAATTCACTCCCCTCTCTTTTTTGTTGTAATACTAGGCATTGACCCCCATCCAAAAAATGTCTGTTAAAGTTCTTGAAATCTGGAGAGAACTTTGTTGTAATGAGTTTACACTGAAAGAGGTGAATTGAATTCACATCATATTTCAGGCATTCAGAAAAATGCGTTAATGTTCAATGTTTAATTTCCTTGGTTTCTCTGAAGTATAGCACAAAGGGATGCAGAGTAGCCTAATCATTAATTCAGTGCTCTCTTTCAATTGTTTCTTCTCTAAGAAGCAACTCTGAGGGAAAGGGAACTCTTTCCCAAGAATAATTTTCTAAAAAAAATTGCACTGGACACAAGGTGTTAAATGTAATTTTTGTATCACAAAGATGGCAGACGACTTGTGAAGATAGGAGAACAGAAGACTAACTCGGTCCATTTTTTTTATTAAGGGGTGACACATTACAGTGAGTATGCCCTACCGGAACCAGTTGTGCACATTTATTCATCACTGTCACAACCAATTGTGGGATTCACAAGTTTGAATGATTCCGACTGATCAAAACTTCATTTGACACATCACAAGGAATTTTGGAAACTGTTTTTCTGATACATACAACTTTTTTTAAAATAAATATTTTATTTATCTATTTTGATGGTAAACAATCAATTTTCAACTTCTCATGAATACTGGTTATAGTAACATTAACTTACTTCTTCTGAACCTATATATTTTTATATTAAGATGACTGAAATAACAGTTGTATTGATATTTTTATGAGGCTATCAATGGAACAACAAATGTTTCTTAGATACCTGTTTACACAACTCGCTCAGTATATCTGAGAAACAAGAATGCACACCGATTCAGGAAGGCCCTAGCAGTATCAGTTTTTAATAAATAACCTCTAAGGAAGATTCGTGAGAACCCTTCCTTGGGGAACATTTTCTTGGTTCTGCAGTTGCTATCATGACATAAGTCTAACCCTGACTTTACTTCGTGTGTGGCCAGTCAGGTGACTTATGTGCTTCAGCCAACAAACTATATTTAAAAGTATTTTTTCTTTGTGTCCCTTTTTGAAATTTGGCAGATAAATACAATAATTTAAAAATACACAACTATTTTTCCTGAATGCTAATGCTGCTAATGTGATAATTTAATTTCAAAAATTAAAATGTATTTTAAATACTTAAATAACATGTTTACAAAAATTATATTTACAATAAATAAAAGTACATCTTTCTACGTTTAATTTAAGTTCAGTTGCTTTTTTCTGTGAGAAAAGATATGTGTAAAACATTTAAACATCAGCATACATAGGATTCTTCCGAAAAAATAGTTGGTAATATTTCTAAAAGTAGGTAGATTAGATAAGAAAAAAAGTGTCAATCTCAACAATGGCCTGATAAAAAAGGTTTCAAGTTGACAAAATATAGTGGTGTTTGAGTGTACAGTTTGGCATGGAATTACTCAAAATAACTAGTCACATTTCACACCCCATTGACAAGCTGAGTTTCAAAACTCTTCTACTCAAAAAGCTGATGATCATATAATATTCATATATCTATGAAATTCAAAACCTTTTTTCTGTGAGAAAAGGTAATACGTTAAAAACCATTATCACAAATACACATAATTTCTTAGAAATTACAGTGTCAAAGTCAAGCAAAATTCTTTCAAAGAGTTCCTTCAGTAGTTTTAGATACGTGTTGATCCCAATCAAATGGTATATTCTGGGTATATTCATGTCAAACAATTAAACTTACCCATTTGTCATATATAGTTTGTCAGTAAAAAAGTAGTCTTTTCATACATGTACACTGCAGATGTCATTTTTAATAGATCATTTCTAGTAGCCCAAATCAAAAATTTTCTTTAGATAACACAAATATCAGTGTTGTCAAGGTCTGGATCAAAGTTTCTAACATGTATGCTTTTGCACCTTGCTGTCTGCAAGCTATCAATTGCAAAGCACTGATGCTCCCATTTGTGACCTGCTGCCTTCAATGTGTGAACTTTTCTCCCCTCCCCTGAAAAACCTTTTGAACCTGCCCCTTGGCGACGTCCCTGTACACAACACAATTTACCTGAATGTAAGCCAAGGGTTCTGCCCTAAATATCTCATTCAAAAAATATGGTTCATGTTCCATATGCTGATTAAGACTAGTCAGTCGAGCTCAGCATTTTTAAATCCCCCTCCAAATTGAGAAAACTTAACGCTGTCATAACAATAAGCTAAAGATAAGAATCAGTGCGTATCTACAGAGCAGTTTTTAAAGTAATGATCAATATGGTTGTAATCTACACCCATTATCAGAGACAAAACATTGAAAAAGTTTTTACTACCTGCTCTAGTTCTGAAGTTATTGAGAGTTGCTTATATCACATGAGCTGTACTCTACCTCTTTTCTCCAAATGCTCCTGACATTGGACTCATTCGATGTTGTATTGTTGATATATATATATATATAGTGCCTCACTTGCAAGTTCATATTGGAACTTCACAAATAGATCACTCAGATATGGCCCCAATTTCAAACAATTCAAAATTTAAAGCAGAAACCACAAATGACAGTACCGCACGAGAAAAAAATATGGAGTTGCAGAAGGGAAAGTTCTTGGGTAGTATCAGGGTGAAAATAAATGCAAATTCAACACACAAAACTTTCAGGGAAGTCCTAAAATGTCAAAACGACAAGGTAGGTGGTCCAGAAAGAATGAAACAATAATAAAGTGAAGATAAAAATGGCAGAAACAAAAACATTGTAAGGACGAAGAAAATAGTGATAGCACAGACAAAAATACTTTATCGAGACAATTTTCCAGCCACAGTCAATAAGTATGAGATTATATTGCAACTGAATAGTAGTTAATGAGAACATTTCTCAGCAGGCCACTTCAGAATTAAAGAGTTGTCTTACATTCAAGTATATACAGTAATATAACAAAAAAATAATGAGAGAAATGTATTATATCATGTTAATGAGGTAATCTTAAACTTTAATGTCAGAGACATTCTCATTGTATCCAAAAAAAGTGTAAGGGTTATGTATTTGCAGCAAACAAGTGTAATCTATCCAAATGAGATAAATACACGAAATGGGAATCTTAAGGAAAACTGAACTGAATATTTTTCTTTATAATTTATTAAATAATGTAAGTATAAAATCATACTCTATAATACACCAAGTCCCTACTCAATATCTGCAAGAAAATTGTTTTGGCCCTTTTTTAAGTTTCTTGTGCAAAATAAAGTTGTTTCCACAATGCTCAATTCGCTTTTAAAATGTTAGCAATTTAGGGGAAAATAAAAAGGAGTAAATTTTGTGATTAAAAATAAGTTTTTAAACACCAAAATTTTAATTGCATTTAGACAATGATTCATACATAATATTGGTACAGAACAGGATATCGTGGACTGTGACTTTAATTGAGCATATCAATTTTGCTTCTGGAAATATGGATTCCAGCAAATATCCAAATTATGTTACTTGATGTGATCACTAATAAAAAGAAAGATACTGAAAAAGATACAACAAAACATACAAATATACAAATCATTAATGTAACAACTTCACAAAATAATAATAATAATAATAATAATAATAATAATAATAAAGAATTACTGATAAATCAATGTGGAAATACCCACACGTAGCATCAAGTCAAAAGTCTAGCCAAGTTGAACCCTGCAGTTGTAATTAACTGATGAATAACATTTTGGGCATAAAAATGCAAATGAAATGTAAAAATCATGTATTTAATTAAGCATATACAAAGTAGCTACTTTTCAACATATGAAGGGAACTTTATTTCACAACATCTTCCAATCATTCAGAAGTGAATTTACAACTTACGAAACAATTCTTATAATAGATCAGGCATATCATGTGAACAACCAGCTTCATGAATATTTCCTGACAGTCTATTTTCATAATCGTCAATGTCATCCTCTTCATCTCCTGACATCCCTAGGGCAACATTTAATGCTTCACGACTGTTCTTAGATGTGGTTAGCTTGCTGTTGCTATTTTCAGAATTATCCCCAGAATCTGAGCCACTTTCATTTTCACTTTCACTACGTTTCTTTTTAGAATTGAGATTCCTTATTGGTAACATCCACCATGGTAGTTTGATTTTTGAGTCCCTAGCCGATGCATTTGCAACTGGAGTATCCTGAGCCTGTGACGAAGCATCACCACCAACATCATCATCATCATCATCATTAAACTGTGTAATTGTTCTAAACTGCTTTTTTAATTCCTGACCAAACTGTGCATCAACGTAAGAAAGAAGGGATGGAGGTGCCTCTGATGATTCGGACTCTAGTTCACATTTTGATTTATGGTACTGTTTGAATGCATCCTCTAATTTGTTGAAGATATCATCATTCTTCAGCCTTTTAATGTAGAGGGGTTCATCTTTCATTTCCTCTACACTCCTGTCATCCTCGTGGTATAAACGGTACGATTTCTCCAAACCATATGGATATTCAGAAATACAAAATCGAAATGCTCCGATAATATGCATTCTAGCTAAAATGTAATTAGCATCATGATGCCCACCTACTTTAACCTGTTCATGAAACTTCTCCACTAGTTCATAGTCTTTAGGAGTAATGCGCACTTTCACCAGGCCATCTGTAGGTTGCTTTAAATACAGTCCGTACAACGTATAAAGACCTCCAGTTTGTTCATTTAATGCTTCGCTCTTCAACCACATTTCTTTTGCTATACGTAACACTTCTTCCGTAAATTCTATCAGTTCTTCCAGACTGTTGTGACCGAAATAAATGTAGGGGAATTTGAGTTGGCGCCATATCTCCGCGAAATCGTGATACCGTAATGTATTTAATTTTGCGAATTTTCCGACGATGTTGAAACAATCAGTTCTAGCACCAACAGCCAAATATGCCATTTTCGCGATATTTCCTCACGTATTCGTTATATTCAATTGCACGAGTTCAATAACGTATTAACTCCACAGAAAACTCTCTCATAACTGTATCAATCTCATACCCTGCGTCCTTCGTCTACTCATAACAGTGATAAATCCTAGGCCAGGGATACGGTACTCTCGGGTCTGGTTTCTGGATTGGAAACTGTATTTTTCAGGAATACTCCTGGCACCTTCCACTGCTTCCACTACGGAAGAACATGTCACTCATCCATATCCGCCGCTCGCTTATCCTGTGTTCCAGCTGGTTCCAGTTACGCTCGTCCCACTATACTTGTGTTTTCGTAACGTGGCTTCTGAGAGATTTATCTTCAAATTGGATTATGGACGCACAGCTTTTTGTCTTTCTCGGTCGTACTGCAAAATGTCGCATGATCGCGACCGTATCAACATAGATTAACACCATGGTATTCATCCATTGCATCGAGCAGTACTGCAGATACTACTACTACTAGCGGCTCGGCGAAGAAAAACGCAAAAAGCCGTGCCATATTTAATGTTGAAGACAATACCCTCAGGCGCCACGTTACGGAAACTCAAGTTTATACTTTGGTTTTTATAATCTCGCGCGTGATCTGGTCCAGTTTTCAGAAAAAAAGATATGGCACGCAGAGGCGGGATGGCCTCGATGTTGAGACAATTTTTTAAAAAACATTTCATTTCACGGATCTTCAAATTTATATCATAAACGATTTACTCTTTTCTGTATTTTGAGAAGACATTAATAATAATTAAGCGAATGTTATTGAGCTGAGCTAATAAGATACGTTAAGAAATTGGTGAAATTTAGCTCCATATTATAAAACGCACAGGGTAATGTTAAGCATTACTGTGAATATCCCGTATTAATAAATTATCTTTGAATTATATTGTTTTTAAACGTTATTTACTTAGAAAATTAACAGTTTCGTGCCTACAATCACGAGTCATGACATTCGAATTGACATAATTATATTTTGATTAAATAAACTCATTCCATTATCAATTTCCTACTGTAATATATTACATGTGGATGAAACACTGTGGACATTTTATGTAAACCCTGTGAACTTAAGTGGAACTATAGGAGGATGTGAAAAATGGAGAGACAAAAAGGGGGCTTTGAAATAGAGATATGACATGAAAACCAAGTGTGAGAGAAGCCGTTTTTTTTTGTTTTAAAAACTGTTTAAAAATGAAAACAAACAATATTATAGAAATTTAGTACAGAAATTATAGTTTGCGTGATACTCGTAAAAAGGTCGGGCATATTCAAAAATATATTTCGGTACGTCACACTACAGTTCTTAAATATTCCAAATGCCGAAAAATAGGTGCTTCACACGAAACAACGTTTCGTGGGTCCGCGGTGCGACAAAAATCTGTTTTTTTTTCTCCCTCCAGAAGTCCTCGCATTTTATGGAAGCCTAGTCGGCAAACTGAAAATTTTAGGCCGTTGTCCATGTGGTAAAACGATTTTATTTAACATATCTTAAAGAAAGAAGTTTGTCAAATCTGCGAAACATACGGATTTAAAAAATGCGTCGAACGGCTAACTTTCCTGTGATCTGGCAGTTCTAGCGTGTTAGAGACAAAAAACGGTCTGTTTACAATTTTTGAAAAAGTGAGAAAGTGAAAATATATGAATGATGTTGAGTAAAAAGGTTTATTGTATTATATATTGTAAGTATCTTTTTCCATTATAATGTATGATATAATGTAACTAATGCAATATATTTGATGTATAAGGAGAAAAAAGCGAACCTGTTTTTTTTTTTAAAAAATTTTTTAATCCTTTTAAAAAAAAGTTTATTTACACAACAAAATTTTCTAAAAACGGTTCCAAATCATTTCTTTAAAATTCTTGTAAGAATAGAGTAAAATGCGCTTATAAAGGTGGTATGGCTTCTATTTCCACTGATAACGTGAAAATTGCAAAAGCTTAAATTTTTTTCTTATTTTTTATTTATTTATTTATTTATTTATTTATTTATTTATTTATTTATTTATTTATTTATTTATTTATTTATTTATTTATTTATTTATTTATTTATTTATTTATTTATTTATTTATTTATTTATTTATTTATTTATTTATTTATTTATTTATTTATTTATTTATTTATTTATTTATTTATTTATTTATTTATTTATTTATTTTACGTCCAAAAAACAGTTAAAAACTGCGTACGACGTGCTATGGGGAAAAGTGAATAGTGTACACATTTTCAAAATTCTGTGATTCATACACTAAGTCATATACTACTCATAACACCCTCCCATGTAATAAAATCTATTTTCAAGGATAAAAAGGCAATAAATTTTGGCTCTTATCCATGTTGTCTATCGGAATAATACTTTCTGCCGCGACAACATGGAAACGATAATTTGAATAATTGTATTTCCCTCTGAATTCTAGAAGACGTGCACAGAAAATCAAGTTACATTTATGTCCAGAAGCAAATCAAGGGGCCATCTCAGCATTTGCTCAATGGATCAGGGAAACTGGACGAAAAACCTGATCGAGATGGGGGTCATTGACCCGGAGGCTGCAATACAATACTCGTTACAGGTTGTTTATACACATTCATACAGTTCAAATGGTAAATAATGCATTATGTATCATTGTTAAAATTAATGTTACTTTTCTTGTGATGCTCAGTATAGTCTAATTGTATAGAAACAGTTTTGCAGCAGAAACGATTTCACTTGGTATTGAAACTTTTCTATCGAATTTAATCGTTTA
Organism: Teleogryllus oceanicus; assembly: GCA_964035755.1. Classification (NCBI taxonomy): domain Eukaryota; kingdom Metazoa; phylum Arthropoda; class Insecta; order Orthoptera; family Gryllidae; genus Teleogryllus; species Teleogryllus oceanicus. The sequence goes on from CAXIVR010000005.1 coordinate 23,564,465, forward strand.
ATGTCATCTGGCGTCTTCCCACAACTACAAATTTGAAGTTAGAGTTTTTTCTTTCAAGAGATATTTGTTGTCCATCTCGATCTCTCTATGCATCCCGAAAGTATCTCTGAACGTTTTGGGGGTAACCTTAGAAGTGTAGTTTTGTTGTTGTTTGTTTGTTTTTCTTCAAAACGTCCGTCCGTCCGTCCGTCTGTCTGTCCATCCGTCTGTGACCACTACTAGCGAATAAACCACACGTACGAACTTTTCCAAATTGCAGAAATCCTTGTCTATCTTGCTCTTGTTGAAGCTTTAAAATTTCGAAAAAGATTCTTTTATATTTGAAGCTATTGTACATGAAGCAACCCGGACATTTTCAAAATTTTCTCAAAACGGCTCCAAATTCTTTTCTTTGAGTTGCTTGAAAGAATAGATTAAAATACGCTTATGAAGGTGACATAGGTCTCATTTTTCACAGTTAACTCTGAATTTCCGAAAGTGGAAAAGTTTGAATTTTTGTCGGCGTCTTCCCACAACTACAAAATTAAAGACAGATTTTCCCTTCAAATGAAATTTGTTGTCCATAAAAAGTTCTTTAATTAAGGTCATGTACATTTTTTAAAAATATTATTAGTTTCGTGCAGTAGTGCGTGCTAGATTTGCAAATTTTAAAAAATAACAAAAACAACATTTTCTCAAAAATGACTCCAAATTTTACTTTACACTTTTGCTAGGGTTAGTGCCAAATGTACCCTATACGATGACATTAACGCCGTATTGCTCTATTTTGTTTTTTTCAATAAATACAAATATTTAATTTTTTTGTCTCACGTCACATTAGAGGGGATTTTCTCACATTTTTATATTTATGAGTATAGTAACGTCTACCCGGCGTGTTGCTGCCCCAGAAGAAATAATTGTATAAATATCGCTTAAAATTTAAAAGCTGCGCACGCCTTCTTGAGTGTCAGAATCCCTTCCCAACAATTTTACTATTAATAGTTGAAAGATGAAATAATAATAATAATAATAATAATAATAATTACTACTACTACTACCACTACTGCTCACCACTCGCCACTGCACTACCACTGCCACTGCTACCACTGCACTACTCTACTGCTCACTACTACTCACACTCACACTGCACCACACTGCCACTCCCACCTCCACTCACTCCACTCACTGCACACTCACCACTCCACTACCACTACCACTACCACCTACTGCCACTACTCCTACTGCCACCTACCACACTCTACTACCCCACCTACACTCCACCTACACTCCACCATCCACTCCACCACCACCACTGCACCCACTCACTGCCTACCACTGCACTACTCACACCACTACTGCACTCCCACTCACCTCCTACTCACCTACCACCACTACTACCACCACCACTCCCACCACTGACCACTCCACTACCACTGCACCTACTCTACACTCTACACTGCTACTCTACTACTCACTTACTACTCTGCTACTCTACTATTACTCTCTACTACTCTGCTCTGACTACTACTACTACTACTACTACTACTACTACTACTACTACTACTACTACTACTACTACTACATTGCTTTAGTTTGGTTTTGAGCGTTCAAAATATCATTATTTTTAATTTTTTGCCTGAACTATTATTTTCCTTAAAATTCTTTTATAATCTCGGAAGTAGACGTGGAAATCGGGTGATACGTTATGATGTTTAGAAATAAAGTAGAGAGTACGTTTATTTTTACACGATGTGTGGTGTTTACACGATTCCTTGTGTGATCCAAGTATTACTTTTTCGTGAAATGTTTAATTTTATCTTTTTAATAGGAAAGCATGCGTTAAAGAGAAATGAAAGCTTTGAGAAAAATAAATTATATTTTTCATTCGTGTCAATAGCGTTATAAACTGCCTCTCATGATTCTTTCAGCAAGTAGTCCGTAAATAATTTTATGTATAACTGTAGTAAATGCTCTGCACATGCGTGTTTTATTTATTGTGTCAGTATTCATGTAATTAGGAATTGTAAGAATTTGTGCATCGTGGTCACTGTAACCTAGATTATTCGTTATTATTTCATATCTAGTTGTGGTTTTGTTAATTATAATTTGATCTATTGCTTGATCTATTGAAGAATGAATTTAATTGAGAAACTGCTCTTTTTCGTGGGATTCACTCAGAAAATCAATATTGAAATCTCCACATACAACAATGGATTTAAAAGAGAGATTACTAATTTTGTTCAGAGTCACCTCTAGATTTTTTAAGAAATTGAAATAATCTAAAGCTCGCTTTGTTGGAGATCTGTAGATGCAAAGTAAGATAATTTTGAGCGTAGTAAGATGTACAACTGTTATTTCAAAAACTTTTTCAACTGCATATAAATTGAATTCTGACAAGAAGGTAGAATCAATATTATTTCTTACATAAATACACGAACCTCCGTAAGCAGGGCCTTTATTTGATTCCCTTGCTCTATAATAAGATCCTGCAATGTAAAATCTAGGAATTTGGAGTGTGTTTAGATCATTATGAGATAACCAATGTTCTGTAAAGCAAAGAACATCTATTTGACTGAGATCACACTCTAATGCTGCCTCGATAAATTCAATTTTATTTGAAAGAGATTGCACATTATGATGCATTATTTGAATCTTTTGCATGTACCGACACGGATGCTTTTCTGCTGCATCTGACTGTAGTTGCTATTTATTTATCTCGTTTTTACCTCGAGTGAGTGCTCGAAGGAAGTATCGTGTCCCAGCAGAGTTAGGAGGTGAGGAAGGAGGGGTTACAGATGTAGGGGAATGGTAATGGGAGAGATAGTACAAGGATTAGGTTCAGGGGATAAGGTAATTGGGTCCAAAGGGGTTCCGGAGGATGGAAGAGAACTAGGAGATGTAGGTAGGGATGAATCTTGGGTAGGATACTGCTGAGGTGTAAGGATGTGTTTTGCAAGTTCGCTACCGAGTGCATGTTTTCCGACAAGGTTCAAGTGAAGACCATGCCGGGTGAAGTGTTTCTCTGAGAGAAAGTTCAGCTCAAATAATTTAACATGTGTGCCTCTCAGATGCAGTTTTAATTTGTTATTTGCGTGTCTAATTTCTTTGCACAGTGTTTGTTTGTTGTACCAGAAGGGCAGAGTCGAGATTACAATGTTCATGTTTTGAGCGTCACGTTGTAGTTTGTCAACATGTTGCTCAGGTGTAAAGTGACCACCCAAATTGATGTCATTCTGCCCTCCTATGATGATGACTGTATCCCGTTTGGTGAGAGTTTTTGTGTGGGTGTCCAATTCACTGAATACGTCGGCAAACCTCCCGTTATGTTTAAACACACACATGACAGAGAAATTGGATGGGAGTTTCCCACTGAGCAGGGAGGAGATTTGTCGCCCATGGCTATCTGCTAAAATTAGTACCTTTTTGGTGGGCTCAGTGGGAATGTCTTTGTTTACTTGTGGGCCAGGTTGCGCAACTCTACGTGTCTTTGTTTCTTTGCGCTTGCTAGCCTGTTTGCGTCGGTTTGTGGGTGGACGTGTCGATGATGGGAGGGGGTAGTGAGGATTGGGAAGGCAAGGAAAATCATTGTCATAATCTAACACAGCAAATCTGTTTTCAGTCATGATTGGTAGTGATGATTGTGTTTTTGTTTTCGCGGATGGACGGTTGAAAGTTTCTGCGGTGTTGCCTATCGTTGTCCAACCGTCTGAGTTTTGAACGACCTCTTCAAGCCTTCGGATATGTTCATCCAAATTATTGTTTACGTGTGTGAAGGCTTTCAGAAGGTCGGCTTTGAGAGTGTACAGAGTAGAAAGTGTATAGCGAATAGTAGCCATGTCACGAATGCGTATCAAATGCGTGGCAAATATGAGAATAAATAAATAGATGAGAAATCAGATTATGTGTCAAAATGTTTCCTAAATTATCTTTTTAATTTACATGTATTAAATTATTTAATTCAGGTTACGTATTTATTTAAAAAATAAAAGAAATGTGATTCTAATTAGTATTTAAATGTTATTGGTTAATTGCCAGTAGCGTTGAGTGTGATTCCGTTAATAGATCTAAGCTGCAAACTAATAAATACAATTAGATTACTATACTTTACCTCATTAAAATTTACCTCATTAACAAATACCATAAAAAAATTACATCATTAAAAACAATTCACATACAATACATGTACATTATTTTACAACACTTTGCCAGATGACATTAAATGATTAAATTCGATAGAAAAGTTTAAATACCGAAATCGTTTCTGCTACATAACTATTTCTATACAATTAGAGACTATACTGAGAACCAGAAGGAAAGTAACATTAATTTTAACAGTGATATTTAATGTATTATTTACCATTGGACTTTATAATTCTAAACAATATGTAACAAGTATTGTATCGCAGCTTCTGGGTCAATGACCTCCATCTCGATCAGGTTTTCGTCCAGTTTCCGTGATCCATTGAGCAAATGCTGAGATGGCCCCTTGTTTTGCTTCTGGACATAAATGTAACTTCATTATCTGTGCACGTCTTCTAGAATTCACTGGGAAATACAGTTATTCAAATTATTGTTTCCATGTTGTCGCGGCAGGAAGTATTATTCCGAAGGGCAACATGGATAAGAGCCCAAAATTTATTGCTTATTTGTTATTGAAAATAGATTTTTATTACATAGGAGCTTTGGTTTTTTCTTTATTTTTTCCCTTCTTCATTCATTCAAAATTCAAGTAGTATATGACTAAGTGTAGGGATCACAGAATTTTGAAAATTTGCACCAATTCACTTCTCCCCATAGCACGTCATACGCAGTTTGAACTGTTTTTTACGTAAAATAAAAAGGTAAACTAATTCATTATACTATATCATTGTTTTATTTAAAAAACATTATTTTTCTTTTAGACGCTCAGTATAGTCTCTAATTGTATAGAAACAGTTATGCCAGTAGCAAAGATTACTTACATTTGTGTACCATTTTTAATTGTTTAATTTCATCTGGCAAAGCGTTGTAAAGTAACGTACATGTGTTGTATGTGGATTTCTTGTAGTGAGCTGTTGATACTGACACTTGATGAACATGATTTCCACGTCGTGTGTTGTAACTATAAATATCGATATTACATGAAAATATGTTTCCACCGTTAAGTAAGTTAGTGTTGACAAATATTACAGATTCGTAAATAAGTAGGCAAGGCAAAGGTAGGATTCCAAGCTCAATGAAAAGAGGCTTGCACGGATCACGTGGATGGCATTTTTTCATTATTCGGATAATTTTCTTTTGCAATCTAAATGTCTGGGCACTATAGGATGAGCTTCCCCAAAATATTATGCCATATACCTCAGGCGGGAATGAAAAATACACGCAACGAGCTGCATGAAGGCTGACAGAATTTGAAAGAATTCTGAATGCATAGCATAATGAGCTTAATTTAGTATTTAATTCTCTTATATGTACATTTGAGGTTTGACTGAATTGAGAGATCTAGAAATTTTGTTACCTTAACATCAGCTAATTGCATATTGTTCATTTTCAATGGAGCATATGATAACCGATTTGAAACGGAAAATTGCATTGAGACAGTTTTGCCTTCGTCAGCTATTAATTTGTTATTACAAAACCAATTTGAAACTTCTGAAATTGTACTATTTTTTTTTCAAAGAACATTCGTGTCATCGTCAAACAGAACTGTTCTTCCATTTTTAATAGATGAGGGCATATCGTTTACGTACAACAGAAAGAGGATAGGTCCTAAGATCGATCCTTTTGGGACACATGTTCAATTGGCAAAGAATTGAAAAGATAAGTAGGTAATGTCCTTTCGTGCCGGTACGGTATTTCTACTCTTTGAGATCGATGTTTAACCCTTTAAGCGCTACTTTGTTGTGGCATCAGCGCGTCCCCGGGCCCTGAGTCACCCGGCCCGCTTGGGTCGCCTGTAGCCTGCATTCTTTTCAGGCGCGCGTTCTTTGTAGGGGGCGCGGCGCGGGGTGAATACTGGGATGGGAAGTTTCTTCCCATCCTTCTTTTTGATCCGGGCTTTGGACCGGCACTGGCGAAGTTCGAAATATTTTTTTAATTTATTTGTTTTTTAAATTTTTTTGAGGCAGTAAGTGATTTAATATGTTTATTTGGTATGGTAAATCATGAAACATGGATACACACATAATCCTACGTCACATTGCGCATACATGTAGCTGGATTCACGACGTAGCTTGTTCTTAGAACAAACGACGCATCTTCGCTGAGCTCTTTTTTTTCCGTTTCTGATGGGACGATAGTCGGAAAATGTCGCTGTGTCAGGCGAGTCGGTGTATCTTCCGACCTTCTGCCTAAACACAAAGTGAGGCACAAAAACAAGGATGGGTAGATTTTGCACAGATATTTTTATTGCCCCAGCACCCTCCTCGGTGGAGGGTGCTGGAGCCATATAATTTCGCATGCTTTGACCTGCGCGCGGTCCAAGTACCGAGCGACTCCTTTGTCAGTCAACGCCGGCCGCCGCCTGCCTCCGCCGCGCACGACGGGCAGATGAATTCGGCTTAAACACTCCTTATGCTCCCTCTATTAGTCAGAAAAAATACTACAGCTACTTAGTACTTTTAGGAAGCTATAGATGTCGTGCCAAGCCAATAGCTTGTACTGCCCCCTAGGAATATACTCAGAAAGCAGACGAAATATCGCACCCCGGAAATATCCGGCATTAGCGCTGGTGGCACAAAAGTCTTGCGCCGGATATATCCGGCATTAGCGCTGAAAGGGTTAAGGTTAGGAGGTTATCCAATCTAGGGCAATACCACGAATTACATAACAAGGTAATTTTGAGAGCAAGATGATATGGTTAATAACGTCAATAGCTTTCGAAAAATCTAAAAATATCCCAATGGGTTCTTCATTTTGGTCCATTGATGAAGCAACATCTTTAAGAAAAGAAAAATGGCAGTTTCCGTAGATTTTGATTTTCTAAATCCGTGTTGTGAGTCTGAAAACGCTTCGTTTTCCTTGAGAAAGGTTTCCATTCGCGTATAGAAAAGCCTCTCTAATATTTTTGAGAAAACTGACAAAAGAAAAATTGGCCGGTAATTTTGAATTTAATTTTTGTTCCCTTTTTTAAAAAGATGCTTAATTTTTGCTGTTTTGAAAATATCTGGAAATATTCCTGCGCACAAGGAAGCATGGAAAACGTGAGTTAATGGGTATATAATGGCTGGGTATATAATGTGGGTTAATGGGTATATAAAGGATCTGTAAGTGTGAAGGTCGCGAATGACGAAGTATTTTTTCCTACTTTTGTAATAGCAAGACGGGATTTCGGTAGGGGTATCAACCTTTCTTCAGATTTTACATACCACCCACAAGCCTGGAGAAAATTCGCATACGAAATGAACGAAAATCACTTCAAAACATTTTAAATAGATAGTTTAATCTTAAAAATTAAAGATTAAAAAGATGTTTTGAATTATTATTAGTAAAAAACAAACCTTTAAATGAGAATTAAAACTGAAATATCAATAGTAAATAAAAGGCAAACTCCAATTGAAATATTGTTTATCAATCAAACACTAACGAGACTTGAATTGTTGTTTTGTACGAATGACGATATTGATATGATGATTAATGTTACTCATTTTCAGTCTCAACTCATTTTTCACGTCCAATTTATTCACATTTTTTAATATATAAAATAAAAGGAAAATGTCCATTTACAAATGTGAGATGATATGAATGGTATCGAATACTGCAAGGCTTTCTGCGGATAATGTAGTGTAACGGGACAGTCGCCCACGTATGGCATCGACGAATTATGGATTTAAATTATATTTTCAAACGCATGTTAAAATGCGTGGTGAAATAGCTTGTCGCAGGGCAGCAGGAAAGGAGACGTTTCCCGTTACCTGTGCGTCGCCGATGCGGGCGAGCTGGCTCTCCTTTGTTAACCAGCCCTGTGAAGGGGGCGCGCCCGTGACGTCAATGGAATTTCCGGCCGCCGCCGACCAGCGCCGGCGATTTCGGCGAAATTCTGACGTAGACCAAATTCCATTGAAGACGCTACTTCATAGCGTCAACTGCCACGTCGATATAGCCACGATTGGCCACCCCGTGTCGCGTGATGTCGCAGGCCAATGGGCGTGAACATCGCGTGGACGCGATCATGTGACCCCATGGAGCCGTGGAGCTCCGGGTAACGAGAAGTCGAGTTCTTCTGGTTTGATCAGCGGTAGAGAGCAGACCTTCCTCTGGTTTCGGGCTTCGGCCACGAGTAAGTTAACGCATATTAAGCCTGTTTTACACGGTCATTTTTTCATCATTTCCCGTCGATACGGAGCAGACTGGATGTAATTTGTACGAAAAAATGAAGCATGCTTCATTTTTCCGTACAGATTTCATCCAGTTTGACTAAGGCCCCCTGGTGTTTCTTTATGGAACTTTCTTCGATTGCGTGAGTTCTCCGGCAGGGAGTATATTTATCTGGTGCGTAGCGTGGGCACGTGTTGTTTGTGATATTGAATCTTTGCGTTTAGTGATCCCTCTCGCAAATAAAACCACAATACCTCACACATCTTTCTACTCCTTACTCTGCGAATTCGTAACTATCTGATCATTCTTCCCGCTAATTTAATTTGTTTCTGTAAATGCGATGTTCAACTGTTAAACTTCCAGCGCTTTTTGCGGCGTTTGGAGGAAGTATTTTCATCACGATTACGTACAGACCAGAAATGACCGTGTAAAACGTTGGAATCACGTTCATCCAGTTTCGGTACGCATAGAACCGAACGTCCTTTTTCCATCCAGTTTCTGTACAGAAAAATGATGAAAAAAGGATGAAAAAATGACCGTGTAAAACAGGCTTTAGAACTTTGCCTCGGATGAGCAAGTATGCTTTGCCGACACGGGCCACGATAGTTCGCGGGCACCTATAGACAGTAAAGACCGCTACCGCTTCCACCGCGCCGCCTTCTACCGCGAAGTTGGGCCATGCTTTTCAAGGCCACGCGTCGAGCATCGCGGAAGTTCAGCCGATCCTCCGCTCAGGCCCGGACGGCCCCCGGCACCGGCGGAAGCCAGCGTTGCTATCGCCGCCGCCGCCACCACCCCGGCGTCCATTCAGACGCCTGGCCATAGCGCCGGTCGTGAACTTTCGGACCGCCAGCGACGGCGCCATCCGCTGCACCGCCGCCGCTTCGGGTGGATGACCCGAGACGCCGCCTGAGCCACCGGCATCACCTCAACTCCTGGGTTCTACCTGGACGGGCGTCAGACAGAGCCGCCCTCGTCACCCCGCCAGCGCCGGTAAAACGAATCCGCACCCGCCCTGGACTGTCGCTGAGGCGAGTGATGGGCGAATGACCGCTCTGTAGAGTAATCTAGATGTAAGTTAGGTTTAAGTCTCTTTTTATGTATCCGGCTTCACCGGAATTTTTTATCATCCTCACTTTCGGCAAATTAAATTTAAGTTAAGAAAGAAAATTCTTTTAATTGCGAGTTGCATGCCAATGCCCACGCCACGCATGATCCCGCCAAATATTTCAGGATCTTCAGTGGGGGTAGCCGGGCAAAGCATTAACCTTCAGCTGGCGCCGTCAGAAGGTAAGTCGAGGTCAACCCTGGGAGCACCTCCACATGGTGCTGTTATACATACTTGGCTTTTCTTCAATAATAAAAAAAGTTTCTCGCATGGTAAAAACTTAAGGACGTCAAAATGTAGAAATGAACACTTGACAATAAATAATTAATTTCTTCGAAATTAAACCAAATTCAATTACAAAATAACCATCACATTCATAAGAGTTCTGGGAATAACTGGTATAAATCTCAGTAGTCTAAGATCAACACGAGTGAAGCTATCGTTGAATAAACATGTTGAGCCTTGTGAATTTGTAACACAGCTTGCGGTAGAGAGTCGTATGTAAAATTCTATTGGATAGAAAGAGAGGGCAATACTCCATAAAGCTCCGTACCGTATCAAGAACTGCACGTCGCGATCATGCAACATCTAGTTGTACGTCCGAGAAAGACGCGAAATGCAGTAACATAATGCCACACTGAAGGCAGGTCTTGAAGCGTCACATCGTACAAACCGAAGTATATATTTAATGCAACTGATCTGGTGGCAGAAGGCTCCCAGCGTGACCAGATATAGTTAAGATAATTAAATAAAATAACTAACGAACTGCTAGCCAGCACGCTCGCTGTACAATCCCAGCATGTCAAATATTTAAGATCAATGGTTGATCTCAAATAAATCATCTGAAATAAATTCAAAACTTTCAACCTGAAGAAATACTTATGTCTTCTATTAAATTAACAGCATAGTAATGGAACAATAAAGGTGTATCTTTTTTTAAGTGTTAAATTCATGTTATATTATGTGAATCCTATGGCAATAATAACTAGAGGTGCTACAGAATGGGACATAATTTCTCGTAGTATAGTTTTCTTATTTCCTTGGTGTGGTTTGGCTTTAAGGTTTTACTCCATTCTCTGGCTAGCTGCCATTTATCGTCGCCTAAAATACATTTTTTCAACTTTTTGCTTTCCTAGCAGTACAACTGAATCATTACTTCAAGAATATTAAAGAAGAGTAAAAACTCGTCCTAAATAGAAGTTTTCATGGAAAAATTCGTAGTCATTTTTAAGAAAATGGCGATTAAGCTTTACTTAAATGGAAATTTGAAGCTCTTTTTCACAGGAATCTATTGAGTTTTCGAAAGTGTTCATTTGAAATCATTTGAAGCACTTTCACATACAATTGTAATAATGCATACAAATTGATGAAAATGTCCATATTAACGAAGTAAGAGGATTTAAAAAAAATTACGTTTGTGTAATTTTTGCCAAAACAAATGAATAGACAAAAATCAACTTTACGTCATAGCTCACATAGCACTATCTATTAGAAAAGCTTGGAGAAAAAATTTGGAGCCATTTTTGAGAAAATGGCGTTTGAGCGTTTCTGAAAATGCGGAATTTTGAGCTCACTTATACAGAAAACTGTTGAGTTTTCGCGAAAGTTTATTTGACAATATTTAAAGCACATGTACTCATGAATGTAATAATGAATAAATATGAAATAATAATGAAGAAATTGCCTTTAATATAAGTTTTACAGACGCGAGAAACAAAATTTCATATTTAAATTTTTTGAAAAAACAAAAAAAGAAGAGAGCACGTTTATGGGGGAACCCCAAAAATTTAAAAAAAAAGTTGAAGCCGTTTTTGAGAAAATCTTGTTTTTGTAATATTTTACCATTGCAAATATTGCATGCACTATTGCACGAAAACTAGTAAAATTTCCCCAAAAAAATCTATATGACCTAATCGAAAGATCTACTTATGCACAACAATTTTCATTTGAAGGAAAAATCCATGTCTTCACACGGAGAAAAAAGAACATTTGCAGTATACCTGATCCATTATACTGTATCAAGGGAACGCACGATAATATAGGCCCAACCAAGTTCACGGTTGCTGGTTCGTGACGGAGATAGTTGGAACGAAAAGTTGCATCGTAAAGAGTCCCTTGTTGCACTTCTCTGAATTCACCTTGTCGGAAGTGCCCGGGTAGAAGCTGCCCAGCCCAAGCAACCTTGTTGGAAGAGTTGGCTATCTGCTCGGCGTAAGCGAGCAACACAGGTTGGATGATCCAGCCTACCGTCATGACGCATCCGGACGAAACTGATAGAAGGAGCCGGCCTTCCGTGTCGGCTATACTGGTTGAAGGGCCAGCCGTATTGCCTTATTTAAGCATTTCTTATTGGTGTTACAATTACTGATCGTTGACGGGTGTAGAATACGTAGTATTTGTTATTAATAGAATATTCATTATTGATTTTTGATCCAACAACATATCTGTATATTTACCTACACAACCAGACACCAAAAACGGAAATAATTGCATAAATGTAACGCATTTAGTGATAATTAAATTTCACAATTAGCTTCAAAAGTCTTTAAATTCTGCAGTCTGACTGTTATTACGGTAGATATACATACATCAATATGCCTGCATTGTTGTTGAATGAAAGTTTTATATATATATATATATATATATATATATATATATATATATATATATATATATATATGAAAGATGTACCTAAAAATAAAATATTAGAATTTAACATTAAAATGTTTATTTAGTAAAATAAGATGTGTAAAATATAACATAACTCACGATAGAATGAAATATATAGCCATAAACTTAATAGCTAACAAATGATAATGAAACACTGATGTACCAATCATTTATGTGATCAGGTGGATTAAATACACAAGGAGACTAAGATCATGTTTACAGTCATCAGTAATTATTTCAAAAATATTTTATAACTGTTTCAAAATTATTTTAAAAACGTTTTATAACTGTTTCAAAACTATTTGAAAACTTTTTTTTAATTGGTTATCTCAATCGCATCAACATCTTAGGTCATTAGCGACCAATATTGCTGTTAACGGTATGGTAACTATGAGGATGAAACGATATGGTGATGATAAGGGGTGAAAGGACGAACACAAATACAACCATGCCCGAGGCGGGACTCGAACCCGCGACCCTTCGGTCCGAGATCACTACGACACTACTGCCTTGGCAAGTTATTTTGTTAAACGCCTTTTCTGGATTGCTTCAAAATTTAGGATTATATTCTTCGAATACTATTGATTAATTTCACACCCACATAGATCACTACTCAGTATCACTGGTAACTGACAGTGATACAAGGGAAGGGAAATAATTAGGTGCAGTTATAAAACCATGTATATAATAAATAAAATAAAAATGCATATTTAATTAAATTTTGTAAAATTGCCTATACCAATGCAGAAATTGAAAACAGCACGATTACCTCAACTGAAGTCATTAAATATTGTTGAAGATATAACAATGTCTTTGAAATTAGTGTTTGGACGTGCAAGTGTGACTACCAAGGACAAATTATATAAACCAATAAATTCACATTCAATTTAAAACTTCTATGAAATTTAAAGAAAAAAATTGTGATTCAAGAGCAGAAAATGCAGAATTTGACCTCACATTGGCTCAGATTTCATCTTACAAATATGCTCCAATTACATCTGGTGATGTGGTAGAGTGTCAAAAAGATTCATTTCTCACAAAAGGATGAATTTGACTGAGTAAAATTTTGAAAAATTGTTTAGTGTTCCTGTTTCAAAAGAACATGACGAAAAATACCAAGCTAAAATTTGATTGTGCATGTTTTGTCAAATTTTATTTGGCATATGTATGCAGGTTTTAGCATTTTAAAGGGCACGAATATCATGTCTAGTAATATTTGTTGCAGCGATATATGAGGATTCATATCGTGCGCCAAATTGGCAGCGCGGGACGGAGGCTACCGAAGGCAGCAGGGCTACAAACCGGCGCGAGGGCCGGCCAATAGGACGTGAGCGGCCGACGGGCGGATCAGCAGCCCCGAGGCGAGGCTACGGCGCGGCGTGCTTCTTAACCGGCCGCGCCGGCCAGAGGAACAGACAGTTCTGAAGTGCGATCCAGTAGTGACTCAGTGTATGGTGTATCTTGTGCGAACTCGGCTAAGTTAACTTGTTTTCTCTCTCCTGGTATTTTGAACGACCGTGCGCGTATCTTGGGACTTCTTCTGGATTTTGGACACCGTGGCTTTGTACAACTGACTACTCTTCTGGATTTTGGTAACCGGATCACTACTGTAAAAAGATTGATCAATAAATTGTTATTGTTGACTTGTGTCTTTTTGTGTACATAAAAATATTGAATTGTTTTATTTCAAGAGTAAAGTATTTTGTTCACTTGGCAAGGGAAATGTTTCAGAAAATTATCAAGGTCAACACTATTACAACAGTAATGACATTTCTTTGCCCAAGAATCATTAACACAATCTGAGATATTTTTATCTGGTAATTTTGAAGATGAATAATAGCCGAAATCATTGCATGTTTGAGAATGCGGTGTTATCCATACTATATGCCACAAACAGCACACTATGGATAACCCTAAATTATAAAAACTTGAAACCTTTTTTCCTTGGAAACCAAAGTAAAAATTAATGATCTTTCAAAAGAAAATTACAAATTGTCACACTCCATGAACTTGATTCGGAACTCTTGTTGTAAAACAATGTCCTGAAAACCCATCATTTTGAAGTTAATGACACTTTTCTACTGGGAATGTGAATTTTTTATATTACTCATACTCATTTGTAGTCATTCTGAGAGCACTACTACATAGTACACATTGAAACTATAACAGAATTATAACATAAGTTATATTACCTATTGAGAATTTTAAAATAACTTGCCTGGTCAAAAATGATACACACTAAAAAAATGAACCATTAATGTATACACATTTTGTCAATGTTAAATACGAATGAAATCACAAAAGTCCATGATGCTTGCAAAAATAGTACAATGTATATTGGCATCACCTTCAAATACATGTTCATGATCTTGTCATGGAATGCAATAGCTATTTAGAATTAACAATATCCATGAATATATGCATTGATGAACCATCACCTGTTTCAATGAACAATTTCATCACCTGTGCCAAAAACTACCTGAAAAATAAAATTAATACAATAGTATTTGAAAATATAATTAAAGTGATAAATATTGAAAAATAAAAAAAAAAAATAAAAATAGAAAGTGTTTCACAGCAGTTTTTTTAAGGAATGCATTATTATTTTGTTCAATTATTTACAGAACATGATAGGCTTTAGTCTCAATTTAAATACAGTAATCAAAATTCTGTACACTTATAACATATGGGAATTAACAAACTCTACAATTTCTAATTGCTATTAATGACACTTCAAGACTATATTAAAATTATTTCAATGAATTGGCAACATAATAAATATTATTTTTTGACATTTTAATACGAATTTGCAATGCATAATTGAGTATTAAAAACTAATCAAATAACTTAAACTTTTTTTAATAGATACTTTTTTGATTATTAAAAAAGCACAAATGAATGCAAAATAATGAGTTTGGAAGCCAAGCCCTCTATATCCACTTAACAATATTAGAATTTGAATTGAAAGGATTTAAACCGATGATGTAAACCAAATAACTGTTTATCTTGTTCGACAAGCTTTTAGTGGAATTTTACAATTGACATTAAAATAACTTTGAGCTGGATTAAGGGGCAAGTTTTGTACGTTATGTCCAATAGAAATGCACATAAACTAATATGTGCCTTTCTATTATTACAACTCATGATAGAAATATATACGTACCTAAAAGTTGCAATTCCATTCCACCATTCTCTTTTAATCTTGGTTGACAAATCTTGTTTGATTTCAAATAGGCGGTGTAAATGAAGGTATCATTTTCTTTCGAACTTCATTCGTCCGTTTACTTCCAATAAAATAAGATTTTCACTTCAAAGAGGTAATTTAGACTCTGTAGTCTGGCGCCTATTAAAAGATATCCACCAATATTCTTTAGATTATAATTCACACTGATGCAGCACGATTAGTTTCAATGCGGTACTTACCAGTGAACTCGTAGTACGTTCAACGATTTGCTTTGCCAACGACGTATTTTTCTACAATAACAAATTGAAAACTTTCACAACGATGCGCTTTTTGCCACTCCGAAGAAAGTTTCCTGAAGGGCCATTCACTCTCTTAGCCCTTCCAAAATGAACTGAATAGTATGTCCTTGCAGGCCGATCGGCGGCGCGACGTTGCAGTCCAACGAGCAGTGTCCCACGCTTCCTCATCAATCCTCAGCTGATATCAGGTCCTTATCGCCCAGCAACACGCATGCAGTTCGCATTGGTCTCCTTCGTTTGCAGTAGTTTTGATGCAAGGTTAACAACCGATGGCTCAAATTAGTTCTTATGTAGTGAACTTACGTTTGTAATTCTTTAAATCAGGATTTTTCTTAGGATGAACGGATATTATTGCGTTGCGGTCAGGTTGCAGCAAACTTTGGCGCGCGCGCGCAACTTCCTGTCCCCCCCCCCCACACTTCCAAGAGCCCACCGAGGGCCTGGGACTGGTAGCTGATAAATATATAACGTAATTAGTCTGCCTTTCAACATTTATATTTACATGTGTAACAGCGCAGACGGAAAATAATATAATTATTAAAGTTTGTCTCAAACTTCGTTCCCGTTTTGAGCAAGAATGACAGATATGTTTTCTTTGCTTGATAAAGTCATAATTATCGCAAAAATAGATTTTCTTTGTTAATATGCTTTGCAACAGATGTTGAATGTTTTTCAATGTATATTTTCTTCAATACTTAATTAATCTGACAAGGTACCTCGCTGCTGTGGCCAGCTAGTGCTTTGCAACATGATTAGGCTTGATGAGTGCGACAGGGCCGTTTATGAAGCAACATCAACCTCTCAGAAATCACAGGCCGGTTGGTCCATCAAGGTCAGCAATCTTAGATGCTGTTGTAACCAGGAAAGGGAGTAAAGCAAACAAGGTCTCTGTTTCGCATACGAAGGTTTTGTGTAATTATTGAAACCTTGTTGGGATTTATGGTATCCTTTTTTTCAGTGCAATTTTGTAATTGAAGGAAGACACCGAAAAAAATCAAACTTTTACAATTTTCGAAAATTCAGAGTTAACCGTGATATTCTGACCTATACCACCTTCATAAGTGTATTTTGCTCTTATTTCACAAGAAATTAAAAAAAAATTGGAACCGATTTTGAGAAAATTTTGATCATGGGGTACCTCCAAAGTACCTCCAAATTTGAAAAAATGTTTTTCAAAATTTCAAAGCTTCAACTAGAACCAGATAAACGGGATTCTTCAATTAGAAGATCGTACGAATGGTTTAGGCGCTAAGAGTGTTCACGGACGGATGGACATACGGACAGGCGGACGGATGTTTTGCTTCCAGTTGATTTTTCGGCATCAAGAACCCACAAAACAGGGATTCTAGCTTCACCTCGTTTTAGAGGATTTTTTCCTCTTAATTTATCAACTGGTTTTATGCACTTTTTCGTCACGAGAGCCCGGCAATGATTTTTTCACCAAAAATCCTCCTTTTTTCGCGCAGCATTACATAACTTTCTCAATACTACGTATATTACTCCGTATGTGCGTACGTATACGAGAAAGTAAAAATATGTCCTATTATATTGACACTAATGAATTGGCGGCGAGTTTAGTTTAAAAGATGCTGTGGAAATGCAGATGAGGTGTTGTTGATATTATTAAAGGATGAAATAAGTGAAGTTATCTTTGTCAACTCAGAATAACTGACCTCAACGCTGAATAAATCGGAATTGAGAAAGATGACTTCAGTTAATTCATACTTAAAGGATCAAGGCATTTTTATTGTAATCTCAAAAGGGAAACCCAGGTATCCCAGAGAAACTTTCGTCCATTTCAACATAATGTATGTTCGTTGTCAAATTGGGCATCTCCCAGTGGAACACATTCAATAATAAAACCACCAGTTTACTTGAGAAAGAACAGAGAAACGCTACTAGGATCCCAGTGGACCTCACGAACTCAGAACCTAAGAACTACACCGCACTAAGCTTGGTGTTCTATTACTGAAACAGGAAACAGTGTGTCGATAATATCGAGTCCAACAAAATTCCAAACAACCATTACAATACGGTTATTCATGAAAATTACATTTTTAAATTCTCAGGAAACCTACTCAGATGATCTTGTATGAAACCCTAAAAAACTAATGCTAATCTATTGCAAACAAGAAACTTCCCGAGTCACAACTGTGAACCGCTGGAATCGACTTTCCTAAACGTGTCTGCTCTCTCCATCAGTGCACACAAGGTCAACTAAAGGAGCTTTCGACACGTTCTCTTCGGGTGCGTCGCGTTGGAAACTATTTTGAAACGTTTTTAATCTCTATTGATATAAACTTTCACACGCTGAGCAAGCCTTTTTGAAAATATTTCTTATATTTGAAAATATTTCAAACTCTAAACAATTTAATTTTTGTTATAATTTTTAGGAATGTCCGACTCCAAATTTCTTACATGGTTGAACAATACGTGGATCGACTACCCATTTCGTAGAGTCAAGGTATTCTTTAAAAACTTATTCTGTCAAAAAACTGGTTGACCTTCGGAGTCTTAACTATTGAATAAAACAGCATTTTTCTCAATAAAATATTTTCAGCATTGATTAAGTTCAACATTCACTTAGTTAAAATTTCTCACCTCCTCCAGGAGACACCGCCTTTCAGTAGCACTGTCCGTGCGGGCGAGGAAGTTTGCGTACTCCAATGAAGTCGAGAGTATTACGGGGGTAGCAGTGCTGGCTGGTTGGTAAATTCGACAGTATTGCTACCGGTAGCGTCACCCTTGCTGTACAGGTCTCGGCGGAGGAGTCAGACAAAGGGTTGTCTCACAACGTCCCGTTAATAAGATACCTCACTAATTCTAATTTCCAGGCTCCGCTGTATCCGTTTCCTACCCCTCCCCCACCTGCGGCACTATCGTTAGGATGGTATCCTTGTTTAATGTGATATTATTTCCACGTACTTGTACCACATGACTGGTGTCTTTACTATAAGGCCTCTCTTTGCCCCCTATTTCGACCCCGACGTATCAGGTTGCGAGGGCTAGGACGTCTTTCATTTTCCTTTCATCCCTTTTTCTCATGTATTAACTCCTTCTTTCTTCTTCATCTTCTTCTCTCACGCTTTGCTTTCTTGATTTTCGTAACGAGGAAGGGCAGACAAGGCTCTGGGGCGAGAGGGAAGCCGTCTTCTCTATGGAAAAGTAACATCGAAACTAAATTTCTGGTCATCCGGGTTGGGAGTTAGGGCGTAGGGCAGACCTCCCTACATCTGAAAAAAAATGCAAACGATAAATATCCCAGTAATGAAGCAGAACTGTCTAGGAAACGACTTGGCAAACGAAAACTGTACATGAGTACAGGGACATGGAATGTACAGGGTCTCAATATGAAAAGAATAGAAGTGTTCCAAGAAATTAAAAAGATGGGAATAGAAATTGCTGTGTTGTCAAAAACAAAGACAAAAGAATAGGGAGTAGAAGAAATAATAAACTACATTCACATATATAGCGGTGTCAATAAAGAATTTAGAATTGTGGGAATTCTGATGTGGTGTTGTTGACGTTCTTATGAGAAGAAATAAAAGAGGTCATCTTCGTCAACATATTAGCTTTATTAAGATAGCCGGCTGTGCCTGGGCACAGTCTACCGACTTTTACCGAAAGCAGCGAGACTGACGATGACGGCAAAGCCGGTTATCTTAATAAAGCTAATATGTTGACGAAGATGACCTCTTTTATTTCTTCTCAAAGAATTTAGAGCTGAGAAAGGAATTTCCATTACCGTGGTAAAGAAATATAAGCGTAACATTAAGAGTTGATCTTGTGTGAATGAGAATATTTTAAAAATTGATTTTAAAATTAAAGGTGTTGAGATGGTAGTTATATTGCTCTACCACTCTAAAAAAAAACTTCCAATGCGCATGCCTGAACGTGGCCTCTCCCTCCAAAGTTCCTAATATTTCCCCGCCTGCCTGCGCTCTTTGTCACAACATAGCTCTCCCTCTGTCTTTCTCTCGTGGGTCGCGCGGTAATTCAACACTACGAGTTTGGTGATAACAAACTGATGAGTGAGAAGGATCAGACGAATGGTACCTTTCGTGTTTCTCCAGTGGGGGTTGTCCAAACGCTCAACAGAAAATAAGCCGTATCTTGGAGAGTTTCGGTCTCCAGTCCCTGTTTTACCGTGGCTAGTGAGCAATGACAGTGTGCTTTACACAGTAGCTGCTGTTATTCACAAAAACCCAATTATTACAAATAAATCAAAGTATTTCCACTGAGAAACGATAGGTCTTTGATCAAATAATCATTGAACATGGCCAGATTCCTCTCCGTCTTCCACCGTACCATCTAGATCCTAAATCCAATAGAACTTGTTTGGGGATTTATAAAAGGGCGCGAGGCAGCAGAAACTATTGGTGCATCCTTAAAAGAAAAGGAAATGTTTTTCAGAGAAGCGTTTGCACAATACTGTGCTGAACAATCTCAATCCTGCGAGCATGTGTAGGGAATAGAGACGACATAGTAATACAGATAATGTGATGGACCAACACAACTATGAATCCATTTCTTTGGACACTCCTGGGAGTGCGAGTTCTTCTTCTGAGGACGGGGGCAGTGATGACGAGTGGCGGTCAGCGCGATCGCTGCGTCTCGCAGTCGCCTCTCCTTGTCGCCTACGCGCTTCCCTTATCGCCGCGAGGGGAAATCTCAGATGCCGCAGGGTGGGGGGCAGCCTCCGAGACTTTACCAAAGGTACGTCCACCATGATGGTTTTTTTGCGAGCGGTTCAGTTATAGGTACATATCCTTCAAATGACAATGCTACCGAATTAGAGAAAGATAGGTATTTTAATCAACTGACGACGTCTTGGATGGGAAGGACACTTTTAGAGGGTGATTTTAACAGTAGAGTAGGAAGGCTTGCGAAAGACGAAGTTGTAGGAAGATACGAAGAAGAAGTGATTAATGGAAATGGTGAACGACCAATAGAAGGATGCGTCCAGAACAGTTTAAAAGTATGGAATGGGTTTTTTAAACATAAAGACATTCACAAATACACCTGGCCTTGAGGAACTAGTAAAACCATAATAGATTACGTTATTGGCAAACGCAACAACAAAATTATGGTGGAAGATGAAAAGAAAAAAAGTTAGTCTATAGAGGAGCCGAATGCAACTGAGACCATTATTTATTGAAATCAAGATTGTATGTTCCCTATGTAAAGAAGACACAGCAATCGGAAATTCATGTCGCATCCAGTACCATAGAAAAAAGAAAACAAATTGTGTTTGCTTGAAGATCCATCTATATAATTCCTACACAAGCTCAGATGAAGTAAGAAACTGTTAGAAGTGAACCAAAAAACTACCCAAACACTTTGGAACACGATGGAACTGTAGATGCCGTACATCAAGCAGTTTATGAGAGCATCGGAGAAATAGAATATACTGGTAGAAAAGGAATAGGTAACTCATGGTGGCATAACTCTTTGGCAGAGAAGGTGAGAGACAAGAAAATTGCTTATAATACATGGTTAAGTACCCACGATAGTGAAGACAGAAAACGGTATCGTCAAATTAGAAGATAAGTTACACAGGAAGTAAGAAAATCACAAAATGATGCATAGGATAGAGTATGTAAAGATGTAGAACAGAGTACAGGCTATGCCAGATCAAAGAACGCATGGAAAATAATAAAGAACCTCAGACAAAACTAAAAACAAAATTCAGCACTACAGCAAGTTGAGTTCCCGTGATTGGGAATTGCATTTAACTGAAGCGCCATCTTGTGCTGCAGCGCCTTCTAGTGGAGTTACAAAAAAAAAAAAAAAAAAAAAAAAAAGTATAAAAATCTCCATGAAAACATAGATGTGCCAACTTTCATGGAAATCGGTCACACCTATGCTCACTCTGTGATTCTACCGCACTGCTGCTGGCCTCTGGCGGAATATATCAAGAACCCGTCTCTTAGCGACAGACGAAAAATAACGACCGCGGTGCATCTACCAGCATATTATTTAAATTATTTATTTTCCGCATTAGTGTTGTATTATTGTTTACAAAACTTTGCAAGGACACTGCGTCAAATCCTGAAGAAGAGCCTGTAAATATTTCGTATCTATTCATACACTCATTTTTGTGGAATCGATGTCGATTACATGTCGTTGAATTCACTTTTATTAGTACTACTCGCGCACCTTTTCTTGAACGATGACCTTGCTTCCCCCTCCCTGGAGCCATAAACAGCTGAAGGCAAAAGATCGCAGCGAGCACTGATAACAACATTCCCAGCATTAAAACTTCGTTGGCGCGAAACATAAACTAGTAGCTTTCATAGTAAAGAACGTCTGTTCAGGTTTATTATCAGTATCTGAAGAAATGGCTGAGGTAGGTTCAGGTCCTTCAAGGGAGGCGCCTAAAACTCCCGAAAAAGTTAGGACGTCGTATCGTAGCGGCGAACGCAAAATTATAGAAAAGTTGTGAAATCTTGTGAAGTGGAAAAGGAGAACAAGGTTTTGTTGCATCCTATCAGTCATGCTGTAGATCGGGCTTCTGCGTATACTGGTGCTAGTATTTCCACTATACGTAGAATAAAGATGCAAAGAGCCAAAGACCCCTCACAATCCCCAGAAACGCCCGGTAAAAACGGTAATATTCAAGTAAACCCATTTATCATACTCTCTGGAATTATATTTTTTACATACTTTTTCCACCAACTTTACACTTTCAACGAAAGGCTGATTTATAGTATTTTAAGACTTTAATGTTTACCTTGTTAGTAACTCTTTAGATTGTCACAATTTATAAGAAGCAATTAATGCAATAAAACAAGATTTGATAAAATAAGATTCAGTGGGCAAGTGGGGAACTCGATGTGTAGACACTTCCTCGTGGTGAGTTCTGGGTAATTTCGACAAGAATGCTTGTCAAAATTAGCAAAGATCTACACAAGCCGACCTCTTAAATACATTTTAATTCATCTAGTGTCCCTCTGTTGCCTACCCAGAGCGATGACCTGGCTGCAAACGTAGCAGGTTTGACTTTCATCTACCACAGGTTGGCATTAATGAAAATACTCTAGTGGCTGTCTTTGTAACTAATACCCCCACTCCGCCCGCATTTCGTCAATCTATCGTTCAAGAAAAGTTGCGCGAATGGTATAGATATTTTGTAGTAGTAGCACCAGCAGCAGCAGCTACAGCAGCTTACAGCAGCAGACAATAACTCCCGAAAGCTTCGGACTCCCTTATACGATATTACAGTGAGAGAGACTGAAAAAATAATACAAATTTAAAAATGGAAAAGCACCCGGTCCGGGATTGGTAAACACTGAATTACTGAAGCATGGCCCCAGTTTATTATTAGATCTTCTTACTCGACTGTACTTACTAGATGCTTATGTTTTATGGGAGAAGAATTACCAAAGGACTTCAGAAAAGGATATATCTCTAACATCTACTAGAAAGATGATAGGAAACATTGTGCAAACTATAGAGGTATAACTGTCCTTAGCAGCATTGGCCGCTTGAACGGAAAAATAATAAAAACCCGACTTGAAAGAGACCTCATTGATGTCGAGGAACAGAGCGGCTTCCGAGCTCTTGTATTGATAACGTCTTAAGTAACCGACAAACGTCTCGCCGTACCTTTATGGTCTCGCCCATAACTTGGAGATGCACCTGGTGTTTATAGATCTGCGTAAGGCCTATGACACTGTTCCATTATGTATGCTGTGGTTGGCAATGGAGAAACAAAATGTAAATACGCAATTGATTAGAGCCGTTAAAGATTTGTACAGTAATAATACGAACCAAATAAAAGTGGGGAGAACCGTTTCAGCACCATTTCCAGTAAATAAAGGTTTACGACAGGGGTGCTATGTTGCCCCGACATTGTTTAAAATATATTTGAATGAAACCCTGAGAAAATTGAGGAAGAAATGTAGTAATATGGGTGTATAAACTGGTGACTATGTTATTCGCTCTACACTTTGCAGATGATCAGGTGTGTGCTGAAGATGAAGACGAATATATTGCTGCGGAAATTATTTGTTGAGTACTCAGAATGAGGTTTAGAAATTAACCTTAACAAGACTGAGTATATGGTTGTAGGAGGAAGTGCTAAAGGTCTGAAATTGGATGATGGTTTGGAAGTAAAACCCTGTCAAAAATTCACATACCTAGGTACAGAAATAAATGCAAATGGAGGCAGTTCACAATATATTAGAAACAGAATTGCGAAAGGCAGAGTGGCTGTAAGACAACTACATCCACTGATATGCAAAGATAAATTAAGTAAGAGTGCAAAGAGGAAATTGTCCAAGACTTGTAGAGAATATTGCCCTTTATGGGTCTGAGATTTGGGAAGTAACACAAAAAAGCAAACAAAAATGTACAGCAATGGCGGAGCGGCCGCCGCCGCCGCCGTGTGTGCATCGGGGTCACTGTATCCTAAATCTTTTGTTTCAACTTCATATCGAGTAGTAATGTTAATTATAATTCGATCAATTGCCTTCATCAAATTTTGTGTTATCCGTGTAGGTATATTAATTGTAATGACTAAATTGAAGGAATTAATTAAATTGAGAAACTTTTCTTTCTCCCAAGATTGGCCAGAAAATCAATTTTTACACTCGCGTTGGCTAAATGTCCTGTTTCCATAAAAAAATACTATTGCTTAGAATATTTCCATTAGCACACATGCAGAAAATAAATTGAACATGAAATTATTTGAAACTCGGATGATTGTTCTCTCGTATATGAATATTTCCCACGAGCATCACCTGTTTAAAATCACAAGCAATGATCTGAATTCCGTCTGACAAAATCATGGATCTATAACTAATCTTACGATTGGCCTAAACCACGGTGTAAGATATATCTTATACCGTGGCCTAAACCCACCTGCATCCAATAGCTTATTCTGTCGTGACACCAACACCTGTATCGCCATTGGTTGTCCATTCCTTCCTCAAATTCTTAAGGCGCAATGTAACACAAGTTAATATTTTAAACTAAGCCACGTCCCAAATCATTAATGTGTTTATTTTCTTTTATGCGTATCCAATGTCCCAATATTTACTATCTATTCCACCCTCGAACATTCTTGAGTCCAGAATTCAGTGGCGAAATAACGGCGATTTTCGTCGCGTCCAATAAGGCTACCTTGCCCCCCTTTGTTAATACGTTATTTCACTCCTAATTGTCATGTCCGGGTTTCAGTGCCCTAAAATAAGTTATTATTCCACGCTATTTGTATGAATTTTTACCTTGGGATGTTTGGGATATATCTCACTTTGTTGACAGACAGGGTTGTCATCCATTTAAACTACACATTCGCAATCAAACATTTATACTTAAATTGCTTTGCAGTATTTTAATTGTAATATGTTTATAATTATTATATTTGTGCATTGAACCAAAGTCAGTATTGTGCCTGTGATGACTGACAAATATTTTTGTGTTAATTTCTTTCTCTCCTCGTATGTAGCAACAAATTCTTAATAATGATGTTCTGCTTTCTTCAAAACATTTTTTATTAAAAAAAAATAAATAAATGTCCAATTTTTTTTAAATATGTTGGCACAGGTAGGCTGTATGGATCACAGGTCTTCACAGTTGCATCTCATGGGAATGGAAGACAATTCCACTCTCAGATAAACAGTTGTTCAGTAACCAAATTCAAATAACTATTTATTAAATATATTTAATTTACAAATACTGTAATTTCTACAGACTGCTGGTTGGTAAGTAGAGTTTTGCCACCAGTTTACAGAGCTTTTGCAGCAGAAATAGTACCAGTTGAAATTGGTAAGTAGAGCTGCTAATAAATCAAACCACTCATTAAACAACTGGAATGCAATCTCAGTTACTTTATGTTAAATGGAATGATTTAAGATAGAACTATTAGATTATTAGAAAAAGCCTCATGGACAAGTTAAAACATTTCAATTCCTATTCACTCACAAACACAAAACACCTAATTTACACGACAGTAATTATCACGCACAAATTTCAACTCTAACCGTTGGATTGGTTTAATTCTTTACACAATGACTAAGCATTTGACTAGATAATTGAAGCAAAAAAAGACATTCTAAAGCAAAACACATAATTACAACAGGAACTAATAAGTTTAAAATAACACTGAAAATACAATGTAAAAAAAAGTAGTGATAATATAATAATGAGTTTCAGATAAAAAAAGCACCAAGAACATGACAAATAACAGGTAAAGACTTACAGTCTGCAAATTAAAGATTTCTAAGAAGAAATTACTTTTTAATTAAAAAAAAAATATTAGGTGCAATGATTAGAATTGTTAAAAGGAAAGGAAAACATAAGTAAAACTGCTTTTACTTTTTTTAGGAATTCCAACAAAAATAAAAAAATTTTTTTTTACATTTTTAATGAATATATACAACTCATCTAACATAAAAGCTTATTGATGCAAAGAGTGTGGAATGGGACAGGTTTTGTACTTTTCCCTAATTTTATGGAGATAAAACAATTTAGATTTTTTCCTCTTGTTTCGTAACATATTAATATCAATTTTTAAATGACATCAATTCACTGAACCAATTTTTTATGTACAAAGCCATGATAAGGGATGCATTCAATTGAGCATCATCTCTAAAAAAACACATTCCACAACTATTGCCACCAAAACACTTGATAAAAAGGTGAAACTGGAAAACAATACTGTTACTCTCACAATTATAAAGTTAGTGATTTCATTTACAAATCATTATTACACTGCAATTAAACACAGCCTTAGTAAACATCATTACATCTACAAATACATTATAAAAATATGTGATTAAGTAAATTTTAAGAAGAGAACTAAGCTACATCAATTCATGTCAGTGTCAAGGCTTCATGCAAAGAAGAGGTACTTATGATGCACCATAACACTTCCCCGAAAGCTGAGTTTGCAAAACAATTTTCAGTCTAGCACAAACATGTTGTAATAAATAGCATCAAACCCCAGCATACAATATTTACAAGAAAAAATTAATGTTGAAAATTTGCATTTTTAACAATCCAATCTTCATTGAACCTCAAGCATTAACTATACTATCCACCACAATTATCTGTAAAAACATGAGTATTTCTTTGGCAGATTATAAGTTGAAGTTTTCGCCTCAATAAATAACATTATTTACAAATTAAAAGACTCACACCAGAAGTCACTACAGTTCTTCATGCAAAACCACTGCCAAAGTTGTGTAAACCCACTTCAAACTTCTGTGTTTGTGCCGTCATAATCCTGGTACAGCAAAATTCTATCCTGAGCAGTGATGAGATTTGGATCAAATGAAGCACCATTCTCAGGAGAAGCCAGCAGGTCCGCTGCGCCTGAGTGCGAGCCGTACGTCCTCTGCAGCACAGACAACCCCTCCTCTGGGCTCTGCACGCTCACCACATCTGCATGTCTGGAAGTGCTGGGCTGCAGCACTTGAGGCACAAAGCGATGCGCTGTGGCTTCCCTGTGGGGACTGCTTGTTGCAGATGACCCTGGAGTCAGGCCTTCATGCTATGGCAAAGAACATTCACAAAAGAAAGTAAGAAACTATATGGAACAAGTAAGGTAGTCTAGCGGCTTCCTAGAATTAAAGTTTTTGAATGTTTCCCTAAGTTTAAAACAACACTCGCATTCTACTTTGTTCTAGGTTTAATGTGCCTTTAAACTTGGAAGTTATATAGATCACTCATTTTCAATGAATACAGAAATTGAAAGAAAACTATGCAGCCTCCACTCATGTGAGAGCAGTGTATGGTTTCATTAAATACCAAGGAACTTGGGAAAAATAAAAAAACAATGAAACAGTTTCAATTTTCCGAAAAATGCATTACTGTTATTCCAATTTTTCTCATACACTGTGTACCGACTGAATTCTCATTCTTGGTGTCACATTACAACATAGCCAACATCATGCAACAGCACGGGTTCAAGAAAGAGACCGCCAGCCATTAAATATTTGCTTTTCATGTGGAATCTGATATTTGACTAGTGTGGTGTTGGAATACGATGGAGACGTGTGGTGGAAAAGGCAGAAGCATGGTTGCTATAGAAAATAAAATAATATAATAGTCCAATGTTAACATGTGTGTATTTTTTGTATCTTGGGGTGATTAATACACATTCGTTATGGGAATTCATGTCATGTGCTTTTTCTGATAGTCATAAACCTAAAATTCCTACACTCATATGTCGTGTTATGGAACAGCAACTTTTTTGACATTCATGGCAAATATTGTACTGTACATATACTACACTATATTACTGAAAAATGCTAATAGATAACTGTTTTCCAACTTTTCTCATACACTGTGTACCGACTAACTTCTCTTTCTCAGTCACTTTATAACAGCTGACGTCACGCAACAGCAGGGCATTGCTGTTGGACTTCGCCTTCTACACACTGTAAGGTGTCTTCAAGACGATTGGAGGGCCTTTGAAAGTTCTTATTTCCCCGAGTTGAAGTAGCAGCTAAAAAAGATGATGTTACAACATCTTACCCATGCAAAGACACCCCTGACCCTTCTGCCTTCATGCTGTGGGGCTGATCGCCCATGATTCTGTATGGTTCGCAAATTAGAACAATGTCAGCTTTTTTTGACGATATTTGCCTGAGAGGTCTCTCGCCATCTTGCTGCAGTTTAGATTTGCTTGTATATACGGGCCATTTTTTCCCCTGGTGTCTCCCTTGGCCCTCTTTAGGGTGTCTCTAAATATAGCGCAGGCTCTGGATCCTGAGAGATGAGAGTGGATTATGCATAGGAAGCACTTAGTTGGGTCATTGCATTCTACTGCTTTATTGCCCTTTGCACTGCATCTGTAGCTCATGCCTACCCTATTTGGCCCTGTGCATTTTTTAGCGAAATGTCCCATCTAAAACAGCGGGTAATTGTCAAGTGTTCTCGGATGCTGCAGACAACCTAACCCACTTTTATCTTGCCAGCCTTTAGAAAGGTTCTGGTGTCACTTTCATGTGCCATCACTGTGTACTTTAGTTGCATGGTGTTGATTTTCGCAAGGGAGACAAGGGGCTCCCTTTTCATATTGCTTGGTGTTTTTGTTAGAGCCTTCTTCTTTGGTGATGTCTAAGTAACAGATTTCCAAAGCAATTCTCAGCACACCATTTCGCACCAATCCCCTTTCACCCAGAGTGAATGTTAGGGTGTCTGTGATGTTCTTCCGGCTCTGGGTATTTTTGCCCAGTTTTATTACATTTACGGATTGAGTTTACCAAATTGCTTTGATCTCAGTTGGTGTCCTCCAGGTTCGCCTCTTCTTTTTCTTGCGAGACATCTTCAGAGTATTGCACATCCTCTCCTGGACTTACTATTATGGCCGCATCTAAGTGGGTCATGTTATTCTTTCTTCTGGTTTTACCACCAGTTTTATTTTTCTTGTGGTACTCCCCCTTCGCAACTGTACCATGGAGCGCCTCTGTGTCTTTATGACTGGATCAGAGGCCAGGTTGGTATCTTGTTCCTCGGATTTGTGGCGGCTTCAGTGTCCCAAGGATCTTGTGGGTCATCCACGAGGTGCTTTTCCCACTTTCTCTGTTCCAGTGCGTTTTCGATCAAGTCCTCCAGTTTTAAAAGCCATCCCAGTGTTTTCAGAGACAGAGTTCTGCTTGATCCATACCAGCTTCTACATATTCAGAACTTCTTTCTTGTGCTGCTCTAGTTCGACCTAGGACAGCATGATGCATCCTGTGGTCTCATTTCGCCCCTCATTAGAATTAGGATTTCTCGCCATGAGGAGTGCACAACCATCGTGTTCTGGTCTGCTGAATGGCACAGTTAACTTCTGCAAAACAGCAGTCAAGTCTGCTTCAGGAACTACTTAAAGGTCACAATGTGTCACAATATGTCGTGTGCGATGTCTCGCAGCCGTCCGTGCACATGTCAGCAAGGACACTGAGCCATACAGTAGGGATTCCTGTATATCTTGTGTTTCAGGAAAGACGGTAAGCCATTGCAGTACAACGAAAATAGCAGGAGCGCATGTACACATCAGTACACAGCACTGGCCAGTTCTCAATAACAATAATATTAATAATACTACTAATAATAATATGAAACCATTCCACAGACAGTATCTAAAAAGAATGGGCAAAGTACAGGTCAATAAAGATCAATCATTTAAGTGGCTTAAAAGGCACTGAGAAAAAACAATGATAAAGTGGTTCTCAAGATTTTCCAAGATGACAAATGCTGCATTTGCCAGGAACAAGTAGAAACCATTGATCATTTCGTCACATCTTGTCCAATTATAGCAAAGCCTGAATACTTGAAACAACACAACAGGGTGTGTAGTTACCTCCACTGGCAGATTTATAACAACCTGGAAGTTCCAAACGCATGTTCCAAGTGAAATGAACACTCACTGAAACCGGCGAGACTGACTGTGTACAATATTATACGACCAACAAATTCGGCGTTACCCTTGCCAACCAGGGCCAACTGCAGATTTTTCCATCACTTGGGGAAGATGCCGTATCTTAGGCAGGTGTCTTCTCATTCTTTGAAAAGCGAGATATCTGCGCCATCTTCTGGGTGTTTGTCCTGTGGTCTAAGCGAGTGTCTGGGGAACAATGCATCCACAAGGAGACGCATGGAATCAATGCTGAATTTTCCCTCCAGTGTCCACTTCCTGAGTTTTGGGGTCTCTATCTTGTAACCTTGATCCCATGGATCTTTGTCGCTGATAAGGGCCTTCCAGCACTGAGATCTGTTTTGGTCGATCACACTTCTCAATTTCTTCTAGGCATCCTGTTGGGTGGACAGCAGTGCAAATTCAGATCTCAATATCGCCCTCTGGGCTTGTCGTCGGAGCTCGAGACAGTTTTTCCTCAACTCTGCTAACTCTTCAGTCCACCAATAGACTGCCCATCTGCCCTTCCGGGCTTTAGTCTAGTGGGGCTTTGAGGCGTCGCAGGCCTCATGCAGGATGAGCGTCGTTTCTTCCACAAGCCTCTCAGCACTGACAGTCAATGAGCGCTGCATTAGCCTTTGCTGTTCCCTGTTGCAATTTTTCAGTTTAGGTTCGTCTTACATGTAGACATCCCAGCCCAATTTCTGCCGTTGGGAGCACCCTCTTGGCCACAGGCAAAGTGTGATGTTCTAATGGTCACTGCTTGTGTAGTCCTCTATCACCTGCCAGTCCGTCACTCTGGCTGCGACCTTTCCAGTTGCAAATGTGATATCCGGAATTGTTTTCGCGTATCCAGGTCGTCTGAAAGTAGGCACAGATCCGTCGTTCAACAACTGTCAGATCTTGACTGACCACCATCTCCAAAAAGTATCTTCCTGTAGTATTCGACATCCAAATTTCCGGTGCTCTAGCATTGAAGTTGTCGGCAACTAAGGCATTTTCATATCACTCACATGACTTATAGGTCATCAATTTTCCTGCGGTACTTGACTGTCCCCTCGTTGGGAGTCATGAAGCATCCCACAATTAATCTGGAAGGGACTTTTTGTCTAAACTAAGCCTCTACCAGATCCATGACTTTCTACAGGGACCTTGGCGTCAATGATCCATTCAGCGTGGTGCCTTGGCTGTCAGAGTACCATCCTGAACCTTCTGGTTTCAGTTTGGTTCGCTGATGATCATTGCTGTGATCCTGTGTTTCATCACCAGCTGGTTTAGTGGTTGGCCAGCTGTTTGTGTCTGCCTGCATGAGTTATATCATCGTTTGGCTGCTTTCTGTAGAGCTCAACTGTAGACTTGGCATGTACCGGAGCCCGGAACATGTTCCAGTCCCCCTGGTACAATCCTTTCATCGGCGCATAAGCATTTTGGGGACTTCGCAGCACAAGTTTGAGTCTTACACCCCTTCCTCACCCCATCTCCAGCAGGTGTTCTTAGGACCCTCTGCAGTCTCATGAGAAGTGCGTGTATCTCAGGCACTTACAGCATTGAGCAACGACTGTGCACCTCCTCCCTCGACAGTTCACCCACCCCATTTTGATTTGCGATTTTTCGAGGAATATGTTTGCCTCCTTCTCTAGATCAAAAACTGCGATAAACATTGTACTACATCTACATCCTCCTCTCTTAAGATGTTCAACTCCCTCTTTTCCATGATTCAAAAGACAATTTGCCATTTTTCAAAAATAGTTCAAGTAGTTTTTGCAATTTTGGGTGAAATACAAGTAATTTTAAAATGTTTAAGAAATATTTTTTCTAAAAAATAGCTCCACATTTTTTCTATAAATTTTCTCCTCATATCTATCAAAAAAAGTTTAAAAAAAGCAGTGCTAGTTTCATTTCCACAAAGTATATTTTTGAAAATTGCACAAATCTAACATTTCAAAACTACAAAATTGAAGATCTGAGATTTCCCCCCTAAAATCTGTTCTAGAACATCAGCTCTTTAAACGAGATCATGACAATTTTTTTTGGGAAAAAAAGTATCTAAATAAAAAAAATGTTTTAGGATAATTTGTGCTTGAAATTAATGCAATTTATTGAAAAAACCTTTTCTCAATTATAACCGCTCAAAATGTTTTCACAGAACGCTTAAAAGAATGGCGCAGGTCTAATTTTTGTTAAACTCTATGAATTTTTGAAAATTGCAAATTTAGAAATAATGGGATAAAGCAGTGTGCAATAGAGTACTGCTAGTTTTAAGTTATCCCCAGTCAGGAAGTCCAAAGAAATCTTTTACTGTAAGTGCGGTCTAAAGGTCTTTTACTGTAAGTGCAAGGACACTAGGTCCAAGGAAAGGGGTAAATTAAGTTAAATTTATTTGTATTGTTATTAACAGTTAAGTAATAATTACAATACCGCACCTTCTACCCTAACACTTTAGCCATCACTCGAAAAATGCAAAAAATATAATTAAAAAATACATGAAAACTACCAATATTGTGAGAAGCCAAAAAAACTGGGTTTAGTTTTTAAATGATAAAATCAGCATCCAGCGTCAGGAATAATAGCATTGCTTCCAAACTCCAAAGTCAAACAACATGCGTTGTTAGGACAATGGATCAACAAAGTCTAATATTCCGTACTTGGCATCAACGCTGCACAGATGGACACGGCCTCGAACACATGATGTGCAGGTGTGAAAAGGATACTGAATGGCCGTATCATTTTAGAAAGACGCAAGGGATCCCTCTCTAAAAGATTATAGTAGCGAACACTCATAAGCAGTTGGTGAGGTACAATAGGATTTTCAGCACAGGCTGAGTATTATGTAAATGATAGTTGAGCTGGAATGTTATGCTTAGTTTGAGGTTTGAGAGCTTGGACTAATGTAAATTGTAATATTAAATTGTAATTTGGAATTTTATTAATGTGATAGTTGGAAGTGTGAATTAAATAGACTCCATGTTTCGAGGAGATGCATATTAGGGTATCTCTATAGATGGAAGGATTCTTTTTTAATAAATAGATAAATATAGTTAGTCGCAAGTAGGTGTTTCATACAAAACAGATAGGGAAAGTCGCGACCGCGCATTAAATTGGGGGAACATTAAGTCCTAGTAATCGCAAATTGATGAGGACAATCTGGAACATTTTTTATTTAGGAAAGGACGCAAGAATTGGTAAACCAAGGAATCCATGAACAACATTTTGTTAGTCAGCCGAGAAGCCAGCGATCAAGACATTTTAGTAAGCTTACAAACTATAGTCAAATCCGTATGGTGTTTTAATGTTCTATAGTGAAAAGTAATTGGCATAAAATTAATAGAATTGTAATGGATAGATTATAAGAATAAATGTTAATATTTTATTGTTGAAAAAATGCTGGTAGTGATACAGTAGTTGCCATCAATCTAATAATTTTCAATATTAGATTTCAATCAATAGAACTTCATAGAACTTCCAGGAATCGTGATTCTGTGTAGAATTACACATCCACACACAACAGGTAAGGAGTAATACATTGTATGTCGAAGCCATGGTCAAGTTGGAAATAAATTTTAATAAATTAGTGTTCTATAAACTTATTACAAATAGTGTGATAAGAACAGTGTGATAAGAAAGCATTATCACAATATTTTGAGAAAAGTGTATATTAAATGATTTAAAAACTTAAAATTGAAAATCAGATTAAAGGGAAAAATCACTAATTACATTATGCAAGGTAAAGGACAGGTGCAAAAAGCATTTTAATTTTGTCTGCATGTAATTAAGAATTGCACGAACACTACTAATATTTTCAAATATGTGCAAGATACGCGTAAAATGATTAAATATATCATTGATATATCAATGATACAAAATGACTCAAATATGTGGAAAACAATTTAAATATCTAATAATCCTGATTTTGAGTAAAAAATTCCTTGTATCTTCTTGCCACCTTCACCAACCTGAACCTTTAAAACAGCACTAATAAGCCCTTACCCTGATGTGTGTGTGTGTGTGTGCGCAAGGATACAGTACAAAAGAATAAGGATTTTACAAATGAAAATTCACGACCATATTGTCGAGGTTATTCCAATTCTTTTCCTTCTAAACTATGTAGCCATTTTTTAAAAAAAATCTTGTTGACATATTTTGTTAAAATCTCACTCAAAATTACACAAAAACAACATTTAAATCATGGTGCATGACATTATTTAAAGATCTAATTTTGAACCACTAATTTCATTAAGATAGAAATCTATATGTTCAAAAATTCCTTAAAAAAATTTTAATATTTTAAATTTTAAAATTTTTTAAGGACCATTTCATATAGCATACATTGCTCTATTTGAAAAACAAATTTAAAGAAATTCAGAGCTATTTTTGAGAAAATGTAAAAAATGCCATAGGGGCTTCATGTAATGTGGCCCTAAAAATCAAAAGTCTTGTTCTACATAATGACTGGATTAATCATTTTGTATGTAATGTAACATATCAGACTGTCACACAATATTTTGATGGGAATTGGGGATAAGAATTTATTAAATTCTTCGTAAAAAGTGTAAATGTTGAGGGCATAGGCATGCAGGCAAGGCGACCTGCAGGCAAGCAGGCATTCAGGCAAGGTTCCTTAGCAACCAGGGAAGCTAGAGTAAATAAACATAGCGTGGCAAGTAACGGACAGAAGATTGTGATATAAGGGACTGTAGGATTGGTAGTAAACTAGTAATCGGGTATGACGTAGAAGGAAACTCGAGATTGTTTTGGTAAAACAAGAGACAAGAAGGTATGAAAGATATGGAGGGTTAAACTTCGTAATATTTGAGGAGAGGAGCTTTAGACCACGTACTGTGCAAATCGTACTGCAGAGGTCATTGTAAATGATAGATGCAGGACTTGGTGGAATTTTGCGGGAAATAATTGAGCAGTGAGGACTTATATTTTGTGTGCGTAACTCTATTTGGAACTTTTGAATAATTCTGGGACTGGGAGTAGTAAGTGAAACAATAAGTTGAGGAGGAAATTGACCCGGCAGCGGACCGAGAACAAGATACAAGAGAGAAGATTGGTCAGATCGGTGGATTCTTCCTGGCCTCATCGTCCAAGAGTGCATGAATATCTAAAATAGTAAGAATAATAGCACTATAGACAATTTTTACAATCGATCATGACCAAGGTGACATTTCATGTCAAGAAGAATTAAATGTTAAATAAACTTATAACATTCTCATTCTGAAAAAGAAAAACTGGTTATCATTTCTTTAGCATCTTGTGCAATCCACAGTTTAATAATTTCATTCCAGAAACAAATTTCAGATTCCTCGCTTCTTCTGTAGGGAGAGCGGATCGAATGATTGTTTGCTAGGAAGAAAATAAGTACCGGCGACAATTATTTTCGTAAGAACCCAACCGGCAGAGCTAGTAGGATAATTATTTCCCTTTAGATGTGTTTGCGGGAAATTTAAAATCGCAACCCTTTCCTGGCGCCCAAAAATTATATAAATTCGGAAACCGGTTGCAGAAATAATGGAACAGAAATGGAGAGCGTTTCAGTAACAACATGTGGGATAGTAGTGTTGTATTGTGAGTGACACCAGATTTTAACTATCAGTTCACTGCCATTCATAAATAAATAAATAAATATCCAATCTTACCTGGTATGTTATGGGGCTGAATCCTTTGCACCAATGAAAGAATATTTGTGCCCATAAAAACAGGAGTGTGATGATAAATCCAATAAGAGAATAAATTGTAATATCGTTAAAACCTCTTCTTAAATATGAAAGCATCATAAAACTTAATTGTAGAAGAGATATTGATATTATAACAATGTTTATTGCACTGGCATAAGGGAATCTTTGAAGTGCCATAAGCAAAATACAAGTTATAACGATCAACAGAATGTTTTAAAAGCATGTACAGGACACCTAAAAATTAAAAATAATTTTATTAATCACTGCATATAATGTTATAGTAATGTTAGTAATCTTAAAATTTGTGCTTTACACTTACCAAAAGGTGTTATTAGAGGGCATGACAAACTGTAAACCACTGTCATAGCAAAAATTAGAAGCATCCATGCGTACTGCACTCCAAAAGGGAATTCCCACAGAATGGCTTTGCGTACACTGGCAGTTTCTGCTTTTGATCTATAGAAAAAGAAAATGAGAAGCTTTAATTCAACTTCTACTCCGATGACAGAATAATCCTTAAATTTCTCATCCTCAAAGAGGTTCAATATTAACAAGAACTTTTAAAAAGGGCTAACCAAAACAAACAAAACTCAATATTATGTAGTTACAGAAAGAAAACTGGGACTTTGGCTACCTTTTTTAAACACCTGACCCACAAATAACTAGACAGGGTTTCCATTACCTTTATAAATTGAGTCAAAAAAAAGGATAAATGGACAGGTAGAGAGATAAATCGATTTATTATGGAGACATGACCTCCACTGTATCTTCTTTACAAAATCTGTATAATATTGCAATATGTTGGAAGCTCGATTTTAAGCAGAATTTTTTATGGGGACAAATATTCCAGAAATATAAAGAATTTGTTGTAAAGCTTGAATAGGAAAAAACAGAAATTCCACTGGAATACACACAAGTCAAAACCACATAAATATGTTTATTTTTAAAGTCATTGGTTTAAACACTTGTGCAATGTTGCTCCACAAGATTAACTACACTGTAAAGTAAAGAAATGTCCGGTTCATTATTTGGCACTGCCAACATCCCTTAGTCACAATATACTAATATTTCACATGAAGAGGAAACATGACCTTAATACTACATCATATGTGTACAAAGTATGCTTATTAGCCTTTTAACTTTAATATGCAGAACAAAGCACTAGTCAATGTGTACGATGCTTTTACAATTATAATACATTAATAGTTGATAATTAACATGTATTAGTATTTTAAGAAAAATGTACAAAAAATGACCAAAACCAGCCATTATTTCAAGAAAGCAAGATTATAAAAATTTATTTTTCACTCTGCAATGATTCATCAAGCCTTTTTAGTGTAAAGGGATGGGATAGGGAATACTCTTACTGGCCATCCAAACAAACTTCGGATAAAAAAATTAGGAAGAAAAGCATACAAACATGAAAAACAATGCCTTGATTGCAAAATCAAGTCACAACCATTGAATTTCCTTCTCATTAGGGCAAAAGGAAACAGAATCATAAGAACTGATGCACAAAAAAGCGTGCTGATTATAATGATATATATAAAAATGAAACAAGTGCCTAATAAATTTCAGACATACGAGTCTTGCAAAGTGAAGACATCAATACTTGTTGGTTTTTGTTCACATGATTAATCATTTATAGAGCTTGGACAATTTTTTGCCTATTTTATTTCTTTGAATGTATTTTAGGCAACGTACCCCATGATCAATGTTTACCTCAGCCTTTGCGAGGTTTTTATAATGCCTATAAATGCCTATTTTGGAGATAATTGCCTAATTGAGTGTTAAGAGCCTATCAATGTATATATTGAATTTTTGACATTTTTAATAGTTTTTGTTCACTATATTTTGTTTTCTACAATTATTTTTTGAGAAATCATTGATGGGTAATTTTTTACCAAACAAGTAACAACCGCTTAAAATCTGCCAGGGTGTCCTCTGATCGAGAATGAAATCTCTATGTCTAGTGTTCTTGCCTGCAATGCGTCGAGCAGGGACACGACACCGTGTGGATTACCTTATCTATTTTGCTGAAACCCGTAGGGTGCTCCAGAGTACAGGATATTGCTTTCGTATTTCTGATCTTTGCAATGATTAGTGAGCTATCTAATCCTTACCAAGAACACAAATCTCTTCAAAATTAGTGCTACTGGCACTTTCGCATTTTGAAATGTAGAATTACCCATGATAGGGGGAAGTTTTCTTTGATAATTTTGTATTGGTTTTGAAATTTGTGCATGCTAGATCAGTAAATTTGCTGTTCCTGTTAAGCATGCTTGCTACAATGCCAAAAGAAAGTTTCAAGAAGTGCATTGCTAAAAGAGTAGATTTATTGAGAAGATTCATGTCGGGCTGGAAATGTACTTTTTGCCAGTGTTGTGAAAAGACTGTAAAATGTGCAACATTTTCATACACTGAAAAGTTCTACTATGCAAGTTGTTAATAAAACGAAACTTTAAACATAAAAGGCTTTTTCATCCTTGGACATAGTATGTGAATACTTATCAATTAAGAATTAAAAAATTACAAAAAAAAAATGTATGGTAGCAACTCTTGTTGGCTTTTCTTTAGGGTTATGCTTGAATGCCAGTTTAGTAACTCATAGTATTTCAGCCATCACTGTGGGTGTCTCGAAACACTCAAACATTATTCTGGATTTTTCAGAATGTTCCAATAGGATTTGGAGAAAAACAGTGCCAATCCCCTTGGAGAACAAACAATAGATATTGATCACCTCTGTAGGTGCCTTAAATCTTGCACAAAAAGCATTTAGGTGCTATCCCCTCCCTCCAAAAACACTTTTTTTTCCGATAATCCTCTTTCAATGTTCTGTAGGATCCGAGAAAATGGTTAGTTCCCCAACGGAAGATTCACAGATGAATTTCCCACCAGACATGTTTAACTACATTCAATCTTATGAATCATGTCCTAAGGTTTCACACTATGCAGAAAAGGCAATACTTATAGTAATTCACAGTGCTTCATAACTGAAAGTGCCTTGAAACACAAAAAAAACATGTTAGTTATTTTTACAAATGTCCTGCAAGGATTTAGCTAAAAGAGTGCTAATCCATTTGCCTACTTGAAAGGAATCAAAAGAGCTTCAGATCAGCCTCATTCACATAGGTTTCTTAAAACTCCCTAAAAATGAGTTGATGCTAAATCACTCCATAAAAAATCCATTTTTGTTAATTACGTTAGAATGTTCTTGTAGGATCTGGGAAAAAAAAGAAAAAAGAAAAAGAAAAAAAAAGAAAAAGAAAAAGAAAAGAAAAGAAGAAAAAAAAGGAAAAAAAAAAAATTAGTTCACCTGCTTGAAATTGAGATGCATCAAATGACCCCTCATTTGTCTCATTTGTGGACCAGAAGAGTTCT
This sequence comes from Teleogryllus oceanicus, assembly GCA_964035755.1. Lineage (NCBI taxonomy): Eukaryota > Metazoa > Arthropoda > Insecta > Orthoptera > Gryllidae > Teleogryllus > Teleogryllus oceanicus. Next base: position 23,603,412 of record CAXIVR010000005.1, read on the forward strand.
CCCCACGATACAGAAAGATGGATGGATGGATGGATGGATGGATGGATGGAGAGACAGATGGTCAGAGTTTACTTGATTACTATAAAAGGATTCAATTGGTGTACATCTTTTGAATATAAATAATGATATTTTTACTTTGAAAAAGTTTATATAATTTTTAGCTCTGAAAAAAATTATACCTTGAGCAAACTGCTTATTACACACATGCTAACATTATTTTCAAAATCCTTTATATAGATACCACTTTGGAACGCAATTAAAAAAACTGAATATTTAGATTAATATTAATTAAATTCCCCCTGATTTACATTCTCTTGAAATACCACGAAGAGAAGGCGAGATAGCAACAGGAGGGTGAATGATTTCAAAAAAGTCAAAAGGAGAAATGCATTAATATAAACGAATCTTCAGCACTACAAACTGGATAAAAAATAATGTAATATATATTCTCTGGAACATCACATTCTTTAGAAATTCACACAATCAACAAATATTCACACAATCACAATTATGGATAATTGAAATATACAATTATAAATAGTATAAAATATTACCTGGCCAAACACAATCTAACTGCATAAACAAATAATTCAGGAAAGCGAATCAGCTCCAATCCTGTCCCAATGAAGGCAGATGTTGTAACATAATTGACAAAAAATGCTCCTTTGTCTGGCATAAACAGACACTCCCATCGATAGGTCTGATTACGGGCATGAATAGTCCAATCCACAAAAGCCTGCGCACTGGCATTAGAAAAGTAATGAGAGTTAAAATTCAAATCGAAAAAAACAACACACATGCAAGAAAAAATTATAGTGAAACAACTTGGGCGTGTAATTACCTTGTTAAGCCAAGAGACGGCAAAATAAGAACCATGAAGAGCAGGAAGAAGAAGGTCTTCCTCATGATGGAATGGTTTTGCTCTGAACGTGTCCAATGAGAAAGCCATTGGTCTGAATAAGACACCAGCACTGGCAAGAGAGCAGCCACCGTCCACAGTAGGAGGGTGGGCAGGAACTCGGAAAGGATAGGGCTCTGCAACCACCATTCACTTTATTTGTACAATTTACACTTTCCATAACAGATTATTTCCAATTAATTTCTATAAATTTGGTGTATCTAATGTAGTATTGAATATATTGAAAATATTAATATCATTTTTAACATACCATGTTTTCCAACTTGTGAGACACTTTCAACGTTTCCAGCAAACTAACAACAATTGCTGGTGTTGTCAAAAAGAAAAGAACAATAAATAGAAATAAATTGACAATAACTGCTTTTATGTACCAGTAATTTGAAGGAACTGATAAATTTTCCCTGAAAAAGAAAAAGAATGAAACTTAACAAAGAACCTTCAATAAGATACTAGCAAGGACAACATTTTTTGTGTCAAGATTGTTTAAATGAAATGACAGCAACTGAAGTTGAAGTTCATCAATGATATAGATACCACATTTTTTATATGAATCCTTATAAAAATAATGTTCTTTATTTTTAAATATGGATAAAATGTATTGTTAGTGTCTTCTTAAAAAAGTAGTCTTTAAATTCTTCATATATTTGTCCTTGTTTCAGAACACCAACAATGCATTCAAGAAAAATTAAATGCCTCTAAACATCTGATGCATAAAGATGGTATCTTAAGTGTCTCGGCTCTTTGAAAATCTGCATTGCTCTTCTCACTTATTCTCAGCATGTTGTTGTTTCTTCTAACTTAGATGATTTAGACAACAATGTGATTCCTGGATAATTAACATAGATTTTCCTTCTTTTTTGTGAATATTTATCATAATTGCCATTTTATTGGCATTTTTTACTCTCCCGACTACTATTTGATAGAATGGAGAATGTATTATAATGCCTTAGAGCAGAAGGAAAGTGCCAATTAAACTCTCATTTTGTAGGTTCGTATTATCAAATACACTTTCTTGAATTATTGTGAAATCATACAAGAATCCACATTTTGTGGGTCTTCCACAGCAAGTAAGAAATTTTCCAAATTTTCCCAAAATTGACTCCACATTATCGTTAATTCTAATTTTCTTCAGTTCAAATGTCTTTCTTGAAAAGAGCAAAGTGAGTTTATAAAAAAAGCATATGACTGATTTTCACTTCAAAAACTTTATATTATTTTGACCCTCTACGTTACTGATGATGCAGATTTGTTTGTTAACGAAATGTTTTTTTTGTTAAACTTGAATTACTGTCATAAACAATTTTTTCAAAATATAAGTAGGTTTACATAATTTTGAGTAAAATCTCGACCATTTTCATAAAAGAATATGTAAACAAGATTTTCTCAAAAATCATTTTAATTTTTTCTTTAAATTTTTTTTACTCAAATAGAAAAAAATGCACTTATTAATGTAGTGTAGGTCCAATTTTCATCAAAACTAATTAGAGAACATTCTTAATGACCTGATTTAGAACCAACAGATCACTGTAAGCTCTTTCCAGCATTAAATAGTTCAATGGTGTATATAATGCTGTCACATTGAAGGTTTTCGATTTAAATCAAGGCTTGGCCTATTATTTTCTTTCTTGAACCTTTTCGTAAGTATTGAACACAATACACTATATTTAATTGCAAAACTGCCACTTTCATTCAAATTTTTCAATTTTCAAAATTAAAAGATGTGAATTTTTCGAGTCTTGCAGATGTTTCATATGAGATTTTCAAAGAAAAGGTGAAGTATGTTTGTAAGCACATTTTTTGGAACAGGATACCTCACCCTTCCTGACACTGCACTAGTGGTCTGCATTGCTGATTTCCAAGACAGTGTTGTGTCCCCTTTCCTTTACTTTAATCCAATCAGCTTGCTCTCAGGTCAAGACCCTCCCCTATCTTGGCTGCAGGAGGCAGACCTTCGACTCATCTGTTTTGTTTTGTTTTTCATTTCTTGTTAGAGGGAGCTGCTATTCTAGCAGGATATGAATGAGGGTATCTCTCTAGTAGTCTGTTCCACCATGCCACACAGGATCAGGTAACGATTCTGCCTTTGTTCAATATGCAAACCCCAAACCAAACCACTCATGCAAGCCAGACTGAAAGAATGATTTGAAAGGTGACACATAGTGAGTGGGAAAGCCAATCTCACAATACATTTCTGTGTCAAGCTTGACAAAAGATTTTTTGCAGTATTACAATACATTCTCTTTACTACATGTTCAAGAAAGAAAAAAATTTACACAATTTTTTATCTTTTTATTTTGGAGTGAGTGATTGCTCTTACCAGTAAATATCTTGAGGTGATGGAGCAAACTGCACTTGCCAGTTGTGGGGCTCCAGCTGACGACTCAAACTCGAACTTGGGGGATTGTGTGAACACTTACATGTTGGCTGGTGGTCAGAGAAAACCTTTTTAGCTGCACTAACAGACACAAGGGTAACAAATGATATCCCCAGGGGGCGTTTCAAAGAGGCTGCTCTTTCAGTGTCCACAGCTTCATTCAAACGAGCCTCCTCTTCAGTGTAGTACTCAATGGCGTCAACCTACAAGGCAGCACAAACTTTATAATTGCAAAATAACAGTAAAACAACACATTACACCACTAAAAAAATAATATTTTCTTACTGTTGGACACCCAAAAATATCACAACAGCCACAAGCATTTCCACAAGCATATGGTCGCATATCTAACCTCATGCCTGTGCTTTTCAAGTAGTTTTCACAGTACAATTTAGCCTGATACACTTTCTCTCTGAAAAAAAAAAAGAACAAAACTTTCTCATGCCTGTGTTTGTCAATTCACATTTTGCATATTATGATAAGGCATACAATTTCTCGTTATTTTAATTGTTCATAATTTCAATTTTCATATCAAGTCCTACTCAGTAACAATAGATGAAACACCTTTTAACAGAATTCAAGATATTGCACTTACCACCCTCAACATGGAGAGAGTTATCAAAAGAGCCGAATCCCTCAAAAAATGTATTAGAGGACCCTGAAAGTTCTCATCTGGTCTTCAGGAGGAATCTAACTTGAGGGCTTGGGTCTCAAAAGCCAGTTTCAAGCCACAACTTTTTAATTATATATGATCAACGTCAAGAAACATACCATTAAGCAATATGGACTATGTGCTGGACCTGATGAGATCCCTAACATCTTTTTGAAAAATTGTAGTTGTGCTCTTGCTGCACCTCTCTTGTACATATTTAACCAATCATTGAAAATGGGTCTTTGCTCCTCTGACTGGAAGAGTGACAGGATTATTCCAATTTACAAGAGCAGCAAATGTGACATTTCGAATTATCAAACAAATCTATTCAATGTGCTATTCCAAAACTCTTTGAAAAACTGGTAGTGAAAGCTTTAACTTCTCGTTTTACCCTGATCATATCAAAATATCAACATGGCTTTACCAGTGAAAGATCTACTTCCTCCAAATTGACAGTTTTTAAAACTTCATTTTTAAATCTTTTGAATACGTATCACAAGTTGAATATAAAACTTATACTGATTTTGCCAAAACCTTCGATAGAGTAAATCATAATATTCTTATTGATAAATTATCAGATAAAATATAGGGGTAAATGGTCTATTACTTCCATGGATACTTTTATATTTATGTGACAGAAGCCAATACATCGTTGTTAGAGCTAACCTTTTAGAGCCCATTTATGGCTTGGGGTTCTCTCAGTCCTATTCTTTTCAACTTGTTTATATACTATTTATTCACAATTATGAAACTTAGTCACATTTTATTGTTTGTGGATAATGCCATGATTTATTCCAGTGTATCTGATTTTGTAGATACTATAGGAGATGCAAGAGGATCTGACTTCTCTATCAAACTGGTGCTCACTAAACAAAATGGATCTCCATAGTGATAAATGTTACGTTATCACCTATGCACCTATTATCAATACTCCTTGAATAAAAATGTTTAATAATATTAAATAACAAACCCATATCAATGGTGGCCAACATTAGCAATCTTGTAGTAATTCTTGACTCAAAACTTATACTTCAATAGACGTCTCTATTACAGTTAACAAAATGTTGAAAACACTACGTCTCATTACGTGTAACACTAAATTATTTTATTCCTCAAACAGCATCACTTCTTTTCATACATATGATTGTAAACTTTACTTATTTATTTTGTAATTTTAACATGAATATCAAGGGCCTGCCCATTAATAAAAAAAATTAAGGTAACAGCACGCAGATGGTCTTTCCCCACCTTACCCACATCTGTCCACCACGGTTTAACTTGGGCATTGTCCAAGATGATAATGAAGACTCCTCCACATTTTTAAATATTGTACCTCAGTTTTCTTTATATTTCAGTGATTCAAGGATGTGCATGGCTTGTAATCAAAAATTTTCTTGTCTATTTACTTGAAACTTGCCAATCTTCTTGTTAGGCGAGTCGGGATTGTCACCTAATTTCCAATTTAATTATCATTCATTTTACTATACAACACAAATAAAATAAATACAAATTGTTTTTACTATGCAATAATTGTGTTTTCACTTCTTGCATTTACAAGGACAGGGGTATTATTGCAAGCTATATGTAATTACTTGGGGGGAGGGGGGGATCAAGTGTTCAGATCAATGTGTAATGGGTGCATTCCTACAGAGTAAGAGTACCATGGATTATTCTTCCTATGAAGTAGAATTTTGTGCTTGTTAGAATTGAAAGGAATTATCGCTCTACCACTCTCAAAAAAACCTTCCACTGCGCATGCCTGAATGTGGCCTCCCCCTCCAAAGCTACTAATATTTCCCCACCCGCCTGCGCTCTTTGTCACAACATAGCTCTCTCTGTCTTTCTCTCGTGGGTCGCATGAAAATTCACCATGAAACTTTTGCCAGCTCAAAATTACATTAAATTTGTGTGATGGAAATGTAGTGCAGATGGCGAGTGATGCGACAAATATTTCGGAATCTACAGTGAAAACCGTAATTAGGGAAGGGCATGAAAGTGCAGCAAAGGGTCAGCTCACATTTTCAACTCCCAAAAGAAAGAAAATGGAGAGAACAAAACTAATCGAAGTGGTTTCTTTCACAGATTCTGCTATAAGGCACAAAATTCATTAGTTTTACACTGTAAAAAAAAATGTTCTACTGTTGGAAAGCTATTAACAGCACTGAAGGAAGATGGAGTTATCAACTGTGGCAGGGAATTCCTCAGAATGCGATTATGGAAGCTTGATCTCAAGTGGAAAAGATGCCAGTCCAATAGAAAACTTCTTATTGAACACCCTGATATTGTGACATGGTGTATGCGTTACTCACAAGAAATCTGTCGGTACAGAGAAGAAGGGTTTTATGTAGTGTATATCAACGAAACATACATTCAGGCATCACATTGTGTAACAACGTGTTGGCAGTCTGAGGGAGAACTTGGAGTTACAACAAGAACAGGCAAAGGACAAAGATTAATTATTGTTCGAGGGGGAGGTGAAGACAGGTTTGTTGATGATGCCTTGTTGATATTCTCTTCGGAACAAAAAACAGGAGATTATCACACGTCAATGAATGCAGAAAGTTTCACCAAGTGGCTGAAAGAGTTCCTGATGAGATTGCCCATGCCTCGGTTGTGGTAATGGACTACGCAAAGTACCATTGTACCGAAATTGACAGAAAACCACACTCTGCTTTTTTGAAAAAAGATATAGTATAGGCTAAATTATCATGAGTTGCTTTTGATCCATCACTCACACAAGCCCAGTTATTACAAATCGTACAAAGAATGCCCACTGAAAAACGTCATTGATCAAATAATCATTGAACATGGTCACGTTCCTCTCCGTCTTCCACCGTACCATCCAGATCTAAATCCAATAGAACTTGTTTGGAGATTTATAAAAAGCAGAAACAATTGTGCATCCTTAAAGGAAAAGGAAACGTTTTGCAGAGAAGCATTTGCACAATACAGTGCTGAACAATGGAAGAAATGCTGCGAGCATGTGCAGGGAATAGAGGCGACATATAATAATACAGACAATGTGATGGACCAACACATTGATGAATTCGTCATTTCTTTGGACACTCCTGGCAGTGAGAGTTCTTATGACGATGAAGGGAGTGATGATGAGTTACAGTCAGTGTGATCGCTGTGTTTCACAGTCATCTCTCCTTGTCGCCTTCACGCTTCCTTATCGCCGAGAGGAGAAACCTCAGCTGCCGCTGGGTGGGGGCAGCCTCTGAGACATCACCAAAGGTACGTCCGCCATGATGGGTTTTTTTTGCGAGCAGTTCAGCTATAGTCACGTTTCCAATTATTCAATAACCAGTTTAAAGTCAGATAGTACTGCCTAGTAATGTTTAGCATAACTATTCCAGATACAAGATAGTTCATCTCTGATGTTGCTCATGTATAGGACAACTAGTGGTGCTAAACCAGCATGTACTTTCTCACCTTTAGTAATAGTTTTGTAATACTATTTACACCACAATTCCTCCCTGAATTAACATATCTGTCATCATATTTTTGTAAAATTACAAATCATACAACACTTGGTGCAAAAACTAAATAAACAATTTTAAAGCAAATATCAACACAAATTTGACAATTATATCTGCTTTTTGAACATGTAAATCATGTCCCAACAATACGATAAATTCACAAAAATTAGCTCCTAATTGTTGCATTCCAATCTGATATTCCCTAAATGCTAGCAATTTTTTCCCCCCATATATTTCAAATAGGTTTTAAATAATTTCTTAAAGATTAATGAGCAAATGTATAACAAAAGATCGAATATAGAAACGAACAAAGAAATACGAAATAATATACAAATACTGAAGAGCATCCAACTGCCTGGAATTTTGTTCACGAACTCCAGTGGGTGATTATGTTTGTCACTAAATTACACAAAAAATACTCATTTTCAAAAAATTCAACATGACTTTATTTGAAGATCTGCTTTTGATAAAATAATTTCATTAAGAAAAAAAAATTGTATCTTAACAATTGTAGTTGTAGGAAAACAATAAAAAAATTTTAATTTTTTTACATTTTCAAAAAAGTAAGCATTTCAACGAACATGAGACCTGCATACGAGTTCTCTTAAGCATCTTATATGCTATCTAAGGTCCAAATTTAATCAAAAAATTGTAAACCGTTTTTAATTTAAAAAAAATGGATTAAAGAAAATAAAAATAGCTTACCGTTTGACACAAAATTAAAATATCTGTTTTAAAATTCAAGGGGCCACAACATTAGCCAGATCAATTGGGGAATATCAATTTTAGGAGAAAATCGGCTCAACGGTTTGGTTGCTAGTTATTCACCGACAGACGGATGATGGACGGATGTTCTGATATCAATCACTTTCTCAGCATCAAGGACCCACAAATTGGATTCTGGAGATATATCAAGGACCCACAAATCGGATTCTGGAGATATCACGTGTTAACAGGATTTTTTTTCTAAATTTAGCATCCAGATTTATCCACTTTCGCAAAGCTAGGGCCCTGTAATAAGAGTTCTGCCACAAATTCGCAGTTTTTTCGCGCAACATTACATTACTCTCTCTCTACTGCAGTAGCGGTAGCAAAAAAGTAAAAAGGAGCACTCCTACAACCAATCGTTGGGGAACTCCATCTGCCTTGGTAATGAGAGTTTACTGCCAATGCTTACCTGGAAAGTTCTGCCAGAAAGATATTCTTGGATTCATTCACACAATTTTATTTGCATTCCCAGGGAATCGACCTTATAAAGTAGTCAGTTGTAATGAATTTTGTCAAACACTTTGGCATAATCTAGGTAGATCATGACCAATTGAGCTGCATCAGGCTTGGTCCAAAAGGAAAGCAGCCAATAAAATTTGTTGTGAAACTTCAAAAAACAAAACTATGCTGTTTTGGAATTTTATTGATTCTGGTTATATAAACACAAAGCTTCTTTACAATTAGTCTCGACAAAACACACTAAGAGACTTGTAGGTCTCTAATTTGTGGTATTCTGTTCATCACCTTTCTTGAAAACTGCTGTTATGTACTGAATATATTGTAAATTTCCTGGGATTAAGGAGTTCCTGAAGATACTGTTCAGCATATGAATGATTGTTTCCAGACACACCAACTGCTATGATCATTAACTCTTTCCGTGCCAATTCCCCTTTAAATGTCTATCACAAAAGTGACTTAGTGTTCTCTGGTGTGCTGAAGCGGAACAGCAGCGCAATGTAATAAAGGATAACAAACACAATATTAAACAAGATAAATAAGTTTAAACACAAAATATTACTTTCATACTAGTAGTAGCTCTAGTAATATAATTTAGCAACTCCACAACTAGCACTAACAATTGCAAAAGCATACTCCCAGAATGTTCCAAAAATGACTGCACGCACATTAACAATGACAATGGGTGAGCGCTATGTGCACAAAATTAATTTGTGCATTAATGGGTTAAACACAAAATATTACCCTCATAATCTAATTCAGGTAGATCACTATTAGCAGTATTAAAAAATTAATTAATTTATTTTGCTCTCTGTTAGGCGCACACGCTTTGAGGTCGATGCCATTGCCATTTACATCTACAGAAAACCCCTATTTTACGCCACTCTAGGGACAGGTCAGAAAAAGTGTAAAATCAAGGAAATTATTTTTTTGCACAGATTGTGTTCTAAAACACATTGTAATTCTAAAAATAGTAAATAATACATTAAATATTCAATTGAAAAGAAATGAATAACAACTAGTGGTGATAAAGTAGCACGTATTTTTTCGCCTACACTTTCACGCAAAAAGTAATAAAATTTTTGAAAAATTGTGCATGACATTATTTCAAAATCTATTCTTAAGGAACAGATTTCGTTACAGTAAAAAAATTTCTACCTTCATAATTGTAGTTGTAAGACGACACTGATAAAGTTTGAACATTTGCAATTTTCGAAAAATCAGAGTTTTCGACGAAATTGAGACCTACACCATTCTCTTTAACGTCCTTCACATTATCCAAAAACAAAATTTAATTGAAAACGATGGAGCCATTTTTTTTGTGTGTGGTAGTCTAGTACTCGTAAGAAAATAGAAAAAGGAAAAGGATATATGACATGCAGTCATTTGTTAAGGTACTGTTCTGGCATTCAACATTGATCAAAGCAACTGGTAGGTACTGATCAGTGCATCATAACACAGCTTAGTGTAGTGTAAAAGCCAGCATGCATTGTGGTAATGTTACCTGCATCAAGTGGCATAGAATCAGTTTATATCAATTCTTGACATACGGAAATTTAAAAAACATTGTTATGCTTGACACTGATGAAACCCAGGCTCACAGGAAACAGTATTTTTATGATTCCAACCACTGTAGTAAATGGACACCTCTGATTTTATTTAGATGCAATAGTAAATAGACATAGTGGATAGGTATGCAAGTTGTAGAAAGTAGGCATATTGCAACTAGTAGTACTGCTACATGTGAAAGTTAACTTACCAGTTCGAGAAAATAATACTATAGTGTAGGGATGTATGCAAGTTAATTGCTAATAATTTTCTATGAATGAGTATGTGCAATCAAAGTTTAAAAGAAATTTTTTATTGTTGAAAGAAAAATCATGATCATGGAATCACTTGCCATATTAATTACTCCAATAACTGAAATTAAATGTTGTCAATCTCTTGTGCATAAATATCCACAAATTTATTGTGAATAGAGTAATCTTCTACAAAACAAAAAAACGTATTCCTACTTTGTGCGACTGCATCATTCTGTGATTAAAGTGACTCAAAAGAGTTTTGCATGCACACACACAAATTACCTCAGGCAACTTCGTAAAACAATTTTGTACTACTCCATTCTCTCCTACCTTCAGTACAAGATTTTACAGCCCCATACAAAATAAAATTTATTTCGAATCATTGGTAGTGAAGTGGCTTGTCTGCTAAACTGGCAATTTTGGTTAAAGCGAGACTGGCATTGCACTAGGCCAGAAGCAACCTCAAACTCAGGAGTAAGAGGGGTGAGGTCAAGTCATAATATACAAAATATATTTGATTCATTAAACAGACCTTTCTTTATCCAGTGTGTTGACGTTTGTAATATTGTAAGCAAGTTGAATATCTTGAACTTCTATTTCAGGGTATGCCTCTCTGTAACAACCAAATACAATACATAAGGCATGCAACACAAACAGCAACATCAATAATTTAAAAATCTCAATATCCTACAAACCTGAAATGGCGATGAAGATCTGCAGAGTCACAATTATTCTTAGGAATATTAGTAATCATTAATGTTCGTGATACATTTGTTTCTTTATCTTCTATTTTCATGGACACAGAAAAGTGTCGCATAATTATAATACCTAAAGGAAGGTACAGAATCGCCAATGTTACATGTATCCACAGAAATGGAGAACTGAAACATAAAGTTTTGTTTACTTCAACTACTCACATGTTGTGTATATATACCACAAGAAACCACAAGAAATAAATTACTTAGGATCTAAGTTGTGAAGAGTGGTGTGCCCAAAAGTCTTCTCATCACCTTCTAACTGTCCTTGAAAATTGACTGGCAAAACCACAGTCAAAGAAATCACCATCACAATCAACATATAAAATATAATGTGCCTCTGAAAAGAGAGGTACTGTACAGCGTCGTATCCACATTTCCGAAGAATACTTTCATCCCTAAAGAAAGAATTCATGTAATAACAACACAATCCAAAAGAGCATTAAAGACTGCAGCACAAAAACATTCATAACGGAGAAAGTAGTAAAGAACTTTCAGGACATTTCTATTATTTTTGTACACACTAATCACTGCATCATAAATAACTTCAATATGTATAATATAAATTAAGTAATTTAAGTCACTACATACTTAATTCTAAAAATTGCTGTCAGCCAAGAACAAAATCCTCGGTCAATATGGACACCTGAGTCCAAAGATGTTACAGATTCAATTTCTGAAGCACCCATTACTTCATCCATTGTTCCATAAAATAATTGTGTCCACCTGAAAATAAACCACAATACTGTTTGTTTTAATACCTCATAAAAATCTCTTGCCACAAAATTTGGATTCACAATTTTTTAACACTGTGCACTGAAAATTAAGGTCAAAATTCTAGAAAAGATCGTTTAAAAAAATGTGACCAAAACAAAAGATTTTGTTTACACTAATCTTTCAACAAATGTATACATTTTAAAACTGTCCTCTCACACGAATTCTTTATGCACTGCTGAATTGAACACACAATTGAACTGAACTAACACTACAGAATTCACAATTATTGTCAAATTTGTCTTATTTCCATTGCTTCTGAAATGATCTAACAAATGACACTTCTCATTATTTAAATGGGTACAGTTGTGCTGGTCAATTGGTGCACCAGGTGTTCTTGTTGACCATACCTCTTCTTTGGCCTTAGTTGCTCTTTTCTGCCTGATTGTTAATATTTCAGCCATCAACTTTAGCAGAATGTTTTCTTCCATTTTTTCTTTGCGATTCAACCAATTTCTCTTGTATTACTTTAAATCTCTTTATTTGTTCTTCTCCTTCAATCACATTATGGTCTCTTAATTTTTGTGTCTGTCAAGTTTTGTTACTGCAGCTAGAGTCGTAGAATTCTCATCTAAGCTGCTTCTAATCTTTGAAGGTCTGTAGTTCTCATGGTTCAGGTTTCCAAACCATACTCACTGTACCTCTACACCTATACTTTTCATGAAACGAAACAAGAAACATTATATAGTCTATACTTGGTTTTCTCTATGCGTTCATATACTTTCAAATGTGTTTTTTATTGTTCCTTTTATTCTGTTGAATTTTTGGATTCCCCTACCCAAAAAAATTCAATAGCAAAGAGATTTTTGGATATGTTGTCCACATGGCCATATGTAATTACATTACATCTTAAAGTGGGGATGGAAAAATGTGATAGACTGTTTGATTTCTTCAAATTAATTTAAGTGTAATGGAAGAACAGTTTTTTTGTTGAAGTTAATTCAACTATGCATCCGCGTATGCAAATATCATTCTTTTTCAATTGGAGAGTATGAATGCCTCTTCTGAAATAATGACATCAGCTGTCATCAATAACTGCATTTAAATATCATAGCCTCTATAATGCAGCTATACTGAAAGTAGCCTTACTTGCACTAAACGGCTCAAAAATCAAAGTTTCACAATGTGCCTTTCATTGCATTTGGGTAGCTTCCAAACAAAATGTTTTAGTGTGATACATGAAGCTTAAGGACAGGCCTACAATATAGTACAGTTACAATATAGTACATACTCTTTCTGAGAACCCAAAGGTATTGCTCATTTTTTAACATGGGGGCTGAGTTATAAAATGTCAATCCAAAATTCAGAATGCACACTTGCATGGCCACCCAACCTTTGCAGTGACATGAATTCTAATGGTGGAAAATGACAATATTTTGTCAAAATTTCTGAGACTATCTCCTTCAGACGGTTTAAGAACTACGTTTTAAACCAAACCTCACTATGAGTAACTATTTACAACAAATTAGATTTCCAGAAAACAATCTATTCACTTACTTTTCTTCTGTTTTCTGAACAAGTGCAATTCTTCCATAATTCCATGCACGTTTCCTCAGTACAGCAAAAAGTGTAAGCAAAAGCTGAAAATGAACATACATGATAACCACATTCTTCAGTTTCTCAAATTACCATTATGTAAACTAATACTATACCAGCCATCCCAGAAAGTTAAGTAGTAAATTCTCTGGTATTCCTTCATATGCACGTGTGATTATTGTTGTGTTGGAACTTTTGTTGTAATAAACACATTTGTCCGATGTACTTTGTGCCCAATGAATGAAACTTTGAAACTGATCATCACTTAACGGAGTTGTACTGAAACAGAAATAATTGTAAGCTACACATCGTGTCATTCACAATTTTAATCAATGGCCTTTCATACTCGGTGACAAATGTCAAAGGCTGTTATTGTCGGAACGACATATGTGAATAAAGATGTGACATCTCTTTACCTGAAAATGTTTGAATCGTTCTCATTCGAATATGCCATACTCTCGTGGTACATCTGGAACTGAAAGTGTTCATCAAATGCGGTATGATACGAATAAATTTGATTAAATCACACTTTTACTATTTTAAATCATTAGACTTTAAACGCATTACTAGAGAATGTCAATAAGTTATAATGAAAATACCTTTTTACTTACTTAAAATCGCTTCGGTTATCGCCCACAAAAACGGACGCTCATTAAAAAATTTTTTGACTTGACACTCCAATACTGTCAAAACCAGAACAACGCAGCAAAGGTGGGTGGAGAGCGATGGTGAGCACGCAGAACGAGCATGGAATCTTGCAACAGCATCGGCACAATTTCACCATGGAATAATTCTTTCATGATTTGACTCAAAGAGTACTCGTGCACGTTTTCTTAAGCCCTCGCTTCGCTGTTTGCGAAAGGAGTGGGAAGTTGGGTTATTTTGACAAAAGGAATTTTATATCCAACTTGTAGTTCTTTTTCGGTGCAAAGTAGTTTCTATTACAAGGGAGCGAACATACTACCTGGTTATCAGATTTTGTCTACTACGCTCGCTGCTGTCATTTATTCTTAATTCAAATAAAGTTGGCAAACTAGTCATTATTATGGATGAATAATCTATGGTATTATACAGATTTATCCAGAATATCGGCCATCCTTTACTAAACTTTAGCAAAGGATGGATGGGCATTATGACTAAAGGCAATGACACTCGCACGCCTGCAGGCAAGGGGTCCTACGGGGTCCTACGCACACGTTGTTTTGAGCTCCCGCATACCTACCTCCACTCCTTTACTAACATTAGTTGAATTGAGAATAAATGATTGCAACAAGCTTTGTTGGCAAATTCTGATAACCAGAAATGTTTGCTCCCGGGTAATAGAAAGTATTTTGCATCGAAAAACGAGCTACAGATTTCATATAATAGTCCTGTCAACAAAATTGTCAACTCATCACTCCCCTCATATCTAGCGAAATGAGGGCTCAAGAAAATGTGTGGGCATAATACTATGGTCGCAAAGTTTCAATGCTTTCCACGCTTTCTGTAACATGTACGAATGTACTATGTAACATGTACTATGCTCATCGTTCTAACTGACGTACCATTAATAACTAATTGTGAACTACTAGCCACTAGATAAATCATATTTGGCAGAAATTATTGTTTTTGAATTGCTTTGGAAGACTCTGAAAATAAGTCTGGGAGATTATTAAGGGAAAAAAGAGAAAACTAACATCAAGACAGAAATACTGTATATTTTAATCTCTAAACAATTTTTCTTTCCTTCTGACAGTTGAAGGTGATAACTGGTAACTAAGTACATGTTTTGTTATGTATAGAGGAGTCGGGAATATTACGAAGTGTATACTTTGTGCGAGAATAAACTCTTGTTCTTACTGGATGACATCATGATGTGTATCATTTACTAATACCAAACAACAAACTGGTAGCAGAGCGTGGTTCCTAATACGAATGATGGCGGAATCCTTTAATACTTCCTACGTAAAAATGGAAACATTGAAAAACGCCAATTACGCAATATGGAACACGCGTATGAAAGCGCTCTTAAAATCTCGTCACATATTCTCAGAAATCATAGAAGGCGACGAATCTGAAAGAATCCCTGGTGATGAGGTAAGTGAGAGAAAATGGAAAGAATGGGAGTACAAAAACGAAGTCATGGGGCTTATTGTAATAACACTTTCTGACGACCAGCTTCTTTCTTGTCGTGGACTTACTAGGGCTAAAGATTTATGGTTGATATTGCAAAAACGCCACGAAGGTCAGGGATAATATCGACTTACTACACTAAAGACAAAACTTGCAAAATTGAAAAAGGGAGAAAACGAGTGTATAGAAGACTATTTAATACGTGCGAAAGGCATCATTTGTGAAATTAATGTATATCATATTTTGAATGGTCTTGCCAAGACGTTCCATAGCCATAGCGAACTGCTTTGATTACTAACTCCAATAGGACGTTCGAAACGACGCGAGATCATCTTGTCTATTACGATAACAGATTTCTAAAACATTCTGATTATAAAGATATCAGTGCATACAGAATCAAGTAAAAACGAAAGATAGTTTGTTTTATATGTGGTAAAGTAGGACACAAGACCAAATTCTGTTGGCATAAGAAAAGCGGATGTGGTTATCAACAAAATCACGAGGCCGAGAACTTCTCTAAATCAAAATCTGTTTCGAACAAAGAAAACTCATTCAATAAATATCAGCATAATGATAAATTTAAGTGGCATAAACCTAATGATGGTGGAAAATATCCTGATTCTCATAACAAGAGAGAATTCGCTATGTTAGCTCATGATGATATAGAACAAAAAATGTGGAACACAAGAATAATGTATCGTGGTTGTTAGATTCAGGATGCAGGGTCCATATGACGTCACAGCGCGAAATTCTTAGGGATTCTACACCTTCTGTTGTTAAAATATCCACCACTGAATCTGGTAGAAAACATTTCTGATTTGGAGGGTCATGTCAACGGTTCTTGCATCACAAATAGAGGTACGATAACCAAAGTTCATATGGAAAGAGTCTTGCACGGTCCGAACTTAGAAACGAACCTTCGATCGGTGTCTAATAACAAAGGCAAGAAAATAGTTTTGAATTGTTATGGAGCGAAGGTCTATGACATATAACAAGGAATGTTGATAGCTAACGGTACCTTTGATGGAGAAAATTTTATGTTCAGTATGGAAATTGACGATGGTATCAATTCTGAAGTATATCGCAGCGTTAAACTAGAAGATTCAGAAGAAACCAAAAAGAAGGCCGTCGTAGAAACGTATTTTAAACTGAAAGCGAAAACTAATGACATATGGCACAGAAGATTGTCACACCAATTATAATTACATAGACATGAAAAAAATGAACTTGTACGTGGACTGGAGAATGCAGATCTTCGTTGTGTATCCTGTGATTACTGTCTGCAAGGTAAGTTCGCGCGTCTGCCATTCGCGAACTTATCTCAGAAAACTTCTCACGGTATTTTATCAAGGTTATTTATTGACTTATGTGGACCAATTTCCACTCCATCACTTGGCGGCAGTAAATATATGCTTACTATTGTGGATGGTTATAGCCGCAGATACTTCGTAGAGTTTTAAAGAAGAAAGATGAATGCCCTATCAAAATTGAAGAATTCATTAACCTTAGAGAAAACGAAACGAATCAAAGGGTGAAGTATGTACGGACGGATAACGAAAGTGAATTCGTGAACTCTTTCATGACTCTTATTATAAAAGAAAGGGGATTAAGGGCGAACTCACGACCTTATTATACTCCTCAAAGTAATGGTGTCGCAGAGCGTGCCAATCGTACAATTATTGACACAGCTAGGATCATGCTTTTAGATTCCGGTTTACCGATGGTTTTTTGGGCTGAAGCAGTTAGAACTGCCGTATATATCCCCTACATAACCCCTACCTCAGGAGATAAAAACATCGTACCGTTGACATATTGGACAGGCACGATACCTAATATATCACATCTTAGAGTTTTTGGATCAAACGTTTTTTGGCCAACTTAAAAAAGGACAGACGTAAATTTGATCCACGTTACGAACAAGGTATATTTGTTGGATATTCGCGTTGTCGAAAGGCGTATAGAGTGTACAGTCTACACCAACGTGCTATTGTTGAATCAAGAGATGTTTTCAGGGAAGAAGAGAGAGGATATGTCGGCAATGTTCCAAACGCTATGATATATTAAATTGGAACTAAACTCGTTGGCACAACTAGAATCGAATGAAATGACGTCTTTGAGAGAGGTAGAACCTCAAACATGTGATATTCCTATCTCAATCGACAGTCCTTTGCGAAACACATCATGCTGCGTCAACGCCGATTAATCTTGAACGTGATTCAGGTTTTTTGCGGAACCGACGAGATGGTCACTGAAAAGGAATATCGATAGAAGAATCCGCATTCATTGTTTTCCTTCGAAATCTGATAAAGAATATGTTGAAATTCGAACATATACAAGAAAGAGAATACCTACCAAGAGATATCAAGCGACCGTCGCTTGCAAATCGAATGTTTGTAACAAAAAATTGCCTTGTACCTATTGCATCCGACGAAGGTGAAAAATGGAAAAGTGCAATTTTACGTGAGTTAAATTGCTTGAAAAGATATAATACTTGGGAAATAGTGGATGCTTCCGTGTTAGATGATCGAAAACTCTTAAATAATAAATGGTATTCAAGAGAAAACTCATTGATGGTGAAGTTCAATATAAAGCGCGACTTGTGGTAGATGGTTCACGACAGACTTGCGGCTGAGACTACGATTCGGCATATAGTCCTGTTATGCGAATGGATACATTTAGAACGTTGTTAAGTATTGCTGCTATGAAGAAATACATCGTACGCTATATAGATGTAGAGACTGCATACTTCAACGGCGAAGTTGAACGATACGTATTCCTGAAGATACCGGATGGCATAAATGTTCCCGAAGATAAGGTGCTCAAATTGCATAAAAGCCTTTATGGTCTGCCAGAACCTTGCAGGTGTTGGTTCAAAATGTTATGTGACATATTAAGAGAATGCGGACTTAAACCCAGTGAGAGTGATCCGTGCGTCTTTACAAATCAAAATCCTCACGAATTTGTTGGAATTAGTTTTTACGTAGGCGATTGTTTAATCGTTGGTCAAAATCATCATTTAATTGACGATTTAATTTGCAAGCTTAAAATGAAACTTACAATCAAAGAAATGGATGGGACTGACACCGAAAACTTTCTTGGAATTATAATAAAGAAATGCTCAAACGGATTTACATTGGATCAAACGGAGTACATAAGTGAAATTCTAAGAAAATATAGCATGGAATCGTGTCATCCTGTGTATACCCCAGGAGTAGTTGGACAAAATGGTGACAATTGTGATGATACCGAAAGCGTTAATCAAACCATGTACCAAGGGTTATTAGGTTGTTTGAACTTCTTAGTAACTGCTACACGTCCGGATTTGGCATATTCTTACAGCAGCCTATCACAGTAATCGCAAAACCCAAAAAATGTTTATTGGCAAGGGTTGAAAAGGATATTGAGATACGTAAAGGGTACAATGGATCTGAAATTAAAAATAGATGGTACGATGGGAATGTTGAATATGAGCTCCGACGCAAGTTGGAATACTACCAAGGATAGTAAGGCGTTTGCTGGGATTCAGAATCATACTTCACAGGATCATTTTTGTGCGAGTACCGATTTAGTGAGTTATATTAGTGATTGTGCTATCGACCTGGACTACTCTTCGGATTTTGGACTACCTGGCGCCCGGCTTCATCCCTGGATTCTCTTCACGGACTTCGGACACCCGGCTTCATCCCTGGCTTCTCTTCGCGGACTTCGGACACCCGGCTTCATCCTCGGCTTGTCTTCAAGGACTTCGGACACCCGGCTTATCCCTGGCTTCTCTTCCGGACTTCGGACACCCGGCTTCATCCCTGGCTTCTCTTCGGACTTCGGACACCCGGCTTCATCCCTGGCTTCTCTTCACGGACTTCGGCCACCCGGCTTCATCCCTGGCTTTCTTCACGGACTTCGGACACCTGGCCCTCTTCGGATACTACGACCCGGACGTTGACAACGCCTCTGAGACTAGCGGACAACTGAACCGTGATCGACAACGGCACCTCTGGCCTAACTAGGCCAAGACTACCAGTGAAGCTACAACCAGCTAAGGGTGAGAGTTACGAACCTAACTCGTTTAAGAGACTACACCTCTGGTGAAGGACAAACGCCGCGCGGCTGCAGCAGCAGCGGCAAAAATGGAACCATTGGACAAAAGTCACTTGCCGATAAGGCCAGCCATCACCAGGAAACAAACAATGCACGACGATCGGCGAAAGAACGATCTTACCAACACGAGGGATCAAAAAAGGACAAAACTACTGCATGATGCCCGCGGTATGTCAGACAGTGACATGGAAGTAGTGGACGAGCACCCCGCGGAGCCGCGAGGCCAAGGCAAGAGCAAACCCACACCCAAGGCTGGACAACTAGGCAGCAAGGTTCTAGAAGAGGATGGCGAAACCTACGAATACCCTACAAAATTCGCGCGCACTCCCCTTCCATCACTACCTCCAATTATTTCCATGAATAATCGCTTCTCGGTGCTTCAGGACCAAGGACAGACATCAGGACCAGGACCTTCCGGTACAACAAACAACCATGATGACAACACAGTTGACGCACATGACACTAAAAACCCCATCAGATCGACTCCCGGATCAAAACCCCGGATCGGAGCCTACCACCTGGACCTCAACAAGATCATAGACTGTAAGACCCTTGTGAAAGACTTAAATGAATGGACCAAGAACAGTATTGACGCACGTTGCAACAAGGCCCAATTGATTATACAACCAAAGACAATGACCGCCCACTATAAAGTGGGACAAAGGCTCGAGTTTATTAAACAGGACAGCAACATACGGAAACTTTACTTTTTTGACCAACCTAGCTACTTCTATCACCGTGCAATAGCTGCTCCTAGAGAAAAGTTCGTTATCAAAGGATTACCCCCGAACCTAAATACACAGGACCTACTGACTGACATACGCGACACATACAGCTTTCCCATATACCATCTGTCAGAAATGCAGAAAATGGAACATGACAAAACCATAAGACACCTAGGACTATACGTATGTGAGACGGACAAGGACCTGATACCGTCAATAAAGGAAACTATCAAATATGTGTCATACTATAGTATTAGGATTGACTCTTACAAAAATAATAACAGGATCCCCCGTTGCAACAGATGCCAACAATTTGGGCACACGAAGAATCATTGTTCCAGGAAATGGGTCTGCGGCAAATGTGCAGAATCACACGACACCGTCTTCTGCACCAGCACCCTTATAAAGTGTGCCAACTGCTCACAAAACCACGAAGCATCCTGGCTCAACTGTGCAGCTTTCCAACTCGCCAACAACTCCCGACTACAAGCAATCACCAGACTAAGAGACAGAAATAGTAATCGCACCAACCAGCCCCCACCAGGCTTCTCCCATGAATCCTTCCCCGGACTCGACGGCAGAACCTTCGCGGATTCTACTGCGAACAGAACTGACAACCAGGATTCTTCGACTACAACTGGCAACAGCACCAGCAACACCCTAAAAGACATCATCGACTTCATCAAAAAACACAATATTACCAGAATCATCCAGATAATAAAAGACATTATCAATATTTTTAAAGGACCCGAGGACATACTCACGAAAGTATTGACTGCTGCTACAAAAATATGCGAACTGTTTTAAACAGGCAGAACAACAGACAACACTACTTAAGACTAGCATCCTGGAATGCATAAGGCAGACTACACGACAAAAAAGCTTCAATCAGACAGTTTCTTGACAACTACTCCATCGGGGCACTTCTTATTCAGGAAACCTGGTTAAAACCTAACCAACCTTTCTCCATTCCCAAATTCCTCATATACAGAACAGACCGGCCAATAACCATGGGCGGAGGAACAGCCATCTTAATTCGGAATACGATCCCACATACCATCCTCCCGACTCGCAGTACCTCTTTCGAAACTACCTCCATTCAAATAGGAACAAAATTAGGACCAATCAAAACCGTTTCAATGTATAACAGACCTCACAGCAGACTGAAAGCAGCAGACTTGGACCAACTAACTGACAGACGCACACCCTGTTATAGCAGGCGACTTGAACGCTAAACTGACGAACTGGGGGTGCAAGTACGACAATCAACCGGGACGAGACCTACACAACTATCCTCTAACCAGACCTACCTTAAACCTTCTCGCACCTCAGGAACCTACCCACATGATAAACGAACCAAACGACATCCTCGACCTCGTAATCCATTCCACATCCATCATCGTCACGAATCCCTACCCCCGGCACGAGTTAATATCAGATCACATACCAAATAATCTTCACGGTTCATATAACGCCTTACTCTCTAGCCCCGCCCATTCACCCTCCTCGCACCATCGACTGGAAAAACTTCAAGCATCTCATATCGAAAAAGATAAAAACTCCTTCATCCCTCAGTACCTGCCAAGAAATAGATAAAGCCATAGACCACTTCAACCATCAGATCAAATCCGCCATCCGCAAATCTACATTATATTCTTCGCCACATTACTTCCAAAACCTTCCGAATGAACTCCTGGATCTCATCAGACAAAAAAGACGAGCACAAAGACGTTAATACCGAACTAGACAAAAAGAGGACAAGACCATTTACCAACAATTTAAACGTGCACTCCACGACAAATTGACGCAACACCACAGAAATACTTGGGACAAGACTATATGGGACGCAAATTTAAAACACCCGACCGACTATGGAAAATAATTAAAACAATGAAGGCAGCCTCACAACCTATCTCTCCCATAATGCTACCAGATAACACCCTCACATAGATCCCAAGGTCATTGCTGAAGTCTTCGCCCAATTCCACTCCTCCAAATTCCCAGAAACCAACCCCCCACTTCCTTCATCCGCTATCCTTAATTTCATCAAAACCTCGCCACTTCCAACTGCTCAGCAACAGTTGTGGACTTTCACTGACAACGAAATACGAGACGAAATTCGACTCCTTGACCCGACAAAAGCTGCAGGCCCCGATGGAGTTCAGACGGCGGCACTAAAACATCTGACTAACAATGCGACCCACCATTTGACTTGTCATTTTCAACTCATGCATGCGCCTATCTCACTACCCCTCCATCTGGAAACATGCCACCGTCATCATGATCCGAAAACCAAACAAAGACCATAAACAACTTAGCAGCTACAGACCAATCAATCTTTTACCCACTTCCAGCAAACTATTTGAACGACTTATACTCAGACGAATGACACCACTTCTGACTAACGTATTACGAAAAACACAGTTTGGTTTCAGAGAGAATAGGTCAGCGGTACTACAGACTCTACGACTTGCCCTAGACGTTTCAACATCCCTCCAATATCCATGCGACGTCCCTGCCTTATTTACAGATTTCAGCAGTGCCTTTGACTCAGTCAACCACGAGATCCTCCTTCTCAAAATAAAACCATACATCCCAGAATTCCTTCAGTCTTTTTTGAGAAATTACCTCTCCCTCCGCTCCTTCCGTGTAAGACACCTTTCATGCTACTCCTCTTCCTATCCCATCTAAGCCGGCGTCCCTCAGGGCGCTGTGCTGTCTCCTACCCTATTCAACATCTTCATTAATGACATACCAGTACCTCACAATGTAAATGACTATCTATACGCAGACGACCTGGCATATACTGTGACCAACCACACGACTAAAATGGCATTATGGAAATTACGACAAGCCGCTAACCTTCTCACAGAATGGGCCAGAGAAAACCAAATGACAAACAACGCATCCAAATGTCAAGCGATCATATTTCAACGGAAAAGAGCAAATCCAGCAATAGCCCCCATCCAAATTAATAACGTGGACATTCCATGGAAACGAGAAGTGACGTACCTTGGACTGACATTCAACTCTAAACTACTGTGGACGCGACACATCAAGGACAAGACCCAAAAAGCACACCGGACAATCAACGCCTTACTGCCCATCATGACAAACAAGAACGTTAAAGACAAAACCAAACTTTACATATACCATACATACATGAAGCCAATAGTCACATATGGCGCTGAAACATGGGCCTCGACTTTTCAATCAAACTATAACTTGCTGACCAGACTGGAAAACAGAATAATCAGACTGACTTACAGACCCGCACCTGACGACTGCTACCTCGACATTAAAACCCAGCACGACATTATACCTCTTGCGACAGAAACCTACGAAACTGCACGGAAACGACTGCTAGAAGCAATCCTTCCTTCTCTGCTTTTGTCAAGCCTCATCGTCATATCATTAACAGAACCATCCCTCACAACAGGAAGCGCCACCCGCTTGACATAATAACCCTACCTCCACCTTCTCCCACAATATAGCTACGTAGACCATACGACCAGGCATCTGGACAACCAGCACTTATATTCACAACTTTTCAAAACTTCTGAAATGTCCTACTAAACGACGTGAGTTCCCTAAAATCCAGGAATGCCCCCTTTTTCGAACAATCTCCATACACCATATACAGTTTTACCAACACCTTAATTAAGAAACCTACCTCCTCCCACAATACCCTCCCTTTAACAAAATAACCTCTCTAAATCCTAGACCTAATAAATTAACCCATCTTCTCATGTCCAAAACATCACCCATCCATTCACGCTTCCCATACGCCATTCTCTCCTATCACCAGTTCATCTGGGGGATGGAGAGATAAGAAAGATTGTTTTTGCACCATGTTGAATTCACACACATGCTGATGAGTACAATCTCTGTACAGGCAGCACGACTAAACACACACATACGCGTTTGCTGGCTGCGTTGTCAAACTTGGAAATTCTTTGATAGGGTGGAAAAGCAGAGAATCGTAGCCTAATCTACCATGGAGGCTGATCTAACTGCAATTTAAGACGCTATTTGCTAACAAAAATGGATTGTATCGCTACTGGAAGATTTAGGTTTTGGAAATTTAGCTAAACGTACAATCACATTGTGCAGAGACAGTAAGGCGGTGATAGATTGGTCACAGGACTTCAAAATAACCAATCGTAATAGACACATGATACGGAGGCTTAATTTTGTAAAAGAGAACTTGTTGAACGGCGAAATTAAGTTAGAGCATGTGACGTCAGCGGACCTGGAATCGGACATTTTTACCAAGCACTTTGATCGGACCACTTTGTGGAAACACATCCAATCTCTTAATTTAATTAAATGAATATTATTTTTGATATAAAGTTTCGTTCGAGAATTGTTATTTTTTATGAATTAAAATTCTGCGAACGAAAAGGAAGGAATTGAAGTTGAAGGTGATAACTGGTAACTAAGTACATGTTTTGTTATGCATAGAGGAGTCGCGAATATTACGAAGTGTATATTTTGTGCGAGAATAAACTCTTGTTCTTACTGGATGACATCATGATGTGTATCATTAACCAATACCAAACAACACCTTCCTGTTTTGAAATGTTATTAAAATGTTTTCTGCATTCACAATTGCTACGTTGGTGTAGCCCTACAGTTCGCTGGAGTTTTGTATTTATTTATTGAGACTTTCTCTCACAATCTTTCCGAAATTTAAAGACAAACAGTATTCTTTACTTGATTAAAAAACACGGCGGAGTGCTTATTAAAAAACACGGCGGCACCAATGTTTTGCCGTTGCAAGCAAGCAGCATCAAAAAGAAAAAATACACAAATATATTATGACCTAACGGTCATTTGGCGGTCAAACAGAAAAGGAACGGAAATTGCCCATTCAAATCTGGCGCGTATAAGAGACCGCAAATCCATCTTTTAGGGGAACGAATCACGGCCGGTGGGAAGAGGCAGGCAGTTCGGAGGGAGGCTAGAAGGGACATGACGAATGGCGCGCACGGGGCTGTGTGGCATGTGTGAGGCGAGAGAGTGAAATCGGGCAACATCGAGGGGTGAAGGTGCGTGGAAGTGTTGATATGTGATTAGACGAGCACTCGGGGCATTGGACAAAAGCATAAAACTAAAAGGTATTGTGTTCCGAGCGTCAATGAACAAGAAACTCCGTATTAAGTGAAGTGAAAGCATGTGGTGTAGTAATATGTACGGGCCATGAGAGAAAAAGTAATGTCGAGGAAAAGCGCGAGAAGTGTTTCATGTGATTAGGCGAGAACTGGGTATTGGACAAAAGCATGATTTAAAAAGTTTTGTTTTGAGGCCAAAAAAAATAATAGGTGATGTAAAGAGTAGTTAGGGAAAAAACTAGAGTATAAGGAGAAATTAACGGCTCCGAGCCAGTACATCGCCATAAGAAGACCGAATTCGTGCCCAGACTTTGGAAGTAAATGGTTAAATAGCAGAACGCTGGGTACGGCACGGCGACCACGTGGACAACACTGTCGGCGGGACGAGTGGCTGCCACGGCTCGGCGACGTCAAGGACATTACCAGAGGCGGCTCTATTCCCACGACAGGAATGCGGGATCCTCAGATAAGTAACGAAGTTCGTAATATTAATCTTGGAGTTTCAGCACAAATTTGCTAATCATAGCCAATTTTTCACGGATGGATGCAAGCAACAATCAAGATCTAGTGGAGCTGTTATTTCCATTATCCCACCCCTTACGAATCTTTATCGCCTCCCGGATTTCTATTCCATATTCTCATGTGAAGCTTGGGATATTATCAAAGCTATTGATATTATAATATAATATTGTTCTTTTTTATGACTCACTAGCAGTTCTATCCTCCATTCGAAACCAACATTCCTTAAATCCACTGCTCCAAGAAATCCAAGAAAAGCTTTATCACTCCTTCCTTAAAGGATATCGCGTTACAATAGCTTGGCTTCCTTCTCATATAGGCATCCAGAGCAATGAAGAAACGGATGCAGCTGCGAAGGCAGCAATCTCTCTCCCCGAAATTGATACTGAAGCTGGCGGCACACTCCCCGACTTTAAAAACTACCTCTTACTTGCAGTTAAGAAGCTTTGGGACCGGAACTGGAAAATGTTGCCTTCCAAATTACAAGAAGTTAGGAAGAATATCGAGGAATCTCCCGTCGCCTCCATTAGGCTTAGCAGAAGACATCAAGTGGTTATAACCAGACTCCGTATAGGACATTTTAAACTCAGTCACAGCTACCTAATTAAAAAGGCTACTCTTGATCCTTGCCCAAATTGCGGACTCCCAGTTTCCACGAAGAATATTATAGTTGATTGCCATGTGATGGCGACTGATGATATGGTGATATTCTCTACTGTATGTACTGTATGTATGTATTATGTACAAGATGACTCAATGATATTCTCTACTGTATATTCACTTCTAATCCCGGCCAAAAGAAAATTATAGAACTCCTCACCAAATTTAATATGCTAAATAGTATTTAGCTAGTGACTATACATTGTCTGTCCTATGTATTACATCTAGATTTAGGATTTGTGTATGTGTATCTCATGAAAATGTGTAACTAGTATGTGAATTTCTAAATACTGTATTTTTGTAACTGTGGTCGCCAATGACCTAGCTGATTATAAGGCAATCTTAAATAAATAATTTAAAAAAACTGGCAATCGTAAACCGATTCTCCAGATAGAAACAGCACTTTTTCTCTAAAAGGACAGCAAAATATAACTTTATTTTTTCAAATGGAACTATACATATTTTTTAGTCTATCATGACGAGCATAAAAAGACGAATCCAGTGATATACATATTGTTAATGTTAAGCATTTTTTTGAGTATTTTTTTGTGCTCAGCATTCCTTATCCGATCGCGCGTTGGGGAGCACTGCGTGGCATTGTGTGGCGGACTATTATCCCTTCGAAATTCCGTTAAACACGTGGAGTGGAGAGGCAAGTAAATCAAAATTACTAAAAAAAACTTATCAAACGTGTGACAAGTATATCATTGGATTCGTCATTTTTACGCTCGTCGTGATAAACTAATAATACGTATAGTTCCATTTGAAAGAAACAAAGTTACCTCAATATCTCGTAAAGTACAAGTGATAAAATAGGTATGAATACATGTATCAATTAGCTCCATTCCCTCATGCACTTCCTTGAAAACTGTATTCCAATAACTTCAACCGTTCAAAAACTGCAGGAGGTGCTAAAATTACGTGACTACCTGTGTATGTACATCTACTATAAATATGTGTGTGTGTATAGATAGATAGATTGATTGATTCTTCGTGTTTCCGGGCGCGTCAACTTCGTTGGTAATTAGTCCCGTTAGTGTAGTACATGTTTTTTCTCGGGAGTAAGCGGTGATCTTGCCCCGCTGGATAGCGAGATCCGGCGCCGACCTACCGTCGGCTAGTGGGGTTTCCCCCTAACCAGGACTGTCCCACAAGCGGGGCACCGCCCCAGCCGGAACAAGCTCTAAGCTCTCGACCGGTCTCCCGAAATATGTGGTAGTGTAGTGAATGTTAGTGTAAGAGTGTGTTTGTAAGGGGAGAGGATAGGACAAGGAAGAGGAAGAACAGATCGCGCGCGGTTCGTGGCCCGTTTGTTAGGGTACTGCTCCGGCATTCGCCTGGTGTTGATCGGAGAAACTACGGAAAACTACCGATCAGAGCAGCCGGCCGCAAGATTCTCCTCCAGACAGCGACTGAATTCGACCTAGCTAAAAAGGCTGAAAGGCTACCGCCGTCAGGACTCGAACCTAGGACCTCCCGGTCAGAGGCGCTGCAGTGACATCAGTTGCTGCACTGAGCCACCGCTCTCGGTTGTGTGTGTGTGTGTATATATATTTTCCTTGTGTGTGTATACACACACACACACACACACACACACACTCGGAAGGAATATATTTCTAGCATAGCAACGGTAAGCGAGCCGTCGTCAAGGTCAAGTCAAGGCGGTGTGCATAGCAACGAGAGGAGATCCAACAAATTATAACCATCAGCAACTTTATAAAAAGCTTCTTTCTCTTTTCCTTTTGATTCACTTGATTTGATGCAAGTAATATTTCACTTGGACATTCCAAGTAAGGAATAAAGTATATTCGTTGGAGACCGCCGTCGAGCTGTGTTACTTCGCGAGGTCGGCGTGCAACAAATCGACGAGAGACGGTTTTTCACGACGCAAGAGGCTAATTCGACCTTGGACGCAACGGGACTATCGCCGTCGTCTGGAGTGGCAGGAACGTGTCATCGCGGCGACGTCGTGAGTCAAAAAGACCAGATTTTAAAACTTCGACAAAATCCCTTTTAAAAGAACAGTTGAGAGGAGGGGAAATCACGCATAGAATATATAGAATTCACCTCACGCCCAGACAGAGATAGTCAGGCATTTAAATTATCGGCTATTAAGCGTAACTTTTCAGTATTTTTCCATCATAACGAGAATTCAGATAAATTGTTCATGCAAAAAGGTGTAAAATTTATTCTTTCAATTTTTTGTTTAACTACCATACTTGTACTTCTAATGAATATTCTTTTCTGCAATTCATGATTTAAATTGTTTTTAATTAAATAGTAAAAAGGTTAATAAGTTGCGTGACAGTAAAACCGCTTATTAAAGGAATCTCATTCATTGTACCAGTTTATTTAAAAGGTATATGCAAAGTGTATATTGCACATGTAAATTTTCTTTCAGCAGTGTATGTGATTTGATGTTGTTGTTTTTTTGTGAATTGTATAAAGGTATTTCATTCTGTTTGTGTAAAAGTGAAAGATTATACTGGGTCATTCAAAGTATTTTACAAATAGAAAAGGTACAACTGCAGTTGATCAATATTTAGGAAATTGCTGAACACTACAGCAAGTAATATGAATTTCTAGGTAATGTGTAAATTCTTAAAGAAATTGTATCAGAAGATTTGGTAGAATATATCAAAACTTTGTTAAAGTTAAAAGTTAACTTGCTTGTGTTTATTTTAATAATCAAAAGCAGGATAAAAGACGGACCCACTCCTATAGGACGATTAGGACATAAGAAAATCTTCCTAAATTTTGATGTGACATTGATTTACCAGGTTAAAGGTCAAGTAGTAACATTAAGTTATTAGAGTGATCCGCTCATTTGTATCCCATAGTAGGGAGCGGTCACATATTTGGTGAATACGTGAGGTTCGAAATTGATATAACCTCGTCATATAGTATTCCTAAAATAAGTGAAAGGTCACAATATATATATATATATATATTGTATATATAATATATATAATATATATATATTGTATATATAATATATATAATATAATATAATATATATATATATATATATATATATATATATATATATATATATATATATATTGTAACGTCACGGGATTATACAAACCCGTAACGCCACCATAAGCCACGAGAAAAGTCCAGAACACAGAGAAATAGGGTACGCGGCGGATGTCACTAATATTTATATTTGCCTCAAATTGTTCACAGTATTGTATTTATGTGTACTTACCCTTTAAATAATACCATATAATGCTTTTCAAAAATTTAACTGTTTTCTAGTAAAATGAACCCAAACTTCCACATTTTCAGAAACATTCAAACGCCATTTCCTCAAAAATGGCTCCATCCCCCCCATTCTTTTCCATCGGATGGTGCTACATGCCTTGTTCAATATGACGTACAGTTATTTCTGGTGTGTTCTTTTGTTTTTTAAAAAAATAGACAAATGCATTTTTTTAATATCTCCCACGTCGTTAATGTGCATAATTCCTGCGATTTGTATACATTATTGCATTTGTGAGTGAAAGTGCTTCAAATGATGTTTTTTGGAAACTCGATAGATTCCTGTGAAAAGGAGCTTCGCATTTATAGTAACGCTTAAACCCTATTTTCTGAAAAATTGCTTCAAAGTTCTCCATGAAAATTGCCATTTATGAGGAGGTTTTACTCTTCTTTAATATTTTTGAAGTAGTATTTCGGTTCTACTATTAGGAAACCGAAAAGTTGGGAAACTGTCAAAAATATTTCTTTGGGCGATGATAGATGGCACGTGGTAAGAGGATGACCGTAAAGTCAGACCACACCAAGGAAATTAGAAAACGTTCGTGGGAGAAAGTCTGTGCCATTTTGTAGCAGCATTAGTTTCTTAACAATCGGCGCAAAATTTTTTGTATAAAGTTAGACCTTAGATAATGAGCGCTTAGGAGAATCGTGCTTGTCTCATTTTTTCATTAATATATATATATATATATATATATATATATATATATATATATATATATATTGTAACACGCCCACCTACTACCTTCCAGCCGGTGGCGATAAAGCGTGAAACAATGAATGCTCGTGAAGCGAGCTTTGAATTCTCAGGAAGCAGGATCTTTCGGATATGAGAAAGGTCTGAACCCTTGGCACAATGAATTAGGTAAAATTCTGGTAAAATGAGCATATATTCAGTAAAAACAAATTACACAGTGGCACAAATATACAATAAAGTATGCGCTTTGCGTAGATGGTCACTGCAAAGAAAACAGAAAACAAAAAAAAAGAACACAACCACAAAAATGTATAGGCGTCACCTCGACTGCCTGAATACTTCAATAAGTACTGTTCACAATTCTTTTGCTTCTACCTCTTTCTGAATTATTTCGTGTACTTCATTTAACTTTTGTTATTCTTAAGTTTTCTCCGTGCACGTCCCTTTAAATGATTCTCTACAATTATTCTATCATAGACTGTTCACAGGCGTCAGCCTTCAGCTGGACATTTATTACAATGCTGTGAACTCAAACACAAGAACAAACGTGGCACACACGTTACTTAAATTGGACCCTTTACAAATAATAGCAACTCAATATCCCTGACATAATACAATGAAAGTATGACTTTCAAACAAGATCACTTTTACACTACATGAAAAATCATAATACACTCTAGAAAAGTTGTACAAGGTATGGCATTCGAACGAATTTACTAGTGCGTATAGCGAATGAAATCTAAACTGCCGCTCATACGTTCGGAATATTTCTCCCAGTAATTATTTGGAACTTTCACCTATTTTAGGACGCTTCGCCTGGTATTTTAAAGCTACACGATTTCCCAATAGATTGCCGCATAGAAGTTGTCAGTTCTTTACCTCGACATCTCCTTCCCGCTCGCCATCAGTTAACCTTGGGGTTTTCGGTCGCTCGCCGTCCTCGCCGCGTCGCTTGACTGGTTCGATGTTCCACGGTTACACCACTTCTTTCTCTCGATCTCAGGATTCCGCCACTCGTCCAAATTCCAGACCTTTCTCTCGATCTTGGGCTCGTATCATCCATGTCTTTGGTCCAAGTCCTTCTCGCCGCTTGAGTCTTCCTAGGCGTCCTAACCCTTTTCCAGTTTTTCCCTTTCATGGTCGTGGTTGTGGCGTTCGCGCTTCCAGCTTTGAATAACTAACGTTATTGAATTGAATACGTCTAGCACTCGGCCGACATACCACACTTTGAGCGTGCGTGGTTGTGGCGTACAAAATTAAATGCTGGATTTCGTTTAGAGTCCTTCTGCGCGCATTTATTTCAATTATGAAACTATTTCAGATTTAAGCAATCACATTCGCTTGCTTTCTCGCGTAATGTTAGTGCTAACACTGTACATGCACTTCACTTCTGAATTCTATCACACTTATTACTGCGTTTCTCAAATCAGCTTTAACTAAGCAAGTAAAAATGTACTCTTGCAATAACCAATGACTATCGCCGAAGAATTAGGTTGAGTCGCCGTCGCTGTCGAAGTCGAAAGAGAGCTCTCCCGAAGTGCGTCGCGGTATTTATGTGACTCCGCCTTGGGAAATTTCTGGAGGGGTGGATTTTTTCCTCCTTCGCGCCCTCTCAAGAAAAATGTTATCCGTAACTTCGGACGTCGGAGTGCGAAAACCTGCGGGTAGATGTCGCTTTCTCGGACCATCGCTCCGCCGCGTACCCTATTTCTCTGTGTTCTGGTCTTTTCTCGTGGCTTATGGTGGCATTACGGGTTTGTATAATTCCGTGACGTCACTATATATATATATATATATATATATATATATATATATTTAATATATATATAACGTCAAAAAGAGAACAACTGAATGACGTACTATGGGAAGAAATGTCATCTGTGAACGTTTTCGTAAATTCTGGCATATCTCCCCTAACCCATTTACATGTTGAATTCTGAATGCAGATGGAAACCAAACATTTGTTCTTTGATTAGTAATGACAATTTGGGGAAATTTTCTTAGGGGTAAAGACGTATAGATCATTTAGCATTACATGTTCAGACAAGGAGTAACGTGTAATTTGTGTTAAAACGAGCATATTTGGAGAATATTACAATACTATAGTATTTAATAATTACTATTATATATTTTTCAATCTATTTGGATTGAAACGCGAACAGTATCGTATTATTTATTAACTTTTGATTTTTTTCGCATACTGCTTACGTAGAATATTGTAAGTGTCAAAAGACTCATTGGATATGTTCGTGAATACACTGCATACCCGATACAATAAATTCAATACCAGAAATACCTTTTCATTTAAACTTTTGAATAAAAAATCCATATTTAATTTTTGTACCAAATGTTCAACGATTTCAAATGAGTTTTACAATAAATGATGACTGAGATGTGTTAAATCGGAGAACAATGAGGTATAAATTGTAAAACATAACAGTTACTAATGGCGAGAAAGTATGTGCTGTTCTAGCTCCACTACTTTTCAATGTGAAGGTGCGCGGCGCGCTCTAGTGGTGCTAAGTGATTGCTTGAAGGGGGAGAAGGAGGGAGCGTTGGCGGCGGAACCTGGGAGCGTGAAGGGAAGGAGAAAGAGGGAGGAAGGTAGAGCGACGTGGAAGCGGGAAGGGGAAAGAGGAGGAAGGGTGACGCTGGTGCGAGCTGGAAACGGTGGTGGAATGACGTTGGCGAACCCTATGAGCGTTAGTGGGAGGGAGAGCGGAGAGAGAATTTAAAAAGTTACAAAAGATACATATCGTGATATATTTCTTACAAATTAAGAATTACAAAATATAAATAAATTAATATAAATATAAAAATGAAAAGGTATATTATATATATATATATATATATATATATATTGTCACGGCGGTCTACGTTATCTTGTTGTGATTGACGCCGGCCCGGATGTAGCTCAATTGGTTGAATTGGATGGTGGAAGGAAGTTGATGAGAGTTGTTTCAATCATATTGAAGTTATTCTAGATTAATAAATGTGAGCTTTATTCCTGACAGGTGTCAGAGAAGTTACACTCTGAATTTTAACTAAAATTAACCCTACCTAATGAGCTCATAAAAAAGTTAAATTAAATTACAAATTGGGTTCTTATTCCTAAATCACAATAGCCAATGTGCGGCAACGCTTACATAAAAGAAGTTTTTTACTTATTTTTCTTTTACTCAAAAGTGCAGAAACGTTTGAAGAGCACTAAGAGAAACCTGGAGCGCAGGTTTATTTTGCCTGATGGCGGCTGATGGCGAGAGAAGCCGGCACTTTGTTAGCGGGGAGTCCTCGGATCGGTGACCTCATCAGCTGGGAACTGCGTGCTCGGGGAAGGGGGGGGCCGGGGCGGCGGCTCCTGCACCGGGCCGCGTCGCTAGAGGAGCCCGGGGTGCTTGGGCCGTCTCCACCTCTCGGAACGACTAGCGGCGATTCCACATCAGGTATCGGTTGGCGGCGTGGCTCAGAAAAATGACGAAAGTCACCAGAAGATACAGGCAAGCATTAACCTGTGGCTAGCTTGGCGAAATAATAACTGGCCGTTTTATGCACAGTGGCGCAATGGTCACGAATCAAAGTACCAACAAGGCGAAACGTAAACCCCTTCCCCAAACCCGGCCGAAAATCAAATCGAGAGTCCCTCTTGGGTTTTGCTCCGTGAGTTCGAGCCCTTTGGTTCCCCCCTCCCCAAATTGCTTACTTGCTTTCCAAAACCACCCCTTCCCCTGTCATTTGTGATCTGATTGGCCTAAGCCTGTGGCGTCGTGGTTAATTCTTCACCAATCAGATGTCAAGATTCTCTAAAATTTTGCGTCAATTCTACCTTTTCCCTCTCACTCTATCTTTAAGTGTGTGCACGTGTGCAATGGCCGTTTTCATAAACACTCTTTTCAATAAACAGAGTTAATGTACTTCCCGGCCAGGGAATCACCTAAAGAAAAATATCGGCTCCGAGGACAGTGAAGCATTCATAAGGGTGGGCCCTGTCAGCGCGCGGCTGTGGGTCGTAAATCCCTTTAGAAACGGGCGATTACGGAGGGGACCTGCCAGCGGCGGCGGCGGCAGTGGTGGCGGTGGTAGGCCCCAGCGTGTCCCGACACACAGCCCTTTTGTTCACGAATAATTTTTCTTATAGTAGAAATCTGTGTTTCCATGTTTGCCTGAACCCAGAGCCCATTCGCAAAAAAGAATTCCTGTCCCCATACCTACAAATTTACTGCGGCACAGGACCGGAACAACGGTTCGTCACTATATATATATATATATATATATATATATATATATAATGAACGGTCATCTGACCGTCAAATCAAAAAAAGGACAGTTCGCCAATTCGAATTAGGCGCGTGGAAGAGGCCGCAAATCGGTCTACGTGAGGAACGATTCCGGAAACGGCCAAGAACGAGTCATGGCCGGTGGGACGCGGCAGTCAGTTAAGAAAGAGGAGGGAATGATGGCGGGTGATGTGGACGTGCTGTGTAACGCTGATAAGATGAAATGATGAAATCGAGTAGCATCAAGGACTAGAGGTGTGTGGATATACTATAACATGCATAGACGAACGCCCGGAATATTGGACAATAATACAAGATTGGAAGTTATTGTGTTCAGAACGCCAATGGACGGAAATTATAAGGTTGAGTGAAAGCACTTGGTGTGGTGATGTATACGAACCATAAATTAGTACCGTGTGGAGAAAATAAAGATCCCGAACCAGTGAATCGCCATGAGAAGAGAGAATCGTATCCATTTTACGTAAGTGAATGATCAAGGAGCAGAACACTGCATAACGCACGGCGGCAGCGTGGGGAAAAAGGCGGCCACGACGGCGACGAGCGACCACCCCGGGCCGGCGGCTTCAAGGACATTTGCAGTGACGGCGCTGTTCCCACGGCGGGAGTGACAGAATAACAGATAAGTAAGGAAGTTCGTAATACATGTGAGAGGTGAACTGAACTATTGCAGTCATACACGCGTTAACTTGTGTAGAATGGGAAGAGGGGATAATAATAACTGATTATAGATGTTCAATGAGGGGCGAGTGTATTGTCATTGCTTAGTGGTGGGGCAAACGTAGTACTGAGAATGAAACAGAAGAAGACAGAATATTGATGTATTATTAATGTATAAGAACATGGGAGCTCCCGAATAACAATGTGTATGTTCCCAGTAGCATTAATCAATAGTATTGTTAGTTATATTATTATTCGATCATGTGATGAAGGTCTTTCTATTTATTAAACATTATTTTTATTTGTTAATTCTGTTTCTTTGTTCTGAGTTAATAAATAATTGTAACGAGTAAATTGATGCCTAATGAATCCCATAAGAGAAGTGACGAAAACAAAACCAACATCATCCTAGAAAAGGCGCTCCCCCCTAGAACGATCCCTTGTCCTTGATAATTCTCGACTACAGCATATTATGCATTCAAAATTTTAATGTGTGGTAAGTACTTGCCCAGGTATTTTTGAATCTCTAATTTGGGAACAGAGGTATGTACGATCACAATATACATACATATATGTACGGGTAAAGGTAAGGGTAAAGGGAGAAAAGGACAGGAGCCTAAACGTTAAAAGAGCGCGGTAGATCGCGCCTCGTCCAGTACTCTACGCAGACCGCGTATGGTTGACCGATACAAACGTCGGTTGCAGAGGAGTTGCGGGAGGGTGCGTCGCAGCTCTTTCAGAAAGTTTACCGCTCGTCCAGATAATCCTCAGGGGGGAGATAATCCTCAGGAAAGCACAGTTCGTCCAGATAATGGTCAGGGGAAGGTGGCGGCAAAGGGGGGCCACTCCATCCTGAAGGTTGGAAGTAGGGCCGACAACGCGAAAGTACGCCCTTTCGACCGAAACAGTACGTCGATGAAAGGGCCCAAGGAGAGTCGGGTGGTCTGGATTCGAATCCCAGGACAACGTACTGCTAGCAAACAAGGGGGAAGACACCTATAGGCTTTCTCCTGGCATCCACTCCACTCCAAAATGGGGAACTTTTCAGACTGTCATCGCGAAAGTGTTCCCTTTCGAGCGAACCTGTACTCCGAGAAAAAGGAAAGGGGAGGGTGTCCTGGGTTCGAATCTCAGACTGGTCTGCTGTTTGCATACAGAGGGCAGGTGCCTGTGGGTGGGCATTCATGTGAAACCTTTCCACTCCCTAGTGGGGCCGACAACACGAAAATGCGCCCTTTCGACCGAACTTGTACGCCGAGAATAGACCGCAATGGAGGGTGAGAGTGGTCCGAGTTCAAATTCCTTAAGAACCTATTGTTAGCACATGAGGGTGCAGCTCCATAGAGACATTCGTCTGGAATTTATTTCACACCCAAAAAGACCCTTTGGGTGACATCGGCCATGCATACAGACGCAACCCGCACATCATGCCTGTATCGCGGGTGTATGGCGGATAAGGGACTCATATGCAAAAGTCGCCTTTTCCCCGAACCAAACAAAAACACTACAAATGTATATATACAGGCAAGAATAATCATACAAAGTGGACAATCATATACCAAATAATCACACATACACATGGAAGAAGCATACAAATTGGACATGCATTTACAAAAGGTTACACTTGAAACCTAATGATACCTGCGTAATTTAAATACCTCTCTTTCCAAAATTATGTTGTGCTAGTTCAGTTAATTGGGGTTCAAAGTGCATTATTATTGCTGTGCAACCAATTATTCAATCTGCCATCTATACTGAGTGACCAGGAATCTGAAAATCTGATTAAAATTCTGGATTGCACGTAACGAACAATGATAATCAGCTTTCTTTCAACTTAACAAATTAGAATTGTAATAAATTTGTTAATTCTAATCAACTATGATTCTGATGCAAGTAAACAATTATTACATTGATAATTAAAAATGAATTGATCATTGACCATGACCTTCTTTCTCTATATTACAATAGTTATAAAACCTTGTTATTCATTCGTGGGTCTTCGCGCGCTCTTCACTTCTTCGTTCGATGGCACCCCTTAGACCCTTCTTCGCCGACGCAGCAGAATCTTGCTTCTGGATTAAGTCCTCGCCTAATGTCCGTGAGCTGGTTCCAAATTCTCCCGGCGATAATATTATAATCCGTGATTTCCCTCACTAACGTCTCGGGTGGACGCCTAGACACGAATTTTACTTCCTACTAGAACGCTCTATTCTAAATTTTAAAAAAAAGATAGTTAATTTTATACAACTGTCAATTACAGTCTTTCCTCGACTTGGTAAAATATATCAGGAGCCCACCCGCTCATCACCGCGTTGCTCGAGCGAATGAATGTTCTTCTAAAAACTCGGAAGCATTCGAATTTTATATCTTTTTCGTCTCTCAAAACAATGCTTATTCCGCCTCTGCTCTGTCATTTCAACCTAACGAAAATTATCCTTAACGCCGGTTGTTTATTTGTCACAGAGCGACCCCCCCCCCCGCGATGGTCTATTGACATCCCTATATTCTATGTCATATAAAATGACATTTCCATAATAAAAATGGTTCTTCATTTTGGTATATCACAATGTGTATGTATGTGTGTGTGTGTGTATATATACACACACACACACACACAAGGATTTAAATGTTACTCTTTTGTATGTTTAAGTGAATTAGGTTAATAAGTTGTAAGTCACATTAAATTGAAAACCGATTATCGCTCGCTTAAAAAATTATTCTCTACTATTACTTACAGTTCTTATTTTCTTTGTATTCACTTAATGTTCTTCAAATGTAATGTTGCACAGTAATATGCAGATTTATTGTAGTAAAACGCATGAAATTCACACATATAAATTCATCGCAAATTCTGTTGGGTGATATTCATTTAATTTTGCTCCTTTGTTAAAAATTAGTGTTGCAAACCCCACGGAAAAATATGGCGTCATGGACTGAAAATAACCACGGGGTAATTTGCAATTTTAAAAAATTACAAAAACGTTTTCTCGTAAACGGCTCGAAATATTTTCTACTTTTTAATTTTTTTGTACGGTTAGTGTCAAAGGAATGCTTTTTCAAAAATTACAAAAATTAATTTTTTACTTGTCTCTCGTGTGGGTAATGCTAACTTTAGAGGCAATTTCTTCACAATATTATATTTATGAGTACATGTGTTTTAGATAATGTCAAATAAATTTTCTCGAGAACTCAACAGTTTTCTGTGAAAATTAGCTCAAAATTTCACATTTTCTGAAATGCTCCAATTTTTGGCTCCGATGTTTTTCTTCAGTTTTTTCCAATGGATAGTGCTTATTGTACTGTTTAATATGACATTACCTTTTTATGAATTCTTTTAATTTTCAAAAATTACGCAAATGTATTTTTTTAATTTCTCTCACGCCGTTAATTTGCACATTTCCATCCATTTGTATAAATTATTGCATTTGTGAGTGATTACGCTTCAAATGACTTTTTTCGAAAACTCAAAAAATGAGATATGCATATCTTACTTCGATAGTCAAGAACAGAGTCATTTCTTACTTTTCAAATAAAGCAAACAGGAATACATTTTTTGTTACAGTATTCGCAGCAAATTATATAGAAACGAGCAACGCACTGTCGCCAGCGCAGCGTTGTCAAAACAATGTGCAGTTCGTTTTGCAAATAATATGCTTGACGAATATTTTCTTATCAATTTTTGGCAAAAAAGCTTATTTCTTACTGTGTTCATATTTCAACTTTGTTATGGGTTAGTCATAGTACATCATACATAGTGTTGATAAAAAACTAACTCTAATACTAATAAAATAATTAATTACTTAAGTTCTAGGATTTATATTATTTTAATTTATTACCGCATTCTTATCTATTGACTCCACCTCAAATGAAGCGCAAGAAAATAAAAACTTTTAAGTTTATAATAATGCGATTGACTGTTTTATTTCAACTTTTTTATAAACTAGTGTCTGGAGCCCAACTCATCTAATATAATAAACATTTAAAATAGTCAAATGAACCCTTTAACGTTCTACAGCTGAGAAACAGCAACATGTTTATTATGTAAAAATGTAAAATAATACCTTTTAATTTGTAAACCCTTGTTTAATTTTCAACGCACAAAATGTTTATCGAAGCTAATTTTTATAAAAAAAAAGAATATTTGACGTATCGATAAACGACGAATTTTGAAAGACTATAATATGGAATGTATTGCAGTTGACGTTCATGCATGAGGCAATTCATCTGAAACTGACGATGCTGGGAATAGCATTTATCGTTCGAAATTGCGCACAAGAGGAAGCCGTCGAAATGTTTTCTTTAGTTCATTGCTGTGGATTAACAGCCCTCAAACAAACCACGTAACGGTATTGTTAATAACATTGCAGGCCTTTCTAATTCTTTATGCCCTCGAGCCATTTGAAAACTTTTTCTACTCCCATTTTATATTTCTGCCATTTGATAGCTGCAACCTGTTGCATAATGATACTCATTACGATACAGATTTCATTATGATACAGGTTCTAGATCAATCACTGAGAAACTTACAAACCAAGGATTGGGACTTCATTAATCATAGAGAATCGTTCCAGTAAATGTTTTGTTCGATTCTGTACATTAAAATTTGCATTTAATATAATGTTTTGTTTTATTATATTTTATTATCAGTCATTTTACGTGGTTTACCATTTAAAATAAATTGGATCGTACTTTCATTTTGATTCTATTTTACTTGCGCAGTGGTAGGGGTAGAGGGAACATTTGACTGACTTTAAGATCAGATCGCAAGTTATTGTGTTGCATATTGCTGCAGTATGATTGTCCTTAAAAACCGGCCAATTCTTTAGTTGGAACTGTATTGAATCAGAGGATGAGTTGGCACCTCCAGAAATAAGATAAAAAGCGAAAATGGTGGCCTCGGAATTATTGCTGCAACTTTTGTGCTCTCTCGCAGGGGTGCTGGTAAACCAAAGCCCCATGCGGCAGATAGGGTAGCTGACCGCCAGGTGGCCTTGGCAGAATGCTGCATGTCAACTGCGACGAAAAGATTCAATGTAAAAGTTTAACTTATAAAAGTTACCATAAGTCGTTACCAAAGTCGATGTAATGGGTATTAATAAACTCGTGTGAAATTTACGATACTCGCTCGTATCATAATATCACACTCGTATATTAATACCCATCATTACATCATTTCATAATGTACTATTATGACACAATGGCCACCCGCACGCCATTGAAAGACCAGCCGCAGGAGCATAGCGGCGGGACGTCATCGCCTCCGGACAGCACGGACGGAGGCCGAGAGAGCGGAACGGGCGGAGCGCAGACAGCCGTCACGCTCCGGTCGGTGCGCTGCAACGCGCCAACGCCCGTATGGCCGAGCTGGCCGGCGAAGCTTCGGCCCTGAGGGGGTATAAAACAGCCCTCTACGGGAGCCGGGATCAGTTGACTGCTAAAAGAGCATCTTAAAAGAATTAGTACTAATTTTTTCAAAAAAGCCACCGACTCGGAAAACACTCTCATTTCCGAGGTCGCTTCATACGAACCCGATCAACGGGCGAAGTATAAGCGACCAAAACAATTTCTGGAGTAAGAGAAATCTGAAACAGCGAAATGAGACTTGAAATATAAGCTTTGAATTTCAGCACACGCAATGCGCGCGCCAGTTGGCTAAAATCTAACTGATCTGTTTTTCTTTTCATGTTGCAGGATTGGCCATAGATGCCCGTAAGGGTAGGAATGGTCGCACCGCAGTGGCGTGAACGTACATTGCACCGTACGTGCGTTCACAAAACTGCACAAGTATACCAACGGGAAGTTGAAGCCGTCCCGGCGTAAGACGAAGTTAGAAATGATATCGAGTGTAAGTGTAGTGAGTGACGACAAGCGGCAAGACATCTCGTTCGGACATGAACTTCTCGTTCAGACTTTAAGTTACACGGCAAGTTTTTCTGGACATCCTCCGGCGATCGGCGAACTGGCAATTCTTACGGTACATTGACTGGTTATGCGGCACTTGCACGTGTCCGAGGCATATTCTCTTGTAAAAGTATTGTGGAATAAACAATTTTTTACGAACTTGGTTTTCTGTTTTGGATACGACAATGGCCCGCTCTAATACCAACACAACACACACAATATTTTATGAATTCGATTCATTAAAGTTCAGATACAATAAATAAATGGCATAACGCTCAAATAAGTAAAATAACTCATTATAAAACATATTTGGTTCAATTGCTATGAAAATTGCAATTTTGGAATGTTTCCCTGAAATTTTAATTGCCATCAGTCACTCGTATTTCACTGTTGACCCCAGTTAAATATAAGTGTGTATTTGCACGCATTTCTGAAAATTGGAAAAAATAGTTTTTTTCGAAAATCTTACACCTGCATGGTGATTGGTTACGAAAAAATGTTTTATACAAATGTAGGAAATTGTATCTTCTTTAAAATTCATTTCAAGCATTTTTTTACACAAGGTTAAAGAGCTGTAGAGAAAAACGAAACAAGTCAGAAAAAATACAAGTTTTCCAGGCCTCCCGCAGTTAGCACAGGCTCTGGGAGGTCGAAAATTTGGGCTTTTAATTAGTACCTGGATATTACACTCAAAGAACGTTTTTATGATTTTTTTAGGTAAATGTACTTATCGTCTAGACTATCGGTAATCTTTGAAAAAAAAATTATAGTGCAAAATGGCGTTTATGACATCCGTTACAGTACATGAAGCACTATCCCTGCCTAAATATTAAAGAAAAATTTGGATCCGTTTTTGAGAATTTTGTTTCTGATATTTTTTAATGTTATTGAATTTTGTTTTTAATATTTTTAACGCAATATTGCGCAAAAACTACTCAAATTTTGTCAAAAACTGTCCACAATTTGTTTTATATTAACACCTTTGTGTTTACATGTCAAAACTGGTCTGGAAAGACCAACCATCAACTTCTCTTTGATAAATTTTAATTCTAATGTACATATCAGCTAAATTCAGTCCAATGACATCCTTTAGTTAGTCCTTTAGGTTGTTTAAACCGGCACTATCACTTGTACAATGTTCTACTATGATGACAACACTACACAAGATCAAATGGTCTGATCCTCTTCAATCTTCAGAACAGGTATTGGTTTTCCAGCAGTTGAAGAATTTCTGCATTTTCATGTAGGCGAAGCCTTTCTTCATATTTCTAGGCGAACCTTTTAATTTCTTCTTTAATTGTTTGTATTCCAAGACCCTGTGGATATCAGCATTTCTTACATACCATGGTGCATTCACCATTTCTCGCAAAACCTTGTTTTGGTAAGTTTGTATTATTCTGATTTTGCTATCTTTCGCACATCCCCATAGCTGAATTCCATATAGCCATAAGGGTTTAAGTATCTGATTGTATATTATTGTTTTATTATTTATAAGCTGGAATATCTTCCTGTTAGCCATTTATATTGACAAAATTTTATACAAATGTACACAAGTTTAATAACAGAACTAATTTGAATAAATTTCCTTTGAAGGAAAAAAATCCTTCTTCAATTTTGTAGTTGGAGGAAGGGGCAAAACATATTCAAACTTTTGCAATGTTAGAAATTCAGATTTGATGGTGAAAATCGTACCTATGCCTCCTTTATAAGTGTATTTTACTTCATTCCCACAGTAAATTTAAAGAAAAAAAATTGGAGCTTTTTTTAGAAACTTTTGAAAATGTTGCAGAGACTTCATATAAAATAAGTTTTTCTTTAAATTTTTGAAAGAATTGAGCAAAAGACACTTATATGGATACGGAGCAGCAGTGTGAGTAGCTGGACTTACAAGAATAAGTAATGAAATAGTGCACAGCGTGCCGCAATTCTAATGATCACATGCGTCTACAGGACAAGCTCAAGCACGAACCTTCAAATCCTAGCAGGTTTGTTTCTATTAGAATTGGAAGTGAGAAAACTCGCAGCAAGACGCTCTCTACGAAACAAGGAAACTAAAATTTTCGGAACTACTTTAGTCGCAGCTGCATGAGAGAAAAGAAGCTTTATGTGGTTGCTGAAGGAGTAGCAGCGGCGGTGCGACACTCATGACTAGGGTGCGGATTCATATGCACCAATAAT
Organism: Teleogryllus oceanicus; assembly: GCA_964035755.1. Classification (NCBI taxonomy): domain Eukaryota; kingdom Metazoa; phylum Arthropoda; class Insecta; order Orthoptera; family Gryllidae; genus Teleogryllus; species Teleogryllus oceanicus. The sequence goes on from CAXIVR010000005.1 coordinate 23,647,147, forward strand.
GCTGAAACTATGCATGCAAATATGCTTAAAAACTAGGAAAACAAGCACTGAAAAATAAAAACATGCACAGACAAAACTGTGTTTTAGTCCATACAAAATAATGTGATATTGAATGATAAACACTAAATTTAATTTATATTCTAAGAGATTATATATTTTCTCTTAATTTTCTGGAGTGAATCATTTTCTGTTATCCACAAGAATGTTCTTATACACAGAAAATGTTCTTTCTACTTCGCATGAGTTTAGGTGACAATAGTTAAATGCTGCAATTTCTGCAGCCGTGTAATTTTCAACACCATGGGCTTCTCCCTGTAATATACTATTTTTTTCAGTTTTCAAACCGGGATTTCTTTCTTCAATTTTCTTTTTTTTTCTTTTCTGCTAAGACCCGCACTACTGATCCTGGAAAATTGTTGAATGACATTGATACAGAGTTCAAAAAGTTTACTGCAGTAGTTAGTTCTAGATCACATTCTTCGAGCTTGGTAATGATTTTAGGCAAAGTTACTAAGTGCAGACTAATATTTGTTTGCTTTTGATTCCTTCATCATTTGCAGCCATATTACTGAATTAATGCACGTCGCATTCAATAAACGAAGAACCTTCTTAATAGCTTTAATGTGTGATCAGTAATAAAGTGCAGCATTGAATCATTTTGCCGATCTAAAATGGTAAGATAGGATCTGGCGGAAGGGAAATTTCTGGTAGTTCCTCTTTGAAAATCTGTGTTCTCGACGGTGCTTTGACATAAACTCTTTTAACTGAAGAGATCAAATTATTAATTTCAACCTGCTGCGAACGAATCTCTTCGTCAACACGATGTAGTCCATGAACAGTGCAAATAAAGGGGAGCATTTTGGGCTAGAACCTAGAAAAGCCGCCGCTGTTTTCAGCTTTTATGTTGTAATATCCGTCAGAAATACCTATATGCTCTTCGTGTTCTTCAGCTGGCCACAATAAATGCGAAGCATCTCTCTCAGTCTTTGCAAATGGTGGCATGGTTTGTTTTCTCTAAGACTCTGCACGTAATTAAATGAGGAAATTATACATCATCTTCTAGCTACATATTTTCCACAGCAATCTGTTGTTTCGTCAATTAAAAGCCAGATAAATGAATCTTCTGTGTCATCCCTAATTTCTTTGAGTACTTTTTGATAGTGGTTTAATGTAGTTTTTTGTTAAGTGGTCTCGTTGGAAATCGTTTTTTTGGTATATTTCTTCTAAAAAAAAGTTAAAAATACGTTTATCCGGCTTCCTCCATGGTATATTAGAAGCAACAAGGACTTCACACAACTCCTCAGTGAATCTATCATTTTCGTTTTCCTTAGGCTTCAAATCTAGAAGAGGTTGAATTGTATTTTTCGATGCACTTGTAATGAGATGCAGTTTGCAATGGTGATGCACTTAAAATTTTTTGGTACAGCTCACCTGCTTTGAACAAACTTGGCAAAATATATTTTTCACTTCTGAAGTTTGTTTCGCCTGCAATCCAACTTTCCAACTTCACAAAAGGGAGGCACAGGAGCTCTTGTCTTTTGGCACGCTATCTGATTGAATTCATACACTACACAAGTTACCGATGCCGGCAAAGAAACTATACCAACACTCCAAAGCAGCCAACCGGACCGAGTTAAAGCAGATTTCGAACTACCAATAAGTGGTATCGTAATTTCAGAGCCTATGAGAACTAAATTCATCTGTCCAACCTCCAGCGCTCCTGCTGTTGTGGTCTAGAACTTCACATGAGGTTGTGACGCCGACCACGGAACAGTTCAGTCAACCCAAGCAGAGGGGTCAGTGGATGCAGCAGGCCACGGCGCGGCGCTGCTTCCTTATCACGGAGGAGCGGACACGTCTGGATATCGACTTTCTGATGAAGTGTACCGCTCTATTCGCACAGAAATGATGCAAACTCGAAGGCCATCCCAACGTTTGAATTTTACGAATGAACTAAAATATGAATAAATAAAAAATGTCAAATACGCAAATATCTGCTCTTAAAATGAAAACATGCTCACTCGTCATAAGTATACAAAACAAAATGCACTATGAGAACTTGCATTTCGATCCCAAACAACAAGAAATTAATTTGTGTGCTTTTTGCATATCATTAAGTTTAAAGAAAAATGTGCCAATATGCCAAACATGCAAATATGCCAAATCCGCAGCCTACCCATGACACAAGAATGACAAAAAGTGTGTGCCAAATGTTTCATTCATTGTAGAGGCTAAATGGTTCAAACCATCGAGCGAAATGGTACCGTTCCTGTCCACGGATTCTTTTCCGAGTATCTTCATATAAGAGGCCTAACAAACATCCCTACGTGTCTATGTGGAATGCCAGACGAAACTATTGCACGTGTTTTAACTGAATGTGAGCAACATGCAGTGCATCGCCTGTCATTCTGGCCTAGTTCAGGATTTCTACCTGATACTGCTAACTACGACCATCTACTTAAAGAGACAGACATTTTTGGATAATTTGAAGCAATATGTTTAAAAATTTGAAACTATTTTAAACATTAATGATTTACAATTAGATCTTCATCAGAGCCTCGGACGTTTTCTGTCATAATATTCCACTATTAGCTAATGTTTATTAAAAATGTCTATTCATGTGAATATAGCAATATTCATATGTATACAAAACTTCAAAGACGCTTGCGGGTGTCGGCGTCAGAACCAAGGAGAGTTGGTGCAATAAGAGCAAGTGGACACAAAACGAACCACCGGCCCTCCCGGAGCGACGAACGTTAGCCTGCATTCGGTGACGTAAGCTGAAGGGTTCTTATAACGATCCGTGCTGCCATCATCGAGGTGGGTGACCATCAGATGAATGCATTTAAAATATAAATACTGCAACACAGACATATAATACAGGACAAGCATAATACACATACATACAGAACAGATATAGTAATCACTGTGCACATCGAGAACACGGAACAATGCCCCGGTAATAGCCAAAGCTCAGGGACGGGGCCTAAACGCATATCCACATATGACATCTATACATGTCCGACCGTCCGTTCGTTACTCCGTCCATCCGTCTGTCTGTCTGTTGTCTGTAGACAGTGGTGCTTCAGCAATATGTACTGTTGTAGTTTCTGTCTGATTACACACAATAGGGAGTTTTAGCGCCAGGCGTAAGGAGACATCCTTAAACTCTATTGCTCACGTGACTAACGACTTTACACGGTCATAATGAACAATGTTCAGAAGAGTTTTGGCAATTGCGACATTGCGTTATGCATAATAACAAAAGAAATATTTCAAGCGTTGAACAAAGAATTTGCAGAATATATCAGAATCTAGGCTAACGGTGAGACTTTTAAACCACGATACGAGACAAGAGTATAATAAATGTACATCGTGTTCGTAGTTTTAGGTTTTGTTGCCCTCTGCGATGAGTATGCACTCTGGAATTTTGAATCGACTTCTTGAGAACGTAGGAAATATTTTCGACGAATTTCTTTCCTATCACTTCTACAACATTTCCTGTTAATTCTTGCCAGCGTTGTGGAGTTAGTACGGAATAATTGTATCTGCCTCACATACGAGAATCGGTTTGTCAGAGATGGAAAAATTCCCGTTTCCTGTTTTGATGCGGCCATTTTGCCGCTTGTAAGGTGACCGTAGAGACTCCTGTAGGCGTGCACTATTTATGAAGGTTTAAGGTCGTACTTAGGTCTAAGGTAAAGACGTTATGACTCCAAGGTTCGCCACGTGACTGTTAGTGCATAACGTCACTACCTTACGCGTGGCGCTAAAACTCCTCAATATTTGAGACACACTTTATCACTCTGTTTCCACAGCAGAATATTTTCTACTATTGTCTACGCTGGGTGAATGTATGAAATCCAACTAAAAGCATGAAGGAACAAAAACCATGTTCTCGGTCGTATTTGAATCATTTTGATGAGTGACAACTGTCCCTCATTCTAAAAATAAATGTCTTCATAAGATGCGAGTTCTGTTAGAAAAATCAATAGATTCACACCTTTTTCACTATCAGACTCTAACAATTTATTGCAGTATTTAGTATCGTATTTATTTTGTGACAAACACTGTTAATAGCAAATTCCTTCAACCTTTATAGTAACTATTGAAAGGTAATTTTTTATTATGGATTTTGAAACCTGGAATCTCTTTTGTTTTTCAAGACAATCCCACATGTTAGTAAATTCTTATGGTACACAAAACATTAACCTGTCGGTGAAGGTTATATTATAGCACCAAACATCGCGACGATGTACGACCAGGGGCGCCTAGGGGATGGAGCAGCTGGGACAACTTACCCCAAGCCACCACTTAAGTGAGGCTCCGAAAATTTAAAGATTTTTTTCTCAATATTTTGCCAAAACACTATTTCAACAAAACTGGTATAAATAGACATTCACTAAGTATACAAAAACGCTACAAACGGAACAACGAAACGCAGGCCCCAGTAATCAGGTGGCCGGCGGGCCCACCTCCGCATTCCAAACTACAGCTTTTTACTTTCTCGTATACATACGTATATACGGAGTAATATACGTAGTATAAAGTTATGTAATCTACGGAAAATCGATTTCGAGATTTTAACGGAAATACACGTTTTTATCTGTTCTGAAGCTGTAGGTCGCTTAGTGGTACGTTTAGAAAAGCGGGAAATTTTATTCTCTTTAAAACTTTGGGTGTATTTATATATGACAATCATCTATTAAACAGCTATGCCCGTCCCGGTCACTGCGCCCTCTCAGTGTACATTATATGCGGTATGTGCATTGCGGGTTGCGTAATGATTAGGTTTGAAAATTTCATTCCTTTCCCACCCACCCCTCTAGGGGTGTCCTACCCCACGGTGTATTCTTTGTCCCGTTGTAGTTGCCCAGTAATAAATTATACCAAGTTTTGTTGAAATGACATTGTTCCCGCGTTGAGGAGTTAAGCTGGAACACACACGCGCGCGTGCACACACGCACACATACACATATACATACACATACTTACACACACATACACATACATACATACATACATACATACATACATACATACATACATACATACATACATACATACATACATACACACATACATACTTCAATTTTTTTGGTATATTAATATTTTTGGAAATGGGTACATTTATGAGGCAATATTAACACCGGTGGAGAGTTATTAAGAGTATTACATATAATAACTATTATATTTATTATAAGTTGATTATAATCTCACAAACGTGTATGTTTAGACGCATTTCTGAGAATTGAAAATCTTAGGCTGGCTTGGTAATTTGTTTCGAAAAAATGTGTTATATGTGAAAAATACCGGGTGTTTTCGGACCGGGAGCAGTAGCTCAGTGCATCAACTGATGTCACTTCAGCGCCTCTGACCGGGAGGTCCTGACGGCGGCAGAATTTTCAACACTAGCTTTTCAGCTAGGACGAATTCAGTCGCTATCTGGAGGAGAATTCTAGCAGCCGGCTGCTCTGATCGGTAGTTTTCCGTGGGTTCTCCGATCAACACCAGGCGAATGCCGGAGCAGTACCCTAACAAACGGACCACGGACCGCGCGCGATCTGTCCTTCCTCTTCCTTTTCCTATTTTTTAAATTTATTTTACGTCAAAAAAGCAGTTAAAAACTGCGCATGACGTGCTATGGGGAAAAGTGAATTGTGTGCACATTTTCAAAATTCTGTGATCCCTACACTAAGACATATACTACTTAAAATAAAAAAAACTCCCATGTAATAAAATCTAATTTCAAGGATAAAAAGGCAATAAATTTTGGCTCTTATCCATGTTGTCCTTCGGAATAATACTTCCTGTGGAATAATACAATATGGAAACGATAATTTGAACAATTGTATTTCCCACTGAATTCTAGAAGACGTGCACAGAAAATGAAGTTACATTTATGTCCAGAAGCAAAACAAGGGGCCATCTCAGCATTTGCTCAATGGATCAGGGAAACTGGACGAAAAACCTGATCGAGATGGGGGTCATTGACCCGGAGGCTAGTCTATTGTAAATGCTATTCGGAGCTATTCTCTTGAAAATGCTATCTGCATATCTAGGGAAACACAAAGACAATTTGTTTCTATATGGATTTTTTATACATTATTATGTTACTTGTAATTGTAACTGTACTTTCGTATTTCTGCATTCCGCCACCTGGTATCATCTGCCCAATTGTAGAATAAATTTCTATCTGTCTACCTACTTACAAGGCAAGATTCTTGGAATATTTTCGTTGCCTAAAGATATTGAGTTTCATTATATTTGCGACCCCTACCAAACGTGATGGGTTTGTTTTTCGAACTATTTATTGTCATGCTATTTGTTGTAGATAAAATGTATTTTAATATATTATTCATTTATTACTTGAACCTTTAATACATTGTAAGCTATATATTACGAACTCAACACGTATTACTTATTCGAACATCGAAAAAACAATCGTACATCGTCTATTATCCCGGTTGCTTCGTAACAAGTTTTATTCAAGGAGTAACATGAATTCCATCACTATTTTTTCCCGCCCATGAATGTAATCTATCTAGATTACCCTGCAAATTATCCTCGTCTACTTTTCATTGAATAACTCGACATATTGTACAGTCATCTGCAAATAGCCGTATCTTTAAATATAAATTGTCTGGTAGGTCATTCACAAACGCGAGAAACCGGAGAGGTCCAATAACGCTTCCTTGAGATATTCCTGAAGTTACCTTTTCTAGAGTTGAAAATTCTTGCCCAACTCGGAGTTTCTGTTTCCTATCTCGAAGAAGCTCATCAATCCAAGCCACGACTCTGGTGTCAATACCCGATTGCATTAATTTATGAACCAGTTATGAAATATTATTTATACCACAGTTTCTCTCCGAATTTACACATCTCAGTCATCATTTATTGTAAAACTCATTACAAGTCGTGAGACACTTGGTGCAAAAACTAAATATTTTCAAACATATTTCAACACAAATTAGATAATTATAACTGCTTTTTCGTTGCCAGAGCCCTGTAATAAGGGGTTTTCTGCTGACAATTCGCCGTTTTTCGCGCAGCATTATATGACTTTCTCTCTTCTGCGTAAGCGGTAGCGAGAAAGTAATAATCAATTTTGTATCATTATCTTCAACATTACACATTACAAACAAGAAAAGGAAATATGTAATTTTGTTTCATTTTCTTCGATAATTTGGCGGAAACCTTATCTGTATGGGCAACGTTCATGCATCTGCAACGTTCATGCATGCAACGTTCATGCATCTCCTCATGTATCTGAGGAGAACACTAATTGAGCCACCTGTATATTATTCGAAATAATAAATTTAGCTAAGCACTTTGAACAGTGTGAACATTTTGAATCAAAAATCTAATCAAAAGAAAATTAATTCTCCAAACATCATAAATAATGCATTCAATACTGTAATATTGACGAACTTATGTACTTTAATAAAGCGAATTCATAAAATTAAGTTACAGCTAACGTCAGATGAAGACAAAAAATTGGGATTCCTCTCGAGACACCATGCAGCGGTCAGCGACCAAACCCCTCCCCCATTGGTTGCCGTATCAAAGGCCATATATTGAAGCGTAGGACCAAAGGGTAATTCAGTAAAGGCAGTAATAAAGGCAAGAGCCAAGAGCGTGGTGCAATACCTGGAAGGGCACTAGTCGCCGGAGAGACGACCAGCTGAGCGCTCTTTGGTTTCAAACTGATTTCACAATCTTCGATATTGCTGCAATATCTTGAATATTGAATGTCATTCAAACGAAAATGTATATTCCTAAGATATTGTGAAATATTTTTATCTGGGGGTTGTGCAATCAGGCAACCTAAGCACGAGCCGCCACTGCATATTAAAAAGAAACAAGCATCGTAGGAGAACAAGAGAAGAAAGAAGAGACGAAGAAAAAGAGAATAGTATATTTTCTGAATTAGCTCAACACTTTGTGGTCTGGATTTACATACCGAAGGACATTATTATTTCTCGCTTATGGAGCCGCCAAAAAGCGGGGCACGACAACTCAGTGTTTTGGCTGCTTCTGCTTGGCGGAAGAATACATTTCGCGGTGCGATGCTGTCTTTTGCTATATACTCAACTGTTTTTAACCATTCTCATACACTTGCTAACCAAACCGTTAAATATCGTCACTAGTCTTAACCAGTCTGAAGGACACATGATCGCCCTGATGCGAAATGAATCCTCTTTGTCTCATTCGTATAGAGGAATAAGTTAGGGATCATTTCGCTAGAGCGCAGGGTACGCGGCGAGCAGGATAATTAATTACTCTTTTACAATACATAAATTATTTTTTTTATGAAACTAAATTGATGTCATTGCTTGATCATATGATTGACATGCTGATATATTCTCTCATGGACACTCATTTGGAATAATACTCTTATCTCATTACTCATACAGGACTCATTATCTCGTGCACCGCGCACCGACATTTGTGAATCAATGCTGAAGGGAGGGAAACATTTCAAAATCTAGATGTGTAATGAACCGAATCCATTCTAACCTTCCCAAGATAAACGTCTGTATTTGTATTATCAATGAGAGAAGTGACATTTGTTCATTTTGTGTGACTGAATGTGAGAAAGTGGTAAGAGTGAAGGCAGAAGAAAGCTGTGTTCAAAGAAAAAGTTTTCAGCTGTTCACCTACCATTAAAAAAATGTGAAGTTCTGTGACAAGGAATAATAATGTATAAGCATTGTGAGAGAACTTGTAATATTATTAAATTATGAGTTTTCTATTTATCTGACAATGGCCATAAAATCTGGTGGCATGTTATGATTACAGGTTTATGGTGGGAAGACTTGTAGATCATCTATTCCGATATAATCTATTATACAGACTGTTCTGTCAATTTATAGAACTAATGGTGTTCAAATACTCTTCACTTTTAAAGACTAGCAGTGCAATCGTTCTATTGTCAGGGTACATCATTTTTCTTTTGTAATAGTTGTTGAGTATTGTATTGTTTTTTATTTTTTTCAATTACCGAAGCATGTTTTCACTTATTACAGTGGTGGTTGGACCTGTTATCAAATATACCAAATGAAATATGCTATTACTCATATACTAAAAACTGAAGTTCTTGAAGTAGAAAAAAAGCGAGCTGAATATATTTATATTAACGATCCTACTTTTAAAGGTAGTGTATTTTGTATACAGTTTTTTGAAAATGAGCCATGAAATTGTGTTTCTTAAAATCTTTATGTAGATGCAATTTTTTGCAGAGGAAATAGACTTATTTAAAGATGAGAATACAGATATATTTAAAAAACTATCAGTTTTTCAATGGTGGGTATCTTGGAAAAACTCTTTAGCATGGCGGCTATTACACATGGCCCAAACAGGAGATCAGAGAGATAGATTAGAAGCAGTACGATCTTTAGTGGATATTAAAGATTTAAAAGGTATCATTACTTATGAGTTTTATTTTACAAATGATAATAAGAGTTGAAAATGAAATATTTTTATTTGTGAATTAACAATTTCTTGTTATTTACTCTGTTTCTATTGCCATCTGTATTGTAATTAAAATTGTTTTTTGCAGATTCTGATTACAGGCAACTAGCACAAGCGTGTGATGCGAGAACTGCTGTGGGTCTGGCAAGAACTAGAGGAGTTGATCTTAGATTTTTCTTAAATCCACCATATTTTCATGAAAAGGTGACCAAAATTGTAAGTTGAAAAACAATATTGTAGTTTTTGTGAAAAATTGTAATTTTTGCAATATTTTGATGGAACATACACAATAAGTATTATGTAAGTAATATATAATGTAACTTGAGGTCATGAAAATGACCATTGTTTCTAGATTGAAATTTTATACATTTTGTGATGTTAAAATTTTGTTTCTAGGAAGTACTTGACCGTTTCGACTTCTCCTTCAAGATTTGATTCGAGAGAAACCACATCCTTGTATTCAATATTTCCTTTCTAAAGCATTTCCAGAATTCCAGGTAAAAATTCACATATTCTTTCTGTGTAATTAATCACCCATATTTCAAACATTCCACAATTAAACATGTTTTATGTTTTAGCATCGTCACAAAATTCTTGATCATGACATCACATCAATTGAATCACCAGAATCTACCATTCCTAATGAAGAACTTTTGCCACTTACTTTAAGAAATTTACTACATCATTCTGCTGTTGGGGATAATGCAAAAGGTATTGTAGCACATAAGTTATTCTGTGGTATTTCATATTTGAAGTTTTCTATGCATGAAATAATATTTCAGACATAGCTCAGAAAGGTGGTCTGGCTTTGATGACAACTATTTATAAATTTTGTCAAGATAATGTAGGGGTATCCATTTTACTGGCATCTTTATTAGCAAATATATCGATTCATAAGGATTTATTGGAAGACATTTTTCGCTCAGGTAAGTTATGTATGTGTAAAATGTAGCCATGAGAAAGCAGTAGAGTCAATTTACTAGAAGAAAATTATTGTTTTTAATAACTACAGGATGGATTGGAATTTTGGCCAAGTGGTCTCAAAACCAAAATATTCGTCTCTCTGCACCAGCAACGAAAGCTTTGGCTAACTTAGACTCTGATGATGTTCGAACTGCATTGTATCCTCGTCGTGTATACTTATTACATCCTACATGGAGAAGAAGCCCTCGCCCTAAAATGGATGTTGTGTTTGTGCATGGACTTCTTGGAGGAGTCTTTGTGACTTGGCGAATGAGAGACCAAGGTAAGAGAAATGGATGTGATATTGCCAGTGTAGAGATAATCCCCAAAAGCTGCTAGAGATCTTCACTACTTAACATTTGTCAGCAACATGTTAAGTGTATATGTTGAAAACAATGTCATTGAACATTGCATGCACACATGCTGACATCTTGCAATAACAATAATAAACACTCAGAATAACACTGACACTGAACTTCTGATGTTACTTAACATGAAATGTGAGACAAAAAATGTTAAAATCATAGAGAAACAAACCATATCATAGACAATATCTAAGAAGAATGGACAAGGAGCAGTTCAATAAAGATGAATTGTTTATGTGACTTAAAATGGGGAGAACAAAACCAGAATCGGAAGCAGTTGTAATAGCTGTCCAAGATTAGGCTTTGAGAACAACATTAAGATGAAGCATTTCTCAAAATTTCCCTTGTTGATAAATGCTGTATTTGTCAATATCAAGTAGAAACCATTGATCATATCGTCTCGCCTTGTCCATTTGTCCTGATACTTTTTGTAGCTTTGAGATTTTTTCCACAAAATTTGTGTAAGAACTTGGCAAAACTCCCAGATCATTCAAAAGACTGAGATGTACAAGTCAATGCTTTATTGGGAACAGCCTTCATTTTGCACAAAGTATTGTAGAAGCACCAACAGTCCCTAGATCTCTTCTGTAAGAAGTTGGTTGCAGCCCAGAGTAGATTTTGTATTCAAATGACTCGTAACATCATTAGTCGAGAATTAGAGGAATAATATTAATATATTATTGCTACAGATTTATATAAGTATCAAGAAAGGTCAGTTTTAGGATAAGAACGTTTATTTTTTAACAATAGTAAGTAAATAACTTCATTCATAAAAATAGTGTTAGTGCATTAGCATAGTTTCTTCCAGTCATCAATTATTACAGTATATTACAATAATATATAAGAATCATTATGTACATGTACAAGTGTAAATTACATTAGCATACAGTAATATTTAAATTCGCTTATTATAACAGTTAGGAATTAGGGAAATAGAAATGTAACAACTTATAAAATTACATTAAGGGGAGAAGGACATGAAAAACATTGCGGAAAAAATAGATTTTTCATCATTTGCGCCATTTTATTCTGTGTCTTCTCCTAAACCTGCTGATATATAGTTTATGCGTGTTTTACTATGATACCATTTGCAATTCATGGCTACACTGTTAGTTTACATCAAGCATATTTTCCTTTGTTAATTTGAAGTAAAAAGTTTATTATGGATAAGAATAGAAGTAATTGCATTATTGTAGTTTTATTATTCTAAGTAGTTGTATAGAAGTAATTGTGATGAATAAGAATAGAAGTAAAGTATTGTTGTGTAAATAAGACGCCTGTTGTAGTGATGAAATGATTAGAAATGTCTTTTGGAAGAAATACCAAATTTATCGTGCAACTCATTGCCAAAAAACATGCAAGCAAAAAGAAATATGTGAAAATGTGAAAAAAATTATATCTCAAAAAATGTGTGTATTTTTTTCCATAATTTAATAAAAATGACTGTTTAAAAATTAGTACGTCATATTTTTGAGCTGATTTGCATTAACAAAGGTTTAAATGTTAAATATTAAAAAACCCAACCCTGTAAGTCAAATAGTTTTTGAGATATGTGTACATAAAAATCATAAAATTAACACGGGCAAGATAAGGATGTCATTTTAATGAAAATATTGAATACATTATAATAAAAAAAAAAAAAATAATTTAAATATAATAAGATATACGAGAGTGTAAATATTAATTATCCTTGCAATGATACCAAGTAAATTATTAATTGCCCACAACTATTGCTTATACGTTATAACAACTCACTTTGTTGATATGGACCTACAGCCATAAAGTGGCACTTTAGTAATGTTTTGAAGGGCTTATTATCAGCTGCTTTTGTATTAACTGATGAGAGCTTATTGTGCAGTTATGCTGCAATGCAATGTGGGTCTTTGATAGTAGAGGACTTGCTAATGCACACCCTGTTATAGTCTGTGTGCTCTCAGGTATGTTAATTATGTACATCTGTATTACTATCCAAATATTGATTATAATTGTTTCTTAATAATAGGAATAATTTTTAAATGTAATGTGCTACAACTGTCAGTATTTAATATTTAATGTAGAAGTCTTTACAAGACTGTCTTTGGTTTAATTTGAAAAATGCTGCTGTGATGCTTCTTTTGTAGGATCATTAATCCATTGATATTTTTTTGTGTTGTACCTACCCATATTTCAATACCGTATTGAAGATGAGAATGGATTATGCCTTAATAAATTGATAAAGGGCACTAGTTTTGAGGTATTGGAAAAAGTATCTTAAAAGGAATGTTTTGAAGTTTGTTTTATTTCAGAGAAAATCCATGCTTATTGTAAGCTAGGTTTTGATCAATGAATATTTCCAGAAATTTATGACAATATGTTTGATTCACAACATTGTTTTTGACTTCCTCTCCAATGTTTTGTTGAGGATGATTGTGATTGAGTTTAAAGTTCATTAACACAGTTTTGTCATCATTTAATATTAATTCATTCAATGACAGGAAGCTTTTAGATTCTGTCCAATTAGTTTCTAGATTACTTAAGTTGGGCTAGATTACTTATTCAAGTTGTAGCATCTGCATAATATGTTCCAGAGTAACTAGAGGAACTTGGAACATTGTTAAAAAAAGGAATGGTTTAGCATTGACTTTGCAACACTCCCATGGTAACTGTGCCAACATTTGATTTAACATTAAATAATGTATTTTCAGAAAGCCAAAAAATTTCTGTACATAGTTTATGTATTGTGAGGTATGATCTTATGTAGTCATTAAATCAATCCCTTATTGGAAAACGGTCTAGCTTTGTTAGCATTTTAGCATTTAATTGATTCTCTGAAATGTTCCTCTAATTCAAGCCAAAAATTTTTTACTAGTCACTATTAGTATTTCTGAACAGGTCATACATTTCTTTTGTGTTATTTCTAAGTAATATTTTTAAGAAGTTCAAATTTTTTTTTCATTACAATTGACCATTGTTTGACTAGGGGGAATGCAACATTTAAGCAATGTTACTGTTCTTACTATCTTTGTGGGAGCAGGAAGCTATTCACTTATCTTTTGCATCCTTCACACAAAACTATTTGTTAATAAAATAATAATAATAATAATAATAATTATTATTATTATTATTATTATTATTATTATTATTATATTTATTATTATTACACCTATTATAAAATATTTATGTCATTTCATTGTGTTCCTTATCACCCTTTTTGCCAATTGTATTGTGAAACTCTTAAAGGCTCCCATAGACTGTATACATTCTCAGCCTAGACAAAATATTTCCAGTGGAAGTTTTGTGACAAGTGGTGTATAGGCATGTTCAGACCTGTGAGGCAGGCGAGTGTCATTGCAGCAGAATTGGAGTATTTAATTCGCATCATATTTTGTTTTGCTATTGCATGTAGTAGTACAGAACCAATTTACAAGTAGCAAAATTTTAAACTTTGTCTAAGACAACTTTGATGCTGATAACTGAAGACATAGTTGTGCTCACAGAAATAGGAGAATTTTTTTAAAAACCTTTGCAGCAAACAAAACAATAATGTATGAAAGCTGATGACAGGATTCATATTGTTAGCTTAGTTAATAGGTGCAGACGCTGCCAAACAAAACCTTAATAGCAACATGCTGCACCCTGACACTTTCTTATAATTACATTCTTTAGTATACACTAGCAGGGAGAGCAATGCAATTGTCCATGACATGGCCCATTCTCAAAGCATTGACACTGGCCTATTCTCCAGACGTGCTTAAACAGGCATAGGAAATTGAATTTGCCCTCGAAACTTGTGTTGGTGGTATATACAAATGAAACAAGTCGATTTATTATGAGTTTAGTATGTTCTCCGACTTTTCCTGAGATTTTCTCGGGTGGGCACTGTCCTAGAGTCCTTAAGGAGTAGCTGCCACTGATTAATATGTAGTAAGTAATTTGACAAATTACCAAATGAATGAAACATAAGGAGTATTAAAATCATGACATGTAGTAATAAAAGTATATTCTACATTAAAAAAGAACAGATAATACAATTTAATGTAATGAATGAATAACATCTTGATTTTCAAAGTTGTTAGAAAAGAATAATGGAAAAGTTAGCATATTTCCAGTTTAAAGAACTGATTTTACAATTACATTTTTTGTCCAGATCCTTGGTCTACTCCTCCAGAAACAGGAGAGCAGTATTATAGTGATGATTCATCACGAAGCATCAGTGATGAGAAAACAAAGGAATATTTGGCAGGATGGGAAGAAGAGTGGAAACAGTTGGGATTGGACTTTGAATTTGTGATGGATGATGCTCCTGAGGATTGTAATAAAGAGGCAACTGGACCATTCTGTGTGAGTAGGTATGCCTTTTCCACTTTTCAAGATACTTCAAGTATTAATATACTAATGTATTATTTTAACGTTGCATTACAAGTACATGAAATATGAATTCTCTCCAGCCTGTCAGTAATTTCAAAAATCTGTTCTTTAAAAATAACTTGACAAATAAATTTCTTGTCTGTTACCATCCGTTGTATGGAGAATCTTAAGGAGAATTCGTCTCAAGGGTGAATGAAGTAATACATATTTTTTATAGCACGTGCTAGAAACAACTCATTTTATAATGCTCCCTTAAGGCTCATGAATAGGTCATCTTATTTACGGATACTTTTTTTAATAAAGCAAAGAACATTGTTTTTTATTTGATTCTTGTAAAAATTACCCTTTAATCACACCCTTTAAAAATGTATTAGAATATTTTGTATCGGTGAACTAATGTTTATTGTAATTTGGGCTATCACTTGTTTAATAAGTAAATGAAATTCTATCCATAGTCAGCATGAATGAACTGTGGGAGAATAGGAATAGATATTTTTGGGATGATCCAATACAAATTTGTTTCAGCTGGTATTTTGATTCAGTATTTTTTTGTTATAATGAATTGAATTAGTACTGTTTAAAAAAAATATTTGTTAGGAAATTTTAAATAAAGTTATTGTAATGTTTATGAAAAATGGTGATTAGTGCATATATACTAGTGATTTTAATAAGAAAGAAAGGAAAAATTCTGGAAAGAATTACAAACGTGCAAAACTAGTGTAGAGTATTTTGAAGTGGGCTGGAGACCCTGAGATCTGTGAAAATGATTTGTTTCTTATGTCGGCTCAGCAGCATTCAAATATGAAATTTACAAGTATTGCAGTCAAGCAGATAGTTTTGGTCATTAAATATGTAACATATTGTTAGATAGATGTACAAAAAAATATTAATGTTTCATTCCAGCCATGATTCTTACTGTGTTCATGGTTCATCGATTTGTGTACTGGAAGCCACCCAATGTTGGCCTAAGGACTGGTTGGCTAAAGACTGTCCATACCTTAGGATCATTGGAGTAAATTATGATACATCATTATCAATGTGGGGACCAATGTGTCCAGAAGATAAATCCAGGCAAGTGCATTCTGTTTACTGTAAGTGCCTGGTTTTCATTTTGCATCATAATTATGTAGTAATTCTCTCAGTATACCTGTAAGCCATTATCAATTTTGGTTGTAGAAAGTACTGTTATAAAATATATTGTGGCCCTTTAAAAATAATTATTTGATGAACCTCTTTTATAAGACATTGGGTATTTCCATGGAGACCTCCAATCACATTGCCCCAGTAGACATAAATCAATATTGTAGTGCTCTGAAAGACTGTAGAATCACATTGTTATTTTAATTGGAGAATAAGGAGGTATATGTTTGTTAAGCAAGGTATGCATTTTCTTCTCATCCACATTAAAAAGTTTATAGACCTAATGGTGTCTCTTTCTACAGATATGAGAAATTTCAGTTAAATAAAGGTAAGCAACCTACTGCTCCTAAATGAGTTTGTAGAAAGCTTAAGTGTGAAGATGAACAAATGGTGCCAGCCTTTGTCTTTGTTTCAGAGGGACTCTGGTGGAGCGGAGCGAAGCCCTGCGCCTCAAATTGCTGGAAGCGGGAGTGGGGCAGAGGCCTGTTGTGTGGGTTACCCATTCGATGGGAGGCATTCTAGTAAAGAATATGCTTGTCAAAGGTTTGTAATCTTGTGGTGCTTGAAATGTTTGAAATTTGCTTGGTAGATTTTATTTAATAAATGTTGCAGCTTGGGAAAGCAGCGATCCAGTGCAGAGGCAGTTGTCCCTTAACAGCAAGGCAGTGGTGTTCTACAGTGTGCCTCACAAGGGCTCTCCTCTGGCTGCCATGGCTCCCACTGCCAAATTTTTCTTATGGCCCACCATTGAAGTTCAAGAATTACGGGAAAGTAGGTTTTTATTTCCACGTGAAGGCATTATTTCTATTAAAGAGGAATGAGTCAAATATATTGTTCAGAGAAAGGTGTGAAAAGCAATTTTACACCATTTCATTACCAAAAAGACAAAAGAAAGGATTTTTTTTCTTTCTTTCTAAGTTATTTGCCCCAACGATGTCTTTCAAGAAAATATACCAGTTTTTTGTGGTCTCCTCAATCGAGAGCAAATGCAAATTTGTCTTTATCTGCTTGAAGTATTTATAGACACTTCTCTACTCACCTGTGTCAAGTGGGTTGATAATGTGTTAAGGTCTTTAATGAATTTCACATATGAAATACTATTTCCATTCTTACTTACAAGTAATTTTATGCACATACTTTTGTTGTAGATTCCCCTGCATTACTTGATCTTCATAAACGGTTCCTTCAGATGCTGAAGGAAATTCCTATGGATGTAATAAGCTTTGCTGAAAGTAAACCTACTGCAGTTCGCCCATTGCACATGGAAGTTTTTCTAGTCCCTCCCAAATCAGCTGGTGAGAGAATTCACTGTTTTGTCAAATGTTTCACTCTCATTGTGATAGGTTTGTTGTTCAGAATTACAAATTTTGTGGTAAAACTGTTCTTATGATCAAAAATCATTCGAAAGATATTATTTATGTTCCACCATTTGTCCTTATTCTCAGATCATTTTTTTGTCCTTATTCCCAGATCCTGGAGTGGGAGAATATTTCCAAATACCCCAAGATCATATCTGCATTTGCAAGCCAGCTAGTAGGTAAGATATTGTAATATTTCTTGAATTTCCAAATACATTTTTCCATTCATATTTCTTCATTTTTTAAAATTTCATTGAGAAAGTGCTATTTAAAGAAGCATTTTTAATTTTTTGTAATTCATTATTCGCTACAATTTTGTCTGAGGTTTGGGAAAGAAATAAAGATTTTAGTTTGATTCAAGAGCTTTCTGAATTTTGTAATTGAATTAATGATAGTTGTGGTTCCAAAGGGAAGATAGCATTGTTAGGTGCACATCAATTGAGCAATTTCAAATTTACACAGGTAGGTGGCAAGGAAAAAACAAATTTTAAGACCTTTTCAAGGTACCCATGTTTATATGAATGACATATGAATCAAAATATATAACTCAATAAACCAGGGTCTCAATAAAAATCTTGCCTTTGAGTTTTGTGTGACCTATTGTTTTTAATTTTTACAAATTTTAAGGACATCATGTTAAGACTTACTTAACATGATTTTAGTCCTATCTGGGGCCCAAAGGTTTCCCAGATAAGACTAAAATCATCTGAAATATTATTACCATATTTAACATTTTGAATTCTATTTATAAGATAATTAGAAAACCAATGTAACAAAGAGCCCAATAGACTAAATTATTTCAATTTTTGTAAGAGTAAAGCGAAATTGACTGAAACAAAATCCTTACTAAAGTGTGTATAAATGCTGTCAACCTGTCAGGCAATCAGACTTCCATCAGCCAACCAAATATTTTCTTTAGAGCTTTTAAGATAAATATAATAAATCAAGTTATATTCAGTATAAGTAAATGATGAAGTGGTAAAATACATAAATAAATAAATAAAATAATTTGTTTTGAAGTGTTAAATTTCAGGTTTCAAGTTCGATGTTAGTATTAACAATGGAATCTTAGAAACTCAATTCGCCAGAATTGAGTCTACTAAAACTTGAAATTGCTAAAAGGGCCGTGATATTTTGGCTGTATTGAATAATTTATTTTCAAATGTGGACATTATTTGGTGGTGACATAAGGGTTGTTTCTCAGCAATATTTAAAAATATTACTCCAATTTTTAAGACTGGCAAATACATCTATTGTGACCAGTTATCATTCAGTTTCAAAATAGAGTACAATATCTAAGCTATTTGAATTTTTGGTGACAGTTAAATTGAAAAAGAGTTTAGATTCTTTATTGAGGAACAGCACATTTTAAGATCAGATAAATCGGCTATTGCAGTTCTATTGATTATTCAGGATTTGGAGAAATTGGAAATGAAATTTTCAGTATATGTGGTCAACACAGATTTTGGGATAGCTTTCAAAATTGTAGATCAGAATATGTTGTTGTAAAAATTGAATGGCATATGTATTTATGGGTTGTATTTTTATAAATTTGTTGCAAAATAGCATTGATTATGGAGGACTATTGTTGGAAACTTCTCATTTATAAGCACACAAGTTAAATTTCTGGTTGCTGAGTAATGGGCACTAGTGTATGAAGAAAACTTAAATTTCTTAAAATCTAAATCATAACAAATTAAGTTATGTTCACATAATAACAGTTATTGAAGATAATTGTTTCACATCAAATAAGTTCAGCTGATCTTCATACCAGAAAATTACTTCAAATAATCACAAAATGGCATGATCTCTAACAACTTATCAGCTTGTTTTCTGAGTGCCAGAACAGACGTAGTCATCATTTTCCTCTCTGTACCTTCAAATAACTTAATTACTTAGAAATTTAAAAGTTTTCTTAACTATAAGGAAAATCCGTTCGCTTTTGTTAGCACCCAAAGAATATTTTCAACTTCTCCATTGAAATGTTTTTGTTTTAGACGCTCGTTCCTGTACCAGAAACTGCTTCATGTAGTTTCTAAATTGAGTGAATCATCATAATTCACAATCTGAATTAGAAGATAGAAGAAAGAAACTATCTTACCTGTGATAATTCAGATGTATTCCTGCTGATGAAAAGACAAGTTGTTGGCTCCTTTTTATGAGCAAGTTGTGTTCTGAGTCAACCATATTCTGAAGTGGGTGTTCAATGTAATGAAATATAGAAATAATATTCTTTGATTATTATGTTTAGTTTCTAGATGTGTGAATGATAGTGATTAACTTATTTGAATCATAATTGTATTATTTGATTTGTGATAATATTGTTGAAGACCTGCACCTGTGCAGATTTGTACTTTGTCCAGAAAACCAAAGGCATGCATTGAAATGTTTCCACTATATTTCAAATATAAATAGTAAACGTTTATATACTAAAACCCCATTTAAGCATTTTTTGTATTACTAATAAACATTTACACATTTGTGTTTATATTTAGGCACTCTACTGAAACCTTTCACTTATTATATCTTTTAAATTGTGTTTCTAGTACAGTAAAATGTGGATCAGGCAGAAAAATATTGGAACAAATTCCAATTCAAAGTACACTGGATCAACTGGAAACCTGCCTAACACGGAAACAAAGGAATTTGGAGTACGACGGCATTAAAAATTCTGGATAAGATGGAAAACAAGTAAAGTTTTCAAATGAAACATTGGCTTAAAGTATTGCGACAACGTACTACTCGCGCAACTTTTCTTGAACGATGACCTTGCTTCCCCCTGAGCAATAAACAGTTGAAGGCAAAAGCTTGCATCAAGCACTGATGACAATATTCCAGGCATTAAAACTTGGTTGGCGCGAAACAAGCTAATCAGAGCTAGTTGCTTTCATAGTCGAGAACTTCTGTTCAGTTTTATTACTGTTATCTAAAGCAATGGCTGAGGCAGGTTCAGGTCCTTCAAGGGAGGTACCTAAAATGCATATCTAGTTTCCCTGCTGTTGCCTACCCAGATCGATGGCCTCGCTGCTCACGTAGCAGATTTGACTTTTATTTTCCAGAGATTGTCATTACGGTAAATACTCTAGTGGCTGACTTTGTAACTAATACCCCCACTCCACCCGCATTTCTTCAATCTATCGTTCAAGAAAAGTTGCGCGAGTAGTACCAACAGACACTCAGAGCTGTTCTCGCCCATTCGCTTTCTCAGCTACCCTCGTCTGAACGTCGTATTTCCCACGCTACACGAACGAAAGACAATTTTTATTCATAATAGCACTGACCAAGTCCTATATACACGTAACATGGACTTGCGCTGACCGTTACAAGTCCGTATGAAGGAAGGAGAGATGCGAAAAGAGATCCTTGGGCCCGCAACAGACTACACCGAGGAATGCGTTGCGAGAAATGTGCGACGTGAAATTTGGAAAATCCAAACAAGAGACACTTACCGACCCTCACACTAGAAAGAGTGTTCTCGTTCGCTTTTGCGGAGACGAAAGAGATCCTCGCTCGAGTCGGTCAGCGAGCGTGTTTACGCGGACACATTTCTACTCCTTCATATTTTATAGGACATTTAGGTCTTCGCTGCAGCAATGCATAGAACTGAGTGAGGTTATACTATTTAGCAGTAAAAGACATGATAAACAACCAGTTGTTTAATCGTTTACGTGAATTTTCTCTTAAAACGGGAATGAGCAAGAAAAAAAAACTTGTGTGAAAGATTGAATGAAACCCATTCATAATGAGCAATATAGAAATAAAAATTTGAAGGGATTTTTGAAATAATTTCATTCATTATTTTCATAATTCGTATTTATTATTTATGAATAAATTTATTAATTGTGAATTTTATTCTGAAATAGTTGATCGTTCACAATTTATTCATAATTCAACCAATAAATACAGTAAATCAGAGGAGGGGGGAATTACGGAGCTCAAGAAAATATGCACATATTGCACTCCTCCCTTAAGAGTCACCTACGTTCCAGTGCTTTACATTAAATAAGGATTTGTATGCAATGCAGTAATGTATTTCTCTTTAGGCAATTCGAACTAGTTTCAAACAAGGATTTCACGGGTTATAGTTACACAAGAGCATTTAATAAAACAAGAAATAGGATTCGCAGATGATCTCATAGCAAACTGCTGTCCTCACTCTCAGCTTGTAGCGCGTAAAGGCATTCCAAGACATCGAATAACCTATTTCTAGTGTGTGAACGCAACCTCGCCGACCTCTTTCCACATTTCTGCCAACGCATCTCTGGGCGTAGCCTGTTGCGGGCCTTACACAGTTCTTGTAATGCGTGTTTTGGGTTCAGTAGTTCTGTTTACTGAAAGACACTGTCTGGTTGCAGGTATATTAGAGATGTCTACAATGACTCACGTTTGGAGAAAAAGTGTGGGGGTGGCAACCTATGCTATGCGCGAAAGCGATTCGTAGAGATTAGGGTGTTTGTGCACCCTCGAATGCTAAAGCACTAGCGATCTTCTGCGCATGCTCAGTTCAAATTTCGCATCACTAGTGCAACTGTGCATTCGCAGATCAATAGTGCTGCCCGCTATGGCATGCACAAACCATGGATGAATACGCCCCGTTATGGCGTGCACAAAACATAAATGAATCTACGCACAAACTCTCAATTGGAGAGTTTGTGCACACTCGAATTTTAAAAACTAGCGATCTTCTGCGCATGCTCAGTTCAAGTTTCGCATCACTAGTGCAACTGCGCATTCGCAGATCAATAGTGCTGCCCGCTATGGCATGCACAAACCATGGATGAATACGCCCCGTTATGGCGTGCACAAAACATAAATGAATCTATGCACAAACTCTCAATTGGAGAGTTTGTGCACACTCGAATTAAAAACTAGCGATCTTCTGCGCATGCTCAGTTCAAGTTTCGCATCACTAGTGCAACTGCGCATTCGCAGATCAATAGTGCTGCCCGCTATGGCATGCACAAACCATGGATGAATACGCCCCGTTATGGCGTGCACAAAACATAAATGAATCTACGCACAAACTCTCAATTGGAGAGTTTGTGCACACTCGAATTTTAAAAACTAGCGATCTTCTGCGCATGCTCAGTTCAAGTTTCGCATCACTTTTGTGCATATGCGCATGCTCAGATTGACAATGCTGTCCGCTATGGTGTGCACACACTCTCTATTACGTAAGTTTTTGGCTGTATTATTAGGTTGCCGAGTTTTGTGTTTCATATCACATTTGTTATTTACAATAATATTTGTATTCTTTTGGATTGTTTAGGTTCTGGCTGCGCATCTCGTTAACAAATTTAATTTAAAGAAGCACTGTTCTATCAGACTTAACAACAAGTCACTATCTTTTTATTTTGAAAATAGTTCAAAGTAAATATTATCATGACCATAGTGATGATGCTAAGGTGTCAATTTGTAATAAAATGAAATGTATGAAACGTTTTAGTCCATATGCCCTTTCATCTGTAATGAAAAGTGCAAACGAATTTCGAGCCCCTGTGGTATTAGCGTAGGTAGGTAGGACCTCTTGCGTATATTTTTTATAAACTGTTGGTTTTTTAAATATTTATTTTAGAAATTTGTATTAATACTATCGAGAGAAATATTACCTTCATTAAATTTTAATAATAATGAGATAAAGAACTCCATCAAAAAAATGAAAAACGGAAAATCTCCCGGCCCTGGAGGTATTCCTGTAGAACTATTTAAAAATGCTCCGATAAGAGTCCTGGAAATCCTACAAATAATTTTTAATAAGTGTATGACAGGCGATAAGATACCTACAGAATGGAAACAAGCCTTCCTCACGTCAATTTACAAGAAAGGTAAAAAATCGGAGTGTAAAAATGACAGAGGAATAAGTGTAATTTCTACTTCTGGAATACTGTATGGACGTATTATAAAAGATGAAAAGAAGTTAACCACAGCAGAAGAGCAAAGTGGATTTACAGCTGGTAAAAGTTGTATTGACAACATATTTGTTATAAGGCAGGTTTTAGAAAAGAGATTATCAAGAAATAAGGAAATATATCTTGTATTCATAGATCTTGAAAAAAGCTTATGACACAGTCCCTTTAGGAAAACTCTTCCAAATTCTGGAAAATACAAATATTGACAAGAAATACATAAATACATTAAAAGATTGGTATTTGAATCAAGAAAGTAGAATAAAAGTAAGTGGCCAAATATCACTACCATTTGGACAAAGGGCCTGAGACAAGGATGTTGCTTATCACCAAGTCTGTTCAAAATATACCTGAATGAAATACTGAAAGATTGGCAAAATAAATGCAGAGGTATGGGTATATGTATCAATGAAGATTATTTGCATACCTTACTATTCGCTGATGATCAGGTTAATTTAGCTAATGACGATTTTGATGTAGAATATATGATGCGAAAACTGAAGGAAACGTACGAGAAAGCAGGACTGAAGATGAATTTTCCCAAAACAAAATATCTGGTGGTAGGAGAAAATGCTGGCTGCAGCATACCAATAAATGGAGAGCAGATAGAAGCATGTGAGGAATTTAAATATTTAGGAGGAATCATCAGTAAAGAAGGAAACTCCCAAAAAGACACTATCTCAAAGATCACGTAAGGGAGACAAGTCACTCGAAAGTTAAACTCTCTACTTTGGGGAAATGAAATATCCAGATAAATTAAGAAAAAGCTGTTTGAAACCATCGTACAAAATGTAGTGCTGTATGGATCAGAAACGTGGGGAATAAGAAAACGAGAAAAAGACAAATTAAAAAGCCTACAAATGGATATCATGAGAAGAAGTTGTAGAGTGTCTAAAATGGACCATGTAAGAAATTATGAAATTTTGAAAAGAATACAAATACAGAAATCGATTTTAGAGGAAATAGAAACACGAAGATTAAAATGATTTGGTCACGTGAAAAGGCTCGGTTATGAGGGCCCAAAGATTTCTGAGTGGCTCCCCTTAGTCAGAAGAAAAAGAGATAGACCCAGAGAAGAATGGCAAAAGCAAGTTATGAAGGACATGCAGAAAAGAGGCCTTGAAAAAGACGATTGGAATGATAGAGTGGCATGGAGATTGGGAGGCGAGAGACGGCCGCAGGAGCTGTAGACAACTCGCAAGAAGAAGAAATTTTAATAATCGTTTGGAAAAAATTCGGAATGTTCATAAACAATCCCAAAAATTTTCGTAATTTTTCACGGACTGGAAGAATTTCACCACAAGTTAATCGGAAACTAATATAATTTAACTATTAATTTTCACAGTATTATTTGTAATAAAATATGATTATTTAAAAATATAAATAAATATTGAACTTGTTTATCTAATTTTTAAAAAATGTTTGCAGTTTCCTGTGCAATTCAAATGTTCATGGTTGAATTTCATATTCAATCACGCTTAAAATATTACTTGCTATTCCCAATATTTTAATGTTAACATTTTTTATCAAAAGTTCTATTTTTAATATATTTTGCTTGGCAAGTTTTAATGAATATTTGATGCTATTTCTTGCAATACAATTGGGACGGCTTGTTAGCCCTGGTGGCAGAAGAAAATAGTTGATTTGGTGACAGACGTAATATTTGGGCTTAGCGTTTACACAAATAAAATTTTGAAGAAGCTTAGCTTAGCTAGCTTAGCTTTTACACGAAGTCTTGAAGACTCACAAAATTTTAGTGGGTCATACATATTATGACGCTGTGTTTGTAGAACCGTTCAGGCATTGCAAGTAAATGACAACTTATTTGTTTGCTATGCGTTTTATTGGGTTGTTTATATTGCAAAACTATGGTACGTTTTCACGCGAAACATTTGAGAATGGCAGGAAAATTTTTAGACGTGTGAATTGCGAACTACGAACATGGGCGGAACCCGTGTGTAGTAAGTTTACTATTGACTTGAAATAACCAAAGCATTCTTGCTTCGAAGCAGCAAAGCAAAGCTTTGTTCTAAGGGTGCTATAACTTTACATTCCTGATTTTGGGGAACAGTATGACATCTAAAAAGCCTACTCTTTTCTGGCGCATATTGTCACAAAATAAAAACGTTTTTAAACCATTAGAGGAAAACTTCCAACGAAGAATGATCACGGCGTTTTAGAAGAAAGTCGACACTTATATCACGTTTTATTCATAAGCTCACAACCTGTAGCATCTTGCCGCTTGCCACCCAGAGGCGACGGTGCTGCCCTCTGAACTACTGAAAGTCACGTGTCCGCGTTAAATTGAAAACGTTTACTTTTGGTGAGAAAATCAGACTAATTGATGAACACGAAGAAAGCAACACATCTGTCAAGGCTTTGATAAAGAAATTTAAAATTGGGAAAAGCCTAGTGTATGACATCTTAAAAACAAAGACAAAATAAATAATGAGTGGTCAAAGGGAACTTTTGGTGGTGGCCAAAATATTCACAAGGACATAGAGAGAGAGAGAGAGAGAGAGAGAGAGAGAGAGAGAGAGAGAGAGAGAGAGAGAGAGAAAGAGAGAGAGTGCGAGCGAGAGAGAGAGAGAAAGAGCGAGAGAGAAAGAGAGCGAGAGAGAGAGAGTGAGAGAGAGAGAGGAGGGGAGGGAGGGAAGACAGACTCCAATGGGGAACTGCAACATCACTACAGCTCCGACTTTTACGGCTCTCTATTGGAGTTTGCCTTCCCTCTCCCTCTTTCTCGCGTGACCTTGTGATACCACGTTAAAAAATCCAAGTATAGCCAAAGACAAAATCATAAGATAAATTCATCTGTTTATAGGAATTTTGGGAAAAAATAAATTTCTTTTAATTTTTATGGAGTTCATTGATTCATTAGACTTCGTGTCGCGCTTCTATAATATAATAATATATGTGTAATATTCTGTGACGTGTGGTGAAGGGCTTAGTTTGGGTAAGAAACAACATATAAATGGTCGGTAAGCCATTCATTAGTTCAAAAAGTGGGCTATTAAATTTCCTTACTTAAGTTTTCGAAGTAGTAGTTATGGTAATGTCAGGAGTTCGACTTCCTGCATCAATAATGTTTTTCTTATCTTCAAAATTTCGCGAAACAAAACTCTTCATTAATAAATCACAAATCACGCACTTATGTTCATCTACGCCGCCGCCTTTAGAAGAAAGATCCTCGTTCGTGCTCTTCCTGCCGAAACACTACCGGAGTATAACCTAGGGTATAACCAACACCACCTAGACATAGTGTATGTCTAGGTGGTGTTGGTACTATGCTCGCACTTTTTCTTGATCCTCGAGGCCCCCAGTCCTCGTTCAGCCCGGCATAGCACGGCCCGGTAGAAAATATGAGCTCCACTCGGAACGTCACGGCCGAGTTTGCAATGCTGCCCACCTTCTTCCTTTCCAATGCGGACTTCGTAGTTTTCGGTCTCTCTTTCTATCGACCTGTGCGGATGTGAATTACTACTAAGCCTTTTTACTGACGAGGCGATCTTTTGTGAATATGTTCGGCTGAAAAATTCTCTAACAATTGACTCTGGTGGCGTCATATTAAGAAATGCATTTGATTCCCAGAAGCGCCAACAATGCGGATTTCCAGTAACTGGCACAATCTCGCGAGCGTCTATGAAAGCAGTTCAACTTTTCAAAGCAGTTTGGCTTCCCAAAAAGGTTCATACGAAAGACGTCTTTGCCTTTCTCTGTGAAAGCCAGCCCGCAGTTTTTACATAAAAAATAAGTCCAACACGGGACGTTTAAAATGCATGTCTTTTGCTATTAATTAGCGCCAAGGAATTGTTATAAAGATAGAATTTCAAGTACGGCGCCAAATTTGAATTAATTTGTCCGCCTATGTGCCAACACTTTCTAATTGGTTCATTGTGGCTTTCGATCTTGTCCTTTCTAATGTCTATTATGGCACATTTATCTAGTCCAAAAGACATATTTATATCTTCACTGAACATTTCACTATTTTAATTAGACCGTGTAATTTGCCTCTGCTCTCTGCATAGAGTTTGAGGTCATCAACATTCAACAAATGAGACAGGCGTGAGTTGTTTCTTTTAATTAATTCGTACCCAATTTTGCTGTTATTAAGAAGTTTGGACATAGGATTCACTGCTAGACAAAACCATAATGGTGACAGTGAATCTCCTTAGAACACATTAGTTTTAATGTAGACCACTCCTATATTTTCCGAAGTCATCCATATGTTCGTTTTCTATTTCTCACTAAGCATCTGTTTGATTTTTGGACATATACCGTATATCTCAGGAACCTTTTGCAACCAACTGTGCGGGACAGAATCAAATGCTTTCTGGTAATCTATGTAGCACATATGTAGTAAATTGTGTCGTTTTTGTGAACTTGTTCCAAGGTAACTGCGTAGATGCTTACAACCCATCGATCTTTTAATGCAACCCTTTTGCTCCTCTTCTAAGAAGGAATAGTTATCGCAGTGTTCATATATCTTGATGCTAGTTAGTGATGTGAAGAGCTTGTAAAGAGTCGATAGGCAGGTGAGTGGTCGATGGTTTTGAGGTTGTAGAATGTCCCCCTTTTTCCTTTGCCGTTTTCTTCAGATAGGTGTTTCCTTCCATAAGAAAACCAGGAATTGATGTTGGATTTTCAAGGGCTTTGGTGTAACATACAACTAATGAATTGTTAACAGCGGAAATGTCTTTCAGCCAGAAATTATGAATTTTGTCAGACCCAGGGCTTTTTCAGTTGGTGGTTTTAGTGATGGCTCTCGTCGGAAGTAAACTCTGTAGTATTCATCAATGGAATTTTTGATGTCATTTCTCTCTGGTAGCCATGATGCATTTTTATTGAAATCTTCGGGTCGGACAATTACGTACTCCAGTTTTTTAGTATTTTGTTTTGTTGTTAAGGTTGTGCTTTTGTTGTCTTTATTTTCCTCCAGGCGCGTGAAGAAGCTCCTTCAGTTTCTATGAAATTCGGCATTTTCTTTCTTCCTTTTCGTCAGTTCATTGTATCGGCGGAGTCTACTTCCGTTTGCGTTTACCTTTTGCCTGAAAGTGTCTAGTAAAGATTCAAGATCCCGTGTACTTTGTGTACTACTCAATATTATTCCTGCCTTTGTTGCTAGGATGGTTGTTTTCCTAACAACTCTCTTGGTTTGGTTATTGTTAAAGTATACTTTTATTGTGTCAACTTTGGATCTGAGGTCATGTACTTCTCCCTCGAGTCGTCTTTTCTGTAGTGGCATGTTTGCCTGTTCCTCCTATGATTTGGATAATACGTCTTTTGGCCATTCAGCTCGATGACAGTAGCTGCTGCAGAATATTTAGCAAGGTGAAGCTCCGTCAGGTCATCCAATTTTTTGAATTATTCCTCCAAAATACTACTCACCTTCTTTATTGTTTCCTTTGCTTTTTCAATGTTTCTCAGAACATGGATGAATGGTGGGCCGACTGGTTCTGTACCACGAAAATGTTCAGTTAAGCTGTTAAAAATGTCTGATATCTTCGTATCCTGTGTATCTATCTGGGGTGAATCATGGTATTTTGGACATCTGGTTAGCGTGGCTCTCTGTCTTGCCCAGTTTCTTCTGGCTAGTGAAGGAGGCACCCAGCTTCCCTTTTAATGTTTACGATTTCGATCTTAGTTAAATTGCCGTTTTCCATGATTGCCTTCCATCTATCAATTACATTGTGCTCAGTCATGTGTAGCGCTGCATGTTTTCTGCTATATTAGACAGAACAGGTGCCTATATCCTGGATTAATCCCAATTCTTGAAGAACACGAATGGATTCCGCATCACCAATTCGGTTTTCGAAAGAAACATTTAACATTAGTATTATTAGTAGTACAACCAACAATTAACTACATAGAGTAGTAGACGTAGTGAATAAAACTTTCGAACAAAAGCAATACTGCTCAGCTGCTTTCATTGATATCAGTAAAGCCCTCAATAAAGTTTGGCATATGGGACTTCTTTACAAAATAAAAAGATGTCTACCTCATCAATGGTACATAATTATCAGCTCCTATCTGACAAACATACTCTTTCAAGTAAAGTTTCATTACGAACTATCCTCATTTCGACCAATAGAATCCGGAGTGCCTCAAGAAAGTGTGCTGGGCCCGATCTTGTACTTACTATTTACCGCTGATCTACCACAACATGACATCACAACCGCAACCTATGCAGACGACACAGCAGAACTGGTTACCAACAACGATCCTGTTGAAGCCTCCAACATCCTAGAAAATAACCTGAATGAAATTTCCGAGAGGTTTAAGAAATGGAGAATTAAACCAAATCTTCTCACATAACCTTCACCCTAAGGAAAAGTTCTTGTCTCCCCGTAAAAATGAACGACAAACAATTACCACAAACTGAAGTAGTAAAATATCTTGGTCTGCACTTCGAACGAAGACTAACTTGGAGAGCCCACATCTTAAAAAAACTCTATTGGATGATCGACAGAAAATCGCCTCCCTCTCTCTGTAATAAATTACTTGTTTACGAGGCAATATTAAAACCAGTTTGGACCTATGGAATACAACTCTGGGGAACAGCTAGGCATTCGAATATTGAAATTCTGCAAATATTTCAGTCGAAATTTCTACGATACATAACAATTCACCATGGTATTATCTAATAATACATTGCATTCTGATTTGCAAATTCCAACTATCCATCAGACCATTACAGAATATAGTAAAAAAATACGAACAAAGACTTGAAAATCATCCGAATTACCTTGCAATGAACATCCTGGACAACAGTGAAGATCTCAGAAGTTGAAAGACACCGCCTCCTAGATCTCAGCCATAGATATAAATAAAATAGTAACAAAAAAATTGGTTTAAAAATAATAGATTAAGTTAAAAAATACAATTTTTGTCTGAAAAGTGCTGTCAAAGGACAACTCTTCACTCAGGCCAGTGACTGGGCGGTATTGAGACGGATTCTGTGTGTCTCTACTTTTGGGTTTCATGTATGTAATACCTTTCGTTAGAAACCAAGGCATATCTTCTGGGCTGTTCGTGACTTGTGTGAAACACCGGGCCAACTCATGGGGAAGATGTAAACTCCTTGTATCAGAAATTTTGAACGTGTTTTGGGTCAGGGGCTTTCCAGTTGTGTTTTTTCGCAATTGTAGTGTTGACGCCTTATACTGTGATCTCTTGATATAACATGGGATCTATATTTTCAACATTATTTCTTCCGTAATCCAGTGTGCCTCACTATTGTGATGACTAGTTTCTGACCAAATGTCTGACCAGTACTTTTAGAAATTATGTTGATCTGGTGCACCGTTGTTCTCTTGTTGGAAATTGCAGTTTTGTCTGAGTTGATGATAGAACACTTTTTCATTCTGATGAAACATTGAATTTTGTAGCCTACGTTCTGTTGTTTCATCGTGTCGTCTAAGTCTGTGATTAAGCTGCAAGTTTTTGTTTCAGTTCGTCAAAGTGTTCAGCTATTATTCTTGTGTTTTCTGGATTTATGTTTTCTGATCTTTGCAAGTTTTGGTTGGTTAAATATTGCGTTACTCGGGGGTTTTTTTGAGTCTTTGTCCAAGGTTTGGTTTTTCTTATTACCCTTTTTCTTTCTGACTGATCCTTTAATTTAAAACCAGATTTTACAGCTACGGTAGCAGCTGCACAGTAAACTATAGCATGTATGTTAATGTATCTTCTTCTTTGATCGGATAGGGCAAAACATGTTCATTTACATATTGAATAATTTAGGCGAGCCTGTTGTTTCTATTGCTGTTGAGTTTAGGAATTCTGGAGCAAAGAGTTGGATCTAATCCTGAGTAATGAATGTGAATCTGTGATAGTTTGTGTCAAGAGGCATCCATTACTGGAGGAATAGATTTCTGCTGCTAATTCCTGCTTAATTTGTTCCAACCTTACTTTTGGGATTATATTGTTT